>CM077000.1:41856200-43074534 GCA_039090855.1 Macrothele yani | reverse complement strand
TTTTAGTGCTGCTTGATTTGTAGCGTCAAGTTTCAAGTCGAAACTGCGCAACGGCGGATTGCGTGAAGCAAAGATTTTAATCGCACTTCGACTTGGGGTCACGTGCTGTCGAACACAAATTCGTCGTGCAGCAATCTGAGGCGTTAAGTTTAGGAAACCCTTAACTAAAGAAAACCAAATTTACATCAAAATATAGGAACTCAAAGGAAGGTTAAATTAGAATATACCTCACATCCTACAACATAGATGCCAAGTTGTTCTATCATTCAGAAATGGAAAACTCGGAGACGAAACGTGTTCGTAGCAGTGATTATGAAAGCACAGAATGATCTTTAGGCAAAGTTTTCTTAACCGAGAGAGAGAGAGAGAGAGAGAGAGTAAGATTAGACGTTGCCAGGCGAGACAGTCTTCCATTATAGCTATTCGTGAGAATCTTTGGGAAACTTCTTCTGCAGTTTCGTAACGATGTGCTGCAAAAAACTAGATGAATGGCAAAGGGGATTGGTTACCAAATGTCAGGAAGCGTTAAAAGTTGATAGGTTGTGGTGATGCTCAGATGATATGGTAGATCCTATCAGGATAGTGCGTGGCAAACATAAGTCATTTATGTAGGTTGACCTAGATACACTGATCAGCCAAAACATTAACACCACTTCTGCATTATGCAAAGAGGCACGCGTGCAGCCAATCAGTGTCATGTGTCGAATGATATATACACTATATTGACAAGTCACCGGACACCCCTTCAAAAGCAAATGAACGAGAGGGCGAGGCTAGTATAAAAAGGGAAAGCTTAATTAGTGCTTGCGACAGTAGTAGAAGTGATTTTGGGGTGACGAGATGGGTAAAAAAAAATGCGATTTGACGGACTTTCAACGTGGGATGATTGTAGGAGCTCAGACCCATGGAGCGAGTATCACCGAAAACGCCGCATTCGGGAAATGTTCCTGAGCAGCTGTTGTTAAAGTGTTTAAAGACTGGACTGTCAGCCAAAAAACTGGGTCTCTACGTGCAACGTGTGGTCGTCATCGACTAGTGACTGCTCGGGCGCAACGGAGAGTGTCCAGACTGGTAACAGACAACAGAAGGGCAACAGTGCAGCAAATTACAGACCATCTTAAATCCAGGATTTCCTTAAATGTTCTCTGCACGCACTGTTCGCCGTACACTGCATCGGATGGGATATGGCAGCCGACGGCCTGTTCGAACAACTTTGCTGTCTGCAGTTAACAAGAGAAAACGTCTCCAGTTCGCACAGGAGCACAAGGATTGGACAGTCGATAACTGGAAACAAATTATGTGGTCCGATGAATCACGTTTTCTGTTGCACCATGCCTATGGCCGAGTGAGAATTTGGCGGAAACAGCACGAAAACATGGACCCCAAATGCATTGCTACAACCCTTCAAGCTGGTGGAGGCAACGTTATGGTTTGGGGAATGTTTTCCTGGCATGCTTTGGGCCCTTTAATTCGTGTTCATCAACGTCTGACTGGCACATCATATCTAAACATCGTTGCGCACCAAGTGCATCCTGTCATGTGGATGGTTTATCCCAATGGCGATGGCTACTTTCAACAAGAAAATGCGTCCTGCCATAGTGCTCGTATTGTACAGGATTGGTTTCAGGAACATGCCGGTGAGTTTACTTTGCTTAGGTGGCCCCCACAATATTTCTCCAGATCTCAACCCCATTGAGAATTTGTGGGATGAAGTTGAACGAGCCATTAGAAAGCTGGATCCACAACCCTACGATCTCACACTCCTGGAAAGTGCTGTTCATCAAGCATGGTCTCAGATTCCACAAACTACCTATCAACATCTCGTGGAGTCCATGCCACGAAGAATCGACGCAGTATTAAAGGCAAAAGGTGGCCCAACGAAGTACTGAGGGGGTGGTCATAATAAAGTGGCCACTCAGTGTAAAGTTTTCACCAATTTATTCGCCAAATTCAATTTTCTTTCGCCGAAATGTTATAACAGTACAAAAAGTACAAAAATTAATTTCTGCCGATCGCATTCTTTGCAAATTGCGAAGAATGCGATCGGCAGAAATTAATTTACTTATTGAGTGCAGATATAAGTTAAGTTATTAAGCTTTGTTTACATATTAAAAATGAGTGAAGCTAAGAAACCGAAAACGTATCATTTCCACACTGAATGGAAGGAAGTTTATTTCTTCACAATATTTCGAGACAAGTGTTTGTGTTTGATATGTCGTTTAGCTCATTTTGAGTGTTACCCTTTGGGCGAATGTGATATCGAGAAAGTTTCATCCAACATTTCCTCTCGTTTCCTCTTCGATTCTTCAGATTTGGAATCAGAAATTGTGAAACTTCAATCCGTCATAGCACTGAAGGCAAGAGTATCAGATAACACATTTGGGACTCTATTGTCAGAAGAAAAATATCCCTACTTGAGATCTGTTGCTTTGTGGCTGACTGCTTTCTTCGGATCCACATATCTCTGTGAAGCAGCTTTTTCAGAAATGAAGATAATGAAGTCGAAATACAGGAGCTGTCTGACTGATTCTCATTTAGAAGCATGTCTCTGACTGTGCCTTACTGAATATGTGCCTGATTATTCAAAACTTTGTGAGAACATGCAGTGTCATGTATCAACATTTAAGAATTAAATACTGTAAATAAAGAATCTAAGTAAAAATTATATAATTTTCTTGAAAAATAGTGTTTCAGAAATTAAAAAAAATATTTAAAGATTATTTTCCTGTATTTGTTTCCAAACTTACAAAACCACACACTAACAAGGCACTCCTGATATAGGCTTATTCCTATTTAAATATGCCTATATCACTGCGTGCAGAGACGTGGACTTTAACTAAAAGAGACATACAAAGGCTGCAGACAACTCAAAACAGCATGGAGAGGTGCATGCTTGGTGTAACCAGGAGAGATAAGAAGAGGAACTCGTGGATCCGAAAAATGACAAGAGTGGAAGACATCATGATCAGAGTTAAATCCCTGAAATGGCAATGGGCTGGACATACTGCCAGAAGAACAGACCATCGATGGACAGCCGAAATTTTAGATTGGATTCTAAGGGACAGGAAAATACCCAGAAGAAGACCACATGGGTGATAAGTGGATGCAATTCGAAATTATGCGGGAGTGACATGGAGGAGACTGGCACAAGACAGACCGTTGTGGAGGAAACTTGGGGAGACCTTCATCCAGCAGTGGATTGATAATGGTTGACAATGATGATGATGATATCACTGCGATAAATCATGGTAGATCAGAGTAGGGAATGACTGTTTAAGGTAGATCTTAGTTCCTCAAAGTTCGGCCACCCTTGCTATAAAACAAACCAGATTCATCGATGTTGTACACATTTTTTTAATTCACAGCCAAATATGATGTCTTACTTTTTTTCCTCATCCAGTGAACTTACAGAGGTTTCGGTTGCTTCACCGTATTCTTAGTGATAGATAATCTGTGCCGAATTTTGAATCTTTGAAGCCAATCAATTACTCTAAATGAATTCTTTAGTTTGATATTTCTTCCATAACTTTTTCAAGAATAACTTCATCGATAATAATGCTTGGCGTTTACCAGTTCAATCCACAGAACGAGCGCTTTCTCTAAATTTCGTGCTTGCCACTTTTAAAATTTTTAACTGAGTGCAATTGCTTTTCAGATCCCAGCCATTTATTGTTTGTCACTTCATATAGGCTGTTTGAAAATACAACACACATAAAAATTGGAAAGGGAGTGAGACAAGGTGACACCATATCTCCGAAGCTCTTTAATGCCACATTGGAGGGTGTTTTTCAGTCACTGAGCTGGGAAAACAAGGGGATAAAGATTAATGGAGATTATCTAACCCACCTTCGTTTTGCTGATGACGTAGTCATTTTTGCAACTAGCCCATCAGAGCTGCAGAGTATGATCCAGGAACTTGCTGACAAGAGTAAAGAAGTGGGATTAAAAATGAACTTTCAGAAGACAAAAGTGATGTTCAATGCTTTTACAAGAAATGAAGATTTATCGATTGATGGAGAAAAGCTGGAGATAACAGACACGTACGTTTATCTTGGACAGCAGATATCAAGTGAGGGTCACATTGATGAAGAAATTAATCGGCGTACAAAACTTGCCTGGAGAGCTTTTGGAAGAAACAGCATAATTTTCAAGAGCAATATGCCATTACGTCTTAAAAGAAAAGTGTTTGGTCAATGCATCCTTTCAGTGCTTACGTATGGTGCAGAGACGTGGACCTTAACTAAAAGAGACATACAAAGGCTGCAGACAACTCAAAAAAGCATGGAGAGGTGCATGCTTGGTGTAACCAGGAGAGATAAGAAGAGGAACTCGTGGATCCGAAAAATGACAAGAGTGGAAGACATCATTTTTTTTTTTTTTTTTTTAATTGGAGGTTTAACGACCACCGTGAGCAACTCAATGGGCTATAAGCAGTCGCCCGTCCCTAATTTAGGGTCACTGGTTCCAGGGAAGGGAGAGAACCAGTGCCGTAAGACAAACACAACATCCATGCCTCACCGGGATTCGAACCCGGACCCCTTTCGGGCGAATGATCAGAGGCCAACGCCTTAGACCACTGCGCCACCGGGGCGGCGAAGACATCATGATCAGAGTCAAATCCCTGAAATGGCAATGGGCTGGACATACTGCCAGAAGGACAGATCATCGATGGACAGCCAAAATTTTAGATTGGATTCCAAGGGACAGGAAAAGACCCAGAGGAAGACCACATGGGAGATGGGTGGATGAAATTCGAAAGTATGCAGGGGTGACGTGGAGGAGACTGGCACAAGACAGACCGTTGTGGAGGAAACTTGGGGAGACCTTCGTCCAGCAGTGGATTGATAATGGTTGACAATGATGATGATGATGATGATGTCTCTTACTGTTTTTGCTAATTGATTTGTCAAAAAGGTTGGAAAAGTATTTTATTTGCGAATGCCTGATGGCTAGAACGATCTTTGAATTCGCATACCGAAAATTTCTCGCAACATCCGAAAATGTTTTACCCATTTAAGGATGCTTCAAAATAAAGAAAACTGATGAATTAAAAAAAGCCAGTATAACAAGCAATCCCTTAAAGGAACAGTGACTATCGAAGGCTTTGGATAAATTTAGAGGTTGTAGAATCTAAAATGTGATGCAGGAAGCGTCACCTCTAAGAAACTATATGATGCAGCAGTTAAGCCAGGGGTTCTTAATATATGGGTCGTGTGACCCCCAACTAGGGTCGCCGTAGAATCTCAAAAAAAAAAAAAAAAAAAAAAAAAATTAATTTTAAACATTTTTCGTGTTTAACACGTGTAAAGGCCCCGGAATTTCTGGAGATGACATCACGGCGACCACGAGCGTTGTTTCTTTAGGTCACTGGGAACGTGAGAATTTTTAGGGCGTCACAGCATTGGAAAATTACCCCCTTAACCTAAATTTCCCTCCTAAATTTAACGGGAAAATCCCTAACTTGGCAACACTGGCCTGACATCAGAGAGGGAGAAAGTATGGACTAAGGAGGCTTTCAGCGAACATTCATTAATAATAATAAAAAGAAAATGCATAACTTCTAAAATTTTCATTGGATTTAAACTTGCCTGAACACTTTTCAGACATTGTAGGTCTCCAGGAACAGCTTATTTAATTAAGTCCAAAATGATGAAGCTTGACGTCAAACTTTCACAAACAAACACTGTGTTCATTTTAAATAAAATTGAAAAAGAAAAACCCATTCTAGTCAACGAAGTTATGCCAAGTTTTACTTTCATTTTCGACTACTTATCTATGTGAAGCTGATTTTACGACACTTTGTCTAAGATTAGAAACGGACTATAACCGGAGCATGCATGACTTGAGATGCTGCCTTTCAAAGATATGACCACGGCTTGAAGAGCTTTCAGCAGTAGTGAGAGGCCAGAGATCGCACTGAACTATTTTCAATAATTATTTTTGAAATTGTTTTATAAAGGTTTTAATTTCCAATTATTCGTATTATTTGTCTTACAATATGTTATTATTCAAAACTTCCCATCCTATAGATAACCCTAACTCCCCCCCCCGCACTTGGTTGCGCCACTGGTTTGACAGCAATTTCAAAAACCAAAAATTTTGTTACCCAATGTGTAATAATGAATAATTACTACACTTATTTATAATATTACATTAGCATTTTTAATTTCAAAATAGACCTATGGGTCGCGAAGTTGATCGTCTTGTTCATTTTGGGTCGTGTCCAAAAAGGCTAACAACCCTAAGTTCAGCTATTTCCATGAATGAAATACGGGATTACGCCATTGTACAATACAAATTTGGAAAATGTGAATCCGTTTGTTGGTGCAAATATCACATGGAAGTTAAGTCAGATAATATCCGAAAACTTGAAACTTTCGTTGTCATGGAACGGAAATCGAATCCGCATCTCCCGGATAGCGATGCTAACCACTATACCACACAGAACGACCGAGTTTCCGATTAATTTCAATGTAACCATCACAGGATTTGCTGGACGAAGCAACCGGCATTCATATATAGCGAATCAGGAGGATTAGAATTCATTCCCGTGATTGCCCGGAGGCGCAGAATATCAATGAATGGAATACGGGATTACACCATTGTACAATACAAATTTGAAAGATGTGAATCCGTTTATTGGTGTAAATGTTACATGGATGTTAAGTCAGATAACATCCGAAAATATACACTGAAGTGCCAGAAAAACTGGTACACCAGTCTAATACTTGGTAGGTCCCCCACGAGAGCGCAGGACTGCAGAAATACGACGGGGCATGGACTCCACTAGCTTCTGGAAATATGATGTAGGTAATGCACACCATACTTCCAGCAGAACGTTCCACAATTCGGGTGCATTCCGAGGTCTCGGATTCCTGTGTTCGATAGCGCGTTTCATGGCATCCCAAATGTGTTCTATCACGTTCAGATCTGGGGACTTGGGTGGGAATGGCAACACCCCAAACTCAGATGAATGCTCCTCTAACCATAATGTAGCGTCCCGACACTTGTGTGGAGATGCATTGTCCTGTTGTAACAGGCCCAACCCATCAGCATGAATGCAGGACATGAACGGGTGTACCTCGTCAGAAATGATGCGCACATAGCGTTGGCCGGTCACAGACGTTTGTAGACGTACTAGGGGTACCAGTGAAGTCCAGCTAAACACAACCCCATACAGTTACGGACACCCAACCAGCCGGTACAGTTCCCTGTTGACAGGAGGGATTCATGGCTTAATGGGGTTTGCGCCACACACGAATCCTTCCATCTGCCCGATACAGTTCGAAACGCGACTCGTCAGACTAAGCTATTTATTTCCAGTCATCAAGTGTCCAGTGGCGGTGTTCGCGTGCCCAAGCGAGGCGCATAGCTCTGTGTCGTGCACCCATCAAGGGAAATCGAGTTGGGCGTCGGCTTCCAAAGCCCATATCATGCAGGGTACGCTGCACAGTCTGGACGCTGATGCTTGTTGACGCCCCAGCATTGAATTCCGATGCTACCTGCGAGAGTGTCGCGTGAAACGATTCTTGAGAGCCGACGATGGTCACGTTCATCCAATGTCTTTTTACGGCCACACTGGTATCGTAGGTTGGAGGGTTTGCCGGAATTCTTGTAGTCACGGTACACCCTTGCAATGGTCGTCCGTGAAAATCCGAACTTCGTTTCTACCTCCGAAATACTATGACCTATCTCACGAGCGCCAACTATGACACCGCGTTGAAAATTGCTTAAATCGTTATTACTTGTCATTCTCATGCTGAAAACATCTCTGACAGCTGGCAATGATGTCTACCACTTTCTATACGCACTAGCGGATGCAACCGAGTACGCGCATAGGTGACGTTGCTATGTATTTTGTATAAGCTCGTCTGTACCAGTTTTTTTGGCACTTAAGTGCATATAGCCAGATAATATCCGCCTCCGGTCAATCACGGGAATGTTGTTCAAACCTCCAGATCCGCTATATATGAATGCCGGTTACTTCGACTGGCACATCCTGTGATGATTATATTCAAATCAATCGGAAACTTGAAACTTGGTCGTTCTGAGAGGTGTAGTGGTTCGCATTGCTATCCGGGAGACGCGGGTTCGATTCCAACTCAAGGACGACGAAATTTACAAGTTTTTGGATATTATCTGACTTAACATCCATGTCATATTTACACCAATAAACCGATTCACATCTTCCAAATTTGTATTAAGTTATTTCCATTTGGACAAATCATAATGGGAATCATATGAGCAAGGTAATTAACCCTTCCTCTCCTTTTAGTAAATTTCGATATTTAACCACTTATCATCTCACGCCTGTTAGATGCAAGATATCACAGAAGAGTATGCCACTAATTTTTGGCAGCTGACCACACTTCACTAACGGGGTTATTCTTTTTTCGGGGAAGTGAGCTTAGCGGTGGATGCTATCACCCTCATTTCGCAAAACTTCTTTGAGAAGGAGCTACTTAATACGCTTTCGGAGTACACTTAAGAATGTAAGGTGGTCAGTTCGGAGCACACTTAAGAATGTAAGGTAGTCAGTTCGGAGTGACCGTTGCAAGTCAATATTTTGAGAGGCGGTACAACGGAGTATTCCTAATAGACACCAAAAGTTTGCTAGAATGCCCTGGTGAATGGCGGTCGGCGAGGTGGCGGTTTAATTAAATTCCCGTTTAGTAGAATAGGATAAATTTATAACCCTCAGGCAGTAAGCGAAAGGCGAGGGTGGTGGTTTAAAAGGGAAGGGGATACCAAGGTTCGTCTGTATATGTTGTTTCAACGAATGGAACTAAAGAAAGTATAGAAGTGTATCAACGAAAAGTTGAGGTTTTGAGGCAAGGGAAGAAATGGTTAATCGAAGACTTACAAATTGTTACATATGTATTGTTTGTACGAAAGAAACAAAAACAGTACTACACTGCCGGACAATTGCTAAGGACGGATGACAATAGCAACGATAGCAACCATAAAATGGAAGGCAGGAAAATGTGGAAATTAGCATAAGTGCGGGATACAGTAAGACGTGTTGTGCGTATGCAAATTTTGGATTGCCGAACTTGTTCGTGACGTCATAGCGCTGATAAGAGATATAAAGGATTTGACGCGTATTGACCGTTGTTGTTCAAACGCAAAGTTGAAAGCGAAAGAATCAATTGACGAACTTGCAATTTTCAGTATGTCTTCCCGACATCACCTAGATGATTTTACGCGTGGCCGTATTATTGGCAAGATTGAAGAAGGGCGAAAAATAACAGATGTTGCCAGGGAGTTCGACGTCAGCCACAGTGTTGTTTCAAGGCTTTGGAAATCATTTCAAACAAATGGAGAGTGTAGCAAACGTCACGGGGGAGGTCGTGTTCGCAGTACGACACCTGCAGAAGATCGGTACATAGTGCTATCAACAAAAAGACACCGGCGCAGCACAGCTAGTGAGGTAGCAAATCAGTTTATGGCTGCTACTGGCAAGCGGATCTCCCGAAAAACTGTCACCAGACGTTTGCATGAAGGAGGACTATAAGCCCGCCGTCCTGTTGTGTGCATCCCATTGTCCAGACGTCACCGTACCGCCCGTTTGCAATGGTGCCATCAACATCGCAATTGGACTGATAATGACTGGTCTGTTGTCCTCTTCTCAGATGAGTGTAGATACAGTCTATCTATCGTCTGATTGTCGACGACAACTGATCTGGCGTGATAGTGGTACTGCATATTGTCCAGCAAAAATACAGGAAAGGGACCGATATCCGACATGTAGTGTCATCATGATCATGTAGTGGCATCATGATCAATGACCGTACGTCCCTCTATGTGCTTCCAACTGGGACTATGACTGGCCAACGATACATTAATGATGTTCTGCTACCTCATGTTCGCATGTTCCGTGGTGCTGTCGGTGATAGATTCATTTTCATGGACGACAACGCAACATGTCATCGAACAGTCGCTGTCCAGGAGTGTCTTGAGAGCAAGGATATTCAACGCCTCGTATAGCCATCATGTTCTCCAGATCTGAATCCCATTGAAAATGTGTGGGATGCTTTGGGGATGAGTCTTGCTGGTCGCCAATGGCCTCCAATAAACAAGGACACCCTCATCCGTGCACTGACAGAGGAATGGGATAAATTACCCCAACAGCTGCTTGATAATGTTGTGCAAAGCATGACACGACGTGTGGAATCTCGCATCGCCCTCCATGGTGGCCATATCCCGTATTGACATCTTACGCCGGAACGCCTGCGGACGGTAATTGCATTTTTTTCACGTTTACGTATTCTGCACAAAATGGCCTGTTTGTCCCTTGAATACGTTCCAAAGCCTTCTGTATTTCAGAGCACAATAAATTGTCTTTCTTGTAATGTCCTGGCATTCTGACATTATTTTATTTCACTTGGCATCCAACCACACTTACTTTTTTATGCGCTATATAGCCGTTTATGATCCGTCCTTAGCAATTGTCCAGCAGTGTATAAGTGTTGTTTCAACGAAAAAGTGCTACTTTTAGCCAAGGAAAGTAACCCGTTAATCGAAGACAAAAGGTCAAAAGCTCTGTTCAAGTAAATAAAGCTAAAGGTTAATCCAATTCTTGTGAAAGGTTTTAATTATTGATCCCACCACTGAAACACGAAGATTAAGAGCGCTATTTCAAGGAAATGAAAGCAAAGGCTAATCTTATGTTCACGAAAGGCTATAAGTGTTTATATCAACGCACTAAACAAACCGTAAATCTTACAGGACTGAAAGGTATATGTGTCTTAACAAAAGAAACAGTAGAAATGCTGTTTCAAGGCAAGAAATAAAACAACTGTAACAGTGTCAGAGTCGTTTTACGCATTTCGCGCGAGCGCGCGCGCGCGTGTGTGTGTGTGTGTGTGTGTGTGACAGAAATAACAATCAAAATTTCAGTTTGTTTGTTTAACTGTGCATTTGACATACGAATTTCCTGATAAATATCAGGAGAGAACACAAAGGCTTGTAGACATTTTACTAAACAGTGAATAACTTACATACGCACATCAATATCGTTGTTCCATTATTACACCTATGTAGCAGCACCGGTGCCGCAGTGGTCTAAGCGATAGCTTCAGATCCTTCGCCCAGGAAGGGGACTGGGTTCGAATCCAGGGTAAAGCATGGATGTTTGTGTTTGTCTTTTGGCACTAGCTCTCAATGTCTTACTTGATCAACACTGGCTCTCTCCGTGTGCATTGATCATTTGACATACTGTGTATAATGTTTGATATGCACTAGTTTTCTGTGTGTTCCTTGATCAACACTGGCTCTCTCTCTATGTAAATTGGTCATTTGACATACTGTGTACCATGTTTGATATGCACTAGTTCTCTGTGTGTTCCTTGATCAACACTGGCTCTCTCTGTGTAAATTGGTCATTTGACATACTGTGCACCATGTTTGATATGCACTAGTTCTCTGTGTGTTCCTTGATCAACACTGGTTCTCTCTGTGTAAATTCGTCATTTGACATACTGTGTACCATGTTTAAAAATGTCAATACTGTATATGTCTGCCTGTACATGTCAATCAATGGCGTATATTCGAGGCTAGCTAGGCAAGCAGCGAAGCCCAGAGAATGCACAAATAAAAGTCAATTAAATATACACAAATAAAAGTCAATTATCGACGGTATTAAGATATGTCGATGCTTTCAGTGCGAAAAAAGCACGACTGGGTTCGCTTTTTTCGATTATGAGAATCAGTCTGGCGAGCGATGACCAACGGCATAACGCAAGCAGGTCTTTGCTGTTCTGATTGGAAGAACTTCGATACGATCGCTGCTAGCGTTTCCATGACAACATGAATGAGCGTGTTGAGTTGAATGGACCATTGCTGTGCGCAACGGTTAGCTCAGAAAAAAGAAGACTTCGGACTACCCCAGTTCCTCCATGCTTCCGCCTTTGACAGCGCGTGTTTCGCGAGAGTGGTTTCAGTTTGTGTGAAGTGTCAATGAATTAAAATCAGTGATATTATATCTTAAATTCATGGCTTTGTTGGATTCGAACTGTTTTGATAAATTTTGTGAAAGCTTCCCTGAAGATCTACTATCAGAGCTTAAAGAACTCTATGCTTCAAATTTTGATACAGCTCGATTAAAAAATTAACTAAAGGTGTTTTATTCCCTTGATGAATACAAAACAAATCAGTAAGAGACATTACTTGCTACATAAATTTGAATAATTGGACATAGTGTTTATTGAGGTGTACAAATTAGCAGATCAATATTAAACTGTTCATCAACAACTGCAACTGCCGAAAGAAGTTTTTCCGTATTAAAAAGAATCAAGATATATCTTAGAGCCACACAAGGACATGCACATTCGAGCAACTTGGCTGGTTTGTTAATAGAGAAAAACATTATTTTTAAATATGAAAAAGTACTCGGAAGAAACATTTTATGAAAACGTAACATTCAAGTTCACACAAAAGGAAGAATAATGGAGTTTATGTACAAATAAGTGTTCAAATCGTAATCCTCATAATTATTTGGTATCATGTTAGCAATAGCATGTACCTAAAATTCAGAAAAAAAATGTTACTTCTATTACTTAACAATTAAAAAATAAACTTCGCAATTTAAAAAAAAACAGTACTGGGGGGGGGGCAGGTCTCGGACCCAAGATACGCCACTGATGTCAATGTATCTGTCCCCTAAGTCCAATAAATAATTAAAAAATTAAATCTCCAATAAAAAAAAATAAAAATAAGAAGAAACACACGTCTCACGGAACCGGAACTCAGAGCTTCCACAAAAGGAGCAGACATCTTTGTCTCTCAATCACTATGCGACGTTTCATCAGATAACTAACTGCCTTACTGCATGCACTTTGAATCCTTCCTTCTGATGATATGACAGTACTAGTCGAAGCAGTTCCTTAATTTAGAGGAGGCAATCAAAAATAGTAGACCCTGGATATGAGAACATCCGCAAACGGCGAAATGTCGTAATCATTGCGTATCCTAACAACGTCAGTCTGTTTTGAAACTAACAACTACGACGACAGCACGAACAGGTAACCAGACTCACTTCCTGCATTTCCATAAAAACAAATGGAATACAATTTCGCGACTTGAAGGATGGCTGTCAGAAGCTGAAGTTACGGCCCAGCAAATGTTGTGACGTGACTGGAATTCATTAAACAGCCAAAGAATCTCATAAAAATCCTAAGTGTCAGTGTAAATCCCAACGCACGAAGGAAAATAATCGAGGAAAAATCTGGAATTCTTCGCGTGAAACATTAGCTCACATATTTTTCCAGGCAGAGCTCGTACGAAAGAACAAAAATGTAGAAATAACAGGGTCACGGCAGTTTAGATGGGAAGAAGGAAACTCCTAAAGACCTTAATGCCGTATTTTACAAAACATTTTTTTTTTTTTTTCCCCTTTTAGCTTTTGCAGTTCATGGACTTGGCGAAAAAAATTCCAGAAAAAAAGTCCAACCTGCGTTGTTAATTCGCACGCACGCACGATAAGCATTATAGTGTCTTTAATAGCTTCAAATACCTCGTAATTTTAGGGTTTGGTTTCTTCCCTATCTTCACGGCAAGCGAGTAAGAAAGCTGCCGCACGAAACTGACCGTTGGGAGGAGAAAACTACCAAAATCCGTCTGTAAAATGGTCTCGAACTGCTGTCTGCGCATATACAACTTCCAAGCAAAGCCCGAGGGCAATTGCTTTTTTACTTAAGACAGGGTTTGTACACATTCACGGAACATGAATTCCAGGATTTTTGCCGGGATTTCCAGGAGTTCAAAAAAAAAAAAAAAAAAAGGGGGGGGGGGAAACGAGAGTACCCTGCGACTATTTGTAGATAATTTATGCTAGGCATCCTTCGCATGCCAAGACCTTTATGGATGTAAAATAAAACGAGTGGTTCGAGAGCATACATGTGTGATTTTGTAATCACTGAACCCTTCGTAAATATTAGAAATCGCTACTCTTCTTTGTTGATGCATCGGTTTCAAATACTTCTTTCACGGCCCGTTAAGAAAAATAAAATTTATGAAGGACTAATTAATTCAAACACTCGACGTGGATCAGGAACACCGATGAGCATTTTTCCGAGACTCACTTTTTAAAAGTGGAAGTAGCGATGATTTCTGTTTGGTGTATGAAGAAATAGAAAGGCAATGGACATTTGCGCGTCCATTGCATGCACAAATGCCCATTTTGATAATGAAAAATCACTTGGCCAGAAACAGAGACTTGAAGACAAACAGATTTCATAGCACTAGCTTGCGCATGTGCCAATGGACTAATAACACTAGCTTGCGCATACGGATTAAGGGGGGCGGGGTTTACAGGGGCTATAGTCCTGGGACCCACCATTACCAAAGGCCCAGGAGGCATGCCTGGGCAAATAGTAGAGAGAGAGGTTTATAAAACAGTTTTATGTTTGCCTCGAAAGAGAGAGAGAGAGAGAGAGAGAGAGAGGGAGGGAGAGAGAGAGAGAGACACTAACTTGCGCATGCGGATTAAGGGTGGGGGGTCTACAGGGGCTATAGCCTTGGGGCTCACCATTACCAAAGGCCCAGAAGGCATGCCTGGGCAAATAGTAGAGAGAGAGAGAGAGAGAGACTGAGAAGAGATATGAGAGAGAGGTTTATGAAACAGTTTTATGTTTGCCTCGAAAGAGAGAGAGAGAGAGAGAGAGACACTAACTTGCGCATGCGGATTAAGGAGGGTATATATTTTTTTTTTTTTTTTTTTTTTTGATATTGGAGTTTTAACGACCGCCGTGAGCAACTCAATAGGCTATAAGCAGTCGCCCGTCCCTAATTTAGGGTCACTGGTTCCAGGGAAGGGAAAGAGCCAGTGCCGTAAGACAAACACAACATCCATGCCTCACCGGGATTCGAACCCGGACCCCTTACGGACGAATCATCAGAGGCCAACGCCTTAGACCACTGCGCCACCGGGGCGGCAAGGAGGGTATACAGGGCCCACCATTACAAAGGGCCCAGGAAGCATGCCTGTGCAAATTGTTGAGAGAGAGAGAGAGGTTTATAAAATAGTTTGACGTTTGCCTCGTATGATTTCCACTTGGTCAGAAACAGAGGCTTGAAGACAAACAGATTTCGTAACACTAGCTTGCGCATGCGCAAATGCACTTTCGTCGCTACATCACATTTCATCAGTTAGGGTCGTTTCTTACTCTCGTCTAATTATGAATAATAATAATAATAATAATATAAATTTTGGAAAACTAAACAATCCAAATATCGTAATTGCTGTTGCCGCCGTCATAGTTTGGCAAATATTTCCTTTTATGACTCACACATCTTCCATTTTATTTATAACAATCATTAATCCACCTACCTAAAGTACCGCTCAATGTCAGGAATTTTTAGTAAACTTTATTGTTTGTTTTTTTTTTACTTGGGATTTTCTTTACTACTGTCGTGAAAGGTGCATACCATCAAAAACTCGACGTCAATCAACTCGGAAATTCCTGAGGAGTTTTCAAAAACAGTTAAGAAACAACAGGAAGTCAGCCAAGTCGTCCGAATGCAAACCACCGACTCGAAACTAAGGAATTATAATTTGTTGCGTCTCTTCATGGGACAGCATGCATCACGTGGTTTTGATTTCTACCGTAACCCATTTCCGTTATATGGAAATTTTATGCCTGGGATTCATTTTTCAGCTGTTGGGAAAGGTACATAGCATAAAAAATTTCAGGAGTTTAATAAAGTTTTGCTAGAATCACAGTGCTTTGTTTTATAAATAAATAAATACATCACTCTTAACCACGTTCTAGAAACACACAGCAGCCGAAAAATTGTTTATCAGCCGCCGCTGTGGAATTGAACCAACAGAACTATCGATATCTAGCCGAGTGCGTTACATATACGCCACGGTGGCCAACAATCCACGGTGCTATGTGAATTTTAAGTCAGCTTCTGACATCATAAATCCGTAAGATGGGCTCAGATGGAGACGTCTCAGTAGCTGAGCCCATCTTACGGATTTATGATGTCAGAAGCTGACTTAAAATTCACATAGCACCGTGGATTGTTGGCCACCGTGGCGTATATGTAACGCACTCGGCTAGATATCGATAGTTCTGTTGGTTCAATTCCACAGCGGCGGCTGATAAACAATTTTTCGGCTGCTGTGTGTTTCTAGAACGTGGTTAAGAGCGATGTATTTATTTATTTACTTGTCGCCACGTATTTGGAGTATTTTCAGCTTTGTTTTATACTGTATTTTGCAAATTAGGAGTGAAATTTACTATGCATTTCGAATTGTTGTGAAATCTTGTGGTTTCCGTCCGCTGCTGCAGTGTTTCTTCAGCGAGTGTTTCATCTTCAGTGAAGTGTTAAAATTTCCGCGTGCAAAAATTGCTCTGTATAAAACTTACATGAAGCAATCTAGAGCTTACTTACCAAAATGATAATAATAGAATTTTTTTTTTTTTTTGCCATGGCACTGAAGATTCCCTATTCCATAGTCATCTATTCCCACTCACACTGAAAGCAGGGATGCCAAATATCAATCTCCTTCAGTGATGAAAGCGCGTGCTGGAAAGGGCCATCTTGAACTAGGGAAAATATTCCCACAAGCTGTTGTGATTCCAACTGCACGCATCTGCTATAGCAGAAGCCAAGGTCGCTGAAAGTAAGGCACTCAAACATCTTACACTGCAGCGTCACATGAGCTAACATTACGTCTCCACATTAGATGGAAGTGACGTCATCGAGAGGAAGCACTGCACTGCACTGATATGGAACCAAGTGACGCAATAAAATTATAACCTTTGGTGAAGCAACTGAAATCTGACATTTCGACCAATTTCTTTTCTTTTTTTTTTTCTTTTTTTTTTCTCATCGCGAGGAAACACACACTGCACTGATATGGAGCATAGTGACGCAATAAAATTGCAACATTTGGTGAAACAATTGAAATCTGAAATTTCGACTATTTTTTTCTTCCTTTCTTTTTTTTTTTTTTTTTTTTTTTTTTTTTCATAGTAAGAACAAATTCAAGGACTATTTCAGGACCTTTCATGAAAATATGGAAACATGAAAACCAAGTTCTTTCCACACCTGGAAAAAAAAGGGAAATAAAATTTCAGGATTTTTCCAGAATTCCACAGGACGTGCGAACTTTGTTAGGAGTAAATATGAACTTTCCAAGTGAAAGTCCGAAGACAGTTTAAACCAGTGATAGTAGAATTTCCAAACAAAAAAGGGAACGTCACTAATCCTGCAGACTAATGAAACATCCACAAGTTTTTAGTCTGCATAATGCCACCAATATTAATGTAACATTTTACTTGCGTACTAAAGTAATAGTTTTATTGCCCTTCCTCAAGCCGGGAAGCACTGAACCTTAGCCGGGGCCGGTGGCGCAGTGGTCTAAGCGATGGCCTATGATCATTCGTCCGAAAGGGGTGCGGGTTCGAATCCCGGTGAGGCATGGATGTTGTGTTTGTCTTACGGCACTGGCTCTCTCCCTTCCCTGGAACCAGTGACCCTAAATTAGGGACGGGCGACTGCTTATAGCCCATTGAGTTGCTCCCGGTGGCCGTTAAACCTTCAATAAAAAATGAAACTTAATTTATTAATTTAAATTAACTAAAAAAGATGGCCAATATTACAAAATAATTTCATACGTTTACGATTTTCATGCCAACTAATGAACATGCAGGCTATGTTTAACTTTAGATAGAATTTTGACGAGTGTAGATTTCAGTAGCAATTTTGTCTTTTCACATGATTCGTTCCATTGTTGGCACTGCCGTAATTTGTGCAACATCTGGGATATCTACTAATATACAACATAAGTCTGAAAAGTTTCAGTGTTCAGTTTGTTTAGCCAGGCTGTTTTGATTTCTCCCATTCACATTAGGCCGATGCTCAAAGAATACCCCAGTCAGAGACCAAATATTTCCAAGTCCAGTACGTTACTGCGAATTTACACACTCTTCCCCTGACAATTTGATGGGTTCTGCATTGCAAGAATACACTGACTTTTAAGGCAATTCACTCAACTTAACAGCCGTTTGAATTCTGAATTTCTGCAATAAATCATTTTATTTATCAATCAGTGATCTCATTTCATTCTTATCAAAGCTCACAAGGCCTAGTTTCAGTCGCCATTCAGACAAGGAAAAGATCTGTGCATACTACTGAGTACTACTGCGCATGAGTTAAAACTGCAAGTTAAACGATAAGCCTATCCGGCGAAGTTTAGCCGGGAAAACATCCCTTTCCGGAGTAGGAAGATTCCAATTCTACCACCAACAAAAAGATCTTCCTCTCTGCAATTAAACCCCCATTGATGTCGAATACCTAAGATTAAGTTATCAGCTCAACAAACAGGGAGAAATAATGTTTCCTGTTGTGTATCTTCCGTTTTATATCACATTTTAATTTTGGCACATCCTTTTTCTAATTTTTCCAGGGCCTTCCTTCAGGTCATTGAGATCTTCCATAACTGCACGCACACAAACAGAAGTTTAGGCACGAAATTATGAGGTATGTCGGTGCTGCAAGGTGAAAACTTTTTGCAAACCGCGAACCACGTATGATAATATACTACAGCACAAATAAAATGAATGTCCACGATGGCACGGATTTTAGCACGATCACAGAATATTAAGTTGTTTTAGCTGCTCCCCATATTTCTCCCATCCAAAGGAGATTCTTATCAGCAACAAGTTTGCTGCTAAATCTGTGGGAGATTCTTATTAGCCCACGTTTAACTGGCTGCCAAATCTGTAGCTTTGTCCGCTTGACTGGCGATGAGCATTTTTAACATACCGTATTTATCGGAGTATAACACGCACCCTAATTTTAAGAAGGAAGTTTGAGTAAAAAAAAACTTAAATTTAAAAGAAATGACATGGGAGCTCTGAACGTTTTTTAGATAACTCAACACACATGTTTATTAATACAATTATAAGGCAAATAATACGAAAAAAAAAAAGCATCTGTTAGAACGAAAAAACTTGGATATTAGACCTGTTACAAAATTTTTAATCAGAATCACTGGTATCTTAGAAAGTGATGAGACAGACTAAAGAATTAAAAACAAAAACAGCCAGAAATCTGTGTTCTTTAAACCGACGCCGTTTGCCAATAATGCATAGTCATCGTGGCGAGAGACGATACTATCGAACCAGCACGACAAGACCGCGCATACACTAACGATTTTTATCACCAACCGTCAGCAACGGAGTTCGGATGTCACCGGAAGTTTCGCCTTTTCCCCCGAGCAGCTGCTGCTTAAGCAGGTTGTGCCATGAAAGCAACTTAACGAGAGCAGACGCTTAGGCTTAACGTGGCAGCTCGCGTTCGCTGCTTAAGCGATTGAGGTTACTTTCAGGCGCTTGAAAAAGGCAAATCGGGAGTCTATTTCAAATTTGTTTTTGTGCGAATCTTTTTTCCGAAGAACTAAAGATTCTATTGATACCACTTTTAACAAGATCCGTCAGAAAACAGAAGAGATATGCATTAGAGAAGCGTCTGCAGTTAGAGTAAAGTGATACCAAACCGTTAACATTTCGCAACGTCGAGATGGGTCGCACTTTGCAGCATTATTCATTTTACCTAAGTTTAAAATAAAAAAAGAAAGTAGTATACGCGTATAACACACAGGTAGAATTTCAGCCCTAAATTTTTTGGGGGAAAAAAGTGAATGTTATACGTCGATAAATACGGTACTTAATTTTTTGACTGAAGGTTTAACGATCACCGTGAGCAACTCAATGGGCTATAAGCAGTCGCCAGTCCCTAATTTTGGGCTACTGGTTCAGGGAAGGGAGAGAGCCAATGACGTAAGACAAACACAACATCCATGCCTCACCGGGATTCCAACCCGGACTCTTCTGTGACGAATGGTCAGAAGCCATCGCTTAGACCACTGCGCTAACATATTTCACACATGGATGTTCACCTCACCAATGTAGTATATACTACGCAATTTTTATCCACTGGAGTTTTTATGTGTGGATAGTATTAACTAATAAGTTATTCACTATCTACTATGAAAGAAATATATTTTGCAAAATTTCTTTTATGAGGAAGAGGAAAAAAACAACAACAAAAGACCACAGCTTTATTCTGAAGTAAATGACATCCCCTGAGAAGAGCACTGATTTCTCGTACCACCGCCACATTTTGAATTTGGTGGTCTAACTTTATTTGTAGCGATCTCGGAATACCAAGGAATTCGAACGCTGGATTTAACATCAAGTAATTTTAAAATTCCTTCCTTTTGTGTGTGTGTTTCGGAATTCTCGTCTTGAATTTGGTGGTCTAACTTTATTTGTAGCAATCTCGGACCACTAAAAAATTCGAACGCTGGATTTAACATCAAGTAATTTTAAATTCCCTTCCTTTTGTGTGTGTGTTTCGGAATTCTCGTCTTGAATTTGGTGGTCTAACTTTATTTGTAGCAATCTCGGACCACCAAAAAATTCGAACGCTGGATTTAACATCAAGTAATTTTAAAATCCCTTCCTTTTGTGTGTGTGTTTCGGAATTCTCGTCTTGAATTTGGTGGTTTAACTTTATTTGTAGCAATCTCGGACCACCAAAAAATTCGAACGCTGGATTTAACATCAAGTAATTTTAAATTCCCTTCCTTTTGTGTGTGTGTTTCGGAATTCTCGTCTTGAATTTGGTGGTCTAACTTTATTTGTAGCAATCTCGGACCACCAAAAAATTCGAACGCTGGATTTAACATCAAGTAATTTTAAAATCCCTTCCTTTTGTGTGTGTGTTTCGGAATTCTCGTCTTGAATTTGGTGGTCTAACTTTATTTGTAGCAATCTCGGACCACCAAAAAATTCGAACGCTGGATTTAACATCAAGTAATTTTAAATTCCCTTCCTTTTGTGTGTGTGTTTCGGAATTCTCGTCTTGAATTTGGTGGTCTAACTTTATTTGTAGCAATCTCGGACCACCAAAAAATTCGAACGCTGGATTTAACATCAAGTAATTTTAAAATCCCTTCCTTTTGTGTGTGTGTTTCGGAATTCTCGTCTTGAATTTGGTGGTCTAACTTTATTTATAGCAATCTCGGACCACCAAAAAATTCGAACGCTGGATTTAACATCAAGTAATTTTAAAATCCCTTCCTTTTGTGTGTGTGTTTCGGAATTCTCGTCTTGAATTTGGTGGTCTAACTTTATTTGTAGCAATCTCGGACCACCAAAAAATTCGAACGCTGGATTTAACATCAAGTAATTTTAAAATCCCTTCCTTTTGTGTGTGTGTTTCGGAATTCTCGTCTTGAATTTGGTGGTTTAACTTTATTTGTAGCAATCTCGGACCACCAAAAATTCGAACGCTGGATTTAACATCAAGTAATTTTAAATTCCCTTCCTTTTGTGTGTGTGTTTCGGAATTCTCGTCTTGAATTTGGTGGTCTAACTTTATTTGTAGCAATCTCGGACCACCAAAAAATTCGAACGCTGGATTTAACATCAAGTAATTTTAAAATCCCTTCCTTTTGTGTGTGTGTTTCGGAATTCTCGTCTTGAATTTGGTGGTCTAACTTTATTTATAGCAATCTCGGACCACCAAAAAATTCGAACGCTGGATTTAACATCAAGTAATTTTAAAATCCCTTCCTTTTGTGTGTGTGTTTCGGAATTCTCGTCTTGAATTTGGTGGTCTAACTTTATTTGTAGCAATCTCGGACCACCAAAAAATTCGAACGCTGGATTTAACATCAAGTAATTTTAAAATCCCTTCCTTTTGTGTGTGTGTTTCGGAATTCTCGTCTTGAATTTGGTGGTCTAACTTTATTTGTAGCAATCTCGGACCACCAAAAAATTCGAACGCTGGATTTAACATCAAGTAATTTTAAAATCCCTTCCTTTTGTGTGTGTGTTTCGGAATTCTCGTCTTGAATTTGGTGGTCTAACTTTATTTGTAGCAATCTCGGACCACCAAAAAATTCGAACGCTGGATTTAACATCAAGTAATTTTAAAATCCCTTCCTTTTGTGTGTGTGTTTCGGAATTCTCGTCTTGAATTTGGTGGTCTAACTTTATTTGTAGCAATCTCGGACCACCAAAAAATTCGAACGCTGGATTTAACATCAAGTAATTTTAAATTCCCTTCCTTTTGTGTGCGTGTTTTAAAATTCTCGTCTTGAATTTGGTGGTCTAGCTTTATTTGTTGCAATCTCGGACCACCAAGGAATTCGCACGCGGGATTTAACATCAAGTAATTTTAAAATCCCTTCCTTTTGTGTGTGTGTTTCGGAATTCTCGTCTTCAATTTGGTGGTCTAACTTTATTTGTAGCAATCTCGGACCACCAAAAAATTCGAACGCTGGATTTAACATCAAGTAATTTTAAATTCCCTTCCTTTTGTGTGCGTGTTTTAAAATTCTCGTCTTGAATTTGGTGGTCTAGCTTTATTTGTTGCAATCTCGGACCACCAAAAAATTCGAACGCTGGATTTAACATCAAGTAATTTTAAATTCCCTTCCTTTTGTGTGTGTGTGTTTTGGAATTCTCGTCATGTACTGAGAAGAGATGAACATTTAAGTGACGGAAGTTTCCAAGAAGGCATAGATTGTTCTCGTACGGACATGTACTGAGAAGTTTCCCTAAAAACACATAGACTGCTCGCGTACGGAGAAGTGAGGAACAGTTTAAGTGACGGCGGTTCCCAAAGAGGCACAGGTTCCTCCCGCGCGGACCTGTACTGAAAAGTGAACATTTAAGATACAGGATTTTAAAGAAGGTACAGAATGCCCTCATACAGACATGTACTGGGAAATTATGAATATTTGACATACAGAGGTACCAAGAATGCACACACAGCTCTCGTTGAGACATGTACTAAGAACTTATGAAAATTTAAGAGACAGAGGTTTCCAAGAAGGCGTATACAGTACTTCTCTGGGACGGACATGTACTGAGAAGTAATAAACCTTTAAGGAAGGGAGGTTCCAAAGAAGGCACGGACTGCTTTCTTATGGACATGCATTGAGAAGAGTGGAACATTTAAAGTACAGAGATTTTAAAGAAGTTACAGACTTCTCTCGTACGGACATGTGATGAACATTTAAGATAATGGAAGTGATGACCATTTCAGGCAGAGGTTACCAGGAAAGTACGGATTTCTATTGTCCGGACATGTGCTGAGAAATGATGAACCTTTAAGAAATGGAGGTTACCAGGAAAGTACGGATTTCTATTGTCCGGACATGTGCTGAGAAATGATGAACCTTTAAGAAATGGAGGTTACCAAGAAGGCACAGACTGCTCTCGTGCGGAAAGGGTTTTAAAGGAGTCAAAGAGTGCTCTCATCAATGGCGTCGGCGCTCTGCCCCCGTAGGCCACCCAAAATGCAACACCAACACTGCAAACCCTCGGCACACATTTGGAACACGTTGGGAACGCTTTTTTTATAAATGCGTTCCAAATGTGTTTCGGTTGTGTTCTACTGACGACAAATGTGTTCCCAATGCGCTCCAAATATGTTCCTCATGTGTTCTTCTCCTGTACAATGTGCTCTAGTGTTAATTTTTAGAACATATTATTTTCCAGATCACATTCGGAACACTTTGCGCGTGAGAATGGAACATTTTATGCGTGAGAATGGAACACATTCGGAACACATTTAGAAAGCATTGGGAACACATTACGAATGTGTTCTAAATGTTTTCCGAACTGTTATGTCTCATATTTGCTTTCGTTTTGAGCAATTTTTCATCTCTTGGGCGTTCCCATATCAGAAATTTTTGTTCTGGTTGAAACACAATGAAATCATAGCTTAATATAATTTAACAAATCGGCAAATGAGATGGTTGAACAAACGCACCATTACGTGGGCTACAGCACTCGTATTTGCCACTATACGGAGTTTTAACGGGGAGGTGGGCGTACCCCCTCCCCCAAATAATATATTTTTAAATCATATACTTTACGGTTTTTTTTTTTTTCGTTTGTTTTTCTTATACGATTACATTAACCCATTATTTACACACTTTCAAGTCTCGGAATGTACTGTATACGAACAGCACATTCCGCGATACTGAGTTCTATTTGTACAGTGAGGAAAGACACGAAGCTCATGATCTGAATTTTACGAATTTTTACTTTAGTAATTTTTTTCTCTCAATTGCACGAATCGATTATTCCATTTCAGCAGCGCTGCCTCTCACTCGCATTTGCCATGATATGAAGATTTATACAAAGTGCTCAAAAAGTTATAATCCAAGTTTTATGATTTGTTTTTCAAAACAAAGAAATATATAATACTGGTTCAAGCTGCATACATACTGACTTTTCATGCCATTTATACGCACATACGCTCAGTGTACCTGCCTGTCAGCGAACTTTTGATAGAAGAATTTGTTGTTACTCAGTTTACTGTGAGTTTATAGTCACAACATATTGATTGATTCCTACGTAGACTTATTATTTGAAAATCAATAATCCAATCGCTGTTGAAAAACAATATTTTCAAGAAATTTCGTAATTTTTTCTATTGTAAAGTGTCAGTAATAGTTTTCATGAATTGAAGCAAGTGCCCATTTTATGAACTTCGTTTATTATGTATTTGTTCTTTTTACGAAATCTTGAGAATTTCATTTCGAGAGATCTCAGCTGATGAAGGCATTAAAAACAGGGCCTGATTTAAGAGAGGTCATTCGGGGCACGTGCTCTGGGCCCCGAACTTTGAGGGCCCCTAAGATATAGCTATATATTACTTGCTTTGCAGCAAAGCGATTCACACGGGATGCCGGGGGACCCCTGAAAGCCTCTTGCCCAGTGCCCCAAACTGTCTAAGTCGGTCCCCGATTAAGAAAGCTAAGCATGAGATAATAATATGGCTTTTGCATAGACTACTATGCTGCTAGAATAAGTTTTGCGTTCCTCCTAATCCAGGCAGCACACACGCAGGCTTGCAATTTAACGTAGGCCCAAGCAGGGATCGACCTAGGCTATAGTCAGGGCCCTGTGGACATCCTGTGTATACCCTCCTCCGCTCGATTAAAGTTTTCAATCAATCGTTTAAAAGAATATTTGCTGATGATCTATATTATTATCAAGATAGTTCTGACCGCCCCCCCCCCCCCCCCAAAAAAGTTTGAGGTCCTGTGCACGTGCGGAAATCAGGCTATGGGCCCAACACTGAGCTACCGTCTCTACTTTTCTATTCCTAAATTCGTTGGCACAGTGTTTCCGTTGTATGTTGACGTAGGTAGAACAGCCTACACTTTCCTAACAACCACGGTGTGGATTCACTAATCCGATTAGCAGCAAAGTTCCAACCTTTACCACCTGAGGCAACATGCAAGCAGCTTTTGTGGAGCAACATGTGAGCAACACGAAGGCTTTGGTTCCACTGTTGTCCAAACAGCACGATGCTACAACTGGATATTTCCACAATTTCAAGTAAGTAGAATGAATCTTATGGCTCGAGTTTTTTCATACTTTTACTATACATAAAATAATTTCAAAATATCTGTTTGAAAACTGACGGCATAATTTTGTAGATACTGGATCTTTTTTTTTTTATTGAAGGGTTAACGACTACCCTGAGCAACTCGATGGGCTATAAGCAGTTGCCCGTCTCTAATTTAGGGTCACTGGCTCCATGGAAGAGAGATCCAGTGCCGTAAGACAAACACATCATGCCTCACCGGGATTCGAACCCGGATCCCTTCACGGACGAATAGTCAAAAGCCAGCGCTTAGACCATGCGTCACAGGAGCAGCAGATACTGGTTCAAGTTGTATATTTATTGTGCTTTATTTCTGCGGTACGAAACTGAATTTTAGAAGATAAACACATCGTGCATAAAATAATAATGATTTAAAAAGCCGCTCCCCGCCACTCAAAAAAAAAACAAACAAAAAAAAACCCCGTTGCATTACATTCAGAGTTCAGACCAACGAGGTTCAGACACAGAATGACGGTAAACTAAACAAGCTACTCCGTAAAGCGAGTTCTTCGTCACTTCCGCTATTCTTGAGAAACAGGAAGTTCCGCCATTGATGGAAGAGGATGGCTCACATGGCTGGCGTGTTGATGTGTGTTCGTGAGATTTGAAATATCACCCAGGTCTTATGGATATGTCATTTGTCAGGTAATTTAAATTGTTTCGCTCACACTGTCGTTTATACGCTGTTAAATGTGTAGATTAGCGTCCTTTTTAGATAGCAGTGTTCAGGCTTTTTATTCAAAATTTTCAACCACTCTGTAATAATTTCCCTCACTTCTTTTGCATCACTCCTATTAGTAAGAAAAAGATATTTTTAACCTGATCTACGAGAATTTATCGAAAAGCAGATTAATTCATTTCAGAAAGGTTGTGTTGCAGTAATAATTACTATTGCTAAATATTCATGATATCAAGAAAACTAGTTCATATTGTAAGTTATGTGCCCTTCAAAATCCAAAATAGCATATCATGTCTTGCAGTGACTGTAGATAGTCTATTTCAAATTACACTGACTGTTCTCTGTAATATGCTTTGAAACTGATTTTTCAGAAAGACTACAGCATGTTCTTTAATAACAATAAGATATTTTTAACCATCCCGATGGTGTTTACATGCTCATCACAAGACACCTGGAAAATTTCCAGTCTCACCCTACCAGATAAGCTTTTCTTATCTGGTAGGGTGAGACTGGAAACTATGTTCCTTTGACTTCCATTCAAATAATACATGGTTTTTATTTTCTTACACGTTGCGGTTATATAGGAAGATATTATGATCATTCAAGAATTACACATCAGGTTTTTCATATAATTTTATTAAAAATGTAAAAACTGAGTAAATACTCAAGGACCACAGGTTGTAAATACCAAATAAAGTGTAAACGTTGTGTGAATGCCAACAACACAACACCCCACAGAAATGCATAGCGAAAAACAAACCAGTGCAGAACAAATGAGTACCGGATAGTGAACAAATGAGTACCGGATAGTGACAATGCCACCCTGGTAGTGCAGTGGTCTAAGCTATAGCCTCTGATCATTCGTCCGGAAGGGGTCTGGGTTTGAATCCCGGTGAGTCATGGATGTTGTGTCTGTCCTATGGCACTGGCTCTCTCCCTTCCTTGGAGCCAGTGACCCTAAATTAGGGACGGGCGACTGCTTATAGCCCATTGAGTTGCTCATGGTGGTCGTTTAAACCTTCAATCAAAAAAAAAAAAAAAAAAAAAGAACGTAACAATAGGAAAAAGCTTTAGGCGTAGGGCTTTGGGAAAATTCTGTTAAAGGTTAAACACTGGGATAGACTTCTTGCAACAGAGCACAGATTATAAATTAGGTCTTCATCCCAACTACATGTTTGAAAAGGTCATGGGGGTCAGGCATATCAGCATTTGATTTATGGGCTTCCACTGTTTTAGAAAATTCCTTTCCTGCATATATGAGGTATTCACACCTCATAGTGTATGTTACTCTTTACTGCATGGAATGCTGTATGAGACTAAGTCAAGTCTTTAAAAAGAAAATTCTGAAGGGTATACCTATCTTTTTTAGTTAGAATGTATATTTTTTACATTTCCCAGAGCATGAATTTATGCCCCTGGAATGACCATTCTCCTTGCCCTTCCTGTAGCTATGGCTCTGCAAGTTGGTGGAGAAGGTATTCTTAATAAATACCATAGGCACAATACACCACAGAAGCAGAATATAGAAGCAAAATTTCTTTAAGCAGTGTATGAAGAACTTCCACACAAAAGATTGCTTTTGAATTTCAAACACTATGATAAATATTTAAACTTATGCAAATTTATTAAAAGCAACAGTGCTTTTAATAAATTAAAAGCAATAATAATGGACTATCTAGTTACATATCTTCCAGCTGGAAATTTTATTTTTGTCTTATAAAAACATGTTTTTAAGAAGAAAAAGAAAAGCTTCCTTTCTACCATTTTGTTCCTACTGCAGTCAAGTCAATTTGCTGACACCGCCTCGGTGGCGCAGTGGTCTAAGCGATGGCCTCTGATCATTCATCCGGCCGCCCCGGTGGCGCAGTGGTCTAAGGCGGTGGCCTCTGATCATTCGTCCGTAAGGGGTACGGGTTCGAATCCCAGTCAGGCATGGGTGTTGTGTTTGTCTTACAGCACTGGCTCTCTCCCTTCCCTGGAACCAGTGACCCTAAATTAGGGACGGGCGACTGCTTATAGCCCATTGAGTTGCTCACGGTAGTCGTTAAACCTCCAATCAAAAAAAAAAAAATCATTCGTCCGAAAGGGGTCCGGGTTCGAAACCCAGTAAGGCATGGATGTTGTGTTTGTCTTACGGCACTGGCTCTCCCTTCCCTGAAAACAGTGACCTTAAATTAGGGAAGGGCGACTGCTTATAGCCCATTGAGTTGCTCACGGTGGTCGTTAAACTTCCAATGAAAAAAAAATACAATTTGGTGACTTTTAGTTCATGTAAAAGATCGAATCATTGCAAGAAGAAAAACAGAACTTATTCATCACCATTTCAATCTTTCAGTGTCTATCCTATGCCATTTTCATCTTTTTGATGTTTTTCAAGAGACCAAAACAAAAAAAAATAGTGTTATAACTTGTTCCTCAGCAAAAAAAAAAAACCAAAAAAAAACCACAAGTTTAGTCAAAGAAAAAATTAAATTTAAGAAAGGCATTACTACTTACATGTATCAGTTAGAGGGAGTGATATATTAATTGTTCACTTGTCTATTTACTTCATATGAACATGTTTATGGATGATCAAAATCAAAAGTGCTCGGTTATAAAATTAGATGACATTGAGTGCTGATTTGGTCATTCAAGTCATGCTGTATGTAGAGATAGCTGTTAAAATTATAATTCATTGAGTATGAAAGTAGCACTGCAATTTGGATGTCTAAGGAAAAGCAGCGATGGTCTTGTAAACTTAAAACATTTATACCCCCTTTATTTCTTATACTATATGTAATATTTACTTTGCATCAGCTCATGGGGTAAAAATATTTTTCAATAACAGTTTTAGGAAGTTAAGAAAAATATGAGGGAAAGATAATGCAGTATACTTAAATTTGTATTTCTGCAACTTCATGTATTAATGTTCATGCTTGGTGAGCTTATATACAGGGTGTCCGAGAATTATTGGACACATTACAAAATTATATAAAACAAAACATTAAACAGATACAAAGAAACTGACTGTACTAACTTATGTACAGTGTAACCACACAAGTTAATAAATTTCAATGTGAGATCCCTTGGTTGCTCGTAGTACGTCCAAGCGATACTCAATTTCATGCCATGTATTGGCAAGCATCTGAGGAATTATGGAATTAATAGCAGCTGTGATAGGCTGCTTCAGTTCCTGCAAATCAGTACAAGGCGTTTGATAGACGCGGTCCTTCGCATAACCCCACATGAAATAATCCAATGGAGTTAGATCTGGAGAGGCCACGGAATTGGACCACCATACCCAATCCATCCGTTGGGGAAATGCTTATTTAGGCACTTACGTACAAACGTTGACCAATGCGGTGGCACGCCGTCTTGTTGGAAAACAACGTCATATATTTTGATCTGGGATATAGCAAAATTTTCTAGCATATCCAGGTAAATGTCACTATTTATGGTTTTTTGCCGAAGAAGAAAGGGCCAATCACTTTTCTTTTTGATAGGGCGCACCACACATTAACTTTTGGAGAATCGCGTTCCAGTTCAATAGCAGCATGAGGCAGTTCACTGCCCCATATCCTACAGTTGTGATGATTCATAATATCTGATACATGAAATGTGAATTCATCACTAAAAATTACAGTACTGAGAAAGTTTTCTTCGTTTTCCACTCGATGCAGCATATCCACAGTGAAATCGTATCGCAGAGTGTGATCATTTACATGCATCTTTTGCACTATTTGAATTTTATAATCATGAAACTTTAATTTCTTGTGCAAGATATCGTGAACTGTCAATTTCGGAATGCACAGTTCTCTGCTTGCTTTATTAACGGATTTCCTGGGGCTTCGTCGGAAACTTTCATTAACTTGGTCAACCGCCTCACCGCTGACGCTAGGCCTGCCGGCTCCTCCACGATGTTCCACATTGCCAGTTTCTTTAAACTGTTTCATCCACTGCTTAATTGAATTCATTGGTGGAGGATTACAACCATACTCTAAACGGTACCGTCTTTTAACTTTAACGACAGACTTTAATTCCGCAAGCCATAACATACACATCGCCTTCTGCTGTATGGATGACATAACTACTGATTTTGCACTTCTCACAGATTCCTCATTAGGCCCCACCTAGCGCCATCTATCGGATTCTGGGAATAACAATTCTGCAAAACAAAAATATAGAAACTGTGTTAGTAATACGTGACATAGAAAAACAGACAGCGCTCATAGGTTGGTTTTTTTTTTTTGTACATAATTTTGTAATGTGTCCAATAATTCTCGGACACCCTGTATAACACCGTATTTTCTGTTTACGATAATAGCTGATTTTTGTCGAAATTGAGAACTTGTTAATTGCAATTTGATTTTGAAATGTGTTCATTCATGAATATTCTTTCTGCATTATTTATGCAATACTTTATGAGTTGAATCAAATGCCGTACCTTTCCAATAGCCATGTATTTTCCACCAACTTCCACAATTGCAGAGGGCATTGCTAGCTCAATTGATTTCCTTCATTTTTTTAGAAGTGACAGCATTACATTTGCCCATCTACCTCCCTCCAATGCATTTGGTTTCATCCCATGGTTATTTTTTTGTTATGTTCAGGAAGTAAACATCTGTACCTGTGCATGAGACAACTGTCTGACATGAGACAATTCTGCCTGTGTTTCAGCATTTCGTTTTGGTTACTTCGACAGTATCCAAAATTTAAATCAGGGTAAGTTTGTCAGTAATAATTTTGCAAGATTACTTTATTTGCTTTGGCTTTTTAGTTTTTTTTTTTTCATTTGTGTGTCAGAAAACATAAAACAAGTTGCATGCTTCTCTTTCCCATCTGCTGTTTGATACACTATATGTGTAATGATGGCAGCAAGTTGCTTGTGCTGTCTGCAAACATTTTACTGTTCTCAATTCTTGATATTTTGGCATACTGTTGTCTTGCATCAAAGGACTGGCTGTAGGGGTTTAGTTTTCTTTGGAGAGAGTTATTTAAGGCTAAATTTTTTTGTCTTGAGTCTAAAATATAATTTTGAAGAAACTTATAAATAATTCATCTGACAATTTTAGGATGGTAATTAGTAAATAAAAAGACACATTAAGGATTTATATCTTTAGGTATGTTTTGCACTGTTCATTCTTTCAAAAGGCATGAATCCTTAATATTGCTTGTTTTAACGTATAATTGGAAGAGAAACAACTATATGCATCAAACTATTTAGCAGAGGCTACTACGCATTTATGATGTAAAACACTGTAGGGCTATTTTATCCATTAATAAGTGACAAGAAACAGTATGCTGAAACAACTAGCCAAATACAGATGGCAAATTAACTTGATTATCCACTTATATATATTTTTTTTATTTGTTGAACGCAACTGATCAGATCAACTTAGAGCTGGATTCAAAATGTAGTTTTCAACACCTGTTCAGTTAATATCATCAGTTGCAACGCAATTTGTATTGAAAACAGAATCAAAACCCCTTTTCATGCATATTTCTTTACTTTCAGTGTGACTAGTTTAACCAATATACACACTTGAGTTCATGCAGAAGAAGTGAAAATTCACATAATTCGAAAATTTTATATTCTTAGATTTCAATTCCTTAAAAAAATTGTGTGTGCTCAGTAAAAAAAAAGCAAACATAAAATTAATTTCAGTAAATTTTAGGTTATGGTGTGAACGGACTTCAATGATGCTGCATGCTTTGGAAAGGCCTCCTGTTTTAATATTACCTCGGTGAGAGAGATTTTTGCAAATTTAATGGTAATACATCTTTTGGACACAAAACATACAACTAAAAATATTTTCTGTGGTCAATGAAATTGCATTACTTTCATGCAGTCAATGATAGGAAATGTGAATATTTTTCTGTGCTGTCTTTAGCACAAAAGTGTACAGTATGCAAAATTTTTGAATGAAAACAGGTTTTCTGTGGTATTTTATGATATTAACACTGATTTTTGCTGACACAATTTATTTGAAGTATCTGCAAAATCAGCCAATAATTTAGAACGTATCTGCAAAATCTGCTAATAATTTGAAAACTATCTGCGTACGTCTACATTCTGCTACTCTAACCATAACACACAGCTTTGTTAAGTACAGTGTATTAACAGATAGTGTAACTTTTAGATCATCCTGCACAGACACACACATACACACTTTTGCAAGTGGATGTGGTCAGAATATTTTGATATGTGAAATATAAATAGAATGAAAATACCAACATTTACCACAATAAAAGGTTTATTATGCATTGACTATAGTTTCGCAGAGCGTTTGGCTCGACATCATCAGGATGAATGGAGCATAAACATTCAAATCATTGTGGAAGATTTTTCCAACAGACGGAAGGCCTTGCAATGGGCAGACCACTGTCGCCTATTTCATGCAAAGTCTATATGTGTCACTTTGAGGACAAACTCTTTCAGCTTGTCACATTTGATCTGTAGATTCGATATGTAGATCATGCTATTCCAGAGAATAAAAGTATAAACTCGGAAATACCTAAATTAGTTGAACTTATCAATTAAATTGATCCTCATACAGTACATATGTGAGACTGAAAATAATGGCTGCTAACCATTCTTTGACGTCCTTGTGCCATGCTCTGAAGGATACTTTAGTACAACAGCTTATCGAAAACCATTTGCTGTTTCCTTACTCCCACATGCAAAACCAAATCACCTATGGAAACAAAAAAATCTCCGCCTTCTACAAATATGTATATCGGGCAATACACATATGCCCCACTTGCTCACAGTAGTCGTTAAACCTCCAATAAAAAAAAATAAAAAAATAAATAAATAAACAACAACATACGCTCCACTGAGGATTCCTTGCAGAAAGAGCTTGATTTTCTTACAAATTGCAGTACACAGAGGATATAGCCTTTCCGTTATAGATAAAGCTGTCCAAAAATTTAGGAAACTGGAAACCAGTCTGCTCGCTCATGCCAATAGACCTCGCAATACGAGAGAATTCGGTGGTTATCCCTTTTGCTCCTCAGATTTGCTTTGGAATTTCAAAAATTCTCAAAAGTTTTAATTTCAAAGTGGTTTTTAAACCCATAAACAAGATAAATTTTTACAGATCAAAAGACTACGTCGAAGACATAAATTCCTGGGGAATTTATCAGATACCTTGTGAATGTGGACTTTCATGTATAGGACAGACCCGCAGGGCTTAAGTTTCTGTGTGACGGAACACAAGGCTTGCGTACAGAACTGTGAACTGAAGAAGTCATCTGTAGCCCAACATTGTCACAAAAATAACCATAAATTTTTGTTTGGAAACGCTACGCTCATTGATAAATCTGATTCGACTGTCAAGCTTAATGTATTGGAAGCTTTCCACATATACCGGAACTCTTCACGGCTTGTCACCAACATGACATCAACTCCATTTCTTTCAAGCGAGTGGAATCAACACACGAAAAACCGTGACTGACCAGAACTTTGATAATGTCACAATGATTTGAATGTTATGCTCCATTCGTCCTGATGATGCCGAGCCTAACGCTCTGCGAAACTATAGTCAATGCATAATAACCCTTTGATTGTGGAAAACATTGGTATTTTCATTCTATCTCACCACCACAAGTTCTGTAGTCACAAATTATATATATGTGAAATATAAATCTCTTCTGCTAAAAATGTTCATACCAAATTGTGATCTTAGTTTTTCATAATGAAAATGAAAAGCCTAATGCAGAGTATATTAATGTAAATAAATTCTATAACAAATTGAAATAGATTTAAACTAATGAAAGCTTCAAGAAGAATGTGATGAAGTGAGTGAAACTTTATTCCATTTATACATTGTTGCTAATGTAAGAAGGTTCACAGCTACAGTATATTTTGGTAAAGTAAAAATAAACGATCTTTCTGTGAAAAGAAATTAGGTTTCTAGGTGAAAGTGTACTAATATAAATGGTTACTAGATGTGGATGTTTTTTGTGTTCATTTATTGTTTTTATGTACTTCATCATTCTAAAATTAGATTTTGAATAGATTCAATAAAACCACACACACATCCAGCATTTTTTCAGATTCTGAAATGTCTTGCATTTACTTTTTCTGTGGAAAGGGGTGTTCTGTCAGAACTAAATAACGATAAAAAAAAGTTGATAATCAGAAAAGTTTGTTAATGCCCTTTTTCTATTCTTTTCTGTCCAGCAGCCCAGATGAAAAGAAATATTTATCAATCAAAATATCAAACCCTTTGAGCTTTTACCCAGGAATTTTTCCTCAGCAAAGTTATCTAAAGTTAGATTCGTAATACTTTGAAAATTCTTTTTGCTGACTATCACAACAAACATTTTCTCTTCAGCTGTTTTTGTAGTAGTGTCTATACGAAAAATAATAATTGAGGTCTCAGAGATCCTAAACAAAAATATATTTAAATTGATTAACAGAACATGGCTTCAATTAATTACTTCACTGTGTGTACAAGGGAAGCTTTAATTCGTAACCATTTCTATGATATTTAACACCATGTGTGCATCAAATTGCAACAATCTCTGATGCCTGATTGCCTGTGAATACATAAGTAATTTCTTTGTATTGTACAAATGAAGGCATAAAATAGAATAGTGGTGAAATATTGTACATTAAGATTCTGTGAAAGCTTTTGGTAAACTTAGCCCCCAGAAAGAACATGTATGAAGTGCAAATATTATTTTTCTCCCTATACTTGTTAAACTGCAGGTTTAAAAGCATACCAGTTTGCTTCCATAATAGAAAGCTTGATTTGTATTGTTTATTTTTCATTAATGCCATTTAAAAAAAAGGCATCAGTGAAATTATTTCCTTCATAGAAAACATACACAGTTGTATCAGATTAATATGACCACCTACCTGATAATGGGAATAACCACCCTTGGCCTGGATGACAGCTCGGCGAGACGGAGTAGTATGGACACAATGAGGCCCTGGAACATTGCCTGAGGCACACGGGCCCATCGGGACTGCAGCAGAGCACGAGGGTCCTGGAAATGGCATGGTTTGTGGGTCAGCACGTCAAACCTGTCAATCCAAATAGTTCCACAAGTGCTCTATGGGATTGAGGTCGGGCGATTTCACTGGCCAAGGGAGAACAGAGACACCACTGTCATGTTCCTGGAACCAGTCGTGCACCCCTTAGCGACATGACAGGGCACATTGTCCTGTTGGTAGACACCATCACCACCAGGGAAAACATCTAACATGAAGGGATGCATGTGGTCAGCGAGGATGGACAGGTAGCCATTGGTGTTCAGGGACCCATCCAGTAGTACCAGCGGTCCCAGGTCATACCAGGAAAATATATCCCAGACATGCAAACTGCCATTGCCAGCCTGTACTTGGCCAACAAGCGTGTCCGGGTGTTAGTTCTCATGTGTCCGATGTTCTATCGCCACTGCCCGTCACTTCTGTGGAGTAGAAACGTCGATTTATCTGAGAAGGCAACCTTTTCCCACTCGTCCAATGACAGTAATCCCATGTGAACTGCAGACCTTGTTGTCGATGGACCTAGGTTATCATGGGTGCCTTGACGGAGCGTTGACTCCAGAGACCCATGTGTGAGAGGATTGGCTGTACTGTTATTGGGGACACGTACCTGGGTGCCCCAGTGTGCATTTGCGTGGTCAATTGCTGCACTGGTGCGCATCAATTGCCCTTTACCAGTCAACGGAGGCGACGTTCTCCATAGGGGTCAATGGCTTTGGGCTCCACAGTTATGACGTTGGGAGATATTCGGTGTGCCAGCGGTCCATCCTTAGTACACCCTTACTACAGCACCTTGCAAACAGCCCGCAAATTCTGCTGTTTCTGAGATGCTTTCACCTTTGGTGTGGTAGCCAATTATCATTCCCTTTGAACATCTGTCAAATCACTGCCTCTGTCCATTGTGTTTACTTAACACACTATGGCTCATCTGTCCCTGACCGGCCGCTTATATCTCCATGTGGTCGTCCTTGTCACATGCACTCTGTGACATGCCTGGGTGGGTACACTGGTTTGTGATGAATTGTCCAAGCTGGGCCCAAGTTCAGCTCCTGGATACGGCACAGGTGATGTGTTTTACTATCTTACAGCATTGACTGTCTTTCCTAAAACCACTTACCAGTGGTCCTTAATTAAAGATGGAAAACTGTTTATAGCCCTCAGAGTTCCTTAAGTGGTCATTAAGAACCTTAAAACAAGCTCGGAACAAAAGTATAAATTTTTTCTGGTGTATTGTATGTACAGCAGGGCCGTAGCTAGATCTCCACCAGGGAAGGCATTGGGATGGGATGGCCGTAGCTACATCTCCACCGGATGATACATTGGGATGGGATGGGAAGGGGGGGAGGTCATTGTTCAAATGGCAAAGTACATTCATTCATGAATACAAATACAAGTTTTGCTATGTGTTTTTATTCCTTTTATGAATATTTCACGACCCAATGATTTCTCCAGCCGAAGAGTGGGGGGGGGGGGAATTAGAATATGAAAAAGAGGAGAAGGATGAAGGAAACTTTGGAAGGGAAAAAATAAATTGCATTTTCAGAATTCGTTCAATGGTGGCTAAGTGTCAGGGTCATTATCACTGGAGGAAACATAACTTCCAATAGCATGAGAAAACGATTTTTTAGTTTACTATTCTGGTTTTTTTTTTTTCATGAATACATGCAATGGCATCAAGGAGTTGATGCCAAATTTTGGCCCTTTCTTCTCCATCATTAATCATGCATTCTCCTTTGCTGGTGCTCAGAGGTAACCTCTTCTTAACAGGATGAACAGTCAAACATCCCTACCCCTACTCAAAAACCCGTAGATTCCTGCCGATAAACACTTTTCCCACACATGCATCAAAAAACTCGTACTGAAAAACAATCGGCAGTAAGAAGTTAAAAGCTTTCTCTCTCTCGTACAAAAAAAAACCTCTTTAGTACTGTTCTACATCACCTAGAAGAATGTTTAACTAAAACATTTACATGACAACACTTCTTTGTAGGAGTACGAAATTAACCAACTGGAACTTTTTTAACAGCAGTCTAACATATGTCATAGTCAACTACCTAATGATGATGAAATGTTTTATTCATATGGCGAACTGTGCTTTTGCCCTGTCATAGTCAACTACCTAATGATGATGAAATGTTTTATTCGTATGGCGAACTGTGCTTTTGCCCTCCCCCTTTTTACGTTCTTTTACATTTCATGTTTCTCAAATAATAATAATAACATTAATAATAATGCTCTAAACAATGTAGGTTCGACTAAAATCATGCTGTAAGAACATTACAAGTGTAGCTTTCGCCATCTTTACATGATATTTCAGAAATGATTAAAACATTTAAATTCTAAAATTTAATGATAGTTAAAATCACGAGTTCTTTCAAAACACTGCGTTTCACCATCAGGTAAAATGACATACAAGCACAACAGGGAACACTGTTTTATAGACATCAGCCATGGGGTTCAAGAAATGCATGCCCACAGCTACAATCAAAATCTAATCTCATTAATCGCAAGGCGTTTTGAAGGATCTGATGATTTTAACTATAATTAAATTTTGGAATTTAAATATTGTTTTAATCATTTCTGAAATATCGTGTAAAGACGGTTAAAGCTAAACTTTTAATAATACTTTTTTCTGACCCTTAGCAGCAGCAAGTTTGGTGCCCATATGGCAGAGAATCATTGGCACAGCTGTTCCTACAGATTCATTTCCAGAAGGAATTTTTTTCAGTTATCCATTGTTCATGGTGTATCAGTGCAATTTTGCTTTTTTAAATTACATGAATATACAAAGCAAAATATTTGTGCTTATAATGAAATGCAAAAGGAATTTCCATAAACCACTGAAAATAAAATTGCAGATAATTAACAATAGCATCAACTTTCCAGGGAACTTTGCTTGCCTTGTGGGAGAGGGGCTGAGCTTCCTCTGGCTCCCTGCTAGCTATAGCCCTGATGTACAGTCAACTCAAACCTTTTTTATATTTACTGTTGATACTATATACTTAACGTAAAATTTATTTAAATGAAATTACTCTTTTCAGATACTATAACTATTGTTTATAGCCCTATGAGTTGCTTGTGGTGGCTAAAACCACCACAAAAGAGGAAGGTTTGATTTGACAGCTGTTACATTCTAAATTAACTGGTCATAGTCCAAATACCTAGAAAGATATCAATTGATGGTGCAAAACTAGTTTGTCTGCTAGTGGTAAAGGAAGCATATTTCCAATAAATATTGCAATGAAAAGAAATAAGAGAGTTGGGATTAATCTGATTTTCATTTTTTTTTATTGGTGCTGTTTGTTTTGTGCCCCTCAATCTGAATACCTTTGGATGAATGACAGGGAAAAGGTGATGTGGAATAATTGCATGCCGACGTTTTTGTACTGGTCATGTTGGGTTTTAAAATACTGTGCCATTCATTTTTAAAGCTTGTATAGATATTGGCTGGTTAAAAAATACCTCTCAAATATTTTTGCAAATTATTTAAGACACTTTTTTTCTGTGCAAGAAATGGGTTATTTATGTTAGAATAATTCTTGATGTTCACATATCACGCATAAGTTATGTAAAAATTACAAGTGGTGGGACCTTTCGGTAGTAACTTCTACCTTCATCAGCCATGGAATGAAACATGTGGTATAAGCATTAGTTGTTGCCAGATTTCAAAATAGCTTTACAAATGATAAGTATGTTAAAAGGTGCATCTGTATTGCAGGTGTTAGGAGTACAGAAGATTTCAATGCTTTTGCGGTACCAGAGGGCTTTTCGATTGCTGAACGGAGCAATACATTTAACATTTTGCCAATCGAGAATCGTGGACGTATCGCTGATAGTTAAAATTGAAAGGGCGGGGGGGGGGGGGTAGAAGGGTTGCTTTTCTTAGCATCAGCGATATGTTTCACCAATCACAGGTTGATGCTTTGTTAAGTAAGCTATCAATATAGTGGGTAACACCTGTGGAAGTGTTGACAGGGATAGAGTAGATACCTTGTAACTCTAGGGGTTTATTGGGATCTCTGTCATTAAGGATAAGGTTAAGAAGATGTGGAGGTGGTTTAACAGCAATCCTGTAGCCAAAAGATTTGAAATCAGAGCAAACTTTGTGAGTGAAGGCCAGGCTAAAGGGCAAAGTGCCAACAAACTGAGTGGTGGAAAGTTCAGGCAGTAAAGTAGTAGATCTATTCTGTGATTCAAATTTTTAATTAGCCTATGTGCTAAGAGAGGTGGAAAGCCATGTAATTTGCCAATGTTGATGATCTGATATTTGTTTTGAAGAGCTGAAGGGCTGTTACAAATAAGGTTAGCTCTGTGGATGTATGCCTTTAATACAGTCAATTTGTATTTTCCAAAGGTGCAGGAATGGTAAGAGATGATATTATGGGTGGCAGAAGGTTTCCTGTAAACAGAGGGACCAAGTGAGAAGTCTGGGTTGATGTTAACATCCAGAAAACTAATGTCGATCTGTTCTTGATACGAGAATTTTATATGAAGGAATTCGGAAGTTATAGAGGATATAAGTTCAAACAGAGAGTGTTTCTGAAAATATTCTAATGTTTCATGTGTTACGTGTTTCACTGCCAATTATTCTCACTAGGGTTATTTATGTTAAACCAACAAAGCATTTTCAACTTGACTACCTTGGATTTTCATGAAACTTTGCAGTTTTGTTAGCAGAAACAAGGCGTGATTGTGTGTTAAGTTTTCAGCACCATAATTTTTTAATTAACAAACTGATGAAGTAAAAAAAAATTAGAAAATCTGCCAAATTCTTACATTGGAGAAATATAAATCAAGTTAACTTTACCGCAGAGTAAGAAAATTGGTCTCTCTTAAGTGCCTTTTTTCAGGCTTCAAAATGATACTTTAGTGCACAATTTTTTTATTTTAAATGCAGTGTCATGCAATATTAAATTTGATGTTGAGTATCTCAAAAACTGGAATTTTTATTTTTTTTATTTGTGTAAATACCCTAGAATGATAATTTGCCATAAACTGTGAGTTAGCTACTGAAAAATATTACAATTTATAGGGAATCAAAAAATTACATGATGGGGTCAACATGTGACAAATATGTTTAGGAGAAAACTAGGTAATCTTAGGGAAAATGTAAAATCTGCTCAGTCAGTATCATGAAAGGAATATTTTAGCAGTTTCACTTGAAATCACAGTATGCATTGTAAAGTGTTGATTGTTAACATAATAAAGGCTTGAAACTTTGCACTGATCAGTGAATAATTTAAATCATGGTAAAAGCATTTAATTCCTAGAACCATGGTAATATTACAATGTAACTAAAGAACAATATTTGTATTATAAGTAAAGCAGGGATTAGAGTTGTCCTGAAATTCTTGATTTTTCTTTTTCGTGCCCTGAAAAATCCTTAGATTTTACCATTTTGTTCTGAAATTTTGAAGATATAATAATTCACTCTTAAAATTTGACCTGTCTTTTTTTTTTTTTTGTAGGCAGCTACAAATAGCAATAGTGAAAAAAAGAACTTGCCCTAGATTAGAATGTTATAACTACCACTTGCAACACTTCCCACTTCCTCTCCTCCACAAGCAATAACAAGGAACAATAGTTCCTGCCAATAAAAGTGTCAGCATTTCTAATAATGGTCCAAAGTCTAGATATTAGTTTCCTCAAAACATGATGCTCCAAGCTATAATGGCAGTGTTTCTCTAAATAGCAACCTAAAATTTGTTTATGTGTAATTCGATAAGTTTTCATTGGATTTGAGTAAAAATTGAAGGTTAGTTACAGAATCTATAAAACTCAGAAGATGCAAATATCTGTAAATATTGGTTCGAGATTCCAGATATTAAAGATTCAGCTGGTGGGTCCTTATTACATCATCATATACATATCACTAAGCTGTTCTCTGGGATTCAGAGGTTAGCTCCACAAAGAAAAAACAGATAATTTTTAACTGATTGCTGTTGCTGTATCAAACTTCTCCAAGCAGGTCTAACACTATTGGCTGCTAGCATTAAGCTGGAAAGGAGCTTTTTATAAAACAATTGCATTGTTACAAAGGAAAGAATTTATTTTGGATTCATGCATTCACTCCGTATGTCTGTAACGATGCAATCTGACTGCATAAAAACTCCATTAATTCCATTCCAATTCCTAAACAGCTCTTGAATTATGTGAAGCAGTCCCATGCTATATATATATGCTTCATACTTAGAACAGCTAAAGGATAAAGAAAAGTGAGAAAAAGAAATGGAAGGCAGATAAAATAGCTGATTTATGGAATGCAGAAAGGTTCTTAGTGATCTAGCAAAATGCGTATATCACGTTACCGGAATTGCCTTTTTTACTGTGATTATAACTAAGAATATTTCTATAGATACTAGAGAAACAACCTGGCATACAGTACATTTTAACATAATGCTTTATATGATATCCGAATAAGGTACAAGTGCAAAGCCTGTTAGTGTATATCCATAAAAATCATTGTATACAATTGTGGCAATGGAAAAAGTGGTGAAATGTAATTACATTAGCACATACTACTTCTCAGTACCACCTCATACAATCTATAACTTTTGTGTTTGTAAAAAGAACACATATTTTAGGGGAGGAGAAATAACACAAATGAATAGCAGTGTTGGATTTCACATAAAATATGTGTTTCTGTAAATATACTTAAGAGGAAACCAGACTATGGGAGAAGATCAGTTCTCTATTAAACAAGTGATTTGCTCTTAAACCTGCAAATGCAAATTGTGATTTTTTTTCTAAGCATGTTTGTCCTAAATTTTATTTTTAAAAAATGTCAAATTTAATTTTGCTATCCATAATTTCAAATATCTTAAGTCATTGTTCAGAGTGGCATATACAGCTTATTTGTTTGTCTTTTTTAATTTCAGGATGCTGTGGAATTCATAGAAAAAGTGCAGAGTGTGGAAGAGTATGTTTTACCCTATGCGATAGTACAAATAGAGTGGAAACAAACAACAGATGCTGCTGTTCTGTTCCAGGGGAATTTTATCGCTATTGCCCAGACGCTGTCGCTGTTAACTGTGCTGCTAACATTTTACTACACATTTGAACTGAACTACCTCAAAAAAAAAAAAAAAATATATATATATATATATATATATATATATATATATAGGTCAAAAATCAAAAAGGCTATCAGCTCATTATCATAAAACTGACGGAACAAAAAAAACCCCATATGTTGTTTGGGAAACTAAATAAAGTCCTTATTAAAAATAAAAATATTGTCAATAAATTATTTTGCTGTGTAGTGGACTGTTTGTGTTACATTTATATGAACATTTATTTTTCATTCCTATTAAAGCAATATGTTATTACTTTATGGTGAAAATTCCATTGGTAAACATAGTTCAAAATTTACCCACAAACATTAAAAACATATTTCATCACTCAGCACTATTAATTTCAAAAGAATAAATTTAGCTTGAGCAATTAACTGTCTTAGATGAACGTTACCCATCCTTAAGAGAAGTTTCAAAATTATCATCAGTTTCCAGAAGCAAATATCTGAAATAAATTTCTAATCCACAATACACACTTGGAATTCAGAGTTTGCTGACATGGTACACCTGTATTTCACAGCAATCCATTTTGTCAATGAGTTGCCCAGAATGTGTTCAAAATACGTTTTGAATGTCCCCAATATGTTGGTAATGGGCTCCTAACATATTTTGCATGTATTCCCATTCAATTATGAATGTGCTCCTGATATGTTCTCAATGTGTTCTAAAATTTACACCCGATGTGTTCTAAATTCGAACACATTAAGAACACATAAAATGTGTTCTTAATCTAGCACAGAACGTGTTCTGCATTTTGCTGCTATTGTGTTCTGATTGAAACACAATGGGAACACATTTCAGAAGGCATTTAAAAATGTGTTCTAATAGTAACACATTGGGAACGCATTTCATTCATGTGTTCTCAGCAAGAGCACATTGAGAACACATTAATGTGTTCCTAAACTGGAACAAAATGTGTTCTAAAACTTACTCCCAATGTGTTCTAAATAAGAACATATTGGGAACACATTAATGTGTTCTCAAAATATGTTCTTAAAATGTGTTCCAAATATGTTCTAAATAAGAACACATTAAAGTGTTCTTAATCTGGCACACATTGCGTTCTAAAATAAGGTCCTAATGTGTTCTTAATGTGTTCCAAGGATTTGCAGTGAAGAAGGACACGAGATAGCAAAGCCAGATTTACTGGACACATAACAACAGATACAAAGATGAAACGATTGCGCTTACAGGCTCCTGTGTCTTGCGGAATACGCAGACATCAATAGTTCGTGTGTCCCCCATGGCTGGCAATAACGGTCGCTACACGCCGCGGCATCGATCGAAAGAGACTTTGGATGTAAGCTTGGGGTATGTCGGTCCAGGCTGCTTCCACACGTTGCCACAGTTCATCAGGCATAGCCGCGGGTGGTGCTTGCCTGGCCACTCGGTTGCCGATCAGCGACCAGACGTGTTTGATGGGCGACATATCGGGAGAACAGGCGGGCCACGGCAGCAGTGACACCTGTTGGGCCGTGAAGAATTGTTGCACGATGCGTGCCACGTGTGGGCGCGCATTGTCCTGTTGAAACGTGGCCTACAGGCTCCAAAACGTCGGAGATGTAGCGGTGGCTGTTAAGTGTACCGGCGATGCGTACCAGTGGGGTGCAGGTGTCATATCCGATTGCGCCCCAAACCATAACACCAGGCGACGGACCGGTATGGTGATGCATAATGCAGGCGTCATACAGTCTCTCGCCGCGGTGCCGCCACACGCGGATCCGACCATCGTGGTGTTGCAGGCAGAAGTGGGATTCGTCGGAGAAGACAATGTTGTGCCATTCCGTAGTCCAGGTGCGGCGTTCAACGGCCCACTGCCGCCGCACTCGCCGGTGGTGAAACGTCAATGGTAATCGGAGTAATGGGCGCCGTGCGACAAGTCCCCGCTCCTTCAGACGACGTCGAACGGTACGTGCTGACACAGGTTGTTGCGCAACACACCCTAATTCCTGCGCTAACGTTCGTGCTGTGGCGGTGCGAGCCATCAATACCCGCCGCACAACATGCCGGTCCTCTCGTTCGGTGGTGTGCCGCGGCTGCGGCAATCGCTCACGTCGGTCCGTCCGTCCCTCCTGCACCCACCGAATTCATACTCGCCTCACGATGGCTGGATGTCGTCCCACACGGGCGCCGATGTCTCGGTACGATAAAACGCTGTCGGGATAAGCCACTATTCGTCATCTGTCGAACTCCGAAACGTGCTGGAATGACCGCCGTATTCTGCGACGAGGCATCAGGAAGCTTCCCAGCCGGGCACACATGATTTGCATATGACCTGCAATGCTAATCGTTTGCATGTCCTCTTGCGGGCGACGCATGCTGCGAATGTCAGGCCAATCGGATGCTTCCTTCTTGGTGTTGCATTTTGGGTGGCCAGCAGTGTGGATATAAAATTCAAGCTTTATATTTCATTTAGATTTTATCCATATAATGGTTCTATCTGTACCATGTTCAAGTGACGCCATCACGTCGTGTTTTACAAAAGCAAAGTTATATGATTTCACCAAAAATTGTATATCCTGATATCTTGCCCCGTTGTAAACGAATACTTCTGACCCTCTTGGCTCTCAAACGGGCATTTACTGAAAAGCAATTAAAGATATGTGAAACGTACGCTCATGAATACGCAGAAAAAAGGGAAAGCCTTGAGATTACACTGAGGGACTGTGTGCACACCAGGAGTCGTCAACCTTTTAATACCTACCACCCACTTTTGTATCTTTGTTGATGGTAAAATTTCCTTACCGCCCACTTTTGAATCTTTGTTGATGGTAAAATTTCCTTACCGCCCACTTTTGTATCTTTGTTGATGGTAAAATTTCCTTACCGCCCACTTTTGTATCTTTGTTGATGGTAAAATTTCCTTACCGCCCACTTTTATATCTTTGTTGATGGTAAAATTTTCTTACCGCCCACTTTTGTATCTTTGTTGATGGTAAAATTTCCTTACCGCCCACTTTTGTGTCTTTGTTGATGGTAAAATTTCCTTACCGCCCACTTTTGTATCTTTGTTGATGGTAAAATTTCCTTACCGCCCACTTTTGTATCTTTGTTGATGGTAAAATTTCCTTACCGCCCACTTTTGTATCTTTGTTGATGGTAAAATTTCCTTACCGCCCACTTTTGTGTCTTTGTTGATGGTAAAATTTCCTTACCGCCCACTTTTGTATCTTTGTTGATGGTAAAATTTCCTTACCGCCCACTTCTGTATCTTTGTTGATGGTAAAACTTCCTTACCACCCACCGCTGCCGCAGTAACTCAATTTAGTGCAAGAGCGAAGTAATTTTTAGAGGGGAGGATTTGTAAAAAATATGTACTTAAATTTATTTTTTTATTTATACTTTATGTATGTTTATACATAGATAATTTCAATTTAATGAATTTCTGCATCTCCATCGATACAGCCCCTACTAGTGCGGCGGCTGCTTAAATTGAAGAAAATGAAAGTTAAATGTGAAAACAATAAAGCTTATTGAAATTACCTTTTATTAATGATTAATGAGATCCTCGAGGTTGAAGCTGCGAGACTAAATATTTGATATCTCGTTCGATTTTCGTAAAGAACAAACGAAGGTCTCCTCTTTCGGTGATATTCAGACGGTTTCTCTGTTTGGTGATAATATGATTAACAGCACTAAAGCCTGATTCAACAAGATATGAGGTAGGGAAAGGTATCAATAAATTAAATATTATTTTCCACATATTTGGATATAACTGAGGCATTTTTTATTTTATTACGCGGGTATTTTTTTTATCCATGTGTACTACGTTGTCAAAGGAAAAGCACTTTTATGTTGTTGCTCTTCTGTACCGATAAAAATCGCATAGGAATTATTATGTGTTACTTTTAAGTGCTTTCACACAGGTGTTTGTGTAGTCGACCTTTAACGTTGTGTTGTTTTAGCTCTGCAGATAACATTCTCTGCAAGAAGAGAAAAAGTTGTTTCGCATTTAATTTCTTCTTATATTATTTTGTGCGTGATTTACATCATTAATAAAACGTGTCTTGTGTTATCCTCAACACACTGTATTTACTGATTACCTTGTTTTAATTATTATCTACATTCAAAGTTTAGAGATGGAATTCAAAAGTAAATTGCAAAAGTACATTTTAAAAAGTCAAACTTGCGAAGTTGTTAGCAATGTATTCGATTAATGGCGGAAGAACAAAATTTGTAACAACGGTCAACCCCCCCCCTCCCCCACAGCCCACCATGAAAGCTTGAATCACCGGTTGGGACCAGGTTGACGACCACTAGTGTACACGAATGAGAATTTACAGAGTGAGGTAGAACAAGACGGGAATTTAGAGGTAACAACATTGCAATAGCAAACTAATAATATGTTACGGGGATTAATACTAGAATTTTAAGCAAAGATATTAAATCTCATTTCGCAACTTTTATTTCACTTTTGTGCTCCATTTCTTTCGTTTCCACGATGCGTGATAAACTTTTGCTTCGTCACCCCGGTATAGAAACATCGGAAACACGGTTCGTTTAGAGACGCCAGGATGTCGCATCTTAAGGGTCTGGGCCTTTGTACTTCGTAGACGCATTGGTATTATCGAGCTCATTTGGCGTTTTTACCTTCTTAATTTCAAAGCAGCCTACTGAAGGCGCAGGCCCTTTTAATTTCAAACTTGAAGTTTTGTGAAACCGACGCTGGCGATACCATGATTTTGTGGAAGGTAGGGGGTGAGTTTACGTGGGAAAAGGGGGGGGAGCTAGGACAGTCTACTCGGGGAATAGGAAGCGACATGTCGCAGGGGGAGACGAGGAAGCGCCTTAGGTGTTGGCCAGCACGTCTTAAGCTAGCATGGGGAATAGGGTTTCTTCTGCACGTGCGCGGGAGACAGACGAGGGAATGACCAAAAAGTGAGAAGGCAACAAAAGCGATTTTCAGGAGGAAATGCTGGTTTCAGAGGAACAGGGAGAAAGAATTGCAAAGCTGAAGACAGCCTTCTGCGATTAAGTAAAGAAAAGAACAAAGTGCTTTAATGTGGTTCCACCTAAAATATCTGCCTTATGTTTCCATTGGTAAAACTTCTTTACATATTTTCTTCGTAATTAATGTATTCCCAAGGATGAAAACTTGCACATCGATAAAACTAACTTTAAGTTATAGCATGGGATACTTAATACTTGCTAAAACATAACCACGATGAAGCAATCTAACATTTGTTTGTCTACTGACGTCCAGGTCGCGCCATCTGTTAACAGGTCTAACATTATTCAAAGATAAATGACTGATTTTTAATATAATTATGGTTATGTTTTAGCAAGTATTAAGTACCCCATGTTATAACTTAAAGTTAGTGTGACGTGCCTGCCCCGGCACACAGATAGCAATGAGCGTACATGTTTGCGTAGCTCAGTTGGGAGATCGACTTACTCCGGAGTCCGGCGTGGAAAAAGGTGTGTCGTCATATTGGCGCCCAAACTCCCGGATGACCCGGCTGTTAGATTTCTCGCAATGGTGTGATGTTCTTTCCACACCGCGAGATAGGAAATGTAAGAGAATCCCTTCTTCAGCGCTTCGAAAAATAAATTTGTGTGATGTTACGTTCCACACACCAAATTGACTGGGATTTCTCAAATGCACGTTCTTCATGGGATGACTGCCTACAGCGACATATGGTCCCGGCTGAACAGTGGGCCATGCCCCGCCCTCTTTCGGGGTTGGGGGGGAGGGCGATGTGGCGTGCCTGCACAGCAGGACGCACATGAGATAAAGGCAGATAGCAGCGGGAGCATACGTCCGCGTAGCTCAGTTGGGAGAGCGACTTACTCCGGAGTGAGGGGACCCAGATCCGGTGCCCGGCGTGGACAAAGATGACGGAGAAATTTACTTCGTCATATTAGTTTTATCGATGTGCAAATTTTCATCCTTGAGAATACATTAACTGCGAAGAAAATATGTAAAGAAGTTTTACCATTGGAAACATAAGGCAGAGATTTTAGGTGGAACCACCTTAAGAGATCTAAAAGGATTCCATAAACATTATTGCTCATAGTTATTATTAGCTTCAACCACGTAGGACTGTGCTCGCTATTAGCAAAGAGTATGCTAAGGTTATGCACCAACAAGTTAATAAACCTCCTATTAGCAAAGAGTATGCTAAGGTTATGCACCAACAAGTTAATAAACCTCCTATTAGCAAAGAGTATGCTAAGGTTATGCACCAACAAGTTAATAAACCTCCTATTAGCAAAGATTATTCTAAGGTTATGCACCAACAAGTTAATAAACCTCCTATTAGCAAAGAGTATGCTAAGGTTATGCACCAACAAATTAATAAACCTCCTATTAGCAAAGAGTATTCTAAGGTTATGCACCAACAAATTAATAAACCTCCTATTAGCAAAGAGTATTCTAAGGTTATGCACCAACAAATTAATAAACCTCCTATTAGCAAAGAGTATTCTAAGGTTATGCACCAACAAGTTAATAAACCTCCTATTAGCAAAGATTATGCTAAGGTTATGCACCAACAAATTAATAAACCTCCTATTAGCAAAGAGTATGCTAAGGTTATGCACCAACAAGTTAATAAACCTCCTATTAGCAAAGAGTATGCTAAGGTTATGCACCAACAAATTAATAAACCTCCTATTAGCAAAGAGTATGCTAAGGTTATGCACCAACAAGTTAATAAACCTCCTATTAGCAAAGAGTATGCTAAGGTTATGCACCAACAAGTTAATAAACCTCCTATTAGCAAAGAGTATGCTAAGGTTATGCACCAACAAGTTAATAAACCTCCTATTAGCAAAGAGTATGCTAAGGTTATGCACCAACAAGTTAATAAACCTCCTATTAGCAAAGAGTATGCTAAGGTTATGCACCAACAAATTAATAAACCTCCTATTAGCAAAGAGTATGCTAAGGTTATGCACCAACAAGTTAATAAACCTCCTATTAGCAAAGAGTATGCTAAGGTTATGCACCAACAAGTTAATAAACCTCCTATTAGCAAAGAGTATGCTAAGGTTATGTGCACCAACAACTTAATAAACCTCCTATTAGCAAAGAGTATGCTAAGGTTATGCACCAACAAATTAATAAACCTCCTATTAGCAAAGAGTATGCTAAGGTTATGCACCAACAAGTTAATAAACCTCCTATTAGCAAAGAGTATGCTAAGGTTATGTGCACCAACAAATTAATAAACCTCCTATTAGCAAAGAGTATGCTAAGGTTATGCACCAACAACTTAATAAACCTCCTATTAGCAAAGAGTATGCTAAGGTTATGCACCAACAAATTAATAAACCTCCTATTAGCAAAGAGTATGCTAAGGTTATGCACCAACAAATTAATAAACCTCCTATTAGCAAAGAGTATGCTAAGGTTATGCACCAACAAGTTAATAAACCTCCTATTAGCAAAGAGTATGCTAAGGTTATGCACCAACAAATTAATAAACCTCCTATTAGCAAAGAGTATGCTAAGGTTATGCACCAACAAGTTAATAAACCTCCTATTAGCAAAGAGTATGCTAAGGTTATGCACCAACAAGTTAATAAACCTCCTATTAGCAAAGAGTATGCTAAGGTTATGCACCAACAAATTAATAAACCTCCTATTAGCAAAGAGTATGCTAAGGTTATGCACCAACAAGTTAATAAACCTCCTATTAGCAAAGAGTATGCTAAGGTTATGCACCAACAAATTAATAAACCTCCTATTAGCAAAGAGTATGCTAAGGTTATGCACCAACAAGTTAATAAACCTCCTATTAGCAAAGAGTATGCTAAGGTTATGCACCAACAAATTAATAAACCTCCTATTAGCAAAGAGTATGCTAAGGTTATGCACCAACAAGTTAATAAACCTCCTATTAGCAAAGAGTATGCTAAGGTTATGCACCAACAAGTTAATAAACCTCCTATTAGCAAAGAGTATGCTAAGGTTATGCACCAACAAATTAATAAACCTCCTATTAGCAAAGAGTATTCTAAGGTTATGCACCAACAAATTAATAAACCTCCTATTAGCAAAGAGTATGCTAAGGTTATGCACCAACAAGTTAATAAACCTCCTATTAGCAAAGAGTATGCTAAGTTTATGCACCAACAAATTAATAAACCTCCTATTAGCAAAGAGTATGCTAAGGTTATGCACCAACAAGTTAATAAACCTCCTATTAGCAAAGAGTATGCTAAGGTTATGCACCAACAAGTTAATAAACCTCCTATTAGCAAAGAGTATGCTAAGGTTATGCACCAACAAGTTAATAAACCTCCTATTAGCAAAGAGTATGCTAAGGTTATGCACCAACAAGTTAATAAACCTCCTATTAGCAAAGAGTATGCTAAGGTTATGCACCAACAAGTTAATAAACCTCCTATTAGCAAAGAGTATGCTAAGGTTATGCACCAACAAGTTAATAAACCTCCTATTAGCAAAGAGTATGCTAAGGTTATGCACCAACAAGTTAATAAACCTCCTATTAGCAAAGAGTATGCTAAGGTTATGTGCACCAACAACTTAATAAACCTCCTATTAGCAAAGAGTATGCTAAGGTTATGCACCAACAAATTAATAAACCTCCTATTAGCAAAGAGTATGCTAAGGTTATACACCAACAAGTTAATAAACCTCCTATTAGCAAAGAGTATGCTAAGGTTATGCACCAACAAATTAATAAACCTCCTATTATCAGAGTTGTATAATAATAAAATGTATCTGCGTACACAGCCATTAAAACAGAAAACTTGCTGCAAACCCGCAAATCACGATAACAATATAATAAGATAATTTAAGGAAAAATTAATATAATAATAAATAATTATTAGAACATTACAGATTCCAGAGAGGACAAAAGTACATTACGACTGAATGCGTAGAAATGTGTGTAAATGGACCTTAAGGCCAAAAGTTTAAAATATTGAACCTCATAAAAACAAGATACTAATTAAAGAAAGTTTTTATATCTAGAAAAGCAGTTCCGTTAATGAACCTTCAAAAATTATAAATAGCATTTTCAACAACTTAATTCAAAAATAGTAGACTTATAAAATACAAAAGGAAAATATTTTAATTTTATAACTGGCAACTGCAAGAGAAACCTGGCAATAAAATTTAAATTCTTTCTGTGTAAACGGAACTTTTGTTACAGTTCCGATTGAGAACAGGCCTTGATAAAATCAAGAGGCCAGAAATGTCTAAAAACAAAAGAACTCACTATCCGAAGATGTGAAAAATAGTTGAACATTCTCACGTTAAGACAGAATTAAATATATTAATCTGAGTAAAACCTTGAGTAAGTGTTTTAATTGCTGTAAATAAAATTTTTATTTTTTTAATCTACAAGCCAAAACTATCTGCAAAATCTGCTAATAATTTGGAAACTATCCGCGTACGGCGTACGCGTGTATGTCTATATTCTGCCTATTATTATTTTTACTACGTTAACTAATGGAAGAACAAACCAAGTTAACAAATGCTACAGAAGATCACTGAATTGAAATACGGGATTGCACCATTGCATAATACAAATTTGGAAGTTGTGAATCCGTTTAATGGTGTAAATTTGACATGAATGCTAAGTCAGATAATCCAAAAACTTGAAAATTTCGTTGTCCTGGAGCAGAAATCGAACCCGCTTCGCATACTCGGACGCAAACCGGGAGACGCGGATTCGATTTCCGCTCCAGAACAACGAAAATTTCAAGTTTTTGGATTATCTGACTTAGCATTCGTGCCAAATTTACACCAATAAACGGATTTACAACTTCCAAATTTGTATGCTACAGAAGATTTTTAGGGATTTCTTTGAGGACCTTGCTGCCATGTTAAAACCTTTTGAGACCTCACAGGAAAAGAGGAGTAACGGGTTTAGAACCACAGGACGGGAAGATCGCTGGAATTAAAAAAACAAAACAAAAAAACCCGCAGACCATGAGAGGAAACAATGCTAAGCGTCGCTGAACCAACTCTGTGACGCTACGGTAAGATACCCTTCAGGTACGCCATTCTTATATTAAACAACGAGCAATAAATTGAAACATTTTTCACACACATTAGACTTCCAAACAAAAGAGACAAGCGATTTCCTTTTAATTTCGCTGAAGTGTTAAAAAACATATAAAATGGGGATGCTACGCAAATATACGTCACTATAAAACCAAGAAGAAAAATAATAACTGCTCCTTGCGCAAGAGGAAAATGGCGCTTTAGTGAAGTGTAAGAATTGAAGGTCGTGATAATAGTGATCATTTTATTTCCCCTTTCGTTCCTCGTGCTGCGTCATCGTCTTTGCTCCTAATGGGCGCGCCATTTATTAAGGTCTCTTTCTCTCTGGCGTCATTATCCATTTAGCTCGCTGGATCCCTTGCAGTTAATTTAATTTGCACTCTGTCAAAGAACGCCATTTCGCCTTTTTTATCCCCCCGCCCTTACCACCACTCCTCCCCTCTTCTTTTTCTCACCAACTGAGCTTAGAAGTTTAATGAGCTTTAAGTGCAGGCAATAAACCATCACTCTCAATGTGGTATCAATTACAGTGTCTCCACTTCAAGTCCAGCAGTAGCAGCAGAGCGCGTGCGTGCGTATATGTGTGCGCGTGTGTGCATGTATGCATGTGTGTGTGTGTGTGTGTGTGTGTGTCCGACGATAATGGCTTCAAGAAAAGGAGGATGCTGCTGACAATTCTCATTATGAATGCCATATTGAGCCTATCCAGGCGTGCGATTTCTGGGCAACGAAGCCTTAATATGTGACTTCATCAAATGCCACTTAAGCTGTTCTTTCCGGCTGAAACACAAACATGGTTAAACACCTTTTTAAAATAAGGACTCCAGTAATTTATTTTCATGCTAAGCCGCTACACATATGAACAACAAAACGAAAGAGGATAGTGCCTTGCAATTAAAATTAGCACCTGGAAAAACGCGTCGACTTTCTAAGCACTTTTCCAGTCTGGAAGTTTTGCCTACTTTGGATAATGCATACACTTCTCTATGAGTTATTTACACAAGCTGCTGACTGGTAGCCTCCACAAGATTTGCCAAAGCAGCAATCTTCAATATCACTTCTCTACTGTTTTACTGAAAACAATCCACCTTGATATCTTCTAAATTTTATTCCAGATTCGTCTGTATGATGATTAGATTGCTGTGAGATTAAGTGCTTGTTTGTGTCTCTGCTAACGTTTGCAGCGAACATCGTGGTCTTTAGTGGCGTATATTCGCAGCTATCTAGGCTAGCTGCGAAGCCCAGATAATGCCCAAATAAAACTGAATTAAATTTACACAAATAAAAGTCAATTGTCAACGGTATTAAAATATGTCGATACTTTCGGTGCGGAAAAAAAAAAAAAAAACGCGTGCGGATTCGCGTCCTTGACTCAGTCTGTCGAGCAAAAACCAACGGCATAACGCAAGCAGCTCTTCCAGAGTCTTCGCAGTTCCGATGCGAAAACCAACGGCATAACGCAAGCAGCTCTTCCAGAGTCTTCGCAGTTCCGATGCGAAAGCCAACGGCATAACGCAAGCAGCTCTTCCAGAGTCTTCGCAGTTCCGATGCGAAAACCAACGGCATAACGCAAGCAGCTCTTCCAGAGTCTTCGCAGTTCCGATTCGAAAACCAACGGCATAACGTAAGCAGCTCTTCCAGAGTCTTCGCAGTTCCGATGCGAAAGCCAACGGCATAACGCAAGCAGCTCTTCCAGAGTCTTCGCAGTTCCGATGCGAAAACCAACGGCATAACGCAAGCAGCTCTTCCAGAGTCTTCGCAGTTCTGACGCGAAAACCGTCGTCTGTACAATCGCCTGCTAGCGTTTCCATGACAACATGAATCAGCTGGTAGAGGAGAATGGGCCACTGCTTTGGGAAACGGTTCGTTAAGAAAAAAAGAAGAATTAGATTATCTCAGTCACTCATCAGTGGCGACGGAACCGCCCGGGCCCGGTCAATAATTTTAGCCAAGATTTTTATTTGGCATATATGCGATTTTTTGTTGTGATGTGCCTTAGAAAGTTCCTCTAGGTAAGTGGTCAGGTGGTCCTAATCCTTAACAAATCTCCTTAGGCATTGTTTTTCTTCTGTTTGTTCCGGAAAGCGGGAACGGAAGGGGGGGGGGTGAGTGCGTCACGATTCGAAATTTCGGGCCTGGTCAAGGAACTTCACTTTCCGCCGCCCCTGTCACTCATCCATAAGTGTTTCGCGAGAGTTGTTTCAGTTTTTGTGATGAAGTGTCAATGAAATAAAATCAGAGATACTATATCTTAAATTCGTGGCTTTGTTGGATACGAACTGTTTTGATAAATTTTGTCAAAGCTTCCCTGAACATCTACTGTCAGAACTTAATTCAAATTATGCTTCAAATTTTGATACAGCTCGACTAAAAAACTAACTGCACGTGTTTCATTCCTTTCATGAATACAAAAACAAATCAGTAAGCGACATTACGTGTTACATAAAGTTGAATAAATTGGACATAGCGTTTAGTGAGGTGTACAAATTAGCAGATCTGGTATTAAACTTTCCATCAATAACTGCAACTGCCGAAAGAAGTTTTTCAGCATTAAAAAGAATCAAGATATATCTTAGAGCCACACAAGGACATGCACATTCGAAAAACTTGGCTGTTCTGTCAATGGAGAAAAACATTCTTTTTAATTATGAAAAAGTACTCGGAAGAAACATTTTATGAAAACGTAGCATTTAAGTTCACACAGAAGGAAAGAAGAATGGAGTTCATGTACAAATAAGTGTTCAAATCCTAATCCTCATAATTGGTTGGTATCATGTTAGCAATGGCATGTACCTAAAATTTAGAAAAAAGTTACTTCTATTACTTAACAATTAAAAATTAAACTTCACAATTAAAAAAAAAACAGTACTGGGGGAGGCGGGGAGGGGTGAGATAGCCCAGGTCTCGGACCCAAGATACGCCACTGGTGGTCATGTGTTTTACTTCAATGAAGATTACAACGAAAAGGGTAAAAGAATCAGCATTGACTCCTTAACTACAGTCATTTGCAAAAGTTTAAGACCACCTGTTGGTATTAGGAGATTTTTGCCGATTGCGTCAGCTACTGTCTGTATTACTCAACTTCCTGTCTGTGTTGCATCAACCTACAGCGACAGCTGTTGATAGAGTTGGGGGAAGCGTGCGATCGTCAGTTTGCATCTGGTTTCCATGCTGAGAGGTTTTGTATGTATTTTCTATAAAGCGAAAAATGGGCAAAAGAAGCGTCATTAAGTGTTACTCAGAGGGCACAAATAATGACTTTATATCATGAAGGATACTCCAACGTGACATAAGCAGAAAGGTGAATGTGAGCAAGACTGCTATTCATAATACGATCGTGAAATATCGAGATACAGGTGAATTTAGCGACCGAAAGAGAAGTGGACGTCCAAGGAAACAATCCCACTTGATGGCAATACCATAACATAAGGCGAATAGTTATGCGTTCTCCGAGGAGTTCGTGCAAGAAAATCGAGGCCTTTCTACGTTCAAAAGGGTCTCTCATATTAGTATCAGCACTGTTTCCCGAAGTCTCAGCAAAGATTTTGGATTTAAGTCCTATAAACCCGCACATAAACCTAGACTAACCTCTATCACGAAAAAGAAGAGATTCCAGTTTGCGACGCTTCATCAATTGTGGGCTGCTGAAAATTGGAGCCAAGTTCTGTTTTCCATGAATCAAATGTGCGTCAATTTGAATCATGTGAAGCACATTTTCGACGACCAAAAGCTAAAATAGTTTTGGTGAAAAATACACCGTTTGCACAGTGAGACATCCGCCAAGTCAGATGATATGTGGTGCTATGTCATCATCCGGTACTGCTTCACTATCCTTTCTGCCGACTGGCACTACCATGACTACTCCTTTATAAGTGGAAACGTTACGTGAGAAGCTGTTAACTCATATGCAAGTGCACAGATGCACAATCTTTATGCAAGATGGGGCTCCATGCCACAGATCAATGACAGCAAAGGACTACTTGCAGAGGAAAAACATAACTGTGCTTGACTGGCCCGGTAATAGTCCAGACCTTAACCCCATCAAAAATTTGTGGACCATTTTAAAAGACAAGGTAGCAGAAAAACAGGCATCGAATTATCAAGCTTTGATTGACGCGATAAAGTACGTGTGGTGCAAAAACAATTCAAGTGACTACTGCAAATCCCTCATTGAGAGTATGCCACATCGTATTCTGTCCGTTATTAACCACTTAGCATCCAGGTACGTCATATTACGTTAACGAATGATAGTGGAAGAAAATCCAGAACCGTAATATTACGAGCCCACTGATGTGAGGTAGAGCTTCATGCCTTCGCATACACTGAAGTGCCAGAAAAACTGGTGCAGACGAGCTTATGCAAAATACACAGCAACGTCACCTATGCGCGTACTCGGCTGCGTTCGCAAGTGCGTCTACACTGAAGAGCAATTGAATTAGAGCTACCTATCTAGTAACGTGTAGTACCACCTTTCGCCTTGATGACGGCGGCGATTCGGCTCGGCATGGACTCGACAAGACACCGGAAGCGTTGGATCCACGACCTCTGAAAAAGCTCCCACAGTTCACGAAGATTTGATGGAGGGGGGTCAGTCTCGGACGTCTCTCTCTTGATGGCATCCCAGATGTGCTCGATGGGATTGAGGTCAGGTGACCTTGCTGTCCAAGAAAGCGAGGTCACGTCGGTGGAGTGTTCATCCAACCATTCGGGAGCGATGGCACGGTGCATTGTCTTGTTGCAGGATGAGGTCCCCAGTGGGATGTTGAAGACGCACAAACGGGAGCAAATGGTCGTCCAGGATATCCCGGTAACGTTGACGTGTGAGGGACGATGTTACACGTACCAGGGGTCCCATTTCAGTCCACGTAAACAGTCCCCAGACGAGAACGCCACCCCCACCAGCTTGAAGAGTACCCTGCTGGCAAGAAGGATCCATCGCTTCATGTGGTTTGCGCCGTACTCGTATCCTACCATCCGCATGTATCAACGTGAATCTCGACTCATCAGTTCAGGCAACATCTTTTCCACATGTCGAGGGCCCAGTGGCGATGTTCCTGCGCCCATTATAATATTTGCACCCTGTGATGTGCGGTCAGCAGCGGCACCCTCGTGAGACGATGGCTTCTGTACCCCATAGCGAGGAGATGGTTCTGCATGGCGTGGTTGTTTACACGTTTTTGTGCACCAGCGTTAAATTGCCGAGTGATTTCTTGCACTGTGGCCCATCTATCCGCTGTTACAATGCGAGCTAGCTAGCCGACGATAACCCCGCTGATCCACACGCTGTTGTCCACGGCAGTTGGCTCTTGCAGGAATGGTTTTACCGGATTCGATGTACTCATGGTGCACCCGTGACACAGTGGCTCGTGAATATCCCAGTGCCTGCTCGACTTCCGAGATGATGGAGTGACCCATTCGTCGGGCCCCGACAATTTGCCCACGATCAAATGCGCTTAGATCCTTCGTCTTACCCATACTGCGTCCGACTCTTACTGATTCGCGTCGCATCACTCCTTATATTATCGGATCGCTGCATACGTCATGCCGTTTCCGTTTACAGGGCCACCCACAGCGCCACATTTACATAACGCCGGCTGTCTCTAATTCAATTGCTCTTCAGTGTATAAAGCGATAGACATCCTTGCCAGCTGTGTGAGCTGTTTTGGGCATGAGAATGACAAGTAATAACGATTTAAGCGATTTTCAACGCGGTGTCATAGTTGGCGCTCGTGAGATGGGCCATAATATTTCGGAGGTAGAAACGGAAGTTCGGATTTTCACGGACGACCATTGCAAGGGTGTACCGTGACTACAAGAATTCCGGCAAAACCTACAACCTACGATACCAGTGTGGCCGTAAAAAGACATTGGGTGAACGTGACCATCGTCGGCTGTCAAGAATCGTTTCACGCGATAGGCGTGCATCACTCTCGCAGGTACAATCGGAATTCAATGCTGGAGCCTCAACAAGCATCAGCGTCCGGACTGTGCAACTTACCCTGCACGATATAGGCTTTGGAAGCCGACGCCCAACTTGAGTCCCCTTGATGGGTGCACGACACAGAGCTATCTATGCGCCTCGCTTGAGCACGGCAACACCGCCACTGGAGACTTGATGACTAGAAACAAGTAGCCTGGTCTGACGAGTCGCGTTTCTAACTGTATCGGGCAGATGGAAGGATTCGTGTGCGGTGCAAAATCCATGAAGCAATGGATTCCGCCTGTCAACAGGGAACTGTGCCGGCTGGTGGGGGTCCGTAATGGTATAGGGCGTGTTTAGCTGGACTTCACTGGGACCCCTGGTACGTCTACAAACGTCTGTGACCAGCCAACGCTATGTGCGCATCCTTTCTGAAGAGGTACACCCGTTCATGTCCTGCATTTATGCTCATGGGTTAGGCCTGTTCCAACACAACAATGCACCTCCACACAAGTGTCGAGACGCCACATTATGGTTAGAGGAGCATTCATATGAATTTGGGGTACTGCCATTCGCATCCAAGTCGACAGATCTGAACGTGATAGAACACATTTGGGATGCCATGCAACGCCCTATCGAACACAGGAATCCGAGACCTCGGAATAAACCCGAATTGTGGAACGCTCTGCAAGAAGTATGGTGTGCATTGCTTACAGCATATTTCCAGAAGCTAGTGGAGTCCATGCCCCGTCGTATTTCTGCAGTCCTGCGCTCCCGTGGGGGATCTACCAAGTATTAGACTGGTGTACCAGCTTTTCTGGCCCTTCAGTGTACTTCTATTGCGACAAAACTTTAGTATGTTATTCCGGAGGTATACTGAACCAATTATGTTCAATATCATCGAAATGGGGTCAAAGGTCAGGACACAGGAGCGAGATTTATTCCACAGCCATTATCCTCATAACTTCAGTAATGATTTCTGGTATGTTGGTAAGCATGTCATAATCAATGCATTGCATGATTTTACTAACTTGTTTTATATATATCTGACTAGTAATTAGTTGTTTCTTTGAAAATGTTGTGTTTGTCTTACGGCACTGGCTCTCTCACTTCCCTGGAACCAGTGACCTTAAATTAGGGACGGGCGACATTGAGCCCATTAAGTTGCTCACGGTGGTCGTTAAACCTCCAATCAAAAAAATAAAAAAAAATGGAGTCGACGTCATGTCGTTGACAAGCCGTGAAGAATTACGGTATATATGTGAAAAGCTTCTAATACATTATTAAGCTTGATAGTTGAATCAGGTTTATGAATGAGCGTAGCCTTTCCGAACAGAAATTTATGGTTGTTTTCGTGACAATGCTGGGCTATAGTCGATGTATAATAAACCTTTGATTGTGGTAAACGCTGATATTTTTATTTTATCTTAACACCGAAAGTTTGTAGTCATAAATTATACATATACAAATAAGGTTCAACTGTACATATTTTTCCAAGTATCAAGCGTTTATCTGTTCCATTTTTAAGGACTGTAATGTAACAATGTACTTTTATAAAGTCTGAGGACACGACGAAGAAAAAGTGAAAATGCCCTACGCTTACTGACAAGAAAAATACATAAAATAAAAAAAAAAAAAAAGATTCAACAAGGAACGTATCCCATTAAGCCATTACACTGAGCATTCCATCTTCTATCAAATAAATTGAATTAGGGAGCTCAGAAGGGGAGGAGGGAGAAGCCTAAATTCGTTTTGTTCTCCGTTCATGTACCCAACGCTGATAGTGATTTAATAAAACAGAGAGAGGGATAGCATTGTCTCAAAAGTAAGAAAAAAAAAAAAAAACCTGGGAGGGAATGCGCGTATGTGTGTTCAACATGCGCAAAATTGTTTTTTGTTTTCGTTTCCTTTCAGCTCGAAATCCGCTTATAAATAAGAGCGTTCGCCCTCTGACAGTTAATACTGCTTTTTCCTTTTCTTCTCAATCTGTTTTTCATTCCGTTCGCGTCTATATACTTTAGTATTCCGTTTCAGTAGTTTTTCCGCTGATAGTGTCACCCATTACTCTTCTATCTTTTTATTCTTTTTTTATATACATGTTTTCTTAAGAAGTGCTGCAAAAGCCAGCTATCATGTTTTTTCTTTTCTTTCTTTCTTTTTTTTTTTTTTTGTATTTTAGTTAGCTTGTGACTTCTGCAAGTACTGCTCGCCACGGTTTTTTTTTCTTTGCTTTTTTCTTTAACTCTGGGAGCTTCCTCGACCTGCAAGAGTCAGAACATCAAAATTCAAAAGATATCTTCCACCACATCCAATCAGCCCCGAAAAGCATAAAGAAATTCAGCCGAAAGCACCAGCAGCCGCATGCAAGAAGGGGACAAAAGGACTAGCCCAGTCTTCGCTTTTTGGGCAGTCAAAACACGTTCCACTTCAACTCCTACCCATTCCTCACACCTCAAAGCTTACTTCCCTTCAGAAAGCGACTGCCTGCCAACTAAAGCATGGCGCGTCGGTATTTTTTTTTTTTTTTTGTTCAACACACACAGCGGCGACGTGGGGAGACGTATGCTTGTATATTGTGAGCGTGGTCAAGCAAAAGATAAGTATTAGAAGCCACAAAAGCCGTGAGGTAAAAGTCATGAGATGGCAGGGAACGCGAAAAGAGAAGCTGGCCTGAAAACTGAATTGTAGTTCCCATTTCCTCCATTTTATTTCTTTTTCTACTGAAGAGATGGGTGACCGAGACTAAGCTCCTATGTACTATTCTGACATGGAATTTACGAACATTACTGCGCATTTTGACTTTAACACACGAATTTGTAGAGCAATTCCCAGTACGCTACACTGTTAAAAATTGGTACTTAGAAATAAGCAAAATGTACTCGTTTTTGAGTACATTCTGGGCTTATAATAGCTCCAAGTACTTGTGTCTCAGTTTTGGAAAAGGCACGTACTCCTTTGAATAAATAAGCAAAATGTACTCGTTTTTGAGTACATTCTGGGCTTATAATACCTCCAAGTACTTGTGTCTCAGTTTTGGAAAAGACACGTACTCCTTTTTGAATAAATAAGCAAAATGCACTCATTTTTGAGTACATTCTGGGCTTATAATAGCTCCAAGTACTTGTGCCTCAGTTTTGGAAAAGGCACGTACTCCTTTGAATAAATAAGCAAAATGTACTCGTTTTTGAGTACATTCTGGGCTTATAATACCTCCAAGTACTTGTGTCTCAGTTTTGGAAAAGACACGTACTCCTTTTTGAGTACATACAGGGAATCAATTGTAGGTATATCTGGTATTTCTAATTTGAAATATATGTACTCATTTTTGAGTACATATACACTGAAGAGCAATTGAATTAGAGACAGCTGGCGTTATGCAAATGTGGCGCTGTGGGCGGCCCTGTAAACGGAAACGACATGACTTATGCAGCGATCCGACAATATAAGGAGTGATGCGACGGGAATCAATAAGAGTCGGACGCAGTATGGGTAAGACGAAGGATCTAAGCGCATTTCATCGTGGGGAAATTGTCGGGGCCCGACGAAAGGGTCACTCCATCACGGAAGTCGTGCAGGCACTGGGATTTTCATGAGCCACTGTGTCACGGGTGCACCGTGAGTACATCGAATCCGGTAAAACCATCCCTGCAAGGGCCAACTGCCGTGGACAACAACGTGTGGATGAGCGGGGTCATCGTCGGCTACCTCGTATTGTAACAGCGGATAGACGGGACACAGTGCAAGAAATCACTCGGCAATTTAACGCTGGTGAACAAAAAAGTGTAAACAGCCATACCATCCAGAACCATCTCCTCGCTATGTGGTACAGAAGCCATCGTCCCACGAGGGTACAGCTGCTGACCGCACATTACAGGGTGCAAAGATTAGCATGGGCGCGGGAACATAGCCACCGGACTCTAGACATGTGGGAAAATGTTGCCTGGACTGATGAGTCGAGATTCACGTTTGGTACATGCGGATGGCAGGATACTAGTACGGTGCAAAACCACATGAAGCGATGGATCCTTCTTGCCAGCAGGGTACTCTTCAAGCTGGTGGGGGTGGCATTCTCGTCTGGGGACTGTTTACGCGGACTGATATCGGACCCCTGGTACGTGTGACATCGTCCCTCATAGCTCAACGTTACCGGGATATCCTGGACGACCATTTTCTCCCGTTTGTGCGTCTTCAACATCCCAATGGGGACTTCATCCTCCAACAAGACAATGCACCTTGTCATCGCTCCCGAATTGTATCCGAATGGTTGGATGAACACTCCACCGACGTGACCTCGCTTCCTTGGCCAGTTAGGTCACCTGACCTCAATCCCATCGAGCACATCTGGGATGCCATCGAGAGAGATGTTTGAGGCTCTGACCCTCCTCCATCAAATCTTCGTGAACTGTGGGAGCTTGTTCAGGGGTCGTGGATCCGTATGGCTTCCCAACGCTTCCGGTGTCTTGTCGAGTCCATGCCGAGACGAATCGCCGCCGTCATCAGGGCGAAAGGTGGTGCTACACGTTACTAGACAGGTATCTCTAATTCAATTGCTCTTCAGTGTACAGTAGACGCTCGATAATCCGGCCTCCTTCTCCTTGCATGGTTTTTAATTGCAGAAATAGTGTTAGTATCCGACCGGAATGAATTACACGAGTGAAGTTTTCAATTTTAATGCTATGTTTTGTTTTGAATTGGCACTAAAGTTCATGTAATTCAATCTAAAATAAAAGTATGAAGGATCCTCAAAATAATTAAGAATATTACAAAAAGCATCTTCATTAAAGCAGACAAAAACCTGTGACATGTTTCGAAGTGACCACAGTGCGTAGAAAATGCAAGATTTCATCTGAGCTGTATTGCAATTGTACGTTTCTTTTACTGTGTATATTACGTACACATACATAATGTGCTTTACTGTACTGATAATATGAAAAGATCATTTAATTTTTGTAAATGAGACAGTATAGTATGTGCTGATCGTGTTCTTTTACCATTAATCATATGCTTGTGTCTTATTTATTTTTTAAATACATGTGTACTACACATAGTAAACTTGTAACTGTAACATTAAATTTAATGAAGAATTAAACCCAATTTTTATGCACTCTCAGTAATCCGGCACGCCTTTGTGCAAGAAATGGCCGGATTAGCGAGAGTCTACTGCATTTCAAATATATCTAGAAATTTGTGTGCTCTAATTTCATTCAGTTTCTGTGCCCTTTCGGGCAGGGCGAATGACATTCAGGCACATCATTCAAATGAGTTGCATTCACGCATCATTCCTATTCTTAAGTTTCACCATATTCCTAGCTGATCACTCTTATAACGGTTGACACTCATTTATTCTCGACATTATTTTTCTTATTGGGAATTCCTTTTTGTGAATTCATTAGGGCGGAAGGAAGTTAAATGTGCTGCCACTTCAGTAAATGCCGCAGTAATGCCGGATTGAAAAATCAGTCACAGGCCTTGTCGCCAAGAAAAGCAATAAAGTCACTACACAGCCTGATTGCGCCTTCCGATTACAAAGTACTGATCGAAGCAGAAGGCAGTAAAATCATAAAATACTTAGCCCCCGCACTAAGTTCAAAAGTCTGAGATGTAGAGTCTTACAACTCTACTAATGGCCGTTGTCGATAAGCATCGTCGAAATTTCCCATGCTGACTGACAAAGAAAGAGACCTTTGCTGAAAATTCCCTAATATTCCGGAAACGAATGAATGCTAAACTATCCATAACAGCTGACACGGGCCGAGCCCAAACCCGAAACCCAGCCCTGAACAGGGTTGGGTATTAATTCGCTACGGTTCGCGCTCGGGCGGGATATGAATTTTCTTATTTTTGTTTTTATCTGTGTTTTTTTTATGGCTTATCATACGAGTCTTTAATTACACGTCCGAGTTGATAACGAGAATTCTTTTGCAGCTGGGTTTGGGAGGGAAGTGGTGACTGCGGAGAAGTATTTATTCTGGGCTTGGGGAGCAAATGTAAGAGACTACGCATTAGTGGATTCAAGCAGAGTAGGAAAAGCTTCTTCTAGAGCTGTAGATACTCGCGGCTAAGAAGTGCACACTCCGCAGTTAGAGTGTGTACTTCCACTGCATTATATAGTTCCACTCTAAAAGCTCGTATTCGAGCTTGAATTGTGGTACTTAGTTGTACTAAACATTGTGCGCACGTACATTTAAAAACAAAAGATCTTAGTTTGTATCGCGTTCCTGAAAAATACAGATATTCGCTTTTGGTGACGTCATCATTCTCACTTGTGTCTGCCAGCCATGCGCGTCAGAGGCTATACCAGGCGGATATTTACTGCTGGTAGAGATAAGTGGCCTGGCAAGTGTTTCTGGGGGATAAGCCTTACTCATTTCTTCCTGAGGAGAAAATCGCTGGCAGTAGAATGAGCGCGAAGTTTCCTTTAGCTCTGCCTCCAGTGACGGTGGCATTAATCCCCGTCATGGTCACACATTCCACCACATCACTGCGGAGAAATACTGAGGCACCATAGATCTTTTCGGTGAAATTTGATACGAGTATAGATAGCAGATACACCGCAGTCAAAATTTCTCCCCCACCCCCAAGTAGCTGTTCCCTACTAATTTTACTGGACAACGTATAGTGCGTACAACTAAAGAAAAACTTCGGGTCTCATTGGCATGAATGCGATTCGTGGGTCCTTTTTTTATTTTTTTTATTTTTACGTAGATTACAGCGCAGCCCGATTTTTCCGGATGGATGGTTACCCTAAGCAATTTAGGAGAAAATGAATGGTCCAAGAAAATCGTAAGGCTACGTTATAGAAACAAATAGATGTCGCTTCCCCACTTGGGAAAGACTAGGTTAATTGAAGATGGAGGAGAAAGAGAAATGCTGTAAGAGATATTGTTTTTATTAACACCTAAACACAGTTTTCAGGCTTGTTCGGGTACGGGGCCCTATTTCGTGACATAAATTGGATTCGGGATGACATACTTCGTGCTGGGACTCTTAAAATTGAGCCCGAACTCAACACTGATACATACACACGTAAGGACAATGAAACAGAGAAATTGAGGTATTCTTTTAGAAAGATTTTCGGAGTTATACACCGTTGAGCTATTTATTATGACCACCTATCTAATAAGCTATAGGACCCCCTTTAGCACGCAAAACAGCGACCATTCGGCGAGGTATCGATTCGATGAGGTGGCGATAGGTATCCTGGGATATTTGGTACCATAATGTCAGTAGCAGGTCGTCCAGTTCCTGTACGTTTCGGGGTGGTGGTGATTTAGCGCGGACCGTCTTTTCCAAGTAGAACCACAGATGTTCGATTGGGTTCATGTCCGGTGAATTTGGAGGCCAGGGCATTAACAGAAAGTCGCCAGCATGTTCCTCAAACCACTCCTTGACGATTCTGGAAGTGTGGCATAGCGCATTATTCTGTTGGTAATGATTATCACCAGCAGGGAACACAGTTGCCATGAATGGGTGAACTTGGTCCGCGACGATGTTCACATATCTCACAGCTGTCAGGAGTTGTGCTACTGGGATAATGGGGGATACAAGAAAGCAATGCCCACAGCATAACACCGCCGCTGCGGCCTGTTTCCGCCCAACGGTGCATCCAGGTGCCATAGTCTTCGTTGGTAATCGGCGTATCCGCACTCGGCCGTCTACGTGATGCACCAGGAATCTTGATTCGTCAGACCAGGCCACTTTCTTCCAGTCATCCACGGTCCAATCTCGACGATCTTGGGCCCCCATTTCATGCGTTGTTGGCGATGACGTGCAGTGAGCATGGGGACCCGGCTGGGTCTTCGGCTACGCAGGCCCATGCGCAGAAGGCTGCGATGAACTGTGTGCTGTGACACATTGCCCTGATCACCACTGTTGTAGCTGCTGGTGATTTATCGCACTGTGGCCCTGCGGTCGATGTGAACAAAACGCGACAGTCTCCGCTTACCTATGGCATCAATCAAATGCGGACGACACACAACTGGACGACGGTTCGTCCTTTGGCCATCTGTCCACCATTTCTGATACGTACTCACTACAACGGCACGTGAACAATGCACAATCCGCGTCGTTTCCGAGATCGTAGTTCCAAGGCCCCGTGCCATCCCAATTTGTCTTTTATCAAACTGCGATAAATCGGCAGCTCTTCCCATTCTGACTCCGAACACTCTACTAACCGGAAGCCGGTTTTCGGGTTGTATATATACTGCTCTGTGAATTTCATCTGCGTCAACGTTCCGTCTCCAGGTGAGCTCATTTCTCTAGGCTGGGGGTGGTCATAATATACTGGGCTCATAGGTGTACTTTTAAATGGATTTGCAACAGGACTCGAAGTTGGAACAAAACTGTTCTTAACTCAATAACTGCGCGTTAATAACTCGCCACATAAAATAAATACATATAGAAAACTGCAATAAAAAAACAGAAGTCTCATAATTTAATTGAAAAAACGGAAAAAAGAAAGGAGGAAGGAAAACGACACAATGGACCATGCTTCCTGTGAACGGAATATGAATTTTAATTGGTTCCCGAAAATACTTGTTTCAGAGTGAATAGTTGAAACAACACATGCGAGCACGCACGTACACATCCGGCCATTGCTGAGACTGTTAACTGCATCCTACCTTCCGCTTGCCATTAAATATGTCCAAAACCATGATTTGCGCGGGAACGTCAGCTCCCATCTACAAAAAAAGAAAGCTGTGTGGCAGCTGCAGTCAGAATTCAATATCCGGAATGGAGTGGATGTTTTAGACGGAGGGTCAATGGGTGAAGGTTCAAATACCACACGATTTACTAGCAGGATAGGAGAAACCTTTAACCCAAATCAATTACATCTTCACAGTCAGAATCAATAAAGAAGCGCAAAATTCATCTGCGATAAACTTCCAATTTTCTTCTCCTTGATACACTCTTTTGAGATACAAACGTTGAGAAAACACACGACATAGCATTTAAAAACCACTAATCAAAACGCATATTATTTTTAAGCTAAATGAGCTGGTTTGGGTAAACGCTGTTTTAAATCTGGGTCAATTTTCAGGGAACCCCTCCAAAAATTGAGTGTACCTGTGTGTATTATAACGAAGTAAATTTCTCCGTCATTTTTGCCCACGCCGGGGCTCGAACCCGGGTCCCCTCATTCCGGAATAAGTCACTCTACCAATTGAGCTACGCGGACGTTCGTTCTGACAGCTATCTGCCTTTATGTCGTGTGCGTCCTGCTGGCAGGTACGTCACATCTGCCCCCCCAAGAAAGAGGGTCAGCCGTGACCATGAATCGTTGCAGGCAGCCATCCGCTGTAGAACGTGCACTTGAGAACTCCCAGTCAATCTGGTGTGTGGAATACAACGTCACACACATTTATTTTTCAAAGCGCTGGAGAAGGGATTCTCTTATTTTTCCTATCTCGCGGTGTGGAAAGAACATCTCACCACTGGGAGATCTTGAACGGCCGGGTCATCCGGAAAGTTCGGGCGCCATTATAACGAAGCAAATTTCTCCGTCATTTTTGTCCACGCCGGGGCTCGAACCCGGGTCCCCTCATTCCGGAATAAGTCACTCTACCATTTTAGCTACGCGGACGTTCGTTCTGACTGCTATCTGCCTTTATGTCGTGTGCGTCCCTGCTGGCACGTACGTCACAGTATATATGAATATACTAAATGGTTTGGTTCCAGGAAAATGTTACGGGGAAAAAATAGAGTTAGGAAAATTCAAGTCACAACTCAATCTCTTATAACACATCAAACACAGGAGTTGGTTGCTTTGGCTTTCTTACGCTTTCAAACCGTAGATTGAGAAAGCGTATATGCTCCAGCTTTGTCCGTCTGTCTGTCTGTCTGTCTGTCCACGCGATAACTCGCGTAAAAATGGTTCAATTTCGATGAAATTTTAGGATGTGATAAAAGACCACCTGGGGACGAACCCCATTGAAAATGGGCGAAGTTGGGTCATTCCATCGCCCTTATGTGTAATAACTTACGTAAAAATGCTTCGATTGCGACAAAACTTTATCATGTCGTTCCGGAGGTATACTGAACCGGTTCTGTTGAATATCATTGAAATGGGGTCAAAGGTCAGGGCACATGAGCGAAACTTATTCCACAGCCATTATCCTCATAACTTGACTAAATATACTTCTATTGCGACAAAACTTTATCATGTCGTTCCGGAGGTATACTGAGCTAATTCTGTTTAATATAATCGAAATGGGGTCAAAGGGCAGGGCACAGGAGCGAGCTTTATTCCATAGCCATTTTCCTCATAAATTGACTAAAATGCTTCTATTGCGACAAAACTTTAGTATGTTGTTCCGGAGGTATACTGAACCAATTCTGTTGAATGTCATCGAAATGGGGTTAAAGGTCAGGGCACAGGAGCGAGAATTATTCCACAGCCATTATCCTCATAACTTGAGTAATAACTTGAGTAATGATTTCTGGTATGTTGGAAAGCGTATCATAATCAATGCATTGCATGATTTTACTAACTTGTTTAAAATTTTCGCCAACTCATTCGCCAAATTCAATTCTTTTCGCCAAAGTATTGTAACGGTACAGAAAGGTAATCGCCAATATTTTCGCCAAAACATTTTTCCCTCGCCAAATCGATTTTTTTTTTTTTCGCAAATTGCGAGGAATACGGTCGGCAGCGCGACTCCTGAAATATATTTTCTCACCTATCTACAATAATAAAATTTTCGAGTCTGTCTGTCAGTCGCCCACCGAAGAAACTACTGCTCTAGAGGTTTAAATTGAACATGACTGAATTCACCTCGTAGACCATTTTTTTTAAATTCAAATTAGCAAACCTTTAAGTAGCTTTTAAGTCTACTTTCTACGGAAAGGCGGGGGCGCAATTTAGGGCCACTGGTTACAGATAAGGGGAAGCCAGTAATGTAAGACAAACACAACATCCATGCCCTGCTGGAATTCGAACTTGGACACATCTTTCACGAATGGCTGTTAGCCAGCGCCTAGCAAATATGTATATATATATATATATATACTATCGATAAAAACATACCACTACAAACCACAATTCAAAAAAAAAAAAAAAAACTAATGAGAAAAAAAAAATTGATACAAAGAGACTCAAAAAATCATTATAACCAAAAAACATATCTCTCAAGCCGATCTCATCAGGGGAACACCGCTTCTGATGAGATCGGTTTGAGAGGTTTGTTTTTTGGTTATAATGATTTTTTGAGTCAATTTGTAGTATCAATTTTTTTTTCTCATTAGTTTTTTTTTTTTTTAATTGTGGTTTGTAGTGTATATATATATATACATTCTATAAAGAAGATACCTAAGCAAAAAATACATATATAATTTTGACTCACACCTAATACAACATAGAAAAGGTTATGTATCTACCTGTGTGAGTAAAAGGAGAAAAGATAAAAAAATAAAATAAAACAACTGAATGTAGAAGGTGTCGAGAATACTGAGCCTTGGCTTTATCAAGGACCAGCAAAAACTCTGCATTTTCTCACTTCCACAAAGACCTAGTTGGAAATGGGTTTCTGCAAGGCCATAGATGCAAGTAACATTCCCACCTAAAATAGTTTAAAAAATATATATATATGTCATGTCCTCCGTAGAGTAGCATGACCTAGCACTAGTTAACAATTTCGCTTGCATCCATTAACCTTCATGGCCCGACCCATGCTCTTCATCTGTTACTATTAAACAGAGAGAAGAAGATTAAAGAGAACTCAAGCTGTGAGAGTGACATAATAAATAGAAATGATTTTCAGCTATAACGAAATTCCAAGTTCGTCTGAGAGAGAATTCAAACCCGAAAAACAATGCAAAAGAAATCCAAATTTTACATTGCAATTAAAAAAGGAAATGTTAATTTATAACGAACAGATTTTTGAAAGAAAACTTGAGTCTAAAACCCCTACTCTACAACTTATGACAGCACGAAAACGAGAATAAGTTAAAGATAATAATTAACTAAAGAAAACTTTGCGAAAGTTATATACCTTAAACAGTTAGTTGCAATATGTACAAAGTATTTCAGCAGTGCTTTAAGTGCATAATTAATTAGTTATTAAGAACTTAACTACTTTGAAAAAAACAGCGCATAGACAGCGCATAGAAAAGGAACAAGCTTAGCCTTCTTTCTGTTCCTAGGTACCCCAAAAGACGCTCAAAGTTACAAAGAAAAGTAAGAGTTAAAACCTGCATAAATGTTAACAGACAAACCAATGCTTAAAAGCTGAAAAGCTAAAAAACGACAGAGAAAAGGTACATAAAGTACAAACATTGAACTTATAAAACCTAGAACCCAAAAACAAGGAAGAGAGCTTACCTCTTGTGTGACAAAACTTTTCTAATCACAAGAGGAGAACATGGCTGACCCCTTCCGCCACTCCCTAGACGCTGGGGGGCAGTGAGGGTGGGGCTGATGGCCTCCTCATACAGCAAGAAACCAACGCAAGCGGAGATTTTAACCAGAGAAAAAAATATATAAACTTAAGACTGTGGATCTGTATGATCAGAATGAGCAGAATTAACTCTCCAGAATACATGAGAAATATTATAAAATACACGAGCAGTTTATTTAATAATCTTTGCATGTATTAAATCACCTTAGTGAGCTTCTATAGATTAATCAGAATCTTATTAATTTTAATGTTGGTTTTACTATTTTTAGTATAGCTATCCTAGTGATGAATAACTAGTTTTCTTTTTTATTTGTTTTTATTTTCTTTTATAAACAGATTTTTAAGCTTTTTTTGTGATTTTGTTTATATTATTTAATTTTTTGTTTTAATAGGACCGTCATATCCATAGCACTAAGGTTCCTTTAGGTAGTTAATAGGCATCCTCTAGCCAACTTCCTTACGGCTTTGATTGGTCAGAATCATATTATTAACTGTGTAGAAAATTAAAGCAGATCTGCCAACCTTACTCTATTATTCAGAATAATTTTTCTTAAAGTTCTTTTGATGAAAGAAGAAGGAATTTCGTTCTCTAGAAAACTTTCTAATAGTATATTAATGTGGTAATTGAAATCCAAATTGTTGCTGCAAATTCTTGAAATTCTTAGGACCTGAGAAATTAGTACATTCTCAATTACTTTGGTTGAAATGTTATTATTCCAGTGTAGATATTTAATTACTTTGAAAGGAAAATTAACTCTTTTATCAAAGAGGCTAATAGATGGGTTACCTCTGTTGAGCTTAATGCTTAAGTCTAGGAACTCAAGTTCCTGATTACTGTGGTTGGTTTTACATAAGATAAGAGAGCTAGGATAGATATTATCAAAATCACTCTCTATAACTTCTGAATTATTGATACACAGCAGATCATCAATATATCTAAAAGTGTAAAGGTAGTTATCTGAGCAGGTGGGGTGATTTTTAATGAATTTATATTCCTTAAAGAACAGGAATAGATTAGCGATATTTGTGGACGTTGATGTTCCCATTGGAATACCGTTCACTTGCTTATAGAGAGTATTATTATATAAGATATGGTTATTTTTTATGCAGCAATTGAGATAAGAGTTCCAAGTTCCTACATCAACAAATTGGTTAAGTTTAAATTCTGCATACAGCTCTTTAAAGGTAGTGATTATATCTGATAGAGGCAGATTAGTATATAGGTTTTCAAAATCATAACTATTAATATCTAGGGGACAAACTTTGAGTATAGTAGAAATTACTTCTGCATTATTATTAATTATCCAAAAATCTCTGTACATCAAGTTAGAACAGTTTCTAATGTGTTTCAAAACCTTCTTTAAGACATCTTCAAAAGCAAGATCTATTTTCTTTTTATGACTCCTTACTCCACTAGCTATGAACCTGAACTTCACAGGATCCTTATGAAACTTAACTGTTGCAAAAAGAAATGGAAATTCAGGCCCATATCTTCTAGTTTGTGGAATTTTAAGTTTCTTGAAGAATGCCTTAAACCGATTTTCTAACTGCTTGGTAGAATAACTTACGGGCTCGTATGTTACTCTATTATTGAGTTCCATAGTTAACAATTCAAAATAGAACTTCTTACAGATAATTGCAAAATTATTGCTAGCTTTATCCGTAGTGGTAAAAATAAATTGGTCTTGTAGTTTGGAGAGTGACCTTTTAGCTTCTCCAGAGAAAAAGAGATTTCTGTCGAAACAAAAGTCCAGACCTGCCAACTCACCGGTGAAGCTATTGATTATATTATATTTCCATTCTGCGAAGGCCTCAATAGGCTGATTGTACGTTAAACTGGTTTTTACGATGTACTTATTTACATCTTGAGTGAAGCTCTCAAGAATCCTTTCTTTGGAAATTGTGAAGGAAGGTCTGAATTTAGAGCCATACTCTAATAAATTCCTAAGCTTTTCATTTTCAACATAACTCAAGTTTCCGGTGATAATATGGTTGTAATTCTTATCATAGTGAACTGTTTCTTTATGTTCATCACAAGAACAAGTAGTAATTACAGGAATGTAGCTCGAAGAGTTAAGTTTGTAGTTTTTAACTATTGACCCTAAGGTCTTAACATATTTAAAACTTACAATAGACTGGTGCCTGTGGATGGGAAAAAAAAATTGCATTATTGTAGAACAGCTTCCTTACATTGAGATTATCGTAGGCTTTATTTAGGAACCTGATGGTAACAAAATTACTGGAAAATTCTTTAAGAGAAATTTTATCTTTAAGAATATGTTTAAGAATGTCCAGAACCAAAGCAAAAACATGCTTATCAACATGGTCAGCAGTTTCATTCCAGAATTTGAAAAAACATTTAAGGACAGAGTGCTTGAAGGACTTGAGAATTTTGTAAGTATTTTTAACAAAATTAGTGCCAGTTTTAAAGCTTTCCAGAGTTTTTAGCAAGTTAGCAAAATCAACTTTGCTTGATGTGCGAAATAACCTCTGTCCTCTATTACCTCTAGAGCAGCTCTTATTATTAACAAGAAAGAAGAGTTCACGAATTGAAAATTTATGCTGATTATGCTTATTGTCAGATAGAGTGGAATTAAGGCCATAGGGATAAAGAGACTGATGCTGCAAAATTTCAAGGGATTCAGTTTCTAGCCGAGCATAGAGGTCAGGAATAATATGTAGTACCTCTATTTTCACTTTGTCAAAACCATGAGTATGGAAATGCTCTAATTCAAAGGTAGAGTACTGGTTGGCGTTTGTGGAGGGGTTCACTCCTGAATTAGAGAAAATATATAAATAGTAAAACTAACATTTAAATTAGTAGGATTCTGAATAGTCTATAGAAGCTCACCAAGGTGATTAAATACATGCAAAGGTTATTATATTAAATACACTACTTGTGTATTTCATAATATTTCTCATGTATTCTGGAGAGTTAATTCTGCTCTTTCTGATCAAACAGGTCCACATTCTTAATTATATTTTTCTCTTGTTAAAATCTCCGCAAGTAGGATTTTTCAGTGTGTGGAGGCCTTCAGCCCCACCCACACTGCCACCCAGAGACTAGGGAGTGGCAGGAGTGAATGAAAGTTTGGGGTAAAAGGTCGGCCATGTTTCTTCAAGAGTGGAGGAAGTTAAGTTGCATAAGAGGTAAGCTCTCTTCATTGTCTTTAGGTTTTGGGTTTTCCAAGTTCAATGTTTGAACTTTTTAAACATTTCTTCTTTTTTGCTTTAAGCATTTAGGCACTGGCAAGTCTATTAACTTTTTTGCGGATTTTAACTCTCTCTTTTCTTGGTAACTTTGCGCGTTTTATAGGGCACTTAGGCTAAGCAGATGGCTGTTTTTTTGTTCTTGTAGTCAACGATGTGTTTTCAATGTCGTTAAGATCTTAATAACTACTTAATTATGCACTTAAAGCACTTCTGAAATACGTTGTACATATTGCAACTAATTGTTTATGTCATATAACCTTCACAAAGCATTTCTTTAGTTTATTATTGTCTTTATTTTATTCTCGTTTTTGTGTTGTCAGAAGTTGTGGAGTAGGGGGTTTTGTAATCCAGTTTTCTTTCAGGAATCTGTGCTTTAGAAAAAAATTAATATTTCCTTTTTTTATTGCAATGTTTAAGAATTTGTAGTACTTTAGTATTGCTATTCAGGTTTAAATTCTCTCTTAGGAGACAAGGTAACTTGGCAATGTGTTATTGCTGAACATTACTTCTGATTCATTATGTCACTCTTACAACTTGAGTTTTCTATAATCATCTTCTTTCTGTTTATTAGTAACAGATGAAGAGCATGGGTTGGGCCAGGAAAGTTATGGATGCATGCTAAAATGTTAACTAAAGCTTCGTCATACAACTCTGTGGAGGTTATGACATATATATATATATTTTTAATTTTTTGGTGGGCTTATTACTTGCATCTATGGCTTTGCAGAAACCCATTTCCAAATAGGTCTTTGTGGAAGTGAGAAAATGCAGAGTTTTGCTGGTTCATAGATAAAGCCAAGGCTCGGTATTCTCGACACTTTCTACATTCTGTTTTTCTATTATTTTTTTCTCTTTTTACTCACAGCGGTCAATACATACCCTTTTCTATGTTGTACTTGGTATGAGTCAAACATTTTTTTTTGCTTCAGTCTCTTCTTAATAGAATGTGAATTCTGAATTTTCATAACTGCTGCGTTGCGCGTTTTGATCTTCAGGTTTTCTTTGCAACTTTCGTTTTAAATTCTTAAGTGTTTTTCTTATGTTTCCGGCTCTGCTCTTAAGTATATATATATATATATAAATATAAATTTATTCTTTCATAAATAACACAGTGAAACGTTCACACAAACGACACAAGACATCACGTTATCACTGGAAGTTCTTGTACAAGGTAAGCCTCGGACAAGTATCGGCGAATAATTGCTGCAGCACCGATGATTGCAGTCTTTTGTAACTCGGCAGTTGTTATTGTTGTTGTTCCAAGTCGGGTAAAGTAGTCCATGAATTTGGGTGATATAGTCCCTAGTGCGCCGATTATTATTGGCAGCACTGTTGTGTTTTTCTTCCAAACTCGGGTAGTTTCCATAGCCATAGCCCCGTATTTGTCTATTTTCTCCTTCTCTTTTTCCAGTACTCTACAATCTCCAGGGATGGCAATATCGATTTAGGATATATATCATCATCATCATCATCATCATTGTCAACCATTATCAATCCACTGCTGGACGAAGGTCTCCCCAAGTTTCCTCCACAACGGTCTGTCTTGTGCCAGACTCCTCCATGTCACTCCCGCATATTTACGAATTTCATCCACCCATCTCCCATGTGGTCTTTTTCTGGGTCTTTTCCTGTCCCTTGGAATCCAATCTAAAATTTCGGCTGTCCATCTATGGTCTGTCCTTCTGGCAGTATGTCCAGCCCATTGCCATTTCAGGGATTTAACTCTGATCATGATGTCTTCCACTCTCGTCATTTTTCGGATCCACGAGTTTCTCTTCTTATCTCTCCTGGTTATACCAAGCATGCACCTCTCCATGCTTCTTTGACTTGTCTGCAGCCTTTGTATGTCTCTTTTAGTTAAGGTCCACGTCTCTGCACCATACGTAAGCACTGGAAGGATGCATTGATCAAACAATTTTCTTTTAAGACATAATGGCATATTGCTCTTGAAAATTATGCTGTTTCTTCCAAAAGCTCTCCAGGCAAGTTTTGTACGCCGATTAATTTCTTCATCAATGTGACCATCACTTGATATCTGCTGTCCAAGATAAACATACGTATCTGTTATCTCCAGTTTTTCTCCATCAATCGATAAATCTTTATTTCTTGTAAAAGCATTAAACATCACTTTTGTCTTCTGAAAGTTCATTTTTAATCCCACTTCTTTACTCTTGTCAGCAAGTTCCTGGATCATACTCTGCAGCTCTGATGGGGTAGTTGCAAAAATGACTACGTCATCAGCAAAACGAAGGTGGGTTAGATAATCTCCATTGATCTTTATCCCTTTGTTTTCCCAGTTCAGTGATTGAAAGACATTTTCCAATGTGGCATTAAAGAGCTTCGGAGATATGGTGTCACCTTGTCTCACTCCCTTTCCAATTTTTATGTGTGTTGTATTTTCAAACAGCCGAATCTTTGCACTTGCATTTTCATAGATGTTATTAATAATATTAATGTATGCATCTTCAATACCGCAGGATTTCAGAGCCGTGGTAACTGCTGATGGTTTCACCGAATCAAAGGCTTTTTCATAATCGATAAAAGCCATGCACAATGGAAGTTCATATTCCCTCGCTCTTTCAATTAGTTCTCTCAGTACATGGATATGATCTATTGTGCTGTAGCCACTCCTGAATCCAGCTTGTTCTCTCGGTTGAGCCATGTCCAGTGTTACCTTCAAGCGGTGTGAAAGAACTTTAGTGAAGATTTTATAAACCACTGATAGGAGGCTGATAGGTCTGTAGTTCCTGAGATCCTCAATGTCACCTTTTTTATGTAGCAGGATCATTGTAGCATTGTTCCAATCCTCAGGAATCTTCCCTTTATTAAGGCATCGAGTGAAAATTTGGGCGAGTACTGTTTCAATTTCTCCACTTGCTTCTTGTATGATGTCTATAGTAATTCCATCTTCTCCTGGAGCTTTCCCCCGCTTCATGTTCTTGATTGCATGAGCAACTTCTGCTGTGAGGACTGGAAGAACTCTGGTACCTTTCATGATGTCTGGAGTACATGTATCATCCCTTTCATATAATTTGGAGTAGAAATCTTTCACTCTTGTCAAAATTTCGCCTCTATTTCTTGTTATAGAACCATCTTCTTTTCTCAGAGCCATAATCTGTTTTCTTCCCTTACTGAGATGTCCCTTTGCTATCTTTAGGCTTTGGTTGTTTTCAATTGCTTTCCTCACTAGCTCACAGTTGAATTTCCTTACGTCTTCAGTGATACTTTTTCGTGCTGTCTTGCATAGCTCTATATATTCCACTTTGGAAGTCACATCTTCTTTAGTTGTCCTCATCTCTCTTCTTTCTTGCATCAACATTTTCGTTTTTCCTGATAATTTATTTACATGCAACTTGTTCTTAGACCCAGCTAATTTTGTTGCTGTTTCCATAAGAGCTTTGGTTACTTTTCTGTTAACTTCAGAAATATCCACTTCTTAAGATGTTAGGCCTTCTAAAGCAGAGAATCTGTTCTTCAGTTCCAACTTGAAAGTATTATGGTGTTTTTTAAGGTTGGTCATGTCAATACATTTTGTTTGTCTTATGAGCTTGCCACGTTCCAGTTTAGTGTTGAGGTGCATCTTACATCTCACCAATCTATGGTCACTACCTGTGTTGAACTTGTTTAGCACACTGCAGTCTTCGATGACGAATTTTTTGTTACACATAATAAAATCAATTTCACTTGTCGTCCCAATTGGATGTCTCCATGTCCATTTCCTGTGTGGCTTTTTCTTGAAAAAGGAATTCAAGATGAAAAATCCTTCTGCCTCTGCAAACTCAACGAGAGTATTTCCACGCTGGTTTCTGTTGCCGTGACCGAATTTACCTACTGAAGTTTCATTCTGTTGCCGGTGCCCTATTTTTGCATTGAAATCTCCCATAATTATCTTCAAGTGCTGCTTACCTTTATTATTTAGATGACGAATTTCCTAATAAAATTCTTCAATTTCTTCTTCAGGATGACTTGTGGTGGGTGCATAAGTTTGAATAATCTGAGCCTGGTATCTTCTCGATAGTTGAATAACAAGTCGTGCAGCTCTGTCAGAGGAACTTTCAACTTCTACCACTTTATCCTTCAGTTTCTTGTTTATTATAAATCCAACACCACTAGTTCTGCCAGTATCTGTCCCACGATAATAGAAGAGATGTCCACTTTTCAGTTCAATGAGATCTTCTCCTTTTCTCCTTACCTCACTCAGCCCGACGATGTCCCACTTGATCCTTTGTAGTTCCTCTTCCAATTCAAGAAGCCTTGAATCAGAAGATAGGGAGCGTCCGTTGTAGGTAGCCAAGGTCAGCATCAAATGGCAGCCTAGTCCGGTCCTCCGGGGATTCTTAGCACCCTCTGCCTTCATGTCGCACTGGCCGCTGCCTTGGCCAGGTACATTCCAGCTGCCGGAGACTGAGGGCCAAGATTTAAGTTGTAGAGTCATTTTGGAGGTGTTTGGCCATAACTAATCACGCTGGCCAAGCGGGTTGCTGAGTGTGAGATAGCATTTCCTCTGATCCCGATGGTATAGTTATACCGCTATTTGCGGTCGTCAGAGCCCCTTTAGTGGGAACAGGATGTACCACGAGAAGGCGGGGTTGACATTTGTCAAGGAGAGGCTGTGATGTTACGCATCACCTGACCTTACATCCCTATCTATATATATATATATATATATATACTTAAGAGCAAAACTGAAGACTAAGGAAAAACTTTAGAATTTAAAACGAAGGTTGCAAATTAACCTGAAGATCAAAACGCGCAACGCAGCAGTTTTGAAAATTCAGAATTCACATTCTATAAAGAAGATACCTAAGCAAAAAAATACATATATAATTTTGACTCACACCTAGTACAACATAGAAAAGGTTATGTATCTACCTGTGTGAGTAAAAGGAGAAAAGATAAAAAAATAAAATAAAACTACTGAATGTAGAAGGTGTCGAGAATACTGAGCCTTGGCTTTATCAAGGACCAGCAAAAACTCTGCATTTTCTCACTTCCACAAAGACCTAGTTGGAAATGGGTTTCTGCAAGGCCATAGATGCAAGTAACATTCCCACCTAAAATAGTTTAAAATATATATATATGTCATGTCCTCCGTAGAGTTGCATGACCTAGCACTAGTTAACAATTTCGCTTGCATCCATTAACCTTCCTGGCCCGACCCATGCTCTTCATCTGTTACTATTAAACAGAGAGAAGAAGATTAAAGAGAACTCAAGCTGTGAGAGTGACATAATAATTAGAAATGATTTTCAGCCATAACGAAATGCCAAGTTCGTTTGAGAGAGAATTTAAACCTGAAAATCAATGCAAAAGAAATCCAAATGTTTACATTGCAATTAAAAAAGGAAATATTAATTTTTAACGAACAGATTTTTGAAAGAAAACTTGAGTCTAAAACCCCTACTCTACAACTTATGACAGCACGAAAACGAGAATAAGTTAAAGATAATAATAAACTAAAGAAAACTTTGTGAAAGTTATATACCTTAAACAGTTAGTTGCAATATGTACAAAGTATTTCAGCAGTGCTTTAAGTGCATAATTAATTAGTTATTAAGAACTTAACTATTTTGAAAAAACAGCGCATAGAAAAGGAACAAGCTTAGCCATCTTCTGTTCCTAGGTACCCCAAAAGATGCTCAAAGTTACAAAGAAAAGAAAGAGTTAAAACCCGCAAAAATGTTAACAGACAAACCAATGCCTAAAAGCTGAAAAGCTAAAAAACAACAGAGAAAAAGTACATGAAGTACAAACATTGAACTTATAAAACCTAGAACCCAAAAACAAGGAAGAGAGCTTACCTCTTGTGTGACAAAAAATTTTTCTCCTCACAAGAGAAGAACATGGCTGACCTCTTCCGCCACTCCCTAGTTGCTGGGGGGCAGTGAGGGTGGGGCTGATGGCCTCCTCATACAGCAAGAAACCAACGCGCGGATATTTTAACCAGAGAAAAATATATATATATATATATATATATATATATATTCTATTAAGAAGATACCTAAGCAAAAAAAAATACATATATAATTTTGACTCACACCAAGTACAACATAGAAAAGGTTATGTATCTACCGGTGTGAGTAAAAGGAGAAAAGATAAAAAAATAAAATAAAACAACTGAATGTAGAAGGTGTCGAGAATACTGAGCCTTGGCTTTATCAAGGCCCAGCAAAAACTCTGCATTTTCTCACTTCCACAAAGACCTAGTTGGAAATGGGTTTCTGCAAGGCCATAGATGCAAGTAACATTCCCACCTAAGATTGTTTTAAAAAATATAGATATGTCATGTCCTCCGCAGAGTTGTATGACCTAGCACTAGTTAACAATTTCGCTTGCATCCATTAACCTTCCTGGCCCGACCCATGCTCTTCATCTGTTACTATTAAACAGAGAGAAGAAGATTAAAGAGAATTCAAGCTGTGAGAGTGACATAATAATTAGAAATAATTTTCAGCTATAACGAAATGCCAAGTTCGTTTGAGAGAGAATTTAAACCTGAAAAACAATGCAAAAGAAATCCAAATTTTTACATTGCAATTAAAAAAGGAAATATTAATTTTTAAAAAACAGATTTTTTGAAAGAAAACTTGAGTCCCCTACTCTACAACTAATGACAGCACGAAAACGAGAATAAGTTAAAGACAATAATTAACTAAAGAAAACTTTGTGAAAGTTATATGACTTAAACAGTTAGTTGCAATATGTACAAAGTATTTCGGCAGTGCTTTAAGTGCATAATTAATTAGTTATTAAGAACTTAACTGCTTTGAAAATACAGCGCAAAGAAAAGGAACAAGCTTAGCCATCTGCTGTTCCTAGGTACCCCAAAAGACGCGCAAAGTTACCAAGAAAAGAAAGAGTTAAAACCCGCAAAAATGTTAACAGACAAGCCAGTGCCTAAAAGCTGAAAAGCAAAAAATCAACAGAGAAAAAGTACATGAAGTATAAACATTGAAGTTACAAAACCTAAAACCCAAATACAAGGAAGAGAGCTTACCTCTTGTGCGACTAAACTTTCTCCTTACAAGAGTAAAACATGGCTGACCTCTTCCCTAACACTTCTGCCACTCCCTAGTGGGCTGGACATACTGCCAGAAGGACAGACCATCGATGGACAGCCGACATTTTAGATTGGATTCCAAGGGACAGGAAAAGACCCAGAAGACCGCACATGGGAGATGGGTGGGTGGATGAAATTCGAAAGTATGCGGGAGTGACGTGGAGGAGACTGGCACAAGACAGACCGTTGTGGAGGAAACTTGGGGAGACCTTCGTCCAGCAGTGGATCGATAATGATGATATATATATATATATATATATATATATATATTTTCCTTAGTCTTCAGTTTTGCATTTAAGTATATATATATATATATATATATATATATATATATATATATATATATATATATATATCCGTTTCTCCTTCTTCCCCTATTGTTTTTACAGTAATCGTCCAAAGCACTAGTTTTTCCAAATGGTGGACTTCCCTACATACGGCGTACATTACACATTATGTAAGCGACTGCTTATAGTCCATTGAGTTGCTCACGGTGACCGTTAAACCCCGATTTAAAAAAAACAAAAACACATTATGTAAAACAGAGAAACTTACGCTTTTCATGCACGCAAAATTTTATCTTAACAAAAGCTCTTTCAGGGCCGAGCACAGAGTGCTTCCACTACACTTCGCTGGTTGCAGGAAAGGATAAAAAAAAAATTGACGACGCGGAAAAGAATCGATGGCTCAAATTCTTTCGCGGGGTCGTCAACATCTTCACTGCCAATACAGTTAAAGTTCATTTATCCCGCTCGCTTGGAGAATGGGGCATATCGACAGATCAGTTCTGCTGTTTGACAGAAAGCCTATGATACCTAATTTTTTCATGGGTTGCAATGAAAAAATAGAATACACAATCACGAATATATACTACGAATGAATACTTATTTATACCTAGGTACAGTATACTTATTTATACCTAAGTAGTTAGGTGAAGATCATTACAGGACGGTAAAACATAAATTATCTGGTGGGAATTGACAGAAAAAAAACGATACATGTCTTTGCAGATTTGTAAATTTTTACATACAGTGCAGTAACAAAATTCCCGCTCCATAGCGAAATATTTTTCAAGTTTTCCGAGGAGGTAGGTGGCTACAATGCGGCACCTTTGTGTCGATAATCACATTTGTGTATGCCTTCAATGTATTTCTGAAAAAAAAAAAAAAATTCGTCAGGAGGATTCGTTTCCCATTGATATCTCAGATGTTCTCCGAAACACTGAAATTTGTGACCTTGATGTGAGAAAAAGTTGTGTTGACGCTGTAGGAAGTAACGGATTGCTGCAAATCTGAACAGCATGCATACTTCTAAAGCTAAACCTGCTTGTCTTCAGTTGTTGTTGGGATATTTAACAACAAACGTGAGCAACTCGATGGGCTTACTCTCCGTCCCTAATTTAGGGCCAGAAAATAACACAACATCAATGTCTCACAGGGATTCGAACCCGAACCCTATCGGCCGAATGATCAGAAGCTAAGGAGTTAAAGGTACACAGTGTGCACTTCCCCTGCAAAATACAGTTCCAGTCTAAAAGTCCGTTTTCGAGATTAAACTGTGACTAAAAGGTACGTAGTTGTTACAACCATTGTACGTACGTACATTATAGAACCGAAAGTCTTAGTTTTGGGCGCGTTTCTAAAAATAAAGATATCCGCGTTTTGGAGACGTCATTGTCACTTATGTAGGTCGGCCATGTGCGTTAGAGAAACTATTGATTGATTGATTTTAGAGGATTTTAGGAAGAGAGTGTCTGACCCCAGGTCTTAAACAACCCTTAGAAATAGGAAGCTAGGAGATTTGGGCTAGAGCGCCCGATAGGAAAGTGACAAGGAAGCGAAGTAGAAATGGGGAGGAAGACGCCCTTATTTATTACCGGGAAGGGGGGAGTACCCGGGGTCAGGCGGCTTAACGTGCCCATCCGACGCACGGCGGGTATTTAGTGGATCGAGCGTTCGTACCTGCCTGGGATCGAACCTGAGGTCTTTTCCGTGGCAGTCACGACCGTTGCCCACTAGGCCACCCGCGGCCCATTAGATAAACTATACCAGACAGGAGGATATTTATTGCTGGGGGAGGTAAACAGAGAGTCAAGTGTTTTGTGGGGCTAAGCATTATTCCTTTCTTCCTGGGGAGAAAATCGCTGATAGAACAATGAACGTGATTGTAGGGGCGAAAGTAAATGCTCCACCTGCCTTACATAATCTAAAGTCCTGCAAGGCTCTATTATCAAAGTTCGTTCACCGGAGCACGCGCCTCACAGGCAATAGGCCAAGGCTCGTGCTACTTAGATAACTAATAATTTATAATAATTGGTCAAACAGGCGCTCTGCTCCCTCAGCTTTACTAAAAATGATCTGCTAATCAAGGCAGGGGGATGCATAACGAAGAGACAAACCTTGAAAGGAATCTATCAAAGTCTTCAAACTTAACAAATTTAATCGTCATTCAAAGAAATGCTGTCCGAGCCTAGGCTGTGTATCGGAGACTTAGTTCGTGGCGAGAAATCACTCACGCATTATTTCACACGTGCGTTTTCGTCGTAGTGCAGCTATCCTTGCTAACACTTTATTGTTTGTCCTAATAATCCCTGCCGGAGTCTGTCCGCAACTTCGGTACGGAATTTCCACGCGCTTGTGAGAGCCTGAAACGGCCTGTATCACAAAGACGCTAAATTCCCGTCCATGCACGAGGACATACGAAGTTTCGCTTCCTACCGAGCAACATACGCGTGCTCCTTCCACCACCAAGCTCCAAACCTCCACTAAAGAATATAAAGCTTCGTAGCTCAAACTTCTCCCTACATCTGGTCACGTGCTACCCACTGCCCTATCGCCTGAGACGCGATGAACTATCTAGAGAGAGGCAGACAACGAGCCTCCGCTGTTGCCCCCTCCCTTCTTTTCCGACCCGCTTGGTCTCTCACCCCAGCTTTCGCTGCGGAGTAGGAAGGTCACCTAACAGCCCCTATCGCGACCTTGACCTTTTCCATAAACTAATCTCCAACGGACAGCATAGCTCGACAGCATTGTATACACTATTGTGTTCGTACATTCCGAACTGCCTTGGTTACAGTAAATATGTACATTTTCTCAGACGGTCGGGCGCCATTTTGGAGTCATACAATACATCCGAAAACCATTAGCCTCACGGGCTTCTAGTAATTCGACTCATTTATCTTGCAGATATACTGCTAGAAATGTTCCTTTTCTGGAAATGAAAAAAAAATAAAAATAGAAGAGTTCTTTTCCTGGAAACGGGAAAGCACGTGCTGCTTCTTTCCTGTGTCGCTTGAACTCTAATTCCAGTCCTTTTCTTGTAACACATAAAACAATAAAATAATGTCCAATGTCCGACATTACATTAATAATGTATTTCGCCCTTACAGCGATGTTTACTTTTGTTTTGAGTCCTGTCATGGCGGCACTTCCACGCAGTATATTGGTGTACTGCACCTTATTATTGCGGAGAAATACTGACACACCATGATATCTTTTAGGTGAATAGGTCTTTTCAGCTTCCACTTTATAGTCAAGTTAAGTTTGCCCCACGTAAGAGCTAAACGGATGCCTATAACCCCTCAGGCAAATTGAGAGAAGTTGCCGCTGAAATGCTTGTGCTATAGCACAATAATTCCAGAGCCACTGGTTCCACGGAAGAGACAGAGCCAATGCAGCTAAGCGCATAAAAGGCGGGATATAGATGCTGTTATTGTCTTATGGCATTGGCTCTGTCCTTTCCGTGGAACCAGTAGCCGTAAATTACAGACGGGCGACTAATTATATTCCATTGAGTTGCTCACTGTGAACATTACCCCCCCCAAGAAGAAGAAGAGAAGCAAACAGAAACTCAAAAGAGTTTATTTAGAGCTACGGGTTACGAACCAGTAATTATTCACGAAGTACGATCTGCACAATCAGAGCTTACGCAAACGACAACCTTCGCGACGCAGCGACAAATGAGACAAAGAAAACCTGGAATGGGAGACGATTAGGTTGCTATAGCAAAGTTGTGAAAAGTTATATCACAATGGCACACAAACATTCATATACTACAAATTTTGAAGATGACAATCCGATTTTTGGCGTAAATGTGACAAGGATGGTAAGTCAGATAATATCCGAAAACTTGAAAATTTTCATCGTCCTGGAGCGGGACTCGAACCCGCATCTGCCAGATAGCGCCCGGGTATGCTAACCACTACACACCCAGAACAACCAAGTTTCAAGTTTCCGATTAATTTGAAAATAACCATCACAGGATTCGCCATTCGAAGCAACCGGCATTCATGTTTAGCGAATCTGGAGGTTAAGATTTTATATTCAAATTAATCGGAAACTTGAAACTTGGTATTTCTGGGTGGTGTAGTGGTTAGCATATCCGGGCGCTATCTGGGAGACGTGGGTTCGAGTCCCGCTCCAGGACGATGAAAATTTTCAAGTTTTCGGATATTACCGGACTTACCATCCTTATCACATTTACGCCAAAAATCAGATTATCATCTTCAAAATTTGTATTATATGGCGTAATCCCGTATTTCTTTCATGATTTATCTGCTTCTCCGGGCAATCACGAGATAGGATTCTTAACCTCCAGATTCGCTAAACATGAATGCCGGTTGCTTCGACTAGCGAATCCTGTGATGGTTATATTCAAATTAATCGGAAACTTGAAACTTGGTCGTTCTGGGTGTTGTAGTGGTTGGCATACCCGGACGCTATCTGGGAGACGCGGGCTAAGTCCCGCTCCAAGACGATGAAATTTTCAAGTTTTCGGATATTATCTGACTTACCATCCTTGTCACATTTACGCCAAAAATCGGATTGTCATCTTCAAAATTTGTATTATATGGCGTAATCCCGTATTTCTTTCATCATTCATATACTATCTAGCTATTCAGAATTTGTATTCATTCATTTCTTACGGTGATCGTGCATTTCCATGAATTTATAGCGCATTACGAAACATTCTTAGCGTCTGTACCCTGATTCAAGAAGTGGGATTTAAATAAAATTTCATAAATTGGCGAGTTGTTTTTAAATTTCCCAAACATCAAATGTGCTTTTGCTTTTAAACGCAAAATCACTCACAGAACAACGAAAAAAGTTTTGATTGCACCTCTAGAATCTAAACAACTCTTTTATTGCCAAAGATAAACTTTTACGGTATTTTCCCCGTTACGTTCTCCTCTGCCTCATACATTTTACAAAGAATGTGGGCGATTCAGGGAACACGATGTGGGATAAAACAAGCGCCCAGTGCGGCACAAATATTCCGACTTGATACAAAGTTTTAGAGACACTTGGTACTTTAACTTGTCATTTCAATTTCCCCCCAAAAGTCGATAACTCTGCGTGACTATAGCCCGAAACCACGGAGGAACAATCATCTTCTTCGAAATATACAAATAGCATTTTCGTGTTAGGAACTCCGAAATAGGCAGCGGCAGGATGATGATGATGATGATAATAAAAAGAAGACTTTTCACTTACACGAGACTCGGAGGCTAGTTGGGCAGCACGTAAGTTTCCCAAGTACGGGCAAGCGAAATCAGGAAACGCCGGATTCGGAAAGGCAATGGCAGAATAAACTGATCAAAGAAAGACTGATGATGTGGGTAACGATGCCATTACTGAGCGCAGTTCGGCAAAGAAAACAAACACTTGGCAACAAACGTGACCAATCCACTCGCTCAAAATCACTCCCGAAAAGCAAATCTCTCAGTCATTTTCTGAATCAAACGCACCCGTTGTGAACGGATATCTACAAACTTTTCAAGGTATGTGGAAAACATGCTCCCTAAAGAATTTTTCTTTTTTTTTTTTAGAAATTACGAAGACACCTTAGAAGAGCAGGTTTGCCAGCTTTTCTGATCTGGGAGGACGAGACTTGAAATTATCCCCCTTCGAGTTCGAAATGTTTTCACTTCAAATCAAATAATGCGCAGTTTTTACTTTCTCACAGCTGCGTTACAGGAAAATATTAGGATCCTTCAAAAATCATATTACGTCGTATTTATCAGATCTACAAAATTCGAACTGAACTCTTAATATTATGGCAAGTTGAGTTTGTATATTAATTTAATTTAGCACAATTCGAATATTAACTTTGTACGCTTTACCAATGTATATGAACTCACGCTAGCCGAGCACGATTTAAAACAGGGATGACCAACCTTTTTTGAAATTGGGCCAATCATTTGAAGGGCCACCGTAACCAACTTAAATATTGACAGCTATTATCAGCTAAGAATGGGGTTATTTTATATATTTTTGTAAAATATTGAAACCCATATACATTTTATTAAATCATTCATATAATATTAAAATTATTATTATTATGCAAAAAAAAAACTCAATTGTTATAATAAAACTTTATTTTTTACTAGAAATTAAAGACACAAAATTAATTAAAAAATGAAAGATCCTATGAACTTTACACACCTGCAACACTAATGTGATTTTTGAAATTGCTTCTTACGTAACAATATGTCAATGTTGGGTGTAATTCTCGATGTACTTAAAAAGAAGCATATCACCAAGGTGTGCGTGCAACTGTGATAGTTATGTGGATTACAGCCCTGCAGAGGCAATAGTTTTAGGCCCGGCCTAGCCCGTTTCCCAGCCAATTAATCTCAGGTCCGGCATAGGTTTTATTTTTGTAACTGTCACTTGCTTTAACACAGACAGTATTTGTACTGTAACTTTTTGGACTAACTCAAAACTCGTGTAAAAAGAGTAAGTTAACTAAACCACCAGTAACCAGAAATACGGCAAATGCAATAAATAGTACCAGTGAACTTAAGTAAATTATCGTCATTTCCTAATCGAACCCTTCGTAGGGTCAGATCACTGTTTATACGAGTCAAGTACTGTCTTTTTTGACACTTTTGCCCAGAACATAATATAAATCGATGCTCAGTTGCACACACAATAACATGCTTAATGGTTAACAGTTAATACAACAAACTCTCGTACGCAGAATATGATTCCGTTCTGTTGGCCTGTCGTCTTTGATTTTAATTCTTCAGGTTTAGGAGATAACTCCCAAAATCCAAATGTAACACAATTTTCCGATTGTTTTCCTCCTCGAACCTCAAATTTACCCAACCCAATATTCATCCATATTTACAACAAAGCAAGTAGCAAATCAAAATTATAAAGACAGAGCCTAAAAATAGTTTACTAGCACGTATTGAAGCTTTAATTGTTTTCTAATTCCTATAAATGCAAATCATCGTACGGAGCAAGTGTTTTTCTGGTGTAAACTTCCGAAATAAATGGAATATGGATTCCAAGGAGAGTGCGATTGCCAAAGATCAAAGACGAAAAGACGCGCGCGAAATAAATAAATAAATAAAAAATAGCACAAGGCGGGATAGAAGAATGATTGCGAGAAACAAGAAATATGATCATGGGAAGGGAAAGATAGAGACTTCAAAAACAGAATGACCTAAATTTATCAACAACCTGACTACACGGTACATATGCAAGTGCAAGGCCGTCCAAGCCCGCCTACGAAATTGTAGGCCCGGCCCGCAAGTCTTAAACTGCACGCAGGCCCGGCCCGTGCAGGGCTCTAATGTGGATGCAAGTCTGCAAATGATCCTCAGAGCAAGGTCTTCCAGAACTCAATCATATTAGGAGCAGTGGGTGATTCACATTGTTCTTTAAACTTAACACTAAATCCAGAGTGGCTTTGGATTTCTAATATTTTGATTTGCATTGATGGGGAATATTTATGTACATCAGACTCTGAAATACAGAATGGATTTATGAGCAAGTCTATGTTACTCCTTTCAGATTCAAAGCAGAAAATCGAGTTAAGAATGACTCGCACAAAGATGTAACAGCTGATTTGTATTTTAAACGATCCACGGTAAAATTACCGTACTTACTGAAAAGACTGGCTGAATTATTGGAAAATGATCAAGTTTGCCCTGCTCTAAATTGTTACAAAGCAAATTTCAACTTTAATTTGAAACTGTTGACTTCATTATATAAAAATAAAATGAATTCAGAATAAAATTAAATAAAAATAATTATTATTGTCAGTAAGAGTTAAATTAGAAAAACAAAGTTAGTACTTGGGCGGGCCATTCAAAATGTCCTGGCGGGCCTAGGGTTGGACACCCCTGATTTAAAAACTTAAAAGTGTTGCTAAGTAAAAGCTGACATTTATTTACACGCTAAAGCATAAACAGGTTAAAAACCAAATGACGGCGAGACATTATGACCCCATCATCAGGCGGAATGTACAAATGAAACATGTTCATGTGTAGAGGATTTTAAGAAGGGAGTGTCTGACCCCAAATCTTAAACAACCCTTAGAAATAGGAAGCTAGGAGATTTGGGCTAGAATACCCGATAGGAAAGTGACACGGAAGCGAAGTAGAAAGGGGGAGGAAGACGCCCTTATTTATTAGCAAATGAAACACAAGCACGATGACATATACATACATTCACAGATCACCTATAATGCAACGCAACAACTGATGTTAAGGGTTGCCACTGACAAAAGAAATGAATTACAAATATTACATAGTTGGTACGTCATCAATCTCGCCGTTGAACTGGTCCCTCATAAGTGCACGCTTTAATTAATTTTCACTTTTTATTTTATCTTATCGAACTTTCAAGAGTTAAGTGTTGATTATCTTATACATTTTGCGAAAGATTTCAAATGTGCCACTATATCATACATTTTGCAAAATATTTCGCTACGAGCTTTCTATTATAAATACCCAGAATCAATTTAAAACGCTCTAACCTACAATAAAAACTGAATTTTTGAGATATCTAAGTGAGCAAAATTGCATCTAAAAACATTTTTAGCTGTTATATGAATGGGTTTTTACTATATTTCCTTACAGATATCCGGCGTCTATTTGATTTGCTTTCAATCTGCTTCAATTAAAAATTTCACCCTATCCTAGGTCGGGCAACATATCCTCCTATATATGAATAATTATTTGAAGCTAAAAAGCAGCCTGTCCTAGTCAGATAAAAATATTAGTGCTTTCCGTTAACGTCGACCCCCCTCCCCCCCCCCCAAAGAAAAAGAATTATTTCATATTCAGATAACAAAATACATTTTATTTTGTTTCCCAAGTGTATCAGGTTAACTCGTTTACCTCGGCTCACGTGAGTTCATGTTTTCACCCCGAATAGCAGAAAATTCCTTTTTTTTTTTTTTTTTTTTTTTTACTGTAGCAAGCAGAACTTTAAATTTTTGTCACCAGAAAACTATATACTATAAAATTTTGAAGATGACAATCCGTTTTTTGGTGTAAATATGACAAAGATGGTAAGTCGGGTAATATCCGAGAACTTGAAAATTTGGTCGTCCTGGAGCGAAAATCGAATCTCCCAGATAGCATACCCGGGCGCTATCTGGGAAACGTGGGTTCGATTCCCACTCCAGGACTACCAAATGTTCAAGTTTTCGGATATTATCCGACTTATCATCTTTGTCATATTTACACCAAAAAACGGATTGTCATCTTCAAAATTTGTATTGTATGGTGTAATCCCATATTCCAATCATGATTTACACTATCAATTTTCATCGTACCTAGAAAAAATACAGTGCTATTTAGAACACTCACATACGTTTCTGCAGAGGCATAACTAGGAATGTCTGATCCCGGGGCAAGCCCCCACGAAATATTGCGTGTGAGTGTGTGTGCCCCCATCTCTCTCTCTTCAGACTTTATGTACCACGACAAATGGACCGAATTTAGTTGTTAGTAGTGGTTTGTAGCTACAGAAATGATAGAATATCTTACAGAGAATCTTCCACAATGTGAACAACATCCTATTCTTGCAACGTACGTATAGTCCATCCAACTAAAGAAAAACCACGAGCCCCATTGTTGGCGACGAAGGCCATATTTCTTCTTCAGTTCGACGAACCATATAAAAGGTCCCTCATTCCTGAATGTGAACAACTGGAATCTTCTAAACATTTTGAGGAAGAATTTCGAATTTTAAGTCTACCAGAAACTGGCGTAAAAGTTACAATTCCAATTTTAATCAGACTGAAAGTAGTGGTTTTTGCGCCCTCTCCTGAGCTGCGCACGGGGCAACAGCCCCCCCCCCTCCCACCGTCTGCCCCGCTATGCACGCGAACAACACAATAAACAATATTTAAGCATTGTAGGCAAAGAACATAAGAGATACTATAGCCTGATCATTCAGTTGTGGATTTCCCATTGCGTTAGTTGATTCGGTTAGCAGTGTTAAATAAAATTAGTTGAAAAAGTGAAAGGGAAAATTAACTTGAGTCCGGGACCGTATCAAACATCTGATATAAGAGCTCGCCCGGGCCTGAATCCGTTTCAGAGCTTTTTGTCATTGCACCAAGGAGACCTTGCATTGCACGGACCCGCGCTCATCTCTTGTTCTGACACATTGCCTTCTGCAAATACTTTTTGATTATTATCAGTTTGGCTAACGAAAAGTGATTAATTTTTATTTACGCTTTCCAACCGTAGGTTGAAGAAGCGTATATGTTCCAGCTTTTGCCGTCCGTCTGTTGGCACGATAACTCACGTAAAAATGGTTCGATTTCGTTGAAATTTTAGTATGTGGTAGGGGATCACCTGGGGACGAACTCTATTGAAAATGGGACAAATGGGGTTAAAGGTCACGACATAGGGGCGGGATCCATTCCATTGCCCTTATGCCTCTAACTTGCGTAAATATAGTTCGATTTCAATGAAATTTTGGTATGTGCTAAGGGACCGCCTGGGGACGAACCCTATTGAAAATGGGTGAAGTAGGGTCAAAGGTCAGGACATAGGAGCGGAATCACTTCCATCACCGTTATGCGTCATAACTTACGTAAAAATGCTTCGATTTGGATGAAATGTTAGTATGCTGTAGGGGCCTGCTTGGGGACGAATCCTGTTCAAAATGGGCGAACTGGGGTCATAGGTTATACGACACAGGAGCGGGATCTATTCCATAGTCCTTATGCATCATAACTTACGTAAAAATGCTTCCATTGCGACAAAACTTTATCATGTTATTTCGAAGGTATACTGAAGCGGTTCTGTTGAATATCATGGGAAATGGGATCAAAGGTCAGGGCACAGGACCGAGATTTATTCCACAGCCATATTATCCTCATAACTTGAGTAATGATTTCTGGTATGTTGGAAAGCGTATTATAATCAATGCATTGCATGACTTTACTAACTTGTTTTGTAATCCAAATTTTGAAGATGACAATCCGATTTTTGGCTTAAATGTGACAAGGATGGTAAGTCACCCTCCAGAACCTCATTACTACTTACCGAAAGTATGTATATTTTTCAAAACTTTAATATTTGTTGTAATGATGAACTTTCTGCCATCTTACATCAACCGTGGAGATTATTGTTTAACAATAGAAATCATGAACTTTAAGTTATGTATATATGTAGGTAGCCTTAATATGATTGTGTTTTCCCTCTGTTATCGGGTATTTCTTCGGATTTAGTGGCAACGATCTGTTTTTTGCTCCTGTATTTAACTGTCGGGTTCCGAGCACTCGGGTCTTTCCATCTGAAGATGTGGCTGTAGCAGCCACGAAAGATCTCATGGTGTTTTTAACTTTTTAACTTTTAATAAACACTTTATTTTCTCCTGCAAGTTCTAATCGTGCATCTAAAGCAAAGTTCTTGTATTTCGTTGAAATCAGATAATATCCGAAAACTTGAAAATTTTCATCGTCCTGGAGCGGGACTCGAACCCGCGTCTCCCAGAAAACGCCCGGGTATATCTGGGAGACGCGAGTTCGAGTCCCGCTCCAGGACGATGAAAATTTTCAAGTTTTCGGATATTATCTGACTTACCATCCTTGTCACATTTACGCCAAAAATCGGATTGTCATCTTCAAAATTTGTATTATATGGCGTAATCCCGTATTTCTTTCATTGTTTTGTAATCATTCATGAAAAACTGTTGGCGCTGGACCGCGAGTTTGAGACCACTGCTTAAGTATTGTTACAGGGCTTGGTGCTGAGTTACATTACAGCGCCCTGTGTGGAGGGTTCGATTGATGCCTCGCTTGCCGCAAGTTCTGTATCGAGGGTTTAACCCGCATTTCTCCCGACCGGAGCAGATAAATAAAATACAAATTATAAAAAAAAAACGACTAAAGTTAAACCTTGCTCTTGCAGTGAGGAAGACGGTTTATTAAAATGTTATGGGGAATGCCTCAAAGCATTGTCCTGATCTATTTTCCTCTATTATCATCAACAAGCTGAATCGCCCTCTTTTTCTCGGCCCGTGTTCGTGTTCTACCTTCTCATTCTCCGTCGATTCTCCTCCTCTCTCTCATCATTAGCCCCTGTTGCTTACTTCTTATCTCCGTCACGCCGACCAGCGAGCTAGAGCCGCGGATGGCTTAGTGTTTCAGATTATCGATGCTGGGTCCCCAGGTTCTAGCCTGGGCTGATCTTTCAGAGATGGTGTGATTTACTAACAATCGCTGAATATCCGCCGTGCATCGGACGAGCACGTAAAGTGACGCCCCCCAGGCTGGACCCACTGGTTAAATGGGTATCCTTTCCTATGTCCTCCCTGAAATTCTCTCACCCATCTAGGTGCAATATCGTACTTGTACGGTGGCGCCATCTACTGTACTCTAATCTCACTACAAACTGTTCTGTCAAAAGGCGCTAGACTTGCTCTCATTCCTTCCGTTTCTGTGTCCTGCCCAAAAGGCGATCTCGCTGTAGGTGGCTGGGACCTAAACTCTACTCCCTGTGGACGGAAGTCCTACATGAAAATGAATGAATGCAATGCAATGACCAGCGAGCTATTCGCACCTCCTAACCTATGAACTTCCTGCCACCGAGTCCATTGTCCTCTTCCTTAGAAACACCCCCAAAAAGTCGTCCCCTGCCGAAGAGTGAAGTCCAACGCCTTCCAAGAAAGCGTGGACACACCCTAAAATACCTTCTCTCTGAAAACTTTAAGTTCTTTAATTGGTTTCGCTGCTGTCCCCCTATCTTACTTTCTCGCGGGAAAGTGTCCACGTAACCATAAATCTAACTCCCCCTTTGTTGCGATGCGTGAGAAGACAGTACCGTTGCCCTACTCATCAAAATGGCGGGAAATTGAAGGAAAATGATTACAATTCACTATTCCTAAAATGGCTACTGAACTTCACTTCGGTGGCGCAGTGGTCTAAGGCGCTGGCCACTGATCATTCGTCCGTAAGGGGTCCGGGTTCGAATCCCGGTCAGGCATGGATGTTGTGTTTGTCTTACGGCACTGGCTCTCTCCCTTCCCTGGAACCAGTGACCCTAAATTAGGGATGGGCAACTGCTTATAGCCCATTGAGTTGCTCACGGTGGTCGTTAAACCTCCAATCAAAAAAAAAAAAAAAAGAACCTCACTTCTGATAAATATGGATGTCCAGATTACAGTATCTGCAGTTGAGTCGGTGTTGTTTTCGACATAATTTCGGCATGTAATGGTGGAGTTCCTATGGTTTGAATTTCACATATGCAGGGCGCTCATGTGCGACGCTGAAGGGGAAAACTTGGCTGATTCTCAAGTTCTGGACACCAGTGAAATTACGCCACTGGAGACTCGTTCTATACGATTCTACACCCGAGGCAAAACGCAAACGTCAAGTCCGTTCAACTAAAGAACCACTTACCTCATTGATGTCAATGAGACTTGTGGCTCTTCTTTAGTTGAATGGACTATAAATGATGAAACACAAGGAACGGTCAGTCACAAGGACAACAAGTGTCAATTTCTTTGAAAGCTACACTAGACCAGACCGTTAAGAGTATGTGGAACGAAGTGCTAAATTTCCATGACAATAGCAAAAAATGTCGACAATTTCATTTTCCTTTGAAATTGTCTACGGAATCCTAAAAGCACTCGAGGACAGACACTAAATATGTGACTCAGTGGGGTCAGGAGGTCACGCTTTCCCAATCCTTCCAGAATCAGTAGGGAACTCGCAGAGGTAACGCATGCTGGCCCACGCAGATTTGAATTAATTACCTCCTGTTGAATCTAGCTACTATTGCTAACTGCCCTCGGCAACCGGAGGAGGCGAAGGAAGGGAGGAGAAAACTGGATGGGGTGGGAGTGAAGTCCCCACCCTCCCTCCGTTCTGACTGAGCCGGGCCATTACTCGCGGTAAGGGCTTAATCAAGTCATGCAAATTACTGTAATTAAGGCAGCAGAGCGGACCCCAACACGTAATGACAGGCTGGCGGTTGTCAGGGACACAATTTCTTCCACCTGCGTTGGGGAAGGCGTTTAAATATCCCGGCAATTTATGTGGGACGAGAATAAATGCCGCGAAAAAAAAAAAAAAAAAAGGCAATGAGGAATAAAAAGAAGATGAAAAGGGTAGTGTTTTCATACGCTCGTGTTTCATTACGGGTGTTTTCATTGGGAATTCAAGGCGTCCATCTGGGTGTGGGGTGGGGAAACATTTGTTACTAGATGATATGATCACTATCGCCTAATCTCTTTAAGAACTGCCTCGCTCGCCAAGCAATGAAAACTTGCCCACTTGTGCTCCTGGCACTTAACACAAAGTATATATTTATTACACACTCATTCCAAACTTCTTTGTTCGCATGCTGGAAGAAAGCACAGTCATTAGGACGAAAAATAATAATAATAATAATAAAAAAAAAAACCACCTAATGGGATCGGAAACGCTGTTTTCAAAGCGACATTGGCTGATGCATGAAATAAAGAAGAAATAATGGAGACATAATACACAAACTTCCATGACTCACGAAATGTCTAGCATCGTTAAAAAGAAGGACAAATTACTGTTAAGTATTGTCGCTCTACTGTTTTCCCAGATAGGGAGCGATGTGTAAAGCAATATCTCAGGACACAAAACAGGCTTTCGGTGTACCCTGAGTTGGGTTTTTCGAATTCATTCTGAAACCAGTCATCCACAAAAACACAACAACGGGCAATGAAATCAGTTTTTTTTTATATATATATATTACACATCAAAACAACAGATAATTCATGAATGAAATACGGGATTACACCATATAATACAAATTTTGAAGATGACAATCCGGTTTTTCGTGTAAATATTACAAGAATGGTGTCAGATAATATCCGAAAACTTGAAAATTTTTTCAAGTTTTTAGATATTATCTGACTTACCATTACTGTCACATTTACACCAAAAAACGGATTGTCATCGTCAAAATTTGTAACAGAGAATATTTTTATAAAAAATGTGCGATACTGCGTTCAACCTTAGCACGAATCTAAAAAAAAAAAAAAAAAAAAAGGTGCTCGTTGTAGTAACCATAGCAACCGGCCACACCTGTTTATCATGCATGCGTCGTCGGCAGTGCGCAGTTTGATAAGCCAGGTTTCATGAACTACAGATGAGCTCGGGCCCGGGGACGGGCTCAGAATTCATTAACTACCGAAAAACCCGGGCCCGGGCTCGGAATTACACGTCTTGAATTTCATTACTGTAATTAATTCAACACGTGTAATTCCGAGCCCGGTTGAATTACACGTGTTGAATTTCATTGTGGGTTTGTTACCGTGGTGGAAGGATTTTTAATTTCCTAAGCTAGCAGCCATTGCAAGACAAATTTCGCTTAGCAAGACTTGCATTATAATACATTGTCCAAAGCTATGGCCCAAGCAAGGATTAGTTTTAGGAGGTCTGGTATCGAAAAACTGGGAAAAAATCACATTCCCATTTTTTGTATTTTATTAAAAAATCAAGAATCTTATCTTTAAAATGATGTATTAATTTCCAAAATTGTGCAGTTAGAAGTATTGTTATTTATTTTTTAAAATTTCCTCACTCCCGCGATTTTTGGGGTACCGTTGGTTTTCAGTGTAGCAGGCAAACTTTTAGAGAAAAGATCAGTTGAAGCGCTGAAGCATTAGAGATACAATTCTCTCTCTCTCTTTTTTTCATGATGAACTTGATCTGGAAACTGCACACACATATGATGATATATTGTGATTATTATACCATTAAGCGCAAAGCTTTGTTAATGTTACAAAATGCAGAATAATCTGGTCTGGAATACTTTTACGTTCTTTTTTTTTTTTTTTAAATTTTGGAAATTTCCCTACATGCTTTTTTTTATATTCTACTAGATCACTCCAAACTACCTTTACCAATTAGCATATATGTAAATTATACTGCAAAGATCAGTTTTCTAGAGTCAACATTTCAAACACTTGCAACTGTCTGTACGGCGTTGTACGTTTAATAATGCAATTTGTTCAACATGAAAGTAAATTTAGAAATCAAAAAGAAATAACGAATGGATTTTTTCATTTCTAAACGATTTTCTTTTCTTCAGCTTTTACCAAAATTACTGATTCCCCTGATACGGTCGAAGGGCACGTTGATTATTTATTTATTTTCAAATCCACATTTTAGAACATTTGGCTTTATGCGTAGTATTTCTAAAAACATATTAATATTTTGAAGTGGATTAACTGAACTAAACTTTTTAAACTAATCCTTGCTTGGGCCATCCATATCTTTGGCCAGTGTATAATGCATAAATGCAAGCCATGATAAGCAAAATTTTCCAAGAGCCCGGGCTCTTAAAATTGAGCCCGAACTCATCTCTATCGTGAACTCCTAACACGTGTTTCGGCGCTGTAATTTTTTCAGAATAATTGATGTGAAATAGGAACAAAGACGAGCCATTAAATAACGTACATAATGCAATAATTCAACTTGCTTGCTAATACTGTTACTCAAGTTAACAATATAAGGTACCAACGACTCGCCTAGACAATCACCATAGAAATCTCTATACCAACAATAACCTCAGAACATATAGCATTTCATCCACTATTTTTTATTAGTATTACAAAATTCTGACATATAATTAAAATTTCCCATAGTAAGGGCACATAGTTCAATGTATATCATAAATATAGTATTATCTTATATCATAATATTATCGTTTGATACAGGATAAAGTATCAAACGTTTTTGATAAGCATAGTAAAAAGCGTTATCATAAATATAGTATTTTCGTATATCATAGTATTGTCGTTTGATACAGGAAAAAGTATCAAACGTTTTTGATGAGCACAGTTAAAAGTATTATCATAAAAATAGTATTATCGTATATCATAGTATTATCATTTGATACAGGATAAAGTATCAAACGTTTTTGATGAGCACAGTTAAAAGTATTATCACAAATATAGTATTATCGTTTCATACAGGATAAAGTATCAGACGTTTTCGATGAGCATAGTTAAAAGTATTATCACAAATATGGTATTATCATCGTATTGTCGTATAATCATATTTGCATACACAAAGATTTCCAATGTACGAGATTTCTTTAACACGTATTAGTAAAATAGTTTACGTACGATTGAATATACAATATCATGCGCCATTAAATTTTGCTGTCGACATAAGAAGTCTGTCGGAGAGACTTTCCCGTCTTATGCAAGCGGCTTATAAAGATGAATGTCTAGAAAATCAACAATTTACAGATGGCATAAAGAATTTATTGATGGTTGTGAGCCTCGGTGGCTTTAATCGCCCGCGGAGGAAGACCTTCAACGAGTGTTACAGAGGTAAATATAAATACAACAAGTGTTACCTGAAATGGCAATGGGCTGGGCATGTTGCCAAAAGAACGGACCACCGATGAACAACCGAAATTCTAGACTGAATTCCAAGGGACAGGAAAATACCCAGAAGAAGACCGCATGGGAGATGGGTGGATGAAATTTGAAAGCAGAGAGGAGTCACATGGAGGAGACTGGCGAAAGATAGACCGTTGAGGAAGAAACTTTGGGAGACCTTCCAACAGTGGATTGATGAAGATGATGATGATACGGGAAGACAAACACCTATTAATTAGAGATATTAAAGATATGCCTCACATTTCAAAATCATCAATTCACTGAATTTTAACCGAGCATTTGGGCATGAAGCGAGTTTGTTCGACTTGGGTTCCCCATTTCTTTTCATGTGAGGCCTAAATGCAAGGCCGCAAATGGTCAATTCTATCGTTTCAGTCGCCATAAAGGGGTGAGCTTTTATGCTTAGGTACGTTACAGCTGTCAGAGTTCGCTCTACAGATATAATGGGTCCAAGTGCTCTTCAAGAAAATACCGCCCAGACCATCACACTATCTCCCAGCCTCCTGGATCCGTCCCACAGTGCAGCATCCAGGCGACAAGGCTTCTTTGGGTAAACGTTACACACACGAGCTCGTCCGTCAACATGGTCTATGGACTGGGAATGACGTCACAATTTCTGGCTCCAACATCAGAAGGGAAATGTCACGTGATCTCAGTCAAAAATGTTAAAAGAAAGTTCTACAACTTGTAACCAGTAAGAAACGAATTAAATTATTAAGCAGATTCTATAAGTGTATTCATAAAGCTGTCTACGTACGATATACTAAAACACGTTTTCAAATTAAAAACTACACTATCTACCAACAAGTAATTGGACACCCCTGCAATCGACGATATCTGCGGTCCTGATACACGTCACGGCCGCCGTCGTTAAATATCGTGTGGGAAACAACAACGCAACCAGTCGCATGCAAGATGCCACGCAGTTCGGAGCTCTCTGATTTCGAGAGAGGTGTAATCGTAGGGTATCACAGAAATGGCCGATCCATACGTGACATATCAAGCGAGTTGAAGTACCCAAAATCGATAGTGGCCTACGTGATTGGCAAGTGGAAGATGTGAGGTGACTGTCAGGATGTGCCCCGACCCGGCAGACCCACAAAACTGGGAGTTAAAGACCGACGGGTGCTGGCCAGAGAAATTCGGAAGAACCGCACCAAATCGATGGGCCACATCCGCGAGGAGTTTCAACAGGCACCCGGGAGTGTTCTTTCGATGAATACCATCCGTAAGGAAGCCCATCTGCTCGGTTATCATGGACGCGCTGCCGCCCACAAGCGTTTGATCACCAAGTCCAATAGCGCTGCTCGGCTAACGTGGTGCAAAGAACGTCGACAGTGAACCGCTGAACAATGGAAACAGGTTCTCTGGAGCGACGAATCAAGGTTCACCCTCTACCGTTTGGATGGCAGGGTCTAGGCTTGGAGTTTTCCTGGAGAACGCCTCCTGCCGGAATGTATTGTGCCAACTGTGAACTTCGGCGGCGGGGGAATTATGCAATGGGGGTGTTTCTCCTGGTATAGCACGGGACCCTTGGTCGCAATTCCTGGTAGACTCAACGCGGAGACCTACTGCACCATTTTGGATGACCATCAACTTCCTACGTTGTGGCAGTTTTACGGGGTGGACCCGTGTTACTTTCAGGATGACAATGCCACCTGTCATGTTGCGAGGTCCTTCATGGCTTGGTATGGTGACAATGGGGTTAATCGAATGGACTGGCCTGCGCAGAGCCCGGACCTTAACCCTATCGAGCACCTCTGGGACGAGTTGGAGCGTCGACTTAAGGGGTGCCCCCACCGTCCGAAATCGGTGAAGGAACTGACCTGTCTTCTCCAAGCCGAGTGGAAGAAAATACCGCTAGCCGTCGTACAACGCCTGGTTGAGAGTATGCCCCGGAGGGCCGCAGCTGTAATCGCCGCTCGTGGAGGCTCCACCAACTATTGAAGGTGAATAAACTTCGTTTTCCTTTGCTATCACAGGTGTCCAATTACTTGTTGGTAGATAGTGTACTTTATTTACAAGTTAAAAACAGGTGCTTCCCAAGAAAATACTGAACATAGCCCGTTCTTTTGGTAACCCAGCTCACTTCTTCCATGGACTATTACAACAGTTCTAGCGGTTGAGATTTACGACTTTGGTAACTGCGACTTCAACTAGGTAGATTGGTAAAATTGAATTTTCCCCACTTCTTGCGTCCATTTTGAAAAAAAGCTTGTTACAAGCATAACCTAGCCTTTGGAATAAGCACCAGAAATGTATTTTCTTTGGTACGAAATGACAGAGACCTCAACATTCAACAAACCGGGAGTATACTGTATTCCACTTGTTCTCAGGGACCCGAATGGTGCTGTTAAATATTACATAGGATCCACGGTTAGGACTTAAAATATCCGAATGTTGGAACATAAATACGCTATTAGAACGGGATCCACAACTACAGCTTTAACTACTACAGTCAACCAGGGTGAGTTTTCCCCAGCCTGAATGAATTACAAAGTTCTTGCTTCTAATTTAAACAAGCGTACAATTTTTCTTTCGGAAAGCCTTTTTATTATTAAGTATGGAGCAACATGTTGTAATTCTGAGTTTCCAGCTTTTGTCCATCGACAGTGGAAACTGTTTTCTACTCATAATACCCAGCAATCTGAAGAAGAATTAGCATAATACTTTACCTATTGAACTTTCATTTACTCTGAATGGCATCACTTGTGCTTGTGGCGGGGTGCATTGTGGGTTTTTGTATTCAATATATACTGGTTGCTTCTTTGTGACTCGTGGCTTAGCCTGAGGATGGGGTCCTGAGGTCTTGAAAGATCTTGCGTCTTTTAATCTGTTTTGAACTTGTAAATAAAGTGGTGCAATTTGAAAACTTGTTATCGTTCTTAGACAGCTTTATGAATATTATTAGTGATTATTCAGTACGAAGAATTTCCTTCTTAGCATTCGGTTATAACGTAATTCCAATCTCCAGTAAATTTTTATTACGATTAGTTTGGGCCAGCATTACAACTTAGTTTTCCATATTTGAAGTAAATATTCTCAAATACGGGAAGAAATTTTATCAAGTACGGGAAGAAATATTATCAAACACGGAAAATACGGGAAGAAATATTATCAAATACGGAAAATACGGGAAGAAATATTATCAAATACGGAAAATACGGGAAGAAATATTATCAAATACGGAAAATACGGGAAGAAATATTATCAAATACGGGAAGAAATAATATTATCAAATACGGGAAGAAATATTATCAAATACGGAAAATACGGGAAGAAATATTATCAAATACGGAAAATACGGGAATAAATATTATCAAATACGGAAAATACGGGAAGAAATATTCATTATTGAAGGTTAATTCCCAATCTAGAAAGCGTGTGCCTATTAAAGAAATAATATAGTCATTCTCGTTAAAAAATGAATCTACGAGTTTTAAATTTTTCCCAAATATTCATCGCAATATTCTAATCATGGCCTATAACAAGTCTACCTACGCACATAGGTACATATTTTAAGTAAACTTACTAACTTCTGAGTACGGCAACGTCATTTCCGCGTATTTTACGTAGTATTTAACTGTGTACTTCTGTATTTTTCACATTGTAATACACTGGATATATGGAAGCTCTGTATCATAAATTATTAATGGGAACTCCGCTTTACAGAAAGCACAAACGTAGCCGGTTCATACAAGAATACACACTAAACAAAAGACCTCCTTCATCCTAACGACTCAACTTGTAACTTCAAAATGGTTGCAATTAAATTTCTATAAGTGACAATTTCTTAAATGAATATAACATTAGGTTAATTATTCCTAAAAAACGCACTTATTACCTGCATGATTTACTAAATGGGGATATTTAAAAGTAGCCTTTCAGGTCATAAGAAAGCGCTGAAACTGGATAGCACGAAATCACTTCAGCCTAATGTCACGTGGTTAACGGCTCTCATGCTGGGACCACGACGGCTCAGTAGTAGCCACTACTAGTGCGCGGTCTATCATTACACATGGTCGAAGAGTGTAATAGAAAACGGGATTCGTCTGACCATGTGACCCTCTTCCAGCCTTTTGTGGTGCAATGTCGATGATTCCGTACCCACTGCAGTGCAGGCGTTGACAACGATGAACGGCTGACAGCATAAGAACACAAATGGATTTGCGGGGCTGCGGAGACCCATATCCAAGAGTGTACGATGAACTGTGTGTTTTGATACATTGGGCTGTTCACCGCAATTCAAATTATGGGTAATGTCAGCCACAGTAGTCCTCCTGTTGCTGCGGACAAGACGAAGTAGCCCGCACAGACCTTTGGCATCAATGAGGCGTGGCCTGCTCACGCCTTCTCAACGACTCGAAGTGTCACTGTTTTGGACCACCTTTGATAGGTACTAATTGAGATGCCCTTACCAAGGCGTCTTACCACAACGATCTGGCCTTTGTCGAAATTAAATCCTTTGCTGTTCCCATGTTGAGACAAACGAAATTTTGACGGATAAAGCTCCGACTCAGTACTATATATCACATGACGCAGTTTGGGTGCACGCGCGCTTATTTGCAGAACGCAGAGGGGATTTCAATGTTTTGGCTGATCGGTGTATTCATGCTCCTATTGCTATGATAGCACGACTGTGAATGCAAGAAGCCTGGATAGACAGAGTTAACTGGAATGATTTCCAAAGGTTGAAAATACAGTACCACATAAGCAATCATCACTCCGTGCGAGACATTTCCGCGGTACTGAAATTCCCTAGGCCTGAATCGACGGTTGCTGGTGTAGTAAGAAAAATGAAAGCGGACACGTGCCGAATCCGATAAGAAATGACCCGGTAAATGTCCGAAGCTAACAGAACATGAAAGGAGAACTCTGCAAAGGACTATCCGCTCTGAACGAAACTCAGCTTTGTTTCAAAACACACAAACCCTATGTGAAACCATTGGGACTGATGTTAGCAATGCGCAGGATGCTTGCATATGAATAATCAAAATCGAGTAGCCACCCACAAGCCGCTAATCACTTCAACTAATGCTACAAGCCGCACCGATTTGTTTGGTGTAAGGAACGTAGATTTTGGATTGTAGGCCAATGGAAAACTGTGCTTTGGAATGATCACTCGCGGTACACAATCTACTAATCTGATAATCGCTCCTGGGTGTGGCGCATGCAGATAGAAGCAGAACTCCTGTTTTATGTGTTATAGAAAATAAATTCCAGGACATTTCCAGCAGTTTATCAAAAAAATTCCAGGAGCAACCTGGGTTGAAATTTGCTATGCATTTAGAATTCTTATGAATGGGTTTCGCTGTTACAGAGTGTTCTTCAGCGTTTGTTACATCTTCAATGAAGTGGTAAAATTTGCTATGCATTTAGAATTCTTATGAATGGGCTTCGCTGTTTCAGAGTGTTCTTCAGCGTTTGTTACATCTTCAATGAAGTGGTAAAATTTGCTATGCATTTAGAATTCTTATGAATGGGTTCCGCAGTTCTTCAGCGCTTGTTACATCTTCAATGAAGTGGTAAAATTTTCCTTGCTGTGTATTAAACTTATAAGAAGTAATCTGGAACTTACCACAATGAAAATAATACAAAATAATTTTGCATTGGCACTGAAGATTCCCTATTCCAGATTCATCAATTCCCGCTCACATTGGCGGCGGAGAGGCCGGATAAAAACATACTTCAATGAGGAAACGTGTGCTAAAATAAAAGGAACTGCCATCTTGGACTTGCAAGGTTTTCACACGCTGTTGTGACTTACACTGCTGTGCCACGAACCCAGGTGGCTGGAAACATGGCACTCAAATATCTTGCACTTCAGCGTGACATGAGGTAAGAGATGACATCGCGTTTCCACACTCCATGGCAAGAAGTGGTATCATAGCGAGCAGATGTCGCAGGAAGCTAGAACAAAGTGACGCAATCAATCCAAACATTTTGATTAAACCTTTTCCAAGACTTTTCACAAAAATATGAAAAATCAAAGACTTTCAACACCTGGAAAGAAAAAAGGGAAACCAAATCCCAGGACTTTCCCAGGATTCCGCATGCCCTACGAATCCCGTAGAAAGGTACCTTCCGGACTGTATCGTCCCGAGAATGTAGTTTAGTGGTGGCAGCGTGAGAGTATTGAGCTGCTTTCCGTGGTTTGACTTCAGCCCATTACACGTTTTGGACAAAATCTTGAATGCTAAGCTGTACCTAGACGTCCAGGACAATTATGCCCCAATTGTGGCAGCATTTGCAAAAAAAAAAAAAAAAACATTCCTCCCTCCATCAGCAGCACAAAGCACCATGTCATACTGCTTGTGTTGTTATAGATTAGTTTGAGAACATGCGCATCAAAAAGTGGAACTAACCAGCAAAGAGAACTCATTTGAACCCAGATCGTCATGAAAACACGAAGCCATGACAAGATGAGGTCCCTCTTTTAGTGACGTCACGCGGAAACCAAGGCTACCGATTGATTTCTAATGCTGTGGGTTCCCTCCATTTGTGAAGAAATGGAGGGAACTACTATACCGTGCAAATTAATTGGGACACGCTATTTTATTCTCAGAATTGTAATGTGATAGCCAGTTGATGTCGGAAACCCACGTAAACCAGTTTTATCAGCTGTGAGCTGGTGTGACTGTTAGAACTTGATAGTAAGAATGTGGTTTGACCGGTTCTAAACAGGAAATAATCACTTCAGCTTCAGTTGTGAGTTTCGTGTGTGACAGGTGGATGTTAGTTTTTGCTCTCTGTGATTACGCGTTGCTTTCGTGTATTGAAAAATGGATATTTCCCCAAAGAAGGGTGCAAAAATAATTGCTCTGAATGATCACACTTCTATGACAGTGAGAGATATCGCTTCTGCAGTTGGTGTAGGCAAATCAAGTGTATCAAGACTGCTTACGCGATACAATGCATCTGGATCATCGTCTCCAAAAAGGAGAGGTAAATGTGGAAGAAAACGAAAAACAACTCCACGAACCGATAAATATCTAGTCAGAAATAGTAAAGTGAATCCCCCCCCCCCAAAAAAAACAAGCACCGACCTTCAAAGAGATTTATTGGCTAGTGGTTGTGATGTTAGTGATTCAACTGTACACCGTAGACTTCTGGAAGTTGGCCGGAAGGCAAGAAGACCAACGAAAAAACAATATTTGAATGCGAAAATGATGATAAAACATTTGCATGGGCCAAAAAATATAAATCATGGACTGCTGACGACTGGAAAAAGGTAATTTTCAGTGATGAAACTCATTTATCTCTGCAGGGTTAGCAAGCAAATGTCGTTAGACGAAGCAACCGTGAACCCTTAAGACCTGAGCATGTCAAACAAACTGTAAAACACCCTCTGAAACAGATGTTTTGGGTTTTTTTCACATCAAATGGCACTGGAAGCTTAGTTCCTGTTCAAGGTATGATGAATTCAGCCAAGTACGTAGAAATATTACAACGTAGGATTGTTCCATTCTTGCAAATTTTTGACGTGACATTTCAACATGACTTGGCCCCATGTCGCAATTCGAAATTGGTCAAGAATTTCATGCCGGAAAATCAAATTCATTTGCTTGATTGGCCTGGAAATTCACCAGACTTAAATCCCATAGAAAACTTGTGGAATATTTTGAAGAGACGTTTAGGTAAAATGGACTGTACAACCAAAGAACGCATGCTAACGAATGCTATAAAAGTGCGGTTCCACGATTATGAAGTCAAAAATATGAGCACTCAATTAGTGGAGTCAATGCCAAAACGAATTCAAGATGTCATTTCTGCTAAAGGAGGACCTACTTCATTCTAATACGGGTATTTATCAGTGTATATCAAGGCATAGAATGATATAAAGGCATAGTTTTGGAAAAAAAGAGTGATTTTTTACTTTCAATTAATTTGCACAGTATAGTAATCTCTCTTACATCTTGTATTTTGTACATGACTTTGCCTGAACCCTTTAGAGAATTTCCGGGACGAACCTAGGCCATGACACTTGAGATATCGGTTCCCTCTTTTAGTGACGTCACGCTAAAAGCTAAAGCAATTTCAGTGTTAAGGAAAAGAAGAAAATCAGTTATGGTTTGATATGCAATCAGAACAAGATGAAAACATACTGGTTAGTTTAGAGGGGCTGCTAACTCTTCGATAGTCGAAAGCTACTTTGAAGGAGCGAGATAGCGGTTTGATTTCCACTCAAATTTAGGAATACGAGGTGGACCACGTTGTCTTTTCATGACAAAAAAGAGATTTTTTGGAAACTAGAGGCCGTCATAAGGGCTAAAGATTTCAGCATGCAATATTCATTTTTTTGTAAATAAAGATTATTTTCTAGACATGCGAATGTCCGGATATTATAGGGCAGTGTACATTATACTTTAAAAATTCTGCAATGGAATGTCAAAAACAACGATATTCCAGCAGCTTAAGCAGCAAAATGGAGGAGGTGGTTTGATTTACATAACGTAAGCCACACTGACAGCAGCAAACAAAATATGATATTATGCCAAATGTTTCTTAACACAAAACTGCAGCCACCATGACGATAAAAACCATGAAACTAAACAAAAATTAATGACAGCATTATTCTACATGATTAAAATAGACATGACTCTGCTGTGAGGACACGGCAAAGTGAAATAAAAAAAGAAAAACTTATCTGGCTTAACTTCAAAAGGCGTTTCTTCTTTTTTTTTTTTTATATCCTCCAGTATTTTCTTTTATTCTCGTGCTGCTCTGGCGCAGGTCTTATTTCTCGCGGATTAACTTTTATTTGTCCCTGCTGTCAAGCAATAAATCATATTAGAGGTAAAATTTATATCTACGCCTTTTGTCGAATGTCGTTTTTGCGAACCGGAGGTTACAGCATTTGTTTTCATTTAGTGTCTCGGGAATCTGGCATCAATCCAGTTTTACTCTGCGGAAGTAAGTTTTCTCATTCCAGTTGTCTCGCTGTGTTAGGAGCGGAAGATCTACATTTATATATAATTTCGCTTCTCGTTTTATTGTTTTCAACTCTTTAGAGAAACACATGAAAGTGGAAAAGACGACATGCTTATGCTTTGGTCCCACTGAACCTTACGGACGAAGCAGACTTGGAAATATTATCAGTGGCATCAGACTGAGCTGCGCAAGACTTTGAGCTCCCATTTTTCTTAGTTCCCAATTTTCGCACTATGGCAATAGCAGCAACGAGATCTGTGCTGTAAGAACAACTGGCAATTCTTCTAATGTTATTCCATACTGGAGTGGCCGATGAATGCATGACTTCACTGGCGAGGGCTGTATTCTGCATGTTCTGGTTGACACTTTGCACGCGTTCTTTACATCTAGTGTCCAAGGATCGCTTTGTCATTCCGATATAATATCTTTTCCGTGTTGTCTGGATATACCAACGGTATAGCGTACACACCCGCCTTTTCTTTTTCACACTGTCTCTCCTTGCAGCTTGATACTATATGTGATAATGGGGTCGGGGACTTCGTCGCTATTAATATTTTGTATTTACATAACAAATTTCTTTAACCAATATGCAAAGCCTGGGATATATGAGATGGATCCTGCGTACCTCATTGTCTTACTAGGTGATTTTGTTGTTGCTGACATTACACGATTTCTTACAGTTCTGTGTATTCTGTTTATTTCATATCTCTTATATCCAGCCTTTAGACCTTTGCTATAATTATTATCAATTTCCTTGTTATTTAGGTAGTCGGGTTGGCATATGTTATACGCTCTATAGAACCATGCTCTAAAAGCAGAAAGTTTGTACTCTTTTGGGCAGTGCGAATCTATATGGGAAAAGGTTTGGTACTGAGGTCGATTTAGAACAAACGTTAAAATCGAAGCTGGAGGTTCTATTTCTTCTGAGCGCTACGTCAAGACAATTCAACATTCCATCCACTTCAAGCTCCATGGTGAACCTTATTGTATTATGTAGACTGTTTATCTTATGCATGAAATCATTTAATTCGTCTACTCCATGTTCTCATATGAAGAATATATCGTCAGCGTAGCGGATCCACACTCGGGGTTTCTTGATACACTTTAGAAAGATGAGATCTTCTAGCGATCTAAGTACTGCATATAGAGGGGACTCATCGATGCTGCTTTTGTTTTTGTTTGTAGATGTCACTATCCAATTTGAAATAGTTGTGGTTAGTAACTAGATTTAAGGCACCGATAATTTTCTTTGTTTGGGTCGGTGTGAATTCACGGGAAGTGACGATTATTTCTTCAAGCTTTCCAACAGCCTCTGGTATAGGTATAGACGGATATAAAGACACTATGTCGAAACTTCCCATTATATCACTGTCAAATGTATTCAACTTTCTTGCGCGCTCCACAAATTCCTTTGTTGACTTGATTACGTAATATGAGTTTTTTAAACAGGACATGCAGAATACAGCCCTCGCCAGAGAAGTCATGCATTCATCGGCCGCTCTAGTATGGAATAATATCAGAAGAATTGCCCCTTACACGAACTTTAAAGAGACTGCCATCAGGGAAACTGTCGAAATCATCTCCAGCAAAGTAGCATGCAATCACACGATCTCTACTGAACTACCAATGGTTTGGCATGCGTTATTAAAAGACGAGAACACGTCGAGGCATGCCGTGTAATTACATGCTAAAACATTTTTATGAAATATGCTCGTGATGTCACCCACGTTATTTTCAAAAATCATCTTTGTTTCTTATGCGTTCAAATTTGCTGCATTTTTATGCCTTGAAAACGCCTCCCATTGAAGTGCGAAAGCTTGGCAAATCTCTGTGCTTATTACACCATAAAAATAAACAGATTTAATACGCTATATGCGTTTCTTGAGTATTCATATTGTGGTGTATTAAAAATAACGTTATCAGACTTTGATGTTTATTTAATACAGTAAAAAATACACTGAGAGAAGGAGAAATAGCATAAAGGGGCGATATACTCTTCCAACAGGGAAACTGTATGCACATCTAGTTGACTTGTGTACGTGGCAAAGCTTTGGACTTCCCGTCACTGGTTCACAAATTGCTGGCATACCGACCAGGCATATTATTTTTGTATTCTGACGACGGAGCAGAAAGCACATTTGAAATCCATGCAAATATGCTTCGGACACAGCGACTCAGGTAGCTTCCCACTTTTTTCGCATTTGGAGAGTCCCCTTCCATCTTTTGTTATGGGACAAAAACATTTATGTACTATTTTTGCCTCGCTGAACAAGCTGGTAATTGACATTTTTGCCCTATCTGCAAAGGGGGCGAGATAGCCCCCCCCCCAAGGGAGCGGGGGATCCTTCGTGGTCTTATTGTGTGCGCCATAGGGGGTTTCCTACACAACTGCACAAGAAGTAAATCGCTAACTGCCATAGTTCGTGAGATATTGGCCTGATCAAGGACTTTCCTTGTAACCCTGTATATACAAGGGCAGATTGGGTCGACGGAACACATTTGAGCAGCAATTTAAGGGTTTAAGAATTTTAACAATCCACTCATGATTGAAGGTAGCCTAAACGCCTTTTTAAGTCTACCGATTATTTTGACTCATGAACTACCATTTTGATACATAAACCACTACCGGTAAACAGTTCCTTTTTTTAAAGGTAAATGTGGGTGGTACACGGATTCAGGAACATCTCTGCCGCCAATGGAAGAATCGTTTTGTGCTCTGCGTCTGTAAGTAGAAAAGGGTGTGGGAATGAATGACCATCAAAACTGGCCGCGGGTGGCCCTAGTGGGCAACGTTCGTGCCTGCCGCGGAAAGGACCTCAGGTTCGATCCCAGGCAGGTACGAACGCTCGATCCACTAAATATCCACCGTGCGTCGGATGGGCACGTTAAGCCGTCGGACCCCGGTACTGCCCCCCCCCCCCGGTAATAAATAAGGGCGTCTTCCTCCCCTTTCTACTTCGCTTCCATATCACTTCCCTATCGGGCATTCTAGCCCAAATCTCCTAGCTTCCTATTTCTAAGGGCTGTTTAAGACCTGGGGTCAAACACTCCCTTCCTAAAATCCTCTACAAAAAAAAGACCATCAAAACTGTTACTAGAGCTTCCTTTAAAATTACAAAAGGAACGCAGGGCCTACTTAATGTCCCTTTGGCTCCAACGACCTACGCTTAACCGTAGTTAGCTTAACTTATTAATAACAGCCTGCTTGATCCGGTGTAAAGTTTTCACAGAAGCAGAGATAATTTTGCTTTGTCGTTTTAGAGCAAACGCTCAACATACTCGTATATATACAGATCGAATGAAATGCCATTTTTTTAAAAAGACAACAAAGTTTTAGACAGATAAATATAAAGCTCAAATGAAGTTAACGATTCTTATTCATAAAGACAAAAATAATTATTCTTTCTTTCCAAAACAGTTCAGACAAAGAGGATACGAGAAATAGTGGGCCGTTTCTTGAGTGGTCCAGCATCGGGTTCTCGCAATTTGCGCAGTTGCAATGAGATATTGTTACGTTTATGTACAGCGTGATGAAATAACGTTCGGCGATAGTTTAGTAAAGTATAAATTAACTACTGTTGCGTCACGATCAGATTTCAACAATGAGTTTGACAATAACTCACCGTTACTTATTTTCCTTACATCGAAATTTTTTACTAGGAATTTACTTTACTGTACTGTTGGGAAAGATGAATGGCATCAAAAAGTTCAACCCTTTTTGTAAAAAAATTATTTCCGAATTTATAGTTTAAGAATGTTTCCAACATTTTTATTCTGATCAGTGTTTCCTACAGAGTTTTAAGCAACTTTAAAGAAATGAGCCGCCTGAACAAGCTGCTAGATGCAAGCTTTAGGAAATCTGAAAGGAATGTGTAATAAGGGTTCGACAGCTACAGGAATTATGCAAATTGTTTACTTCGTTTTCTGTAACGATACGTTTTTAAAGTGCGTAGATGCGAAAAACCCGCCTTCTATTACGATAAAAACAGTCTATCTTTTTTGGAGCATCATGTGCTCAATCCACTCTTTTGTTTGATAAACAATTTTATCAGAAGCTGCTGATGCCGAATCAAGTCTTGTGCTCAGTGAAGCAAAACTTTTATTTTTAATACCAGGACAGACCAGTTAGTGAGTTTTTATCAAACGTATATACACTGTAAAAATTAAGTGGTGTGAATTCACACAACATTCCAGGAAATAACGTAAGTGGTGTGAATTCACAGAACATTCCAGAAAATAACGTAAGTGGTGTAAATTCACAGAACATTCCAGAAAATAACGCAAGTGGTGTGATTTCACAGAACATTCCAGAAAATAACGTAAGTGGTGTAAATTCATAGAACATTCCAGAAAATAACGTGCAGCAAAGTTGCCGGTAGGTGCCGACTCAACGAAATTTAAGTTTCCGTTTCTGATAACGGAAACCAGTATTTTTATAGGTTTTCCGTTGTCACGAATTTCGTTTTTTTTTTTTTACAGTCAGATTCGGGTTTTCCCTTTTTTATACAGAAACTTCTGTATTTTGACAGATTTTCCGTTGTCACCAATTCCGTTTTTTTTTTTTAAAGAGCCAGATTTGAAGTTTTCCAATCCAGCTAGCTCTTGGGTTTTCTTATACAGAAATAAAAAATGATAAAAAATGAAGGCCGATTTCGACCCGGTTTTATTTCCGTTTTATTTTTGAAAAGGAAAAATATTTCAAAGAACCCTTCAGAGGTCTTTGAAATAATACTTCAGAGCTGCAGAGTATGATCTAGGAACTTGCTGAGAAGGGTAAAGAAATGGGGATTAAAAATGAACTTTCAGAAGACAAAACTGATGTACAATACTTTCACAAGGAATGAAAATTTATTAATTGATGGGAAAAGCTGGAGATAATCAATTAATGCATTTACCTTGGGAATCCAGATATCAAGCGAGGGTCACAGTGATGAAGATATTAATTGGCGTATAAAACTTGGTTGGAGAGCTTTTGGAAGAAACAGTACAATTTTAAAGAGTTCAAATAGTACAATTTTTAACAGTAAGAAATTTTTAAGAGCAATATGCCATTTGTCTTAAAAGAAAAGTGTTTAATCAATGCATCCTTCCAGTGCTTACGAACGCAGCAGAGACGTGGACCTTAACTAAAAAAGACAAACAAAGACTGCAGCCAACTGAAAGCAGCCTGGAGAGATGCATGCTTGGTGTAACCAGAAAAGATAAAAGAGGAACTCGTGGATAAGGAAAATAACAAGAGTGGAAGACATCACGATCGGAGTAAAATCCCTGAAATGGCAATGCGTGGACATATTGCCAGGAGAACAGACCACCGATGAACAACCGAGATTTTAGACTGGATTACAAGGTACAGGAAAAGACCCAGAGGAAGACCACGTGAAAGATGGGTGGATGGAGGAGACTGGCCCAAGACAGACAGTTGTGGAAGAAACTTGGGGTGACCTTCATCCAGCAGTGGATTGATAATGAATTGACAATGGTGATGATATATTCGAGTTTATAGCTCAAAGTAGATTTGTCCGGGTCTGGTCAAAAATGTTTGACCCGTTTCCAACTCTGGTTTGTTCCACACATTGTCTGGAATTAATGAAAATTCCTTGTTCGCTTAAAAAAATAATAACGAGGGATATGATGCGACAGAGATGAAGAACATGTCAAGACTGCCGGCAAATCCGCAGCGATATATTCCGTCGGTGTAGTTCAGTCGGTAGAATCGGCGTGTTCAAATCCCACCACCGGCAAAAATCTGTGTTCTCACGAAAAAAAAAAAAAAAAAAAAGAGGCGTGTTCGAATCCCACTACCGGCAAAAATCTGTGTTCTCACAAAAAAAAAATAATAATAATAATAATAATAAAGGTGTTTTCGAATCCCACCACTGGCAAAAATCTGTGTTCTCACAAAAAAAAAAAAAAAATAATAATAATAATAAAAAAGGTGTTTTCGAATCCCACCACTGGCAAAAATCTGTGTTCTCACAAAAAAAAGAAAAAATAATAATAATAATAATAAAAAAGGTGTTTTCGAATCCCACCACTGGCAAAAATCTGTGTTCTCACAAAAAAAAAAAAAAAAAAATAATAATAATAATAATAAAAAAGGTGTTTTGGAATCCCACGACTGGCAAAAATCTGTGTTCTCACAAAAAAAAAAAAAAATTATTAATAATAATTAAAAAGGTGTTTTCGAATCCCACCACTGGCAAAAATCTGTGTTCTCACTAAAAAAAAAAAATTATTAATAATAATAAAAAAGGTGTTTTCGAATCCCACCACTGCAAAAATCTGTGTTCTCACAAAAAAAAAAAATAAATAAATAAATAAAAAAAAAAATAATAATAATAATAATAAAGGTGTTTTCGAATCCCACCACTGGCAAAAATCTGTGTTCTCACAAATTTTATTGATATTCAACTCTCGGGCACTTGTACATTTTCTCTACAGACGAAACTTTAACGTTTTTCAATACATTCGGCTCCTGTGATAAATTTTTGCATTCGTATTTCGGAAACGACCATTTTGATGTAACAGTGCCAAAAAATTATTGCCATGATGAATAAACACTAACACTGGTCTAAATACGATAATGGTATTGTGAATGTAATGAATCAATCTTTAATTTCCAATTTGAAACCGTACTGTTAAAAATTTTGTGGTGGGTTGCACAAAAATGTGGTGCGACATTAGCTGCGCTGTGACGTACTACAGAGGTAAAGCACGTGTCAAGACGACAAATCTTCTGCTATACATTCCGTCCGTGTAGCTTAGTTGGGAGAGCAATTTACTCCGGGAGTGAGGGGGCGCGAACACATTTGTGTTGACACAGCACCACTTTCTGAGAAAAGATACTCCACTGTGTGTGGTACAAACAAAACCAAACAACATGGTGCAACCTTGTACGATAACAAAGTTGCACCATGCTTTTGGGCTTTGTCTCGGCGAAACGCAACCGAGATTTAATTGCACCAAAAGGTGTATACCAGCTGCAACACATTCTGAGGAAAGGTTACACCATTGTGCGGTGAAAGTGCACTTTTAGTTTCACGTTTCGGAAAAAGTCTTGTTTTTGAAATATTCATATGAATATGGCATGTTTATATAAGCACGCAATCTGCAGAACTGAATAGAATTTTCTCGGCATAATCTTTAAAGTTCAACTTCATACACTAAGATGACTTACTACATGATACCGAAAACATACATTTCTGATAGCGGCTTTTGCCCAATATATAATTTTCGTGACACAGCGATGCAATTCTCATAAGTAAATGTTTTACGCAGCTTATCTTCTTTTCCGTATTTACTTTCAGCTCTACCAGTAAGTTAATCGCAAAATTATCTTCGGCTCTAACTTTATTTTCTCTAGTATGCTTTTCCAAAAATAAAGTAACAGTACCCCTTAGCGATATTTACTGATACAGTAAAAATAAAGTAACAGTATCTTATAGGAATATCTACTAAGTGGTCGCGCTGCCAATCGCATACTTCGCAATTTGTGAAAAAAAAAAAAATGTTTGGGCGACTGATAAAAGTTTGGGCGAAAATATTGGCGATTACCTTTTCTGATGAAGTCTGAGTAAAAACAATCATTAATTTTTCTTCGATTTGGTAATTGAAAAATGAAATTCAAATGTTAATTACTTTTTTTTCATTGTTTACAATCAAAAAGCGCTTAGAGAGTAGTAAAATCCATTTGTTTGCTGGTGTGAGACAAATATAGATTCGCTAATCTTTCGCACTCCACTGGGAGGTTTGTTTAAGGCAATAGATAGACATTAAATGTCTAACTATTGCCTTGAAAAAGCCTAAAAGGACTACCTATTGCGTGAACTCCACTGGGAGGCCTTTTCAAGGCAATAACTAGGCATTTAATGTCTACTTATTGCCTTGAAAAAACCTAAAATGACAACCTATTGCTTAGAAAAAGGTTTGCGAATCTATATATACATCTAACACAACTAAATAAATGGATTTTATTATGCTATAAGCGCGTTTTGATTGTGTACAGTTTGGTGTACTTTGAGCTAACATTCATTGTTTACATTGCCCCTAAAACAGAAAGCGATTACATGAAAGGGGTGACGCAATCGCTGATGTAAGACCTATTATAACACTTTATGTTTTTATGGTTTTTATAATTGCAGTGGAAAGTGGAAAAAACATTGGCGACTTCAGACTACAGTTAGCGAAAAAAAATTTAATTTGGCGAATGCATTGGCGAAAACTTTAAAAAAGCCAGAGCAACCCCTGTCTGCTGATACAATAACAACAACAAGAACAACAATAACAAAAAGCAACACGTTCTGAATTTTCAAAATTTGCGTTGACGAACGAGCTCCTCTTTTATAAGTTAAAACCACACCAACAGCTCTCTTCTTACATATACAGTAATAAAAATTAAACACATTAAAAACTTAAAGATTTTAACCAACGCGAAATTAATTGCGATAGTGAAAACGCCATGTTCATCATTCAAACAGAAATACTTCGGAATAATGAACATTATTCTTGGCTCTGAGCGCAAAAGGAGCATCTTCTAAATATACCAACCTACATGGATACAACAAAATATTTTTTAATCCTCGATACTTACATTCGAGAATGAAACTTTTAAGTTAACAGTAAATTAATTTAACTTCGAAGTATCAAACTTTTAAGTTCACAGTAAATTAATTTAATAAAGTCTATACGAAAGAGAACTTCTGAAATACGGGGAAACGACGCAATTAAAATGTGGTTCATAAAAAACTCAATTCCTCAAAAACTGAAAAATAAATAAATACCTTTTTGTACAGAAGTAAATATATTTTATGCTCTTTATGATAAATTATATGCTGGCGCGGATACAGTAAAGAGGATTTCTCCCCATTATTTTTCTGCATGTTTTTATATGTCCTATAATACTGTTCTACGCAAAGAAAAAAATGTCACCCCCCAACAAAAATAAAAAATAAAAGTTCCTGATTTTGCGGTATACAGTATACGTAATACTTATTCAGTTACAAGGTTTGGTCTGTAATGCTTTATAGGCCGCTATCTCAAAGATTGTACAGATATGTACATATACAACAGAAGCGAAGGAAAAGTTCTTAGAATTTAAGCAGGCTCAGCATATCTTCCGGTGTTCCCGCTAGATTGCATTTTTCTTCTCCATACAATAGCCATTTCGTAAGTGAAATAAAAAATAAAAATAAATGAGACAATCCTTAACTGCGCCTCATTCTCAAAACTATTCCGATTTCTACAATGTTTTCTTTTAATTATTTTAGCGAACATTATAAAGTTACCAAAGCTGACTGGGAGCGGTAATGTTATCAGAAAGAAATCGTTGCATCGCTGTTATTACTGCTGTAAAATCATAGTTAATATTTTGGTCATTGTTGACGCCCATTTTGCTTTCGCTAACTAGCAGCTTGTATTTTAATTGCATTTTTATATGTTTTACATTGCCAGGCTACCCAAATCAATCGCTTTTCTCTAAACATATTTTTAAAGACCCAGTTAAAAAGATGACAGCATTAAGTTACATTCAGGAATATTTAAATACATTTTTTTAATCCAGAAAATTTTTTTTCGCTAGTACAAAGCTATCAGCTTACATAAAGCATGGATATTTACCGTTAAGTGGCAGAAAAGTTGGCGATTTATGAACATTTTAAGGAAATTTCTCGTAGAAAAATTATTTTCAAGGATATCAGTGGAGATCACCGAGGTTGACCCATCACCGAGGTTGCGGCCCGGAGCCTCCCTTCAATCCGACCCTGATGACTGGGAAACTCTGGGACTGCATAGAAAAGTTATTTTAAAGGATATCAGTGGAGATCCATCACCGAGGTTGCGGCCCGGAGCCTCCCTTCAATCCGACCCTGATGACTGGGAAACTCTGGGACTGCATAGAAAAGTTATTTTAAAGGATATCAGTGGAGATCCATCACCGAGGTTGCGGCCCGGAGCTTCAGCCTCCCTTTAATCCGGTCCTGATGACAGGGAGCCCCGGGTCTCCTCTGTGACTGCGGCTGCAAATCAACTTGTCAAATACTGGAGGGCCGCCCCGGTGGCGCAGTGGTCTAAGCGATGGCCTCTAATCATTCGTCCGTAAGGGGCCCGGGTTCGAATCCCGGTGAGGCATGGATGTTTGTGTTTGTCTTACGGCACTGGCTCTCTCCCTTCCCTGGAACCAGTGACCCTAAATTAGGGACGGGCGACTGCTTATAGCCCATTGAGTTGCTCACGGTGGTCGTTAAACCTCCAATCAAAAAAAAAAAAAAAATACTGGGGGCCCTAGCAAAATTTTATCAATTCGCCACTTATTAATTTTCATTCATATGTTCGGTAATTATTTCTGTAAACTTCCACTGCATACTAACTACTGTACGTTGTTAAATGCGCAGAGATACAAACAATTTTCTAAAGAACTTAGCTGTGAGCTTTGGTTTACCAAATCATTTGATTTTGTATATTAACACACAAAATCAAATGATTTGGTAAACCAAAGCTCACAGCTAAAGCACCTGAACACACTATATAGGGTCACCAGGAGTACTCTTTTTGGGGTACGTGACTTTTGTAATTTTTACTTTTTCATGATTTTACTATTTTGTACTCTTTTCTTTTGTGTAAAAAGTTTTGTTTTCACTGGTATGAAAATACAGATATTTGGAACCCCTGTCGAGTTTCAGCACTCGAATCTTAGCCACTGCGAGAGTTTAAACATTTCTTGTGGTATAATAGTAACACTACAGCATTATTCTTTCTTGTGATTACAGCGTTTTATTTGTGAAATATATTTTCAAATTGTCACGCAAAAGCTCATACAAAAATAGCCTGTGTTAAAAAAAAAAAAGAGAGCCAAAACTGATACTGAGGCTTTTATGTGAATCATGTAATACAGTAGCCTCTATGCAGGGGCGAAACGAGGATAGGGTTGTAAGAGTTAAAACTACTTTCAGAGTATATAGTGTTTTTTTTTTTTTTTTTTTGACCACATCCCATGGCTTGTTCCATAAAATTTCCACCACAGAGCGCTTCTAAGAAAAAGTTATACGCTCTCACGTTGGCATCTTATAACCTGATTAGAACACAAACAACGATTACTCGACTTTCTCCACTGCCCACATATCCCATTGGTACAGTAGTGAAGTCCTGAAAACAAGAAGTGGTCTTGCGCTCCGAAGACCAGTCCAGGCGTTATCACTCCAGCAGTTACGCAGCGGGGAAGGGGCTAACCTTTGAAATAAAATATATGTACCTGTATATGTATACATAATCTCTGGTACCAACTTCACTGGCTATTTATGAGGTGGTTTCGTTAAACAAGCGATCTACGGATTTGGGCATAGACACCATGAAAAAGAAAAAAATTGAGAGCGAGAGAGAAGAGAAACAGAAAAAAAAATCGGTTAAGATTACATATTTGCGTAAAAAAATGTCGATTTCGATGAGCGACGATTGAATAAACAAATAAAAAAAAAATAAGTCCGATTCAGTTAGGTGAAAATTAGCCTGGTGGGGCCAGGCCCTATCTCCACATTGATACGAAAAGTGGGATAAACTTGCTCGTATATTACCATCTGACAAGGGTTGGGGATCATTGAACATTCTAGGGCAGGGGTGCACAACCTTTCAACACTTACGGGCCCGATTTCAGATTGAGTGAACAACGGCGGGCCGCAAAGGTTACCATCAACGAAAAATAAAAAAAAATCTCCGAACCAAAATATTAAAAAACTATATATATAAAAAAAAACGTGTACAGAAATTAAATAAAGTAAACAATTTACTTGCTTTAAAAACACGCAGGCGTCGCCAAAACCATTTTATTTTTTTGTAGGTCTCTAGTAAGAAGTTTGACATAGTTTGTTTTTTATTATTCTTTCAATATCTGGTTCAATGTGGAACACAGCAATCCGCAGATTTCACCTTTTTCATTAGAGAAAATGATTGTTCGCATAAGTAGGTGCTTCCGAATGATGTTGCCGTTTTTCGAAAGTGGATTTTTAATCTCCTCGTTTTACAAGATAAGTAGTTTATGTGAAATTCTGATAAAGAAACTTCTGCACATTTAGCCTTCAATTCGGAGTTATTTTGAAGATCATCAAGCTCCATCTGAAAATCGACGGGCGCCGTTTCGATATTTGTTGAGAAAGGTATTGCAAACCCTGAGTATATTTGTCTGTACCCCCATACATTTTCATACCTTTATATATATTTTTGTGTGTACCAACAGTACCCCATAAAATTGCCATACCACTATAATGTTTCATTTTTTCATAAATGCTTGATTACTTTTCGTTTTGTGACCCCTTGGTGCAGGCGGGCAACATACAATCAGGTGAGTTGTTCGTGTCTGTTCTAGGGCGCGATCCCTACTTTTAGCTGTTTTAACCCCCTTGACAGAGGTGTAACTAGGGCTGGGCAGACGGGCGGCTGCTCCGGACGCAGCTCAAGACCACTGCTTACAATCAGATTAAACTCGGAAATTGAAACTTTTTCAGCAGTTTCTGGTACACTCAAAATTTGAATTTCTTCCTCAAAATGTTAAGCAGATGCTGTTTTCTCACATTTAGAAACGAAGAAGGGGTTCAACTAAAGAATCGCAGCCTTTGTTCACAACAAGGGAGCCCGGGAATTTTGTTTAATTATATGGATAAGTAACAAAGGAGCAACAAAGTAATATATAATCCGTGAGAATGGTGCACAAATGAGCATATGAGAGACCAGAAGGAAGAGGAGCGACTGTTTTAGCAAAGGAGGTAATTTACAATGCAGCAGTTCCCATATGAATGATAGGAAATTGATTTACAATGCAGCAGTTTAAAATGAATGATAGAAAACTAATTTACAATGCAGCAGTTTCCAATGAATCATAGAAAACTGATTTACAATGCAGCAGTTTCCATGGATGATAGAAAACTGATTTACAATGCAGCAGTTTCTAATGAATGATAGAAAACTGGTGGCCCCTTTCACTTCTTATAAGGGAACTTTAGTCATTGAGACTCTTGAGATTATCATAAGAAGCGATGTCTGCAAACTGCCGTCTCAGTTGACCTCCATTTTCAGCAGCCTCTGAGTTTGAGACTAATATGAAACATCACTTGATACCTTGCATGTTGCGTAACGTTACCCTTGGACCCATGCAATGGTTAACAATTTACGCGTTGGTAATGCATTATATGTGTTTGTGTTTAATACGTGCGCTAGTGTCTGATTTTAAACTTCAAAGGGATCGTTATTCTAGTGTAAGTTCGCCTTGATAAAGCCTCCCGTTGGGAGGCGAAAGGTTGGCATGATTAAATGGTACGGAAGGTCCGAACTCCGAAGCAGTTGCGAAAGGCTGTGCAAACACAGTCACAGTACGATTGTGCTTCCAGGATAGAGATATGCGGGTTATGATGTTAATTTCGCTTTTCCCGAGCAGTAAAGTTATTTATTTATAAGCATACACTGACCATCATTATTGCCAGCAAAGCGGATGTCTATGGTCAAGGTTCTAACTCCATGGCAAGCCCCTTAACTACAAGCCCCTTAACTAGAAGTAATTGTGCACATTCAACGACACTAGAAGAAAGATAAAACGCTGTAGCCAATAGTCATACAGACAGAAATCCCAAAAAAGAAGAGGCGCATTTCTTCACATTGTGTTGATTGCATTATAGTAATGATTTAAAGTGCTTGCATTCTTTTTATCTGATTATTCCTAATGGAATTTATTCCTTCATAGTTTTCATATCAATTACTTTCTGCACTTTAATTATCTCAATATGGACTCTTATTTTGAGGATACCAATTCAAAAACTGTCTACTTTCCTATTATTTTGAGGATACCAATTCAATTTTTAGTGATATTAATTAGGGCAGAAATATCTTTCCTACAAAGATATCCAGATTATGTGTGATATTGTATGCAGATTCTGGGCGTACTGTTCATATACGGCTTTCATCGATATCAAAACCATCCCCAAAACACTAACTACTTTCTATTAGTAATGAACGAAAGGCTAAAGGCATTTGCTATACACGAAAGGCGTTTTGCTACACTAAAAAAAAAAAAAAAAAAACTCATACAATCCGGCAGCAGTTAGTTCCGGTATGGTGAGTAATTATTTTGTGCAACAAAGCAGCCAACTAGAAGGAAATATTTCAGCTGCAGAAACTATGATTGCTTTACATACTCAGATGTAACTTCAAAAATGTCTTTAGTGAGAACGAAAACCGAAGCTATTGTCAATAATACCTTAGCTCCTCAGTCTGTGAAAGCATTGGAAAAATAATTGAAAGAAATAATTCATATACAACTGCAGTGGCACACTCAGCGGGGGTGCCTGTGGGCCCAGAGGTTATTACATGGTTAATGGATGCTTATTTTTAAACATAGTTGCGTATGTGTTCTAAATATATGTTTTATGAATAATCGGAAACGCACTTTAATATGGCGGTGATGTTATCGCTTCTAAATATTTTGGGAGTCTCCTGGGTATCTACATGTACATTTTCATCTTCAATTTTTTGGGCCACCCGCGTGAGCGCTCATATATAGGAGGGTGGGGCATTTGCCCTCCCTTGGAAATCAAATCAGGATATATCTGTCCTTGTAAGGTGCTACAGATATTTTCGCTATAACTCTGATTGCTAATTTTTCTGTAGAACTTCTGGGAGCGCGTTTATGTCCAAAAAAATTGGAAAAACTTTGTAAATCTTCAGTAAAAGAAGCAGAAATTTACAATAGAGAGTAATAACAAAATTTCCCGTTGCAGGTTGGAGAACAGCGTAACTACTTACAGTAGGAGGAAGCACAAAAAGTGAAAATATGAAAAACAGATCGTCCTCTGCAGCAGGTATTCACTACTGGACAACGATCTCTCGAAAATGTTCCCAGTCTTGAGCATATTTTTCCATTTTACATGACCAATTGAGTAGTCTGTGGGGTTTTGTGGCGCATGCAACAAAAGTGACCAAACTGAAAGAACGACAAAGAAATTTCCTTATTGTCCTATCATGCTGTCTAATTTCATTCATCCATCTTTTTTATGTAGATTTTAGGTCTTCTGGTTTCAAATTAAATTTATGTGTTGATAGTGTGGCAAATATAAACAAAACGAGAAGGCAGGGTGAAAATTTGCATATGGTGTTTGAATATGTTATTCGTAGTTACATTTCCTGTTTACCTCTTCCTGAAAACTAAGTAAGCTATGGGCAGCCCCATAAAGAAATCCCGGGTGCGCTTCTGTACAAGTATTTTTACTGCTGAATTGATCCATGGTGTTATTAAAATGTTTCCTGTCGTAATATAACCTTTTTTTAAGCGAAGGATCAGGTATGTTTACCATCGAAATCAGTGACTGATGAACAATCGGCAGTTCAGCGATGTGTATACTTATCTACAGAGCATAACAACCACCGTTTTTTTTTTTTTTTTTTCACCTTTGGCTACTATTTAAGGCAGTGAAAGGTCGAAAAGTAACACAGTGAAGCAGACAAATCTAATAAAGAATTGTACTACATTTACAGGGGAGAGCTGCAATATCAATTTTGGTGGAAGCCATCAAAGTGGTACCAGCAATGTTTTCAGTGGACCGGAACATTGTTATCGTAACATATATAATATCATATTGCAAGTTATTTACAGTTTTATGCTTCGATCATTTAAGGGCACTCGTTTTATGTCTTAAGTAAACTACCTAACACATAAAACGAGTACGCTTAATTCTATGGGCAAACTACTGATTCGCAAGTTTTCTCTTCCACAAGAAACAAATTGCTGTTGTTACAAAATTTTTTGATGTCATACAGTCTCGTAACCCTGGAACTGTGTGAAAAGCTCACATACACATGTCCAGAACGAGTGAGATCTGCATTTTATGGGTAAACTTCGTAAGTTTTCTCTTCCGCAATTCCATAAGAAACAGATTGCTGCTGTTACATACAGTGGACATCAACAGAGCATATACAGTGTTACTTTTTTCACCTTTCACTGCTATATACGGCAGTGAAAGGTAAATGTGTAGTCATTCACACTCAGTTGACAACTGGCACGGATCTAACACTGCCCAAGAAAAGCCTGAGCCCTTAAACATCTGATACACATTACTTCTGTTAGTTGAGAGCATCGTTACCTCATACGCTTACAAACAACAAGAACAGGGAACACGTAACATCGAAGTACAAACAAAAACACAATTTTGTACACCACAGCGACATTCTAGTACATCAGAAATTATGAACAGGAAAGCTTTCGCTCTCACATTAGACAAGTAACAGAACTTCCAAGTCTCTTGTTTCGGAATTTGATATCGCATCAGAACGTAGTCATGTGTCAAGCGAGGTTTGTTCGTCATGGTATCAAAGCTTGATGTTATTCCGTAGTTTTTTCTTTCGCCTTTCGTATGATCTCACTTGCCTTACGCTCCAACCTGTCGCTGTCCTATTTATGATTGCACTAGTAAAATTTTACCTAGAACATGTCTAAAAATAGACACAGGGATGGTTTTTCTGTAGATTTCTTTGCAGCTTGGGAGATTTTCGAAAGAAAATTTCAAACGAAAATCAAAGAGATGAAACTTAACTTATATACACTTAAAATATGTCCGCATTCATATATTTTTACTTCTAGAAGCGTTGAATGTTAGAGGTCGGAGAAAAGAGAAGTGACGTTGGCACGAAAGAGAAATTTAATAATGGCTTAAACTGTAATTTAAAACTTATCAGGAAGATCTAGTAAAACGACAAATGCAGTTCCTATTGCTTCGTTTTTGTTCGGCTTTATTTCGGTACACCTGCAAATACAAAAATGAGTGATTTTTATTCTAAATATAGATCAAAAGAAAAGAAAAAGTGAACACCCCAAACTTGTCGAGAGAACTAAAAGATTGCTGGCGTCTTAATTACTGATATGACATACTGATGGTATTCAGTGAATTTGTGATGGAAAAAAAAAACCGAAAGATAAACAAGCAGCATATACAAATCAAATACAACACTAGGACTTACCTGCTAGTTAAAAACTCTCGACTAAGATGGCTCAAATTCTGTCTGCCAAAACGCGCAAAAAAGATAAACACATTCTGTTTTGTGGCACTGAACTGTTGTGTAAGACGAATCCTCGATGGCAGACGAAAAATGATGCTGGCACAAAACCTTAGACAAAGAAAATGCCTTTTTCCCTTCGGCTTCCGTTAAACGCTTGGCGGAACTTGCACCGAGAAACCAGGGCGTTTTTACAGTTCCCGTGACGGTGGAACGTCTGGCCTCAGCAATTCGAAAAGAATCCGACGTGCACGCACTCCACGAAAACGCACACAGCACACAAAACACGTAAGAGAGGGAGGTGGTGTATATCCTTTGGGAAAAGAAATAAAACGGATTTTTACATGACGTTTTTTTCAGCAGGCTTATAATCCTCGGAGAGAAGGAACCAAGCGCTAAAATGCGTGAATATGACTGAGAAGCAGACGATTTCGCACAGATCGGCAGCGCCACACGTCGCCCATGCTGCTTTCCTGACGGACACTACAGCCGTCTCTGTGAGTTTGCTGGAAACTGCAAATGGGTCCAAGGTGAATGGCTATCGATCACTGCGCTCCCAGCTACCAGATGGCGCTAGGATCTCCTTGACTTCAACAACAAAGCGTTTCTCTCGAAGAAAGATATTTAAGCTTGCAACGTTTAACTCTCAAATTCAAGTACGGTCATAATGATTTTTTCGAAACAACTACCATCAATAAATATAAACGCCGACTACGTGAGTGCAAGCACCCCTTGAAAATTTGTGCAAAATGAAAGCTTACAAGAAAAAAAAATATTTTAATTTATCAATTTTGGATTTTTTTATGGTTATCAAGAAATCTCCCGTTATCAGCATCTACCCAAAACATCCCATCCATGTTCTTTTTTTTTTTTTTAATTGGAGGTTTAAAGCCCACCGCGCGCAACTCAATGGGCTATAAGTAGTCGCCTGTCCCTAATTTAGGGTCACTGACTCCAGGGAAGGGAGAGAGCCAGACAATCACAACATCCATGCCTCACGGGATTCGAGCCTTGGACGAATGGTCCATCCATGCTTCCGGTAAATGTACACAGACCCCGACTACCTAAGTGCTCCCGGGCTCAGGCACCCATTAAGTAAGCCACTGATAACCAATTACCCCCTCCTTCTGCCCCGAAAAAAACAAAACAAGTCCGTAACTGTAAAATGTACGTCTTAAAATTAAGAGCTTATATAATCATTCCAATTTCAAAAACTTATCGTGATTAAATCCTACGGCTAATAGGCGTATAATCGACGTCCCACTGTGGATTTATGTATGCGGGTGTGAGCAGGATTAAGGCCTTAGTGGGACCCGTAGGCAGTGACATTTTAGTGGGCCACTAGACTAAGACATCTGAATGGACCCCCACAGAACTTACGATGGGAAATCGTTATGAAGTCAGTTAAAACACAAAACTGTAGCAAAGTGCTTGTGATAATTAATGCGTAGTACATTCTTCAAACTATTAAATTATCAGCAGAGTTTGCCTAATAAGTCACTGTATTTTCCATTGTTCTTATAAAGAGCATGAGTTAAAAGCTAAAATTTTCTAGATTTTGTTTCGGATTTTCTAATGATTTAGCGATTAGCGTTGTATAGTTTTCTTAATGCATCCTTTTTGTAATACAATGTGAAGCCACAGGGAACTTCGAATGGATAGTAGTGAGAAAACAGAAACTGTCTTGCAGACCCCCTGTACATAACGAACAACATGAAGCCTTTGTCTTTGGTGAGTCATTGCCTTGAAGTCTGTTCCTTTTCCAGTTTGTTTCTGACTAAGTGGAAATCATACGAGACAAAAGTAAAACTATTTCATAAACTTCTCTCTCTCTCTCTATCAATCAATCTATTATTTACACAGGAATGTCATATGGGCACTTAATAATAATGGGCCCCAAAGCTATAAGACCCTATAGTGTAATGGGGATATAACATTTTAAAACACGTTCGCTGCCGCTGTGCAATTTTAACGGCAATCACCGGTAGCGATGCCGGTAAGAAACGCAAGCAAATCTCCTGAGACGCCACAAACCAAGCGGTGCCGGTAAGAAACGCGTGCAAATCTCCTGAGACGCCACAAGGCACAACGGATGAGCTTTTTTCTATGCATTTGGATTAACATGTTCGGATCTCATAGCTTTGCATGACTGCACTATTCTAAAATACAAGAAAATTTATCCATAATTGATATTTGTAATTACGAATAACCTTCAGTAACTCCAGGGATATGAACACGTCTACAATGCAATGCATATGCTATAGACGTGCATATCCTGTAGACGGTAAATTCTAATAAATTGTAAAATTCTTCAGTCGCAAAAAGATGGAAAAATTCGATTGATTCAATAGCTGTCATATTAATTTTCAGTCCTAGTACACTAGTGAACAGAATTATCCTCGTGACGTCGAGAACATCATACCAATGTGCAGCTAAAATCTGTTGGGACGGAGTATGAAAGAGAATGCCACATTTTTAATTTTCACTGCTCGTCATACTACAGCTACTAAAAGAACACGTTTCTGCATAAGATGACAAATTATCGGGATCATCTATTTCCACGGCAGGATGTGCCCGCCGATGAACTTTTGGTTGAGAGGGATCGGAGATAGCCTCTCTGAATATATCCGTTGTTTCCACAAAACTAAGCATTGAAGTCAATATGTGAGTTTCCTTCAAATCCCTTTAGCGTCCTCAGTAGGCCGCCCTGTGACGTATAAACTCTAAGTAGCAAATGTTTTTTATTGCCACTCAAGCATATATTTATTGGTAGTTTCCCTTCACCGCAAAACGAGTGACGTTCAAAGGAAAATAAGCATTGCACTGAAAATCGCAAGCTGTGTTAAGTCTACGGGGAGTCAACTTACTTTCCCTTCCCTAAACCATGTGGGAAAAAATCCGCTATCCCAAAACTGCGGTCATTTTTAAACAGTTGGATACTCATTCTCAGTGCCAGTAACAAAACAGATAACTCTCTTCAAGTGCCAAAGGTTTTAGGAAGGGAAATATTAAGCCACAATCACGACGCCGTTTAGCGTCGTCGGCACCTGGGCTAAGTATCAGAGAAAGTGTTAAAGCATTTTCGTATGAATTCATTTCTCCAAGGTGGGAATTTTCTAGCGGTGACCTCGAAAAGAGAAATATCTACGGCGGCAGTCGGAAATTGGACTTCTAAAGGCAAGATTCAAAGGGAATCGTTTCTTCTCTGGGGATGGTCCTTTTAAAAAACTCTAATTGGACTAAATTATTTTATGGCATACGCAGAAGTCAGGGCTATTGTCATCTGCGAACGATCGAGTCGGCATAATTAGTTCAGCGGCGCCATAGAACTTAGAAGCCAGTACAGACACAGAGGGCAGAGAAAGGGTCTAGGGGCGATAGAGGTGTGGGAAGAGTTAAAGCGAGGGAAGATGATTCGGAGATGATAGATCAACGAGCTAATAGAGCGGGCGAAGATGATGATGAGCGAAGAAGCATTTTTTCACGGTAGTGTCTTGGGGACCAGAATAGAGAAGTAATGTGAAATATTGCATGGGATTGAACGGTAAATACGAAAGAGCGAACAATACAGAAACAAACTGGCAGCGAGAGGACAGAAACATAAAGTAATAATTTCCATCTAAAATCAATCCGGAACAACCTGCCCGAATATCATATGAGCTAATGAACAGTTTGAGACTGCGCGTTTATCAATTATTCATTTGTTTCGTATTTTCCTCAGTTGGTTGCAAGGAGGCATAAAGAACCGAACCCCGTAACAACTGAAACAATCATAAAACGAACCCGTTAACAATAGACCCCCCTTAATACGGCCCTGAGTGTGAGTATGTAAAGCGCTCGAGTACACATTAAACTTCCCTTTGGGGTCGCGGGTGGCCTAGTGGGCAACGTTCGTGACTGCCACGGAAAGGACCTCAGGTTCGATCCCAGGCAGGTACGAACGCTCGATCCACTAAATATCCGCCGTGCGTCGGATGGGCACGTTAAGCCGTCGGACCCCGGGTACTGGCCCCCCGGTAATAAATAAGGGCGTCTTCCTTCCCCTTTCTACTTCGCTTCCGTGTCACTTTCCTATCGGGCACTCTAGCCCAAATATCCTAGCTTCCTATTTCTAAGGGTTATTTAAGACCTAGGGTAAGACACTCCCTTCCTAAAATCCTCTACATTTGATCATGATCAATAGACTTCCCCTTCGGTACTTTTAAAACAATTAGGGTATAAATTTAACTTCAAAAGGGTTTATTGTCATAGGCATCAACCATTGGGGAGGCAAAGTAAATATATCCCCCAATAACTTTACTGGGGGAAGTGCCCACCCAATATTTTTCGTCCTGGTTAATTAAACAAGCTTTTGTTTTTGTGAGTGTATGTCATTTTCCAACTGCGTGAGTTGAAAAATTTCTAGAGTAAAAAATGTTTTCCCATGCAATTCAGGCTGTCGTGTTCTGTGTTAATTGCAAAACACGCATTTTTTTTATAGAAATGTATTATAAAATGGACCAAGCTCCACCTTATGAGGCCAAAGCGATTTATTTCCAAACAATTAATAAATCACAAAATAAGTAAAAATTTCTTTCCTATATTCAACATTGCTCATTTGATAAGAAACTTGTTTGGCAGTCTCGTACTGTGTTTAACATGTTCTCGTGACACATGGTAAATATTTAAACAATCTCTTTATTCTAAAAAAAAAAAAAAGAAACTGCCGCAGCCGCTGCTTTAGAAATTTTGCGACACTCTTGCTTTCCTAGCTCGCAACGCAAAAAGTATTGAACACAAAATTATGAAATTTACATCGGTTGTAGGTAGAGAATTGTTTGGAGAACACGCTGAAATAACCCGTTTTTAAATTCTGGCGATGCTTCAAGAGTTGTTATATTTCAAAGTTAAGGTAAGCAAAAAAGTGCTATCAGTTGGCATTCCAGACACACTAACAGCAACAGAACCACGAAACTTTGCAGGCATGTACGAGGGCCATGTCCGAATTTTTGCACTTCGTCGCCCTTGTTTTGAATTTCGATTTAGTTTACGAGAAATTATATTTTTAAATTTCACAAAATTTTTTATTTCGCGATGGGATCCATTTTAAAAAACGGAATATGGCAAACTATAAATCATAGCGCATTGCAATTTTTACATCATAAATTCACAACTATCATCTCTCTTTTATTAAAAAATAAATAAGAAAAAATAATTTTCTGGTTTTTAAGCATTTTTAAAGACGTAAAGGAAAGGAACCAACGGATTCCTCTGTCTTCAACGGTAACCACACAGGAAAGTTCTGGTCCTGTGACCTACTGCCATGGTGAAGCAGCTATTTTCAGCACTCTCTTCTCATTGGGTGAAAGGACAGGCTACAATCAAATTGGTAATGACGCAATGCTTAATGACGTAGCGACGCTTTTAAAGTTCGGTGTTTTCCGCCGGCATAAAATAAAATAAAAATGGTAGCTATGGAACATTTCTCTGTTTAAAATTTTCGCGAATTGTTAGATCCACTCGAACAATTCGCGAAAATTGGAAATTGTCTGGAGATTTGAAAATTGTCATGTTGATAGGTCTTAAGGTCCGAACACAAACAAACAAACAAAAATCAAAATGGCGGCTTTGGAAAATTTTCTGCTTGAATTTTTCGCGAATTGTTCGACCACTTTTCAATAACCTTGAGATCTGTAAATCCTTAAGGTCCGTATGTCTAAAAATGTCTAAAAACCAAACAATTCAAAAGGGAAGCTTACTTTTTACTGTTCAAAATACTGATAGGTTTAAAGATAATTATGCCAGAAACGTTGAAATGCTGTAAAAATCCCATGAAATTTTGATTAAAATTAAGGGGCACCCAAAGCCTGGTCAGTTTTACGTCAAACCGTATGCAATGACGTCACGACCCTGTTCTAAATCGTGAATCAGTTACGGAACTTAAATTACTTTTCTTTCCCTTAATAACTTTTCCTTCCTTTAATTTTCTCTCTATTCTAACAAAAAGTAACTGCCACCGCTGCTGCTGCTGCCGCTGTTTTAGAAATTTCGCGACACTCTTGCTTTCCTAGCTCCCAGCGCAAAACGTATTGAACACAAAAATACGAAATTTACATCGTTTGTAGAGAACTGTTTGGAGAATACGCTGAAATAAACCGTTTTTCGATTCTGGCGATACTTCAAGAGCTATGGTATATCAAAGTTAAGGTAAGCAAAAAAGTTCTATCAGGTCGCGTTCCGGACACACTAACAGCAACAGAACCACGAAACTTTGTAGGCATGTAGTAGTTTTGCACCTCGTCCTCCTTTTTTTGAATTTCGATTTAGTTTACGAGAAATTAAATTTCTAAGTTTCACAAAATTCTCTATTTCGCGATGGGATCCATTAAAAAAAAACCGGATATTTGGCAAACTATAAATCATAACGCTTTGCAATTTTTTCAGCATAAACTTACAACTACCATCCCTTTTTCACAAAAAAAAAAAAAAAATTAAGAAAAAGTCATTTTCTGATTTTTGATCATTTTTTAAAGACGCAAAGGAAAGAAACGAACGGCTCATCTTCATAAGGTCTTTATTGCTCAAAATGTTGGGAAAAGAACCCCGAACAAAATATATACAAGTACAAAATAAATATAGTAACAATAAATGGGAGAGAGCAAGGTGATCGCCAGCATTAAAAACAAATAAATACAATATAAATGGTGTGAAAAAGCGGGCGCTCGCAGGCTGCCCAGTTTAACAGTAGTAAAAAATATAAGTCAATGAGTCCATTGGTGACAATAGAAATAAAATGTGTCTGTGAGTTCACCGAAAAAAAAAACAGACGGTAAAGCAGTAAGAGTTCAAAGGTAAACAATTTCAAAACAAAACGCGAATTCAGTAGTAAAAGTAAGTCTCGCACTTGGGCAGAAAAGTAGACACAGAACACTAATGAAGAACACTGATGATGGAATAAAACACAGTAGTGGAGAGCCGAAAGTTAAGCCAGCAGTTCCACGACATTTTCGACGACTTGGAACCAAGGCTGATGTGGTGACCATATAGACATGAAGTTTGGAACAGTGTTATTGGCTTGTGCAATGTCAAATTCGAGTTGTAGTCTGGCTGTAACGGAGTGACGATATCTGCGGCAGAGGAAACGACGAGCTGTGTGATAACGGCGGAGGGAAGGTTGATCGACGCTGCGATGATAGTACAGATAGATTGTATACTTCGCTTGTAGAATTAGGAAGGAGCATACATGATTATGCGTGGGAGCCGACGGAAAGTGGTGACGTAACACAAGATAATGTGACATGGTGTGAAGGTGAGCACAAACTTTTTGAAGGAGAGAGAACATCAGTGAGAACAAGGGCTGTAACATCAGACACAAAAAGTATGCATGATGAACATCTCCGAGGGTTGAACAAAAAAACAAAGAGGTGAAGTCAGATGACGGAAACGGTGAAGAGTTCGAGGAGTCAGTAGGCGGCGATGAAGATGTAACCAATGAATGTCACAAGCTTTTGGAGAGGCGAGAGAAGTATGAGAGTCTGTCCAGGTGGCTGGCAAATCTGAAGATGGTACATTGGGAATAGGCATAGGTTCAAGAAAATGTGTTAAAAAATGCTGATAAAGAAGCTTGACAGTAACCTGATGAGGAAGGAAAGGAATATCATTGAGATACACAAGAAAAGGAAGGCTATGAGGCGCTGAGGGTTGCGAGATAAGTCTATGTTGATCTGCGAGGAGAGGATAGAGTCGACGAATACTGACTTGAAGTAATCGAAGCTGAGAACGATGAATGGGCGAATCCGAAAGAGGAGGAGTGATCTGGGAGAGCGATTTCCAGCGAAGGTTGGAATCCACGAGTTGAGAGACTCGCACCACGCCACTGGTGAACCAGGTGGAGAAGTAGAAATATGAAGAAGCAGTGGAACGGATAGCAGAAGAAAAGAAGAGAGGGTCCGCAAGGAGATCGTTAGTAGAGGCAGGGGAAGGCGAATAGGATATAAGGAACGCCAGAGGGTAAGAGCGGATCTGTAAAACTCAGGGAAATGGCTCGGAACGAGGGGAAAGAGGTCCATGCGGAGAAAAGTTGAGACAGTGAGGTGGGGACTTCGGGGAAAGAGAAGCGTGTCGACAATGGTTTGAGAAGAAGAAGGTTGGAGAAAGAAATTCCGAAGGAAATTTTGAAGGTGGAAAGCTTTGAACTTCAGAGAGATATCGGAGAGAGAGAGACCACCAAAAGAAATAGGAAGAACGAGAGTGGAGTGCTGCACCCAATGAATGACATTCCAGACGAAATTAGTGAAGGTACGTTGAAGTTCGCGAAGCAAAAACTGCGGAGGAAGGTGCGCAATCCAAACATGAAAAAAAAGATGGTTGGAGAAAGGTGTTGAGGAGGTAGGCACGGCTGAGGAACGACAGAAAAGGCTTGAGACGGTAAAAAGGTGCTAGGCTGCGATTGACCCTTTGAACCAGGGGAGTCCAGGTAGCAGCGGCGACCGCAGAGGGGTCTCCAATGTAGACTCCGAGGAATTTGGCAACACTTGAAGACCAGCGGGCACCCCATGGGCGGTCAGCGCGGATCGTCCACGACCCAGCCCATAATCCAGAGCATTTATCCATGTTGAGTGAAGAACCAGAAATCGCAGCATATTCAAGATAGGTATTTCGAAGAGTTCCGAATGCTCCCTCAGAACGGATGAAGACTGTTAAGTCATCTGCGTATGCCGAAAGAACTGTGTGGTGGTGACGGGTGCACGCAACTCCTCGCGGAACTGAGGAGAACAAACGAGAACGGAGACAAATCAAAAGCGGCTCAAAAGAGAGAGCAAAGAGTTGACCCGACAGGGGGCAGCCCTGCCGGATCCCACTAGCGAAAGGAATAGCAGAGGTGAGAAATGCTGAAGTACGAACACGAAAGAAGGAGTGAGTGTAAAGATTGGAAAGCGCCAAACGGAAGGAGGAAGGAAAACCAAACTGGCGAAGAACAGTGAAGAGATATGAGTGGTTAATTGAATCAAAAGCTTGACGCTGGTCGATATTGAAAATTGCGAGAGGTTCAGAGAGTCGAGAAGCAAGAGCGTATAAGTTACGAATGACAGTGATGTTAGAAGCGATTGAGCGAGAAGGAACAGTGTAGGTCTGATCAGGATGGATGATGTGCGAAAGAACTGGATTAAGGCGAAGAGCAAGAACTTTGGCAAAGATTTTGTAATCGGTATTTAGAATGGAAATAGGCCGCCAGTTTGTCAAGAGTCCAAGGTTGCCAGATTTTGGAATAAGGCGAAGTAGAGCAAAGGAAAAAGCTGATGAAGAAAAGGAAGACGAAGAAAAACGAAGTTAAAGCAGGCAACAAGAAGAGGAAGAAGAGTTGGAAGAAAAGCCTTATAAAAGGAAAGAGGAAGACCGTCTTCACCTGGTGAGGAACGATCATTAAGACTGAAAACAGAAGAACGAATTTCGGCTGGTGAGATTGGAGCACTGAGCGAAGAAAAGAAACATTGAGGGACTTGAGGAAGACCGTGAAGAAGTGGAGAGGAATCAGCTGAAAGCATCTGAGTAGGTTGAAAACGACCAGAAAAGTATGAATGAGTATGTTGGCAGATGAGGGAGGGGTCTGCCGTGGTAGATCCATCCGGAAGGGAAAGATAAGCGATGGTATTGTATTTAGTTCGATGTTCTTCAAGATGACGAAGACTCTGAAGGGGATCATCATGAAAGTGAAGAAGGGTGAACTTCAAGCGAGTCAGAGCAGATTTAGCCGATGATTGGAGGCGATGATGAAGTCGGGCTTGCAGGATTTCAAAGTTAGGATCGGTGTGCGAGGTAGACTGAAGAGAACGGCGGATTGAATCTATGTCCATAAGACGATTGGTGCGAACAGAAAAACAAAAGCGCTTAGCAAACGCAGTAATGGAATGCTTGGTGGAGAGCCACAGAGCTGCCGGGTCAACAGTGGAGGAAAATTGATTGACTGATTGCGCAATAATGGAAGTGACATGAGAAATAAAAGTTGGATCTTGCAGGCAGAAATCATCAAGGGTCCAAACCATTGGGTGAGGGACACCAGTGGAGGGAAGATGAAATTGTAGAACGACTGGACGATGGTCGGAGGAAACAGCTGCAGCATGTGAAACAGAAACAAGGGAAGAACGCAAAAAACTGGAAACAAAAAATCGGTCCAAACGTGCAGCAGCGTTGGAGGATCCTGCAGGAGGAAACCAGGTGAAATCACGGGTCACAGGATGGAGAAGGCGAAATGCATCTTGGAGATCAAAATTAAAGACCAGTTGAGTGAGTTGCGAAACCAGAGAAGAGCGGAAATCTTGAGACCCATCACGATCGTAAAGAGGTTGCAGCGTACAGTTAAAGTCACCAGCCATGATCACAATTTCAGAAGACGGAATCTCAGCGAGAATTGTAGTAACATGAAGAAAGAGGGATGTAGCTTCTGAATCACTTCGAGGAACGTGCAAATTTAACAAATGAAAACGGGTAGAAAGGAAGCGAAAAGAAAGGTATTGAAAAATCCCAAGCAGGCTCTGTGACTCAACAACGTCAGACAGAAACGGAAGAAAACGATTATGAATGCCAATGGCGGTGCCGGACCCCAAATGGGCACGGAAATTGTGAAAAAAGACAAAAGGCCAGCGTCGCCAGCGGGAAATGTCTGTCAAAGGAGAACAGTTTGTTTCCTGCAGGAGAATGATGTTAGCTTTAAGATAACGAATATCTTCGAAGACAAGAGCATTAGTTGCCGACGTAGCAAAGCTTCGGCAGTTGAAACTAACACAAATCAGTTGGGATATCATGAACAGGCTGTAGATGGTTTTCGAGTTCAGCTGAGAGCTTCTTCAACAGATATGAAAGACGCCGCTGAAACTGGGCAGCATCAGGAGGAAGAGTTATATTTCTCAAAAATTCATCAAGTAATTGAAGTTGTTGAAGCATTTCAGGTAACCTATTTAACTTGGATTGAATACACGGGATTGTTAGCAATTTACGTTTTTTAGGGTGTTGAATTAGTTCAAGAAGTTCGGTGTATGTGAGCGGTTGCACTGGAACAGAACAATCTTTGAAAAGAGTTGAAAGTTTGGTTATGGTGGGAAAAGAAGAATCCTCTTCAACATCCGAAGCAACCGATGCTGATTCACTTAAATCAGCAGCAACATCCATATCATCTTCAGTAGGGAGGCATGCGAATCTGTTTGTTGTACGAAGAGGAGAAGAAAATTCTCCACGCCAGGTGAGGTTCCAGAGGAAGTGGCAGAAGATTTGGTCCGACAACGCCTTGAGCGTCGCGAACGCTTTGGAGAAGACTCCGCAGAATTTGCGCGTTTCCCGGAAGTTTTGGGTCCAGAGGAGCCCTCAGAAGAAGGAAGAGGTGGAAATGAGATGTCATCAATGACAGCAGATTTGAACAGTTCAGAAGCAGACGTTTGAATTTGCTGTAAAACGGGTGCCAATTTTTTGCACGGTGGTGGCGCTTGAGTGCTGGGCAATGAAGACGCAGAAGTTTTGAAAGAAAGCAGCTGTTCGGAATTGAATGGTAAAGACGGTTCAGTGTTTGGCAATAACTGCGTAGTTGGTTTGAAAGAAAGCGCCTTCTCGGAGTTGAATGGTAATGGCAGTTCTGAAACAGGCAAAGACAACGAAATATCTGCAGTCATGGAAGGAGCAATCAGCAGAGATGGTGACGTGGTTGATATAGGAGCAACAGTTTGTTCAGTAGTAAGGGAGGAAGAAGCGGAAGATGGAGGTGCATCGGGAACCTTCGTCGAAGGGACAGCACCAGGTGCAGGTGTGCGGTGAGGGCACTCAGAAACCAGGTGTCCCTCAGCTCGGCACCGGAAGCACTGGACACCAGCAAATAAGTTGAAAACGTATGTTCGTGTGTCCGTAACAAGTTGCAGAGTTGTGGGGCGGTAAGAAATGGCTTGGTCAGTGGGGAAAATAACACGATATTGGCGACGACCCCCTTGCACAAAGTTGAAAGGAGAGTCTCTGGCAGCAGCTGGAAGAAATTTTGTCTCTCCCACTACTCGACCAAGAGTGCCGAGTGCAGCAACAAGTAAGTTGTCAGGAATAGCAGTAGGCACAGGAGATAATGTCACTGTGACCGGGCGCTGTGCAGAAGCAACAGGTTGCAAGTGAAAGGAGCCAATATCAATGCCTGTAGCAAGAACGGTGTCGGTGGCTTTTTGGTGAACAAAATGAACGACAACACCCCCTCCAATGCGAATAATTGAAACGATGCTTTCCTTGGGAACAACTTTAACCAAGGCCTCCAAATAGAGGGGGAGGGGGGTGTCACGAAGAGACGGAAAATACACACTTAATAACAAAGCTGAAGAAAGTTCTTTACCTGCTGGTGAGTCGTCAGAAATCCGAATCTTGAGAACTTTATCTTCTCTAGAAAATTCTGGTTGCATAGAAAGAGGTGCATGAGATTGGTTTGGACGAGCAGTCGCAGCATACGAACGTGGAGGAGTAGCAGCCATGGCAGCAGAACGTGACTCGGCACCCAGGATATGCAAATTAGGACGAAGAACATTCGATGCAGAAACATTAGGACGAAGCACATTAGAAGCAGAAACACAATTAGAAGTAGACAAATCCACACTTGGAGAGGTCATAGTTGTCTCACAAGCGGTCGATGTAGCTAAAGAAAATCCAGCAGAGATAAAATCAGCAGACGAAACTTGGGAAGCAGCCATCATGGCCGCTAAGCCGAACAACACAACACTGTCTGCTGCAACTGCGTCACACAGAAGAAACACAAAATAACGAAACAGAAGGCACACACACTCACTTCAAGTGAGGCAAAAAGGTGAAACCACAACGCAGTCAACACGAACCACTAACGCAGACGATAAATTCACAGGAAAAAAACATTTTTTTTACAGACGCAAAGGAAAGAAACGAACGGCTCGTCTTCATAAGGTATTTATTGCTCAAAATGTTAGGTATAAAAAACGCCTCTACAAAATATGAACAAGTACAGAATACAAAACAGTAACAAGATGTGGGAGAGAACAAGGTATACGCAAGCATTTAAGAAAACAATAACAACAGTGTAAAGGGTGTGAAAAAGAGGGCGCTGAGAGGCTGCCCAGTTGAACAGCAGTAAAAATAAAAGTCTATTAGTCCGTTGATAACAATAGTATTAAACTGTGTCTAAGAGTTCGCCGAAAACTAAACAAAAACAGACGGTAAAGCAGTACAAGTTCAAAGGTAAACAATTTCAAAACAAAACGTTTATTCAGAAGAAAAAAAAACTCAGTCAGTTGGGAAATCATGAACAGGCTGTTGATTGTTTTCGAGTTCAGCTGTGAGCAACTTCAGCATGTACCACAGACGATGCTGAAGCTGGGCATCTTCAGGGGGAACGGAAACGTTAATCAAAAATTCATCAAGCAATTGCAGTTGTTGAAGCATTTCAGGTAACCAATTTAACTTAGATTGAATACACGGGATTGTTAGAAATTTGTCAATCCTAGGGCGTTGAATTAGTTCAAGAAGTTCAGTAAATGTGAGCGGTTGCATTGGAACAGAACAGTCTTTGAACAGAGCGGAAAGTTTGGGAATGGTGGGAAGACAAGAATCATCTCCAACAACATCCGAAGCAATCGATGCTGATTCACTAAAATTAGCAGCAACATCCATATCATCATCAGTAGGGAGGCAAGCGAATCTGTTTGTTGTACGAAGTTGAGAAGAAAAATTTTCTACGCCAGGTGAGGTTCCAGAGGAAGTGGCAGAAGATTTGGTCCGAAAACGCCTAGTGCGACGCGAAGGCCTAGGAGAAGACTCGGCAGAATTTGGGCGTTTCCCGGCAGTTTTGGGTCCAGAGGAGCCCACCGAAGTAGGAAGAGGTGGAAATGACATGTCAACAATGAGAGCAGATTTGAACAGTTGAGAAGCAGGTGTTTGCACTTGCGAAACAGGCTGTGAAACGGGAGGCAATTTGTTGCTTGGTGGTGGCGCGTGAGAGCTGGGCAATGATGACGCAGTAGTTTCGGAAGAAAGCGGCTGCTCGGAGTTGAATGGAAATGGCAGTTCAGTGTTTGGCAATAACTGCGTAGTTGTTTTGAAAGAAAGCGCCTGCTCGGAGTTGTATGGTAATGGCTGTTTAGTGCTTGGCAATAACTGCGTAGGAGTTTTGAAAGACAGCGGCTGCTCGGAGTTGAATGGCAGTGGCGGAACTGAGACAGGCGAAGACAACGAAATATCTGCAGTCATTGAAGGAGCAAGTAGCAGAGATGGGGACGTGGTTGACATTGGGGAAACAGTTTGTTCAGTAGTAAGGGCGGAGGAAGTGTATGATGGAGGTGTGTCACGAACCTTCAACGAAGGGACAGCACCTTGCGCAAGTGTGCGCTGAGGGCACTCATAAGCCAGGTGTCCCTCAGCTCTACACCGGAAACACTGGACACCAGCAAATAAGTTGAAAACGTATGTTCGTGTGTCCGTAACAAGTTGCAGAGATGTGGGGCGGTTAGAAATGGCTTGGTCAGTGGGGAAAATAACACGATATTGGCGACGTCCTCCTTGCACAAATTTGAATGGAGAGTCTCTGGCAGCAGCTGGGAGAAATTTAGTCTCTCCCACTACTCGACCAAGAGTGCCGGGTGCAGCAACAAGTAAGTTGTCAGGAATAGCAGTAGGCACAGGAGATAATGTCACTGTGACCGGGCGCTGTGCAGAAGCAACAGGTTGCAAGTGAAAAGAGCCAATATCAATGCCTGTGGCAAGAACGGTGTCGGTGGCTGTTTGGTGAACAAAATGAACGACAACACCCCCACCAATGCGAATAATTGAAACGATCCTTTCCTTGGGAACAACTTTAACCAAGGCCTCCAAATAGAGGGGGAGGGGGTGTCACGAAGATACGGAAAATACACACTTAATAACAAAGCTGAGGAAAGTTCTTTACCTGCTGGTGAGTCGTCAGAAATCCGAATCTTGAGAACTTTATCTTCTCTAGAAAATTCTGGTTGCATTGAAAGAGGTGCATGAGATTGGTTTGGACGAGCAGTCGCAGCATACGAGCGTGGAGGAGTAGCAGCCGTGGCAGCAGAACGTGACTCGGCATCCAGGATATGCAAATTAGGACGAAGAACATTCGATGCAGAAACATTAGGACGAAGCACATTAGAAGCAGAAACACAATTAGAAGTAGACAAATCCACATTTGAAGAGGTCATAGTTGTCTCACAGGCAGTCGATGTAGCCAAAGAAAATCCAGCGGAGATAAAATCAGCAGACGGAACTTGCATTTGTACTTGAGAAGCAGCCATCATGGCTGCTAAGCCGAACAACACAACACTGTGTGCTGCAACTGCGTCACACAGAAGAAACACAAAATAACGAAACAGAAGGCACACACACTCACTTCAAGTGAGGCAAAACGGTGAAAACACAACACAGTCAACACGAACCACTAACGCAGACGATAAATTCACAGGAAAAAAAACATTTTTTTTACATACGCAAAGGAAAGAAACGAACGGCTTGTCGGTCTTCACGATATAACCACAGAGGAACATTCTTGTCCCGTGACCTACTGCCATGGTGACGCAGAAAATTTGTTATGCATATGCTTTGTTGGTAAAGCTACCTCAGTTGTTTAAGGTGGACGTCAAGTAATTTTGCTTCCTGTACTTCCAATGGAAAAACTTCTGTACACATTTTCTTCACAATTAATGCGTTCCCAAGGATGAAAATTTGAACATCGATTAAAATAGCTTCATTTTATAACTTGGAATACTTAATATTTTTTAAAACATAACCATAATTATGCAATCCAACATTTGTTTGTCTACTGACGTCATCAAAGTACAGGTCACGCCATCTTTTTTCTGGACAATTAATGCGTTCCCAAGGATGAAAATTTGAACATCGATTAAAATAGCTTCAATTTATAACTTGGAATACTTAATATTTTCTAAACCATAACCATAATTATGCAATCCAACATTTGTTTGTCTACTGACGTCATCAAAGTACAGGTCGCGCCATCTTTTTTCTGGTTCCAACACCACCAAAGGAAAAGTTATTGATTTTTTATATAATTATGGTTATGTTTTAGAAAATATTAAGTATTCCATGTTAAAACATGAAGTTATTTTAATCGATGTGGAAACTTTCATCCTTGGGAACACACTAATTGTGAAGGAAATGTGTACAAAAGTTTTTCCAATGGAAGTATAGGAAACAAAATTACTTGACGTCCACCTTAACGGTTTACGGCAATGCTTTTTGATCCCGCTTTTGCTTTCCTTAGTGATAAATTTAGTAAGTGCTCTAAGTTCAAACGACAAAAGTCCGACCTTCCAAAAATTAACGACAGTGAAAAATCTCTGAAATTTCGGAATAATAAGCCTTATTTGCTTAGACATGAAATAAAAATTGAAATTTATATACATTCTCCAGTTTTTATTTCATGTGATATACCTGGAGATCGGGCTGCAGGGCCCGAGCGCTACTCTGGAAACGAGCTTAGCGAGCCTAGAGGCGCAGCCCCTAGTATGTTGAAAAAGTTATAGATTCACCGTTCGGAGAACGGCCATAACTGGCATGACATCAGCAGGCAGGTGGCTTAAATCAGTGGCAGTTAGCCGTCAGAAGGCGAAGAGCGTAAGCCCCGGCCAACATGGCAAGGAGCACATCCGCCATTACATGCTGTACGAGTTTCGTAGCGACAGCACACCCGCAAGTGCTGTAAAGAACATTACCAGTGGGGTCCCCACTGGATCAGCTAAGCCATATAATTCAACAGGCATTTTTCGTAATGGGGGAAAATTCAAAACCGAAGAGCATAGTCATCGAGGAATCTTTTTTTTTTTTTTTTTTTTGATTGGAAGTTTAACGACCACCGTGAGCAACTCAACGGGCTATAAGCAGTCGCCCGTCCCTAATTTAGGGCCATTGGTTCCAGGGAAGGGAGAGAGCCAGTGCCGTAAGAAAACACAACATCCATGCCTGACTGGGATTCGAACCCGGACCCCTTACGGACGAATGATCAGAGACCAGCGCCGAGGAATCTTTACTGGGATTTACTGAAGAAGAGAATTCTTCAGCGTCTGGACTCACAAATTTATTAATAATTATGGACGCTCTGGAAACGTGTGGGTTACGCATTTCAAGGCTGAGAGGCCAATGTTATTACTGTGCAGCTACCATGAGTCGCGTGTACGCGGGAGTCCAAGGAAGAATTTCAGACAAGCAGTTAAACGTAAAGTACGTACTTTGGGCTGCTCCCAACTTTACTTTGGTAATCAGCGATGCGATGGCGGATGTAACAGAAGTGAGAAACTTTTTGGAACGGCAGAAAAAATTTGCACCTTCTTCGCAGAGAGCAACAAATGATGGAATGCTACGAGGGTTTCGATTTTACGATTAATTCGTTTCCAGGAATAGTAGGGAATATTCAGCAGTAGATTTCTCTTTTCAGTCAACGTGAGAAACGGCTATAAGATGGCATCTGTCAGGACGGCAATGCAAATCAGAAGGTGTTAGTAGGCGGAGTAAGTGCTTTCATTGACCTACTTAGCGATTAGTACATTGTGATCCGAAGGTACGATCTCATGGCCAAATGACTTCATTGATCTTGAAGCGAAGGAAGCTTTTTTCTTCAAGGGGTCGAGACAGAGTAGGAAAAGAGAGGATCACGTCAATAAAGGAGTTGGTCCCACAGGGATGTTTTAAGACAGAGGGTTTTTGGAGACGAGAGAAGAGGTTAGGGGAGAAATGGGTTTTGAGCTGGATGAAATAAAAGAGAAATTATTTAGAACGTGCAGATGACAAGTAGAAAGTAAAGCAACCATAAATAATTAAAAAAAATTAATTCCAGGACAAACGAGAATCAGACAGTAATAAAAATGATGATGAACCGATTTAATGCAGCAACTGCCTTCAATACTTTCTTCGTGATATGCTTCCTTCACGACTTTCAGAACGAGCTACAAATAGGCATAAATATCGAGCCCGAACGGGATTATGACAGCGGGCGGCGGGTGGCCTACTGGTCAACGTTCGTGACTGTCACGGAGAAGACTTCGGGTTCGATCCCAGGCAGGTACGAACGCTCAAACCACTAAATGTCCGCCGTGCGTCGGATGAGCACGTTAAGATATCGGACCCCGGGTGCTGGCTCCCCGGTAATAAATAAGGGCGTCTTCCTCCCCCTTTCTACCTCGCTTCCGTGTCACTTTCTCATCGGGCACTCTCCTAGCTTCCTATTTCTAAGGGTTGTTTAAGACCTGAGGTCAGACACTCCCTTCCTAAAATCCCCTACATATGACCTGATCTGACCTGGTTATGACAGCACATCAGCATAGCCCTAAAACACTGTCAAGTTCTTAGAATTTTACTTACATACACTATGGTTTTCTGCTGACTAGGGTACAAACGTTCCATCTTTAACTGTCCTCTTTGCATGAAGCACACGTAGGAGTTCATCCTCCTCATCCCAACGAACCTAGCTTTCCCACACTGCGGCCGTATTGTTTGAACCTAGCTTTCCCACACTGCGGCCGTATTGTTTGAACCTAGCTTTCCCACACTGCGGCCGTATTGTTTGAACCTAGCTTTCCCACACTGCGGCCGTATTGTTTGAACCTAGCTTTCCCACACTGCGGCCGTATTGTTTGAACCTAGCTTTCCCACACTGCGGCCGTATTGTTTGAACCTAGCTTTCCCACACTGCGGCCGTATTGTTTGAACCTAGCTTTCCCACACTGCGGCCGTATTGTTTGAACCTAGCTTTCCCACACTGCGGCCGTATTGTTTGAACCTAGCTTTCCCACACTGCGGCCATATTGTTTGAACCTAGGTTTCCCACACTGCGGCCGTATTGTTTGAACCTAGCTTTCCCACACTACGGCCGTATTGTTTGAGCAAGCTTAATGGTCAACTCCAGACGGCAAAGAACACATCACTGACTTTAATTTAAGGAAGAGAGAGAGGAGAGGGAGGGTGGAAGTGGGTTCAAAAGCTCAACCGCAGTAGTGCTTCTATTTCGTTCAGCATCTCCTTACCTTCCGTTTCCTCCAGGGAACACGTAAAAGCGCCCGATTTGCAACAACTCGCTTACGTTTCTAAAGGCATAACCCCATTCCTCAGTCTTACTTAAATATTTAACAGTAAGCCTTTTTATTGTCAGAATTGAAACTTCGATTTCAAGATGCCATCTAACGGCAGTAAAGGTAATTAGGAAGACCTGTAAAACATCATTCCCAAGCATCGAGCAAAGTACGTGGACTAAATGTTTTTATAGTTTTATTGCCCTACGCAGCGATTAGTGTATTGTAATAGAATAGTGCACCCAGACGGTATAATTACTTTATTGCTCTTGGAGGCAACAGAGGAACGCAAGAAAGCCTTTCTGTCAACAAAGTGTGTTATGTAAAGGACAAGCGAACAGAGAAGAAGTCTTTTGGAGGGAGACGGAATAGGACAGCGAGCTGAAGAAGTGGTTAGGGAAGATGGCTTACGAGCTGTGAAGCGTGTGTGATATGAAAATAAAATAGAAGAGAAATTTGGTAGAACACGCAGATGATAAGTGGAAAGTAAAGTAGCCACAAATAATTCCAGGACAAACAAATAACGGAATTAAATAGCAATAAAGAACCGATTTCGTAACTTAACTGCCTTCATTACTTTCTTCGTGGTATGCTTTCTTCATAATTTTCACAACGAGCTGCAATTAGGCTTAAACATCGAACCTGAAGGGGGCTTATAAACTAACGACAATAGCCTTGTAACCCGACTAAGCTTTCCTCATTAACTGAAAAAGCAAAAGTGACAAGAAATTATTATGCATAACAAGGTGGTTTTTCATCAAGACATGGCTCTTCATTGGCACTTCGCTATCGCTACCAAGATATTCTGAAGGCACTCACCAATATCATTCTTGTGGGCAATTTATTGCCAATTGAGAATGAAGGACGGCTGTTAGTGGCCTTTCTTTATTGTCAATTGAGAATTAAGAACGGCTGTTAGTGGCCTTTCTTTATTATCAATTGCGAATGAAGAACGGCTTTTAGTGGCCTTTCTTTATTGCCAATTGAGAATGAAGAACTGCTGTTAGTGGCCTTACTTTATTGTCAAATGAGAGTGAAAAACGGCTCTTAGTGGCCTTACTTTATTATCAATTGAAAATTAAGAACGGCTCTTAGTGGCCTTCCTTTATTGTCAATTGAGAATGAAGAACGGCTCTTAGTGGCCTTTCTTTATTATCAATTGCGAATGAAGAACGGCTTTTAGTGGCCTTTCTTTATTGTCAATTAAGAATGAAGAACGGCTCTTAGTGGCTTTTCTTTATTGTCAATTGAGAATGAAGAACGTCTGTTAGTGGCCTTACTTTATTGTCAATTGAGAGTGAAGAACGGCTCTTAGTGGCCTTTCTTTATTGTCAATTGAGAATGAAGAACGGCTCTTAGTGGCCTTTCTTTATTATCAATTGCGAATGAAGAACGGCTTTTAGTTGCCTTTTTTCATTGTCAATTGAGAATGAAGAACGGCTGTTAGTGGCCTTACTTTATTGTCAATTGAGAGTGAAGAACGGCTCTTAGTGGCCTTCCTTTATTGTCAATTGAGAATGAAGAACGGCTCTTAGTGGTCTTTCTTTATTATCAATTGCGAATGAAGAACGGCTTTTATTTGCCTTTTTTCATTGTCAATTGAGAATGAAGAACGGCTGTTACTGGCCTTACTTTATTGTCAATTGAGAGTGAAGAACAGCTCTTAGTGACCTTTCATAAATGTCAACTGAGAATGAACATGCACGGAAATCGGAAGTTTTCTAGATGATCGACGTCTTTGCACAGCAGAAAACAAGAGGAGGTCCTTTCCTTTAGTGTTAATCCGAATATTGGCGAGTAGACAACTTTATATTCTGTATTCCATACTTCCGATTGCATGATGGGCTAACAATATTGCACGTAAGAAAATGCCATACACTGTAAACGAATAAGTGGTGTGAATTCAGGGACAAATCCTGAAAATAACGTGCAGCAAAGTTGCAGGTAGGTGTCAATCTTTTAACGAAATTTTCGATTTTCAAAGTTTCTGTTTCTTCTAATTTCAGTATTTTGACAAATTATCCGCAGACAGTAATTTCGTATACATCAGAAAAGTCACTTTGGAGTTTTTCGGTATTTATGCAAAACCTTCGCAAAATCAAGATTTTCGATTTTTTCACAAGAGATTCAACTTTACCCCTGGTGGGTTTCGAACCCAGGTCGTCTGTCTCAACTAAAGCCGCGCGTTCTAGAGTTGAGCCAGAAATACTCGTAAAATCACATGCAAGGTAGAACTCTAATCGCGCGATGATGGAATATTTTTTGTTAACAATGCGGGTGAATTAGTAATTTTATTTACTATTGGAGCTTATTATTTTTCTGAATAGGTTTGTAATATATATTTTTTTTTTGTACGTATTTTCTCATCGTCATTTTTCGATATTACCGGAAATTTTCCGTCATATGGTGGATAGGGAAAAAGTGAGAAGTTTTTCGTTAATACACAAAAGAAATTGCGGAAAGGTTTCTGAAAATTCAGAATTTTCCTGGCGTATGTAAAATCCGTTAAATTCAGGTTATCTTTCGTCATGTCACGGAAAAAGTCGTATCCGGAATACGATTCGTTAATCTACGAAATGAATCACAGAAAATGGCTCCTGAATTTCAGGAAATTTTTTTAACGTGCATGTAAAATGAAATTCCCGGCAATACACCAGCAATATTTTAGTAGATCCACTATAGAGCCACATATGATCTAGTTTTTACATAGAGCGAACATCTCCACACCCACACATATACTGAGCAACTGCTGCATCGTCCTCTTTATCTATCGCTCTTATCACATTCAACGTCACTTTCTCTGACCTCAAATGTGTTTCCAACCTCATTCTTGTGAGAGAGAAGATATCACGTTAAGTTTGGAAAGTGTAAAGAAGAACAAACTCAAATTTAGGAAAAGGAACTAAAAATGAAAGTTATTTTAGAATATATACGTCACAGCATTTATATGCAATAGGGGGTCCACTACACGATTCTGCACCAGGGCGCTAACATTACAGGTCACAAAATTGAAAATATCTAACGTTACAGGTCACAAAATTGAAAATATCCAAGAAACAATCACAAAAATGCTTAATAAATATTTGAATCTTAAAAATATGAAAAGAAAGTTTAAACAGATGTTTAAATAACATTATTTTTCTGAGATTTTGGATTTCCGTAGTATATTTGATGTTTCACGTACTGCGTAGAGGACCGATAATTCCTGTAGTGATTATTGGACAATCCATAGTACTTGGAGTCTGTGAGTCACCTGATTAAGTTCGGTAACACACTTTTCAAATTTCATGAGAAAAATTTGAGCGAAAGTTATGAAGAGTTTAGAATATCAGTTATTTCCAAAAAACTGACTCAGCTCGATGCCCGGAAAAAATAAATAAATAAATAAAATAAAATAAAAAAACGTAAAATTAAAAGCTGATCACTACCGAAGTCATTTTAACCCGTATTAACCGATACATTCACCAGGTTTAGAAAACGTGTTTAATGAACAGTTATCGCCGCATCTGCTGTGATTTTACACAAATTAGCTTGTTAAATTGAACTATCTTGTTTCACGTTGTTGTTGAGAGAAAGTCTTTTCAGCTGCAAAAAAGGAAACCTTTCAAATGAACTACGATAAATTGCTTAAAACATTGTTAACAAATAAGAAAGGAATGCTACAAAATAAAGATATCATTTACTAAAAAGAGAGATCAAATACAGCAATTACTGCGCAATATATCTAACTCCCATCAGGAAAAAATATCAAAAAATAAACAAACAGGACTTATGTTTTCATTCTTGTGAGCCGGCTACATATCATTTTTGATAAAGAAAACAACACGCAGCAAAGTAGGCTGTTAAAAACAACAGCGGTGTTGGCAGGCGCACAAGTTTCGGCCATAAAAACATAAAGAAAACACTGCCGTGCTATTTGTTACATGAAATACTAGTTCCTTATTGATGACCGCAAGATATTATTGCCATATGAAGAAGCGCCATCTGTCTTTTAGAAAGGAGAAAAAAAAACAGTAAACAAAAAGAGAGAGAGAGAGACAGAAAAAAAAAAAGGGAGGGGGCTGCTAGAGTTAAAAAATGTCGGCAAAGAACTATCAGGATTCTTTGCGGACATTAGCTACTACAAAGGCTTCATTAACGTCGACCACACAAAGACAGCGTTTTATCGCTCAAAGCCTTCTTCGGCTTGACAATCCATTAATCATAGACAACGTCTCAGTGGGGTAAGTGCGGTTTAGCAGCGTGTCAGCTCCGAAATTGAAGTATGGAACGATTGAGATCGAAATTATGTTAGAAACATTTGTGTCTGCCTTCCATGTTCCCGGCAGTTAAGCTTTGTATCGGAAAAGTCGTGCTGTTGCGAAGGGTAATATTACGACGGGAGACGCGTTTAAAAAATATTCTCCTTGTAATGTAAAAAGCGGACTACACTGATTATATCACTGCAGAAAATGAGTGGAAATGACCTGCGATTAAAAAGTTACATGCCATTTAATAACACAGCATTACCAGACCAGTACACGACACTGTATAAAACAAAGCAGAGACAAACCCATGTGTGTGTAAAACGAAGAATTGTCTAAACTTCCAAAAGACACCCAAAACAAAATGGCTGCGAAGGAAATTTCCTGAAATAAGGAACGTGACTTTCGAAGAAAAGGACAAACGAGAAAAGCGAACAAAGAAAAGAAACAAAATCTCGAATAATTTCGCAAAAGCAACGGCTCCCACCCAACATTTCTTCAGCTGCGAACAATCTTTAAAAAGTCTGCTTTTTAATTTAGGAAGCATTTTCCCTGAGAACTCCTGCTCCAAAATGAAAAAGACAAACGTACTGTACATTTGAGATGCCTATCCTTATTAAAGAGACAAACAGAAATAATTCCATTTTTAGTCTTATCGACCTAATTTTGATTTTGATCTTTTACAAATATGTGTGTCTGTCTGCCTGAAAGTTTATCTATTTATGAGATGATGGTAATTTTAAAAATGAACTATCGTAGAAAATTGTATAGATAAGCACAACGCGCCGTTTCCGAGATCCTAGTTCCGAGGCGCCGCCGGGCCATCACAATTTGTCCTTTATCAAATTCCGATTAATCGACAGCTTTTCCCATTCTGACTCCGAACACTATACTAACCGAAAGCCTGTCCTCGGGTTGTATGTATACTGCTCTGTGAGCTTCACCTGAGCTACCGTTCGGTATCCAGGCGCGCTCATTTCTCCAGGCTGGGGATAGTCATAATGCAATGGCTCAACGGTGTATATGTATATATATATATACACGTATACACGAGTACTAGTGTATACATATATATATATATATATATACACACCGATGAGTCATTGGCCGTAACCGTCCGAAGCAAGCGAGCTCCGAACGAGGGAAACCAAACAAACAGAAGACCGCAGGGAAGCAGATCAGTGGCTGATTCTCCAATGGCTTCGTCAAGGGCAAGTATAAAGAAAATCACTCACTTATCTACTGAGACCAGTGAAGTGCGGGTTTCTGCTAATTTAGTTTGCAAAAAGGACAGATTAAATTTAATTTTAAACTTGACATATTAAAAAGGGATTGCTAAAACCCAGCAAACTAAATTACATTGCCCAAGCACCACCAACAGCATTTGTATATATTTTTTGTTTAATTCTTCTAGTTGATTTTTTGCTATATACAGTCAGGTGATGCGTAACATCATAGCCTCTCCTTGACAAATGTCAACCCCGCCTTCTCGTGGTGCGTCCTGTTCCCACTAAAGGGGCTCTGACGACCGCCAATAGCGGTATAACTATAAAATCGGGATTAGAGGAAATTCTATCCCACACTCACCAACCCGCTTGGCCAGCGTGGTGAGTTATGGCCAAACCCCTCCAAAATGATTCCACAACTTAAATCTTGGCCCTCAGTCTCCGGCAGCTGGAATGTACCTGGCCAAGGCAGCGGCCAGTGCGACATGAAGGCAGAGGGTGCTAAGAATCCCCGGAGGACCGGACTAGGCTGCCATCTGATGCTGACCTTGGCTACGTATAATGGACGCTCCCTATCTTCTGATTCAAGGCTTCTTGAATTGGAAGAGGAACTACAAAGGATCAAGTGGGACATCGTTGGGCTAAGTGAGGTAAGGAGAAAAGGAGAAGATCTCATTGAACTGAAAAGTGGACATCTCTTCTACTATCGTGGGACAGATACTGGCAGAACTAGTGGTGTTGGATTTATAATAAACAAGAAACTAAAGGATAAAGTTGTAGAAGTTGAAAGTTCCTCTGACAGAGCTGCACGTCTTGTTATCCAACTCTCGAAAAGATACCAGGCTCAGATTATTCAAACTTATGCACCCACCACAAGTCATCCTGAAGAAGAAATTGAAGAATTTTATGAGGAAATTTGTCATCTAACTAATAAAGATAAACAGCACTTGAAAATAATTATGGGAGATTTCAATGCAAAAATAGGGCAACGGAAACAGAATGAAACAGAATGAAACTTCAGTAGGTAAATTCGGTCACGGCAGCAGAAACCAGCGTGGAAATACTCTCGTTGAGTTTGCAGAGGCAGAAGGGTTTTTCATCTTGAACTCCTTCTTCAAGAAAAAGCCACACAGGAAATGGACATGGAGACATCCAAATGGGACGACAAGTGAAATTGATTTTATTATGTGTAACAAAAAATTCGTCATAGAAGACTGCAGTGTGCTAAACAAGTTCAACACAGGTAGTGACCATAGATTGGTGAGATGTAAGATGCACCTCAACACTAAACTTGAACGTGGCAAGCTCATAAGACAAACAAAATCTACTGACATAACCAACCTTAAAAAACACCATAATACCTTCACGTTGGAACTGAAGAACAGGTTCTCTGCTTTAGAAGGCCTAACATCGGAAGAAGTGGACATCTCTGAAGTTAACAGAAAAGTAACCAAAGATGTTATGGAAACAGCAACAAAATTAGCTGGGTCTAAGAACAAGTTGCATGTAAGCAAATTATCAGGTAAAACGAAAATGTTGATGCAAAAAAGAAGAGAGATGAGGACAACTAAAGAAGATGTGACTTCCAAAGTGGAATATATAGAGCTATGCAAGACAGTAAGAAAAAGTATCACTGAAGACGTAAGAAAATTCAACTGTGAACTAGTGAGGAAAGCAATTGAAAACAACCAAAGCCTAAAGATAGCAAAGGGACATCTCAGTAAGGGAAGAAAACAGATTATGGCACTGAGAAAAGAAGATGGTTCTGTAACAAGAAATAGAGGCGAAATTTTGACAAGAGTGAAAGATTTCTACTCCAAATTATATGAAAGGGATGATACATGCACTCCAGACATCATGAAAGATACCAGTACCAGAGTTCCTCCAGTCCTTCCAGCAGAAGTTGCATATGCAATCAAGAACATGAAGCGGGGAAAAGCTCCAGGAGAAGATGGAATTACTGTAGACATCATACAAGAAGCAAGTGGAGAAATCGAAACAGTACTCGCCCAAATTTATACTCGATGCCATAATGAAGGAAAGATTCCTGAGGATTGGAACACCGCTACAATGATCCTGCTACATAAGAAAGGTGACATTGAGGATCTCGGAAACTACAGACCTATCAGCCTCCTATCAGTAGTTTATAAAATCTTCACTAAAGTTCTTTCACACCGCTTGAAGGTAACACTGGACATGGCTCAACCGAAAGAACAAGCTGGATTCAGGAGTGGCTACAGCACAATAGATCATATCCACGTACTGAGAGAACTCATTGAAAGAGCGAAGGAATATGAACTTCAATTATGCATGGCTTTTATCGATTATGAAAAAGCCTTTGATTCGCTGAAACCATCAGCAGTTACAATGGCTCTGAAAACCTGCGGTATTGAAGATGCATACATTAATATTATTAATAACATCTATGAAAATGCAAGTGCAAAGATTCGGCTGTTTGAAAATACAACACACGTAAAAATTGGAAAGGGAGTGAGACAAGGTGACACCATATCTCCGAAGCTCTTTAATGCCCCATTGGGGGGTGTTTTTCAGTCGCTGAGCTGGGAAAACAAGGGGATAAAGATTAATGGAGATTATCTAACCCACCTACGTTTTGCTGATGACGTAGTCATTTTTGCAACTACCCCATCAGAGCTGCAGAGTATGATCCAGGAACTTGCTGACAAGAGTAAAGAAGTGGGATTAAAAATGAACTTTCAGAAGACAAAAGTGATGTTCAATGCTTTTACAAGAAATGAAGATTTATCGATTGATGGAGAAAAGCTGGAGATAACAGACACGTACGTTTATCTTGGACAGCAGATATCAAGTGAGGGTCACATTGATGAAGAAATTAATCGGCGTACAAAACTTGCCTGGAGAGCATTTGGAAGAAACAGCATAATTTTCAAGAGCAATATGCCATTATGTCTTAAAAGAAAAGTGTTTGATCAATGCATCCTTCCAGTGCTTACGTATGGTGCAGAGACGTGGACCTTAGCTAAAAGAGACATACGAAGGCTGCAGACAACTCAAAGAAGCATGGAGAGGTGCATACTTGGTGTAACCAGGAGAGATAAGAAGAGGAACTCGTGGATCCGAAAGATGACAAGAGTGGAAGACATCATGATCAGAGTTAAATCCCTGAAATGGCAAGGGGCTGGACATACTGCTAGAAGGACAGATCATCGATGGACAGCCGAAATTTTAGATTGGATTCCAAGGGACAGGAAAAGACCCAGAAGAAGACCACATGGGAGATGGGTGGATGAAATTCGAAAGTATGCAGGGGTGACATGGAGGAGACTGGCACAAGACAGACCGTTGTGGAGGAAACTTGGGGAGACCTTCGTCCAGCAGTGGATTGATAATGGTTGACAATGATGATGATGATGATGATGATGATGACATACATAGGAAAAACCAAAATTCTGATGCCAAAAAGAAGAGAGGTGAGGACAACTAAAGGAGATGCGACTTCCAAAGTGGAATATATAGAGGCAAGACAGTAAGAAAAAGTATCACTGAAGACGTAAGGAAATTCGACTGTGAACTAGTGAAGAAAGCAATTGAAAGCAACCAAAGCTTGAAGAGAGCAAAGGGACATCTGCGTAAGGGAAGAAAACAGATTATGGCTCTGAGAAAAGAAGATGGTTCTGTAACAAGAAATATAGGTGAAATTTTGACAAGAGTGAAATATTTCTACTCAAAACTATATGAAAGGGATGATAATGTACTCCAGACATTACAGAAGGTACCAGCACCAGAGTTCTTCCAGTCCTCCCAGCAGAAGTTGCACATGCAATCACATGCAACATGAAACGGAGGAAAAGCTCCAGGAGAAGATGGAATTACCGTAGACATCATACAAGAAGCAAGTGGAGAAATTGAAACTGTACTCGCCCAAGTTTTCACTCGATGCTTTAATAAAGGGAAGATACCTGAGGATTGGAACAATGTTACAATGATCCTGCTACATAAAAAAGGTGACATTGAGGATCTCAGGAACTACAGACCTATCAGCCTCCTAGCAGTGGTTTATAAGATCTTCACTAAAGTTCTTTCACGCCGTTTGAAGGTGACACTGGACATGGCTCAACCGAAAGAACAAGCTGGATTCAGGAGTGGCTACTGCACTATAGATTACATCCAAGTACTGAGAGAACTAATCGAAAGAGCGAGGGAATATGAATTTCCATAGTGCATGGCTTTTATCGATTATGAAAAAGCCTTTGATTCGGTGAAACCATCAGCAGTTACAATGGCTCTGAAATCCTGCGGTATTGAAGATGCATACATTAATATTATTCATTACATCTATGAAAATGCAAGTGCAAAGATTAGGTTGTTTGAAAATACAACACACGTAAAAATTGGAAAGGGAGTGAGACAAGGTGACACCATATCTCCGTAGATCTTTAATGCCACATTGGAAAATGCCTTTCAATCACTGAACTGGGAAAACAAAGGGATAAAGATTAATGGAGATTATCTAACCCACCTTCGTTTTGCTGATGACGTAGTCATTTTTGCAACTACCCCATCAGAGCTGCAGAGTATGATCCAGGAACTTGCTGACAAGAGTAAAGAAGTGGGATTAAAAATGAACTTTCAGAAGACAAAAGTGATGTTCAATGCTTTTACAAGAAATGAAGATTTATAGATTGATGGAGATAACAGATGCGTACGTTTATCTAGGACAGCAGATATCAAGTGAAGGTCACATTGATGAAGAAATTAATCGGCGTATAAAACTTGCCTGGAGAGCTTTTGGAAGAAACAGCATAATTTTCAAGAGCAACATGCCATTATGTCTTAAAAGAAAAGTGTTTGATTAATGCATCCTTCCAGTGCTTACGTATGTTGCAGAGACGTGGACCTTAACTAAAAGAGACATACAAAGACTACAGACAACTCTAAGAAGCATGGAGATATGCATGCTTGGTATAAGCAGGAGAGATAAGAAGAGGAACTCGTGGATCAGAAAAATGACAAGAGTGGAAGACATCATGATCAGAGTAAAATCCATGAAATGGCAATGGGCTGGACATATTGCCAGAAGATGAGACAATCGATGGACAGCCGAAAATTTAAACTGGATTCCAAGGGACAGGAAAAGACTCAGAAGAAGATCACATGGGAGTTGGGTGGATGAAATTCGAAAGTATGCGGGAGTAACATGGAGGAGACGGGCACAAGACAGACCGTGGTGGAAGAAACTTGGGGACACCTTCGTCCGGCAGTGGATTGATAATGGTTGACAATGATGATGATATATTACGGCCAAAGCCCGAAGTCTAGTCGCTTCGTGAAATGATCGGTCACTTCTAGCTTTGGCCAGCTCGTGTGGCCAAAGCCCGAAATACACAATAATTTACTAGTACTTCGGGCTATGGCCAGGCAGTTCTAGATTTGCCCGTGAGAAATTGGCTAAAGTTATTAATTATCTTTTCTTCGGTCGTCCTATGTGGAACGAAGGTGCGAATTTAGTGGATAAATATCCTACGGTATTGCTGGTAGGGATTCAAGTCTCAGCTGATCTTTAAGATTCCCATGCTCCGAAAAAAAAAAAAAAAAAAAAAAAAAAAACATGTAATTATGAGCATTTTTCCAAATTAGTACAAACAGCATAAAACAGATAAACAAATTATCTGTTTTTTACTTTTACTTGCTTGTGCAGTTTGATAATATAATGGCATGTATTTTATAGCATGTAATTATGACAGTTGAACAAATGACTTCAAAGAGGTGATTTTACCAGTGTGGAAATCTGTTTAGTTTTACTTGTTTGTGCAATCTGAGCTGTTATGACATTTGAATTACATAACCTATAGCCTCATTTACACTTACATCTATTTGTTAAACATTTTCTACTACAAAAGCATTTTGAAAATCATTGGCCTCCAGCTAAAAACACTGACTCGATGATGCTGTTCTTAATGATATTTCATTATCCAGATTTGGACATGGCGGTAGCACGAGAAAAGAGAAAGAACTAAATTGAAAGCACAGAAATATCAAAAGATAATTACTAACTTCGGCCAGTTTCTTACGGCTAAATCTAAAACTGGCCGGCCAAAGCCCGCAGTACAGGTAAATTATTGTATATTTCGAGCTTTGGCCACATGAGCTGGCCAAAGCTAGAAGTGGCCGGTCATTTCGCAAAGTGACCAGACTTCGAGCTTTGGCCGTAACACACACACACACACACACACAAACAAATATACACTATCTACCAGGAAGTAATTGGACACCTGTGATAGCAAAGAAAAACGAAGTTTATTCACCTGCAATAGTTGGTGGAGCCTCCACGAGCGGCGATTACAGCTGCGACCCTCCGGGGCATACTGTCAACCAAACGTTGTACGACGGCTAGCGGTATTTTCTTCCACTCGGCTTGGAAAAGACAGGTCAGTTCCTTCACCGATTTCGGACGGTGGCGGCACCCCTTAAGTCGACGCTCCAACTCGTCCCAGAGGTGCCCGATAGGGTTAAGGTCTGGGATTTGCGCAGGCCAGTCCATTCAATTAACCCCATTGTCACCATACCAAGCCATGGTGGACCTCGCAACATGACAGGTGGCATTGTCATCCTGAAAGTAACATGGGTCCACCCCGTAAAACTGCCACAACATAGGAAGCGCATGGTCATCCAAAATGGTGCAGTAGGTCTCAGCGTTGAGTCTACCAAGAATTGCGACCAAGAGTCCCGTGCCATACAAGGAGAAATACCCCCATAGCATAATTCCACCGCCGCCGAACTTCACAGTTGGCATAATACATTCCGGCAGGAGGCGTTCTCCACGCAGACGCCAAACCCAGACCCTGTCATCCGAACGGTAGAGGATGAACCTTGATTCGTCGCTCCAGAGACCCGTTTCCACTGCTCAACAGTCCACTGTCGACGTTATTTGCACCACGTTAGCCGAGCAACGCTATTGGACTTGGTGATCAAAGGCTTGTGGGCGGCAGCACGTCCATGATAACCGAGCAGATGGGCTTCCTTACGGATGGTATTCATCGAAAGAACACTCCCGGATGCCTGTTGAAACTCCTCGCGGATGTGGCCCATCGATTTGGGGCGGTTCTTCCGAATTTCTCTGGCCAGCACCCGTCGGTCTCTAACTCCCAGTTTTGTGGGTCTGCCGGGTCGGGGCACATTCAGACAGTCACCTCTTATCTTCCACTTACCAATCACGTAGGCCACTGTCGATTTTGGGTACTTCACCTCACTGCATGTGTCACGTATGGATCGGCCATTTCTGTGATACCCGACGATTACACCTTTCTCGAAATCAGAGAGCTCCGAACTGCGTGGTATCTTGCATGCGACTGGTTGCGTTGTTGTTTCCCACACGATATTTAACGGCGGCGACCGCAGATATCGTCAATTGCAGGGGTGTCCAATTACTTGTTGGTAGATAGTGTATATACAGGCCAGAGCTAGGAAATTACGAGCCAATAGTGTTCGAACCGTTTCTTGTAGAGAACGTTCCGAAAATAGTTCACAAATCTGTTGTTCCGTGGTCTATTTTTGAATTTGTGAACTATTTTCGGAACATTTCCTGAAAAAACTGAACACTGTAGGTTGGTAATTTCCTAGCTCTGGTCTGTGACTTACCCACAACTCCATTGCTATGTTTATATTTCTGTCGGGAGAGGTTTAGATGTAAGTTTTGTGTGTTTGATATTTTTATTGGTTTTGATTATTAGTTCAGGTAGGGAAGACAGAGTGCGTCAAAATTAAACATTACGAAATTTTATTAAGACGTCTAATATTTGGCATTTGCGAGTTACTTAGGCGCTCTCATGAAACCTAAACTATAATTTTAACTCCGGGACTCCAGATGTGTTTCCCTGAAGTCTGGGGTTCCCGAGTTGTTTCATTTTATGTTATTTTTGCTTCTTGTATCAGTGTAAATTTTTACCACTTGATGTATTATTATTTTTGCTATTCTATTTTTAAAGTGCTAATTTTCGGTTCACAAATGGATTCATGAAAGTGGGTTGCTTGTGGTTTATTCTATGTTTATTTCAACTACGTCTGATAGGAGAATGGGCCACCATTGGGCACCCGAAATTTTAGACTGGATTCCAAGGGACAGGAAAAAAACCCAAAAAAGTCTGTATGGGAGATGGGTGGATGAACTTCGAAAGCATGCGGGAAATTGACATGGAGGAGACTGGCTCAAGACAGACCGTTGTGGAAGAAACTTGGGAATACTTTCATAAATAAATGAAAAAATAAATAAAGCAGTGGATGGATAATGGATGACGATGATGATATAAATGTATAGAAGCACCAACAGCAAATTATCCTACTAAAATCTAAAATATTAGTTTTTCTTTTGTTTGAGAGTTAACGATCCGATCCGCATGAACACTATTACGATCCGATCCGCACATCTGCACGACTTTAGGGATGACGAACTTCATATGGTCTGAGGACCATATGAAGTTCGTCATCCGTCATTTAGAGCTATCTGAGGCTATATGGAATCAGTTGTCCATAATTTAGCGACATTGAAGGCTGTGTGGAGTCAATTATTCCAAATGTGAGTCTGTAGGAATTCGAGGGCCGCTGGGGTGCAGTGGTAGCATGTCCAGCGCGTAAATGGAAGACCCTAGGTTCGATTCCCGGTGGCGGCCGATGAGAATTTTTCTGTGACTCACTCATAAACGTGGAAAGAGCAATGACTTCTGTTTGATGTTCCTAATCCACGCCAATTGTCTGTGTTAATTAATCCGACCGAATTTAGAGACATCTGAGGATATATGGAGTTAGGCGTCCCTATTTTAAAGACATCTCATGCTATATAGAGTTAGGCGTCCCTATTTTAGAGCCACCTGACTTTATGTGGAATCAGTCATCCCTAAGTTAGAGCTACTGGATCCAAGAAAGGGGAAGTACCAGTGCCGGAAAAACATACAACGTGCATGTCTTCTTGTCAGAGAATTTAAAACCAAACCCTGAAGTGGGAGAAGTCAGAAATAGAAACCTTAATTTGAGAACGTCGGTTCTGCCCATAGCCGAGTGGCTAAGTCCTTGCCCGTGCCCGATCCGTTAAAAAGTTACAATATGTCCTGTTTAAGATTTTCAAACCACAGCCCAGCTCATCTAATCAATCCTCTGATCTTTTTTTTTATTGGGTGTTTAACGACTACCGTGAGCAACCCAGTGGGCTATAAGTAGCCACCCGTCCCTAATTTAGGGCCACTAAGAGAGCCAGTGCCGTAAGACAAACATAACATCCATACCTCACTGGGATTCGAACCCGGACCCATCTCAGACGAATCATCAGAAGCCTTTGCTTTGACCACTACGCCACAAAGGGTGTCCTCTGATCTTAGAACCTTAATCCATTGATTTCAGCCATGATTAATGAACGCGCTCGGTTTGTGTTAGACTTTCATATCTTCCATTTAACAGACAAAACCACGGAATGAGAAAGAAACTTCGTTTCAATGTTTCGGAATTCAGTTATTCATTTGGAGACTGTAAAACGGTAACTTCTCTATTGCCGCCCAGGTGGCGTAGTGGTCTCTGATAATTCGTCCGAAAGGGGTCCGGGTTCGAATCCCGGTGAGGCATGGATGTTGTGTCTCCCTTCTCTGGAACCAGTGACCTTAAATTAGGGACGGTCGACTGCTTATAGCCCATTGAGTTGCTCACGGTGGTCGTTAAACCTAAAAAAAAAAAAAAAAAAAAAAAACTTTTCTATTAAAAACACAAAAGCTTAAAATACATGCATTTCAAGGAAATCAAATTAAATTGATTTTTTCTTCATTTGTTTCAGGGATTGACAACCACCACGAGCAACCATTAAGGCCATAAGCAGTTGTTCGTCCCTAATTTGGGGTAATTGGTTCCAGGAAACGACAATAAGACAGGGGCAGCACCTATACCTCATACACAAATCGAACCCGAACGACTATGTCGAAAACTTGCGCTTATGACCACTCCGGGAACGGGGTGGCATGTTTTCACTTACGAAATCGAATTTGGTTTCATTTCATTTGTTATTTTGAATCTCTAATATTGGGAGGTAATATTAGGAAGAAACGATGATATCACAAGTGAGTCCTCAATTTGCCAGACGACAAGTTTTTCCATTAATCCAACAGCAAAGTGCTTAATCATCTAGCCCGGATCCGGCCCGGCTCGATCCCGAATCTTTTCTTTTAGTTGACGAAACAGAAAGCCGAGCCGGACCGGTACAGACCTTTTGACTGAAGCCCGCGACCTAGACTAGTCGTCCACTAAGTGACCAACTTCATTTTACACCATCATGACGCCCCAACTGGTAGCTATAGAGATAGCTTTTATCAAGAAGAACCATGTGGTTCATTTTTTAAGAACAAAAGTATAATTAACAACAAACTTCAAAAAGTAAACTGGTGTCCAAAATTAAGGCGATGAATGCAAATTCGAGAATATGTCCAAAACGAGAAGAACGATTGTCAAGTATTTTGCAAGGGGAAACGCTAAGTCGACGTAACATTGTGCTAGCCCCTATGAAAACATGCAAATGACGACCGTAATGCCACGCACGCTGGCTTGAACTTTGTTCTGAGTGGGGTTCAGAAATTGAAGTTTGAGTTGGACTGTCAGTGGAAGAATGGCTGAACACCACCAATTGGAAAACTCTCTACACTGTTAGAAAATTTGTGGTAGGCTGCACCAAAAAGTGGTGAAAGGATACACTATTGTGTGGTGCAAACGAAACCCAACAACATGGTGCAACTACGTTATGATGCAAGGTTGATCCACATTATGGTGCGAGGTTGCACCATGTTGTTGGGTTTCGTTTGCACCACACAATAGTGTATCTTTTCTCAGAAAGTGGTGCAGCTGGTGTAACACCACTATTTGGTGCAACCTACCACACAATTTTTTAACAGTGTACGGTGGAGAGTGAGGTAGATTGGAACAGGCCAATCGCAGGCTGAGATGCCGCATGTGGTCTCCAATCTCTGGAGACAGTTCCAGGAAACCAGAACAATAACCAGAAAGCCGTAACAAGAAAGCCCGTGAGCTACAACAAGTGAAGACGACTGGTATTTGTCTCTAACAGCTTGGCAACTGTCGCAGGATCTCGTCTGCTACGGGTACCGCGATATCCAGGCACACAGTTTACAGATGACTCCACGGGAGAGGATGTATCCAAGAATCTCAATGATCTGTATCCCACTAGCCGCACCAAACAGAACAGTCCGTCTGAATTGCGTCAGACAACAACATTACTATGGATACCTAATCAATGCGCCCGTGTTCTCTTCAGTGACGAGACGCGTTACAGTCTAAACACTGATTATCGATGTGTGCACACATTTGGAGAGAGGAGGGCTCCTATGGTTTAGGTTGGCATCGTATTGGACGTACGCCACTGCACTTGTTTTCAGGAAGCACCCGGACTGTTGCGCGCTGCAAGGATGACATCCTAGACCTCCATGTACGTTTTTTTTTTTTTTTTCAGGGGAGTTGTTGACTTCCAGTTCCTTTTTCATGGACGATAACTCCAGTCTCCATAGGACTCGCCTAATCGAGAAATACCTGGAGAGCAAGACGTATTTGTCGATTAGCCAGGATGGAGTATCCCGCGAGATCTCCCGATCTGAATCCGATAGAGCGTGTCTGGGCCACCCTGTGAAGAGCAGTTGCAAGCCGGCATCCCCTCTCGGGACACCGATGCTCCATGGCGGTGGATCGGAGTCCCGGGAGGGGCTGCTGATGTGCTTAACAGCATTAGGGCTCGTTGCGAGAGCTGTATTGCTGTTCGGGTTAATCACACTCCCTATTAACCCCTCAAACTTGCTGCCTCACTTTGGGACTGCCACGCGCATGCTCTTTATTTATACAGTGATGGAATCCTTTTCTGTTGTGCATTGCAGCATTGTCGGTATATGTATGCCCGTACCAGCTATCATTAAACACTGTCGTGTGGATTTTTCGTTATTCTTGATTTCGTGTTTGTCACGTTAACTTTGGACACCAGTGTAGTTATGCAGAATTGCATATTAAAACCGCGGGCCACATACTCTGCTCGACATAGAAAATGTCACACTACTAAGGAATGCACAAAACGTCATGAAACTTAGACAAGTAGGTGGGAATGAAGTTTTTTAATTTCTGAGAGCTTACCTGAATGCGATAGGCGAGGAGACAGTATAATGCGGCCTGATTCAGTAGGACGTATGACCGCCAGACTGGGCTTTACATTCCCCAATACGATGCAGTATCGAGTGGGAAATTCCCTGGATGGTGTCGTGTGGTATCATTGACCTATGTCGACAATTCATCGACATTACGAGGGGGTTGTGCGGAGGCGCTAAGACATCTGCTAATACGTCCCACACGTTTTCTGTTGGGGAGAAGTCTGGGATCGGGCTTGTCAAGGCGGCAGCTGGACACCTTATAGGTACTGTCTGCCGATGTTAGCAGTGTGCGGAAGACCGTTATCTTGTTGAAACTGCGCATCAGGAATATCACGGAGATACTGCAACAAATTGAGCTGCAGCACCTCATCGATGAATCGCCGTGCTGTCATCGTACGAGTGGTAAACGGCTGTTGAAGCTGGTAGCTCCACAACCCATGACCCCAGGCTGAGGAGTTGCATGACGCTCACGCATGATAGCAAGATAAGCCAAGTGATCACAACCTCCAGACTCTCAATCAGCAATCGTCGGCGCTGAGACAGGAGCCAGACTCGTCGCTGAATAGGACAGAAGCTGATCGTCGCTGAATAAGACAGAAGCTAGTTCGTCGCTGAATACGACAGAAGCTAGATCGACGCTGAATACGAACTTTTCAAGAGCACATTCACTATCAGTTGGTGTCTAATGTATATGATTATGCACTACATGTTTATTGCTCTTCTACTGCTAGTAGTCTCAGGTGGGATCTCCCCCAAGTTTCTATCCGGCAAAGTGTAGTTTGAATGACCCCGGAGTAAACAAGCTCAACTTTTGTGAAGTCAGAGGCTGGCAGATATACACACATAGCGCCGTGGATTGTTGGCCACCGTAGCGTAAGGCGAACGCACTCGGCTAGTTATCGAGATATCTGGGGTTCGATCCCAGCGGTGTCCGGATAACAATTTTTCGGTTACTGTGTATTAATTAAAGAAAAACGTGGAAAGAGCGATGACTTTGTCTATTCACATTGTCTCCACGTATTTGGAAGATTTACACAAGCTCAACCAACTATAGAGCCGATTTTTTTCTTATTTCATTCCACTTAATTTTGCGGTAAACATTCGTTCTCCGAGTAAGCATTATTTAGGTCATGACGTGTCTATATGAAAAATTGCAAATGGCGTTAGTACTTCCCACCAAGTGAACGATCGGGTCTCTTTGAATATTATTATACACTGAAGAGCAATTGAATTAGAAATACCTGTCTAGTAACGATTAGAACCACCTTTCGCTCTGATGACGGCGGCGATTCGTCTCGGCATGGACTCGACAAGACACCGGAAGCGTTGGGAAGCCATACGGATCCACGACCCCTGAACAAGCTCCCACAGTTCACGAAGATTTGATGGAGAGGGGATCAGAGCCTCGAACATCTCTCTCGACGGCATCCCAGATGTGCTCGATTATATTGAGGTCGGGTGACCTAGCTGGCCAAGGAAGCGAGGTCACGTCGGTGGAGTGTTCATCCAACCATTCGGATACAATTCGGGAGCGATGGCACGGTGCATTGTCTTGTTGCAGGATGAGGTCCCCAGTGGGGTGTTAAAGACGCACAAACGGGAGCAAATGGACGTCCAGGATATTCCGGTAACGTTAACCCGTGAGGGACGATGTCACACGTACCAGGAGTCCCATTTCAGTCCACGTAAACAGTCCCCAGACGAGAATGTCACCCCCACCAGCTTGGATCCTCCCCACTGGCAAGAAGGATCCATCGCTACATGTGGTTTGCGCCGTACTCGTATCCTGCCAACCGCATGTACCAACGTGAATCTCGACTCATCAGTCCAGGCAACATTTTCCCACATGTCTAGGATCCACTGGCGATGTTCCCGCGCCCATGTTAATCTTTGCACAATGTGATGTGCGGTCAGCAGCGGTACCCTCGTGGGACGATGGCTTCTGTACCCCATAGTGAGGAGATGGTTCTGGATGGTGTGGCTGCTTACACGTTTTTGTGAACCAGCGTTAAGTTGTAGAGTGATTTCTTGTACTGTGGCCCGTCTATCCGCTGTTACAATGCGAGCTAGCGGATGATGACTCCGCTCATCCACGGCAGTTGGCCCTTGCAGGGATGGTTTTACCGGATTCGATGTACTCACGGTGCACCCGTGACACAGTGGCTCGTGAAAATCCCAGTGCCTGCACGACTTCCGAGATGGAGCGACCCATTCGTCGGGCCCCGACACTTTGCCCATGATCAAATGCGCTTAGATCTTTCGTCTTACCCATACTGCGTGCGACTCTTACTGATTCCCGTCGCATCACTCCTTATATTGTCAGATCGCTGCATACGTCATGTCGTTTCCGTTTGCAGGGCCGCCCACTGCGCCACATTTCCATAACGCCAGCTTTCTCTAATTCAATTGCTCTTCAGTGTACGCTGTTTTATTTTCGAGGATTATATGAGAAAAAATCTCTTTCCGAAAATTTTGAAAAATTTCGGAGAAACTTCAAATTAAGGAGCAAGAAAGTGTCTTGAGTTAGTACATAAAAAGGCCGTTCTACAAAAACTGATAAGTTTTTTTTTTGAGTTGGCAACAGTGCACAGGGGAAAAATAACCACGCAGACGACTAACTGAATTAAGAAAGTTTCTATGGCAAAAGTTATTAGCCGTGGCAGATAATTCTGGTTTTGTTATTGCGCAATTGTTTATGATACGTCCGCCTTTCGACATATAGCTATGGAAGTGAGTGATCCAAAATTAAGAAGTGAAATGCGTTGTGCGATAAAATTTGCTATCGTTTGGGTAAAACGAGTCCAGAAACAGTTGATTTTATGGAAAAAGTTTACAAAGATAAATATTTGAGTTAAGTAAACGATTTTTAGACGGAACCATGAGTTAAAAAAAGGGCGTTTGTCGGCAGTACTCGCTCCTAGGCCTGATCGACCTGAAAGTGTTATAACGAAGTAAATTTCTCCGTCATTTCTACTACGCGGACGTTTTATTCTGATTCCTATCTGCCTTTATGTCGTGTGCGTCCTTCTGGCAGGTACGTCACATCTCCTGGTACGTTACAGTGTTGTTACAGAGCGTATTGTTAACACTGGGCAATCGTGCAAGGAGATCGATGAATGACGTGTGAAGACATAGCGGCGTCAACTAATATTTTAAAAACGTCGGCATTCCGCAGTCTACGCGACAAATTACTGCTGCGCCGTGGGCGTTCCATATGGGTACCTCATCCCCTGACGAGAGAACAATTGTTAGCCAGAGTTCAGGTGTGTCATGAGTGGAAACAAATGATTACAAAGGATCCAAACTTTCTAAACACAGTAATAACTGCCGATGAAACATGGGTCCACTATTTCCACCTTCACGAAGCACGCAAGGAGTGTGTGGAAACACACAGGCATGCCTCCTCCAAAAGCAGTCCGTCAAACCAAATCAGCTGGAAGGTGATGATGGTAATTTTCCTTGATCATAAAGGTGTAGTCTACAATCATGCCGTTCCTCCACAAATTTCTGTCAATGATGAGTATTACATTTCAGTCTTAAAGCGTCTGCGACGACACATATCGATTAAGCGACCGGAACTGGTGGCAAGTGGACCCTACAGGATGATAACGCCCGCCCACATGTGGCTGCTTGTGTTCAAGAGTTCCTTAAATACAGTATCGAAATCATACCACAGCCTGCCTAGAATCCTGAGCTCGCCCCGTGCGATTTCTGGTTGTTTCCAACAATGAAGAAGTTCCATGGAGCAACATCCAACGCAGATGCTGACGTTATTCAAGCTGTGCAGAGGTCGCTAAAGCAGCTTCCACAAAATGTCTTCGCCACATGCTTTGAAAAGCAGACTGAACGATGGGGCCGTTGCATATCATCCGAGGGAAAATACTTTGAGAAATAATAGCATATATTTTGCTGTACCTATATTTTTTCGTTTTGTGTGATTTTACTCTGAGTTTTTATGGAACGGCCGTTGTACATACATACAGACATAAGTATACAGGGTGTTCGTAAACTGTTTTGACAAAAGAAGGGGGGTGAGAGTACCCATCAAGACGAACAATATTTACAATGGAACCTAGGGTCGCAATCCACTCTGAGTGTCAGAAAAGAGTAAAGTTAGATGTCCAAGTTGAACTTTCAACAGTGCAAAGAAAGAGAATTAACGACATCATAAGTTGCACAATCCCATTTATGGAGATCAGGGAGAGACTCAAAGTAGATGCTCAAAGTGGCGGCCACGGGTGCCGTTGCAAAATTCACACCGGCGAATGCAAGACTGGCGCACCCTCTCGAAGACTTATGGTGTCGTGTTTATCCTGACCGCTGCAACAACGATTCTCGCGACGAGATCTACCACGGAGTCCACAGGCGTCTCGTACAACAATGATTTCGTGTGTCCCCAGAAGAAGAAATCCAGTGGGTTTAAGTCCAGTGAGCGTGGAGGCCACGCCACAGGTCCGCCACAGGTCCGCCACGTCCAATCCATCGTGCGGGATATGTGGCATTCAGGAAAGTGTCTACTGCACCTTGATAAGCCAATCAGCTGCAACTGTCGATGCTGCGTCTTTTCTCTGGCAATTTGCATACGGTAAATGCTTGACGGTGATGTTCTGGCGATGTGCTACTTATCCGGCACGAAAGAAATGACGTCTGAGGTGACGACTTGTGCTTGTTGGACGTATTTCGAAGTTACGCTTTTCTGACACTCAGAGTAGAATGCGACCCTAGGTTCCATTGTAAATATTGTTGGTCTTAACAAATATATATACGATCGATGAAGAAAACGGGTTTCTGTACGCCCAAATATTCTCTCAGCAGACCAACGCGCATCACCTTCTACGCTCACTGAAGCCGGAGTCTATGCTATTCCTTTGGATTATCCTGACGCATCCGTTAAGTCCTACATCGGGATGACAAAGATCCTTCCAGATCCGTTTTTCTGAACACCAAAGGGACGTTAAGGCCGGAAAGCTTACGACGGCACTAGCCCGTGATGTTGCATCTGAAAGGGCAGTTCCCAGATGGGGAGATTTTAAGAAACTAGCACCGTACGTCAGCGCAAGAGCTACTGCGCTTCGCGAAACCATCGAGATCATCACGCGACGGAATGTGTGTAACAAAGATGTAACCACGAGCCTTCCTTTCATATGGCACCGGCTCCTAGAAGTTACACGTGACCACCCGGCCCTGGGATCAAACAACCCGTGACATCGCGCAAGTGTTTTACTTATTTTGAATTTAATTATATTCTCAGAAATACATTTGTTCCAGTTGCTTCTGCGATCTTTAACTACTAAATGCCTGATGAAGCTACCCGGAGGTAGTGAAAGCTAGCATCTTTTGTTTCCCTTATTTTCTACGCCTAATAAACGGAGTTCACTTTTTATTTTTATTTTTATTTTTATTGTGTTTCACATTGTTGGTCTTACTGGTAACTATCACCCCTCTTCTTTTGTCAAAACAGTTTACGAACTCCCTGTATATCATTTAGCTGTTCTCTGAGATTCAGAGGTTAGCTCTTAGCTCATCTGCCAGATTAAAGTTTAAAACTGATGGGACTAGATTTTACTTACGGTTGATGTATCAAACGTCACCATTTACAGCGATCTCGGCACACAATTCGAGTTTCACTGACATCCATCACACAGGTCATACAAGACCTTCTGTACTTCTTACTCATTACCGTTTTCTCATGTAGACACTCCTGAATATGGTCCTCCCCTAATACCCTTGGTCTTTTTCTACCTTTATGTCATGCCACTTGGGCGGAATAAATTCTCTTAGTAAACATCTTACTACTCGTTCTTTCAACAAGCATATCTGTCACCACCTTAATAAAAACATTTTCCCTCACATTACACATCTTCAACAAATGTACTTTGCTGCAAACCCCCTAAGTAACGCATTTCTCGAGTATACAACCTACTCCTACATCCCTTCTGCGGTTTTTATGGCCAGTAAGAATAATTAAATTTTAATACACAGCGTTCGAGACTTTTTGAGAACTCATCATTCTTGGGAAATCATCCTAAAGCAGCTATGACTTTCAAAAATCAATTCACTTGCCTTAATTTCACCATCAAATCTCTTTTCTGTATCAAATATACCGACATTACTTTCTGCGAGTGTTTTTTACGCTTTCCAACCGTAGGTTGAAGAAGCGTATACGCTCCAGCTTTGTCCGTCTGTCCGTCCGCACGATAACTCGCGTAAAAATGGTTCGAGTTCAATAAAAGTTTAGTATTTGGTAGGTAGCCACCTAGGGACGAACCCTATTGAGAACGGACAAAATGGGGTCAAATGTCAGGACATAGGAGCGGGATCCATTCCATTGCCCTTGTGCGTCATAACTTGCGTAAACATTGTTCAATTTCGATGGAATTCTAGTATTTGGTAGGTAACCACCCGGGGACGAAACCTATTTAAAAATGGGTGGAATGGGGTCAAAGATCAGGACACAGGAGTGGGATCCATTCCATTGCCCTTATGCTTCATAACTTAGGTAAAAATGCTTCGATTGCCACAAAACTTAATCATGTTGTTCCGGAGCTATAGTGAACCGGTTCTTTTGAATATCAACGAATTGGGGTCAAAGGTCATGGCACAGAAGCAAGATTTATTCCGCAGGCATTATTCTCATAACTTACGTAAAAATGCTTCTGTTGCGACAAAACTTTATTATGTTATTCCGCAGGTATACTGAACCGGTTCAGTGGAATATCATCGAAACGGGATCAAAGGTCCGGGGAGAGGAGCGAGATTTATTCCACAGTCATTATCCTCACAACTTGAGTAATAACTTGAGTTATGATTTCTGGTATGTTGGAAAGCGTATCATAATCAATGCATTGCATGATTTTACTAACTTGTTTCTTTTATATTAGAATTCACTTGAGATTATCTCGCCGCAACAGTTGAATTTTGCGATAAATATTCCAACTTTGTAAGCATCTTCACGCGTCTATTCGTTAACGCATTTTTTCTTCTTTCAAACAACTCGAGATGTATAATAGAAAGCGAGTAGGAATTTCCAATTTTCACATAAAACATTTCGGGGAGTTGCTGTTAAGTCAAATTCATAATTTCATTTACAGTACATTCCTGAGAACTGGTCCCAGAGTGTATCCAGGTGAGGCTTCCTTGGGTAAGCCGAAACGTCTCCCAGGAGCTCATCCGTCAACATGGTGTAACAGAAAACGGGATTCGTCTGACCATGAGACCCTCTTCCAGTTTTCTGTGGTGCAATGTCGATGATTATGTGCTCAGTGCAAGAGTTGACGACGGTGAATGGCTGTCAATACAGGAACGCGAGTGGGTGGGTATGCGGCTCCGCAGACTCACATTCAAAAGCGTAGGATGAGCTGTTTTTGGACACATTGGGATACAGGAACGCGAGTGGGTGATTATGCGGCTCCGCAGACTCACATTCAAAAGCGTAGGATGAGCTGTTTTTTGGACACATTGGGATCTTCACCACAATTGGAGTTATGGTTAGCCACAGTAACTCTTCTGTTACTGCGGACAAGACGAGATAGCCTGTGCTGACCTCTGGCATCAATTAGACGTGACCTGCCCAAACCTTGCCGACGGCTCGAATGTTACCATATATATATATATATATATATACTTAAGAGCAAAACTGAAGACTAAGGAAAAAATTTTAGAATTTAAAACGAAGGGTGCAAAATAACCTGAAAATCAAAACGCGCAACGCAGCAGTTTTGAAAATTCAGAATTCACATTCTATAAAGAAGATACCTAAGCAAAAAAATACATATATAATTTTGACTCACACCTAATACAACATAGAAAAGGTTATGTATCTACCTGTGTGAGTAAAAGGAGAAAAGATAAAAAAATAAAATAAAAAAAACTGAATGTAGAAGGTGTCGAGAATACTGAGCCTTGGCTTTATCAAGGACCAGCAAAAACTCTGCATTTTCTCACTTCCACAAAGACCTAGTTGGAAATGGGTTTCTGCAAGGCCATAGATGCAAGTAACATTCCCACCTAAAATAGTTTAAAAAATATATATATAAGTCATGTCACTCCGTAGAGTAGCATGACCTAGCACTAGTTAACAATTTCGCTTGCATCCATTAACCTTCATGGCTCGACCCATGCTCTTCATCTGTTACTATTAAACAGAGAGAAGAAGATTAAAGAGAACTCAAGCTGTGAGAGTGACATAATAAATAGAAATGATTTTCAGCTATAACGAAATTCCAAGTTCGTTTGAGAGAGAATTTAAACCTGAAAAACAATGCAAAAGAAATCCAAATTTTACATTGCAATTAAAAAGGAAATGTTAATTTATAACGAACAGATTTTGAAAGAAAACTTGAGTCTAAAACCCCCTACTCTACAACTTATGACAGCACGAAAACGAGAATAAGTTAAAGATAATAATTAACTAAAGAAAACTTTGTGAAAAGTTATATACCTTAAACAGTTAGTTGCAATATGTACAAAAGTATTTCAGCAGTGCTTTAAGTGCATAATTAATTAGTTATTAAGAACTTAACTACTTTGAAAAAACAGCGCATAGACAGCGCATAGAAAAGGAACAAGCTTAGCCTTCCTCTGTTCCTAGGTACCCCAAAAGACGCTCAAAGTTACAAAGAAAAGTAAGAGTTAAAACCCGCATAAATGACGGTCCTATTAAAACAAAAAAATTAAATAATATAAACAAAATCACAAAAAAGCTTAAAAATCTGTTTATAAAAGAAAATAAAAACAAATAAAAAAGAAAACTAGTTATTCATTACTAGGATAGCTATACTAAAAATAGTAAAACCAACATTAAAATTAATAAGATTCTGATTAATCTATAGAAGCTCACTAAGGTGATTTAATACATGCAAAGATTATTAAATAAACTGCTCGTGTATTTTATAATATTTCTCATGTATTCTGGAGAGTTAATTCTGCTCATTCTGATCATACAGATCCACAGTCTTAATTTTATATATTTTTTCTCTGGTTAAAATCTCCGCGCGTTGGTTTCTTGCTGTATGAGGAGGCCATCAGCCCCACCCTCACTGCCCCCAGCGTCTAGGGAGTGGCGGAAGGGGTCAGCCATGTTCTCCTCTTGTAAGGAGAAAAGTTTTTGTCACACAAGAGGTAAGCTCTCTTCCTTGTTTTGGGTTCTAGGTTTTATAAGTTCAATGTTTGTACTTTATGTACCTTTTCTCTGTCGTTTTTTAGCTTTTCAGCTTTTAAGCATTGGTTTGTCTGTTAACATTTATGCGGGTTTTAACTCTTACTTTTCTTTGTAACTTTGAGCGTCTTTTGGGGTACCTAGGAACAGAGGAAGGCTAAGCTTGTTCCTTTTCTATGCGCTGTCTATGCGCTGTTTTTTCAAAGTAGTTAAGTTCTTAATAACTAATTAATTATGCACTTAAAGCACTGCTGAAATACTTTGTACATATTGCAACTAACTGTTTAAGGTATATAACTTTCACAAAGTTTTCTTTAGTTAATTATTATCTTTAACTTATTCTCGTTTTCGTGCTGTCATAAGTTGTAGAGTAGGGGGTTTTAGACTCAAGTTTTCTTTCAAAAATCTGTTCGTTATAAATTAACATTTCCTTTTTTTAATTGCAATGTAAAATTTGGATTTCTTTTGCATTGTTTTTCAGGTTTAAATTCTCTCTCAAACGAACTTGGAATTTCGTTATAGCTGAAAATCATTTCTATTTATTATGTCACTCTCACAGCTTGAGTTCTCTTTAATCTTCTTCTCTCTGTTTAATAGTAACAGATGAAGAGCATGGGTCGGGCCATGAAGGTTAATGGATGCAAGCGAAATTGTTAACTAGTGCTAGGTCATGCTACTCTACGGAGGACATGACTTATATATATATTTTTTAAACTATTTTAGGTGGGAATGTTACTTGCATCTATGGCCTTGCAGAAACCCATTTCCAACTAGGTCTTTGTGGAAGTGAGAAAATGCAGAGTTTTTGCTGGTCCTTGATAAAGCCAAGGCTCAGTATTCTCGACACCTTCTACATTCAGTTTTTTTATTTTATTTTTTTATCTTTTCTCCTTTTACTCACACAGGTAGATACATAACCTTTTCTATGTTGTATTAGGTGTGAGTCAAAATTATATATGTATTTTTTTGCTTAGGTATCTTCTTTATAGAATATATATATATATATATATATTGGGATGTAAGGTCAGGTGATGCGTAACATCACAGCCTCTCCTTGGCAAATGTCAACCCCGCCTTCTCGTGGTGCATCCTGTTCCCACTAAAGGGGCTCTGACGACCGCCCATAGCGGTATAACTATACCATCGGGATAAGAGGAAATTCTATCCCACACTCACCAACCCGCTTGGCCAGCGTGGTGAGTTATGGCCAAACCCCTCCAAAATGATTCCACAACTTAAATCTTGGCCCTCAGTCTCCGGCAGCTGGAATGTACCTGGCCAAGGCAGCGGCCAGTGCGACATGAAGGCAGAGGGTGCTAAGAATCCCCGGAGGACCGGACTAGGCTGCCATCTGATGCTGACCTTGGCTACTTACAATGGACGCTCCCTATCTTCTGATTCAAGGCTTCTTGAATTGGAAGAGGAACTACAAAGGATCAAGTGGGACATCGTGGGGCTAAGTGAGGTAAGGAGAAAAGGAGAAGATCTCTTCGAACTGAAAAGTGGACATCTCTTCTACTATCGTGGGACAGATACTGGCAGAACTAGTGGTGTTGGATTTATAATAAACAAGAAACTGAAGGATAAAGTTGTAGAAGTTGAAAGTTCCTCTGACAGAGCTGCACGACTTGTTATCCAACTCTCGAAAAGATACCAGGCTCAGATTATTCAAACTTATGCACCCACCACAAGTCATCCTGAAGAAGAAATTGAAGAATTTTATGAGGAAATTTGTCATCTAAATAATAAAGGTAAGCAGCACTTGAAAATAATTATGGGAGATTTCAATGCAAAAATAGGGCAACGGCAACAGAATGAAACTTCAGTAGGTAAATTCGGTCACGGCAACAGAAACCAGCGTGGAAATACTCTCGTTGAGTTTGCAGAGGCAGAAGGGTTTTTCATCTTGAACTCCTTCTTCAAGAAAAAGCCACACAGGAAATGGACATGGAGACATCCAAATGGGACGACAAGTGAAATTGATTTTATTATGTGTAACAAAAAATTCGTCATAGAAGACTGCAGTGTGCTAAACAAGTTCAACACAGGTAGTGACCATAGATTAGTGAGATGTAAGATGCACCTCAACACTAAACTTGAACGTGGCAAGCTCATAAGACAAACAAAATCTATTGACATAACCAACCTTAAAAAACACCATAATACCTTCAAGTTAGAACTGAAGAACAGGTTCTCTGCTTTAGAAGGCCTAACATCGGAAGAAGTGGACATCTCTGAAGTTAACAGAAAAATAACCAAAGCTCTTATGGAAACAGCAACAAAATTAGCTGGGTCTAAGAACAAGTTGCATGTGAACAAATTATCAGGAAAAACCAAAATGTTGATGCAAAAAAGAAGAGAGATGAGGACAACTAAAGAAGATGTGACTTCCAAAGTGGAATATATAGAGCTATGCAAGACAGTAAGAAAAAGTATCACTGAAGACGTAAGAAAATTCAACTGTGAACTAGTGAGGAAAGCAATTGAAAACAACCAAACCCTAAAGATAGCAAAGGGACATCTCAGTAAGGGAAGAAAACAGATTATGGCACTGAGAAAAGAAGATGGTTCTGTAACAAGAAATAGAGGCGAAATTTTGACAAGAGTGAAAGATTTCTACTCCAAATTATATGAAAGGGATGATATATGCACTCCAGACATCATGAAAGATACCAGTACCAGAGTTCCTCCAGTCCTTCCAGCAGAAGTTGCACATGCAATCAAGAACATGAAGCGGGGAAAAGCTCCAGGAGAAGATGGAATTACTGTAGACATCATACAAGAAGCAAGTGGAGAAATCGAAACAGTACTCGCCCAAATTTTCACTCGATGCCTTAATGAAGGAAAGATTCCTGAGGATTGGAACACCGCTACAATGATCCTGCTACATAAGAAAGGTGACATTGAGGATCTCGGAAACTACAGACCTATCAGCCTCCTATCAGTAGTTTATAAAATCTTCACTAAAGTTCTTTCACACCGCTTGAAGGTAACACTGGACATGGCTCAACCGAGAGAACAAGCTGGATTCAGGAGTGGCTACAGCACAATAGATCATATCCACGTGCTGAGAGAACTAATTGAAAGAGCGAGGGAATATGAACTTCCATTGTGCATGGCTTTTATCGATTATGAAAAAGCCTTTGATTCGGTGAAACCATCAGCAGTTACAATGGCTCTGAAAACCTGCGGTATTGAAGATGCATACATTAATATTATTAGTAACATCTATGAAAATGCAAGTGCAAAGATTAGGCTGTTTGAAAATACAACACACGTAAAAATTGGAAAGGGAGTGAGACAAGGTGACACCATATCTCCGAAGCTCTTTAATGCCACATTGGAGGGTGTTTTTCAGTCGCTGAGCTGGGAAAACAAGGGGATAAAGATTAATGGAGATTATCTAACCCACCTTCGTTTTGCTGATGACGTAGTCATTTTTGCAACTACCCCATCAGAGCTGCAGAGTATGATCCAGGAACTTGCTGACAAGAGTAAAGAAGTGGGATTAAAAATGAACTTTCAGAAGACAAAAGTGATGTTCAATGCTTTTACAAGAAATGAAGATTTATCGATTGATGGAGAAAAGCTGGAGATAACAGACACGTACGTTTATCTTGGACAGCAGATATCAAGTGAGGGTCACATTGATGAAGAAATTAATCGGCGTACAAAACTTGCCTGGAGAGCTTTTGGAAGAAACAGCATAATTTTCAAGAGCAATATGCCATTATGTCTTAAAAGAAAAGTGTTTGATCAATGCATCCTTCCAGTGCTTACGTATGGTGCAGAGACGTGGACCTTAACTAAAAGAGACATACAAAGGCTGCAGACAACTCAAAGAAGCATGGAGAGGTGCATGCTTGGTGTAACCAGGAGAGATAAGAAGAGGAACTCGTGGATCCGAAAAATGACAAGAGTGGAAGACATCATGATCAGAGTTAAATCCCTGAAATGGCAATGGGCTGGACATACTGCCAGAAGGACAGATCATCGATGGACAGCCGAAATTTTAGATTGGATTCCAAGGGACAGGAAAAGACCCAGAAGAAGACCACATGGGAGGTGGGTTGATGAAATTCGAAAGTATGCAGGGGTGACATGGAGGAGACTGGCACAAGACAGACCGTTGTGGAGGAAACTTGGGGAGACCTTCGTCCAGCAGTGGATTGATAATGGTTGACAATGATGATGATGATGATATATATATTGACAAAAGTCACCGCACACCCTTTCAAAAGCAAATGAACGGATCCGCTGCGTTGTTAAGATGCGCGGTACAGCTGCAGACGGTTTAAAAACAATCCTGCAGCTGACGGCGATCATATCGCACGGTGAGGTTGAGTGAACATGTCGCTGAACTGACTTTGAGCAATGAAAGATTGTTGGGTGTTATATTAGTGGGTTGTCCATAAGAGAAAGCGAGAGGCGTTTAAACATAACCAAGTCAACTGTTTTGGATGCACTGAATAAGTGGAAGACACATGGCGTGCCTGAAGTAGCAAAACGTACCGGCAGACCAAAGAAAATCAGTGATAGAGGACGTTGAAGCAACAGAAGAGTCGTTACAGCTAATCGACGGAGTACTGCACAAGACCTCAGTGTATTAAAAATGCCGGAACCTCGGTATGTACACGCACCATTCGCAGAGAACTTCATTCCATGGGTTACCGTGATTGTGCGGCTGCTCATAAGCCTTTCATCTCCACTCGGAATGCTACTCTTCGTTCAGCATGGTGTAAAGAACATTAATCGTGGATTGTAGATCAATGGAAACGGGTCCTATGGACTGATGAATCCAGGTATACGATCCATCAGTCTGATGGCCGTGTGTGGGTATGGTGGCAGCCGGAGGAACGCTATTTACTATAATGTACTGTTCCTACGGTCAAGTTTGGAGCTGGCAGTGCACTCGTATGGGGGGTGTTTTTCGTGATATGGTCCCGGCCCATTGTTTATCGTGGACAAATCTATTAACCAGCACGTCTACCTCGATATTCTGGATAACTCTGCCCTACCAACTCTGTGGCAATACTATGGAACCGAGCGTATTTGGTACCAGTAGATAACGCACCGAGTCATAAAGCAACTACTCTTACGCCGTGGTTTGACGATAATTCCGTATCGTGTGTGGACTGGCCAGAACAGAGCCCTGATCTTAATCACATAGAGCACCTATGGGATGAATTAGAGCTCCGCATAAGAAGTTTGGAACCATGGCCTACTACTAAGCAACAGTTAGCGGAAGCATTATGTACTGAATGGAAGTGCATACCTATCACTGCGTTCCAAAACCTTGTCGAAAACATGTCTCGTAGGGTCAGTGCATGCATTAAGCCAAAGGTGGACCGACACCGTACTAAAGTATGTCAATAAATGCTATGTTGTGTTTCTCTTCTAGGTGTCCGGTGACTTTTGTCAATATATTGTATATCAATCCACTGCTGGATGGCCTCCCCAAGTTTCTTCCACAACGATCTATCTTGCGCCAGTCTCCCCCAAGTCACTCCCGTATGCTTTCGAATTTCATCCACCCATCTCCTTCTGGCTCTTTTCCTATCCCTTGGAAGCTAGTCTAAAATTGCTGATGTCCATCGGTGGTCCGTTCTTCTGGCAACATCTCCAGCCCATTGCCACTTAAGGAATTTTACTTTGATCATGACGTTTTCCACCCTTGTCATTTTCCTTATCTATGTGTGTTCCTCCTCTTATATCTCCTCGATACACCAAGTACGCATCTCTCCAGGCTGCTTTCAGTTGTTTGCAATCCTTGTATGCCATGTGTTGTTAAGGTCCACACCTCTCTGCTCTGTGCGCAAACACTGGAAGGATGGATTGGTTACACATTTCTCTCTCTCTATATATACATACACTGACGGAAAACCAAGAAGGGGTTGTGTTAGATAAACGACAGTCGGTAGGCGGTGAGAGTACATCTGTAAGATGACGTCTATGCAAATTTCGCGCTCGGCGCATACGTGTGGCGCTAGTAGCACCCCTCGGAACATGCAAAGCAGGTTTGCTGTAAATACGCACTGTAACGTTCGTGAGCGTTAGTTATCGTTGAGATTCGACGTAGGGTGTTGATGTTAGTCAAGAAGACGAAGAAGCCATTATCAACAGCTCACGGAGTTTGAACGAGGTCGTGTAATAGGGCTACGAGAAGGTGGATTTTTTTCCGCAATATTGCAGAACGACTTGGCAGGAATGTAGCCACTTTGCATGATTGTTGGCAGCGGTGGTCAAGGGAAGGTACTGCCTCAAGAAGACCGGCTTCCGGCCGGCCACGTGGCACTACTGAGAGGGAAGACCGCCGTGTACGGCGTATGGCCGTGGCGCATCGTACCGCGTCTGTGGCAGCAGTTCGAGCTGCAGTTGCCACCACAGTGACACAACGAACTGTTACAAATCGGTTACTTGAAGGACAGCTCAGAGCCAGACGCCCTGTAGCGTGCATCCCACTTACTCCAAACCACTGCCGTTTGCGACGTCAGTGGTGTCAAGCTAGAGCTCATTGGAGGACGGAGTGGAGATCTGTTGTGTTTTCTGAATAAAGCCGGTTCTGTCTGGGTGCCAGTGATGGCCGTGTGTTGGTTAGAAGGAGGCCAGGTGAGCGCCTGCAACCAAGCTGTCTGCGGTCGAGGCACACTGGACCTACACCTGGAGTTATTGTCTGGGGAGCAATTTTCTATGACAGCAGGAGTACTCTCGTGGCTATCCCACGCACCCTGACGGCACAGTTGTACGTCGGTCTGGTGATTCAACCTGTTGTGCTGCCATTCATGAACAGCATCCCAGGGGTGTTTTCCAACAGGATAACGCTCGCCCGCATACTGCTGTTGTAACCCAACATGCTCTACAGAGTGTCGACATGTTGCCGTGGCCTGCTAGATCACCAGATCTTTCACAAATCGAGCACGTATCAGACATCATTGGACGACAACTCCAGCGTCACCTCCAACCAGCATTAACCGTCCCTGTATTGACCGACCAAGTGCAACAGGCATGGAACTCCATCCCACAAACTGACATCCAGCACCTGTACGACACAATGCATGAACGTTTGCGTGCTTGCAATCAACATTCTGGCGGTTACACTGGTTATTAATGTACCAGCATTTCACATTTAAAATGACTCTTCTCGCGCTTACAATAAGCTGTGATCTTGAAACCTTAATCGATTAAATATGTTACCTATACAAATGTATTGCCGTCATTTCATTCCTCTACAACTATTTTTTCGTGGTGTTGGGATTTATTTTTCCGTCAGTGAATATATAGAGCTATGCAAGACAGTACGAAAAAGTATCACTGAAGAGGTAAGGAAATTCAACTGTGAACTAGTGAGGAAAGCAATTGAAAACAACCAAAGCCTAAAGATAGCAAAGGGAAGAAAATAGATTATGGCTCTGAGAAAAGAAGATGGTTCTATAACAAGAAATAGAGGCAGAAATTTTGACAAGAGTGAAAGATTTCTACTCCAAATTATATGAAAGGGATGATACATGTACTCCAGACAGCACGAAAGGTACCAGAGTTCTTCCAGTCCTCCCAGCAGAAGTTCCTCATGCAATCAAGAACATGAAGCGGGGGAAAGCTCCAGGAGAAGATGGAATTACTGTAGACATCATACAAGAAGCAAGTGGAGAAATTGAAACAGTACTCGCCCAAATTTTCACTCGATGCCTTAATGAAGGGAAGATTCCTGAGGATTGGAACAACGCTACAATGAGCCTGCTACATAAGAAAGGTGACATTGAGGATCTCAAGAACTACAGACCTATCAGCCTCCTCTCAGTGGTTTATAAAATCTTCACTAAAGTTCTTTCACACCGCTTGAAGGTAACACTGGACATGGCTCAACCGAGAGAACAAGCTGGATTCAGGAGTGGCTACAGCACAATAGATCATATCCACGTACTGAGAGAACTAATTGAAAGAGCGAGGAAATATGAACTCCCATTGTGCATGGCTTTTATCGATTATGAAAAAGCCTTTGATTCGGTGAAACCATCAGCAGTTACAACGGCTCTGAAATCCTGCGGTATTGAAGATGCATACATTAATATTATTAATAACATCTATGAAAATGCAAGTGCAAAGATTCGGCTGTTTGAAAATACAACACACATAAAAATTGGAAAGGGAGTGAGACAAGATGACACCATATCTCCGAAGCTCTTTAATGCCACATTGGAAAATGTCTTTCAATCACTGAACTGGGAAAACAAAGGGATAAAGATTAATGGAGATTATCTAACTCACCTTCGTTTTGCTGATGACGTAGTAATTTTTGCAACTACCCCATCAGAGCTGCAGAGTATGATCCAGGAACTTGCTGACAAGAATAAAGAAGTGGGATTAAAAATGAACTTTCAGAAGACAAAAGTGATGTTCAATGCTTTTACAAGAAATGAAGATTTATCGATTGATGGAGAAAAACTGGAGATAACAGATACGTATGTTTATCTTGGACAGCAGATATCAAGTGAGGGTCACATTGATGAAGAAATTAATCGGCGTACAAAACTTGCCTGGAGAGCTTTTGGAAGAAACAGCATAATTTGATGCCATTATGTCTTAAAAGAAAAGTGTTTGATTAATTCATCCTTCCAGTGCTTACATGGTGCAGAGACGTGGACCTTAACTAAAAGAGACATACAAAGGCTGCAGACAACTCAAAGCAGCATGGAGAGGTGCATGCTTGGTATAACCAGGAGAGATAAGAAGAGGAACTCGTGGATCCGAAAAATGACGAGAGTGGAAGACATCATGATTAGAGTTAAATCCCTGAAATGGCAATGGGCAGGACATACCGCCAGAAGGACAGACCATAGATGGACAGCCGAAATTTTAGATTGGATTCCAAGGGACAGGAAAAGACCCAGAAGAAGACCACATGGGAGATGGGTGGATGAAATTCGAAAATATGCGGGAGTGACGTGGAGGAGACTGGCACAAGACAGACCGTTGTGGAGGAAACTTGGGGAGACCTTTGTCCATCAGTGGATTGATAATGGTTGACAATGATGATGATGATGATGATGAATGCAAATACAGTATATCATCATCAGCATGTCAACTATTATCAATCCACTGCTGGATGAAGGTGTCCCCAAGTTTCTTCCACAACGGTCTGTCTTGAGCCAGTCTCCTCCATATCACTCCCACATGCTTTGGAATTTCATCCACCCATTTCCCACGTGGTTTTCTTCTGGGTCTTTTCTGTCCCTTGGAATCCAGTCTAAAATTTCGGTTATATATATGCCATCACTAACTATTCTCAACCCATGCTGTTCGATGAAGGACTCTCAAGTTTAATCCACAATTTCCAATCTTGAGCCAATCTCTTCCATGTCTTCCTATCCCTTGGAATACTAAACAACTAGATAGTTGTTTAGTATTTCAGTTGTGCAACGGCGGCGGGTCAGTTCTTTGAGCAATATATTCAACCAATTGACATTTGAGGATCTTCACTTTGATCATGATGTCATGAACTCTTGTGAATTTTGTAATCCAGGCGTTCCGCTTTCTACCTTTTCTCGTTACACCAAGCATGCACCTCTCCATGTTTTTTTTTTGTCTGGTTTTTATTTTTTGGCAGTTTACAGCCTCTGGATGTCCTCTTTAGTTAAGCTCATGTTGCTGATCTACATATTTATGAATACACATGTTTTTAAACTCGTTAATCGAAATTGTAATGCCCCTGGCAGTAGCTGCGTAATGTGGGGTCACTCGTAATCAGTTATTTTGATTGCAAAAAATTCTTCGAAAGATGGTAGATTTAAGCAGCCGGAAAACATTGAAGACAAAACATTTGAGGATTCGGATTTATCTGAACTCCTTGATGCCAGAACAGAAATCATATATCATTCTAGTTATTTAAGAACGCTGTATACATGGAGCATCGTTAAAATCCTGTCAAACTTCATTTCGGAAGAAGGAATTCGGCCGTAAATAAATAAGCTTCGTGAACTCGCTCAAACAAACAATTGTTTTAATAAAACTACACGCTCATAAAGAAAAAAAAAATTGCATTTTTATGCGCATGAATGGCTTGTTTTATTTTGGTTCCAAGGCTAGCTTTGATTTTGGTTCCGAGACTAGCTTACCGCTACTGTACTTACGCCCACTTTCAAGCAAAGGAAGATAATCTTTCCACGTTCATATCACTACAAATAGGACGGAGGAAAAGGATATGGCGGGGGAAGCTGAAGTCAAAAATAAAAACAAAATGAAAAAAAAAAAAATGTCAGAGAAGAAAACACGAGACGGCGAATGTCGTTTATGGCAGTCAAGTCCAGTAGCGTCTGCCCTCCGTTACCCTCCACCCCGGAGGCCATCCAAGCGAGAATATTGAGAGTTTGACTTGACTTCCGAAACTGTAATGGCTCCATTTGGAAAAGAGCCGGCGCGTAAAGGCCAAGAACGTTAAGAAGATCTCTCGGAGGTTCCAGAAAGCAGTCTTTATGCCTGTCAAGGCACGCTGGAGTGATGGCCCTATCATGCTGTAGTTCCGTTTCCGGTGGGGGTCATCAAACAACCGAATGTGTTTTGTTGACTGGTCAGGGGGATATGTATTATTGGCGTTAACCGCTTCTCATAAAAGTACTTTTACCCCCCTCCCCCACCGAGAGTCAGTGGACTAGATGGAAAGCAAGTTAAGTGCAGAGTTGGGACCATTTTTCACTTTACGCTTTATCGCGTCCGTTATGTTTCGCTTCTCCTTTTAACTTTCATCTCTCTTTTGCAGATCGAAACGAGTGCTATGACAAATATCAGGAACTACTGGAGTGAGAAATGCCATCATGTTAAATCACTGCCGATTACGCGGGCGACTGGTAAACGCAAAATAACAACGCTTTCCAAAGATCGGGTTCACTGCTGTGCCACACGCAGAATGCATTTTTGAGACCCTGATCGGAACTTTATGTATAATTTAAAGTTCGGTGTCTTCTACATTCTAACACCCTCACGCAGGCAAACTACTAGCTGCTGCTACATAGCCTTGATTTTGGCAGCATATCTTCTTAAGTGAAGATTTATGTATATCATACAAGCAGGGTTTATCCAGGTACTTCAAATTGGAGGGGTGTTGAAAAAGTTTGTGGGTTTGTTGAAAAAATCTTGATGGGTTTGGATGAAAAAAAGCATGTTCGGATGCTGGATATTTTTATAGTGAAATATTTAGGATTTTTGCATCTAGTATTAAACATGGGCGAAAACTTAAAAAAATGGAGAACTGTTGAATTTTTTATAGTTAAGAATTGTAAAACCGAATTTTTTTTTCCAAAGCGACACACAGTCATTTTGTTCATGTGCTGTTTTTATTTTTATTTTTTTAATTTCTGATGTCTAAATGCTTCCCGGAAAAAGCAACGAACTATTAACACGGATTGCTGAAAGAGTAGCTATTGATATTTCCACAAATCTTTAATATGAAGAATTCTTCATAGCCTTGATTTTGGCAGTATATCTGCTTACGTGAAGATTTATTTACATCATTCAAGCAGGGTTCATCCAGGAACTTCAAATTGGAGGGGTGTTGAAAAAGTTTGTGGGTTTTTTTGTTTTGTTTTTTTATTGGAGGTTTAACGACCACCGTGAGCAACTCAATGGGCTATAAGCAGTCGCCCGTCCCTAATTTAGGGTCACTGGTTCCAGGGAAGGGAGAGAGCCAGTGCCGTAAGACAAACACAACATCCATGCCTCACCGGGATTCGAACCCGGACCCCTTTCGGACGAATGATCAGAGGCCATCGCTTAGACCACTGCTGTGGGGTTGTTGAAAAAATCTTGGGGGTGTTGGTTAAAAAAAAAAGAAAAAAAAAAAAAAAAGAAAAAAAAGCATGTTCGGATACTGGATATTTTTATAGTGAAATATTTAGGATTTTTACATCTAGTATTAAACATAGGCGAAAACTTAAAAAAATGGAGAACTGTTGAATTTTTTATAGTTAAAAATTGTAAAACTAGATTTTTTTTTCCAAAGCGACAGACAGTTGTTCATGTGTTCATTTTGTTCATGTGTTGCTTTTATTTTCATTTTTTAATTTCTGATGTCTAAATGCTTCCCGGAAAAAGCAACGAACTATTAACACGGATTGCCACAAACTTTAATATGAAGAATTCAGAAGTTTATCTGAAAAATCTGTAGCAGACAAAAGTGAATAATATGACCACCTCCGGAATCACAGTGTCCCCGCTCAGGTGCGTCACAGAGTGCACATGACAAGGTCGATCACAAGGAGATATATGCGGCCGGCCAGGACAGATGAGCCATAGTGCTTAACGTGAACATAATGGGCAGAGGTAGCGATTTGACGGACGTTCAAAGAGGAATGCTAATGGGCTACCGCGCCAAGGGTGAAATCATCTCAGAAACAGCTGAATTCGTGGGCTGTTTGCGAGGTGCTATAGTAAGGGCGTACAAAGAATGGACCGCTGGCACACCGAGTACCTCCTGACGTCATAACTGTGGAGCCCCAAAAGGTTATCGGCCCCAGAGGAGAACGTCGCCTCCGTCGACTGGTAAAGGGCAATCGACGCGCAACAGTGCAGCAATTGACCACGCAAATGAACGCTGGGGCACCCAGGTACGTGTCCCCGATAACAGTAGAGCGAACCCTGTTACGCATGAGTCCATGGAGTCTACGCCCATGTTAACCCAGGTCCATCGACAACGACGCCTGCAGTGCGCATGGGACTACCGTCATTGGACAGTAGAAGAGTGGAGAAAGGTTGCTTTCCCCGACGAATCGAGGTTTCTACTCCACAGAAGTGACGGGCGGTGGCGGACACGGCGCCAGACACACGAGAACCAACACTCGGATGCCCTTATTGGCAAGTACAGGCCTGCGGTGGCAGTGTGCATGTCTGGGGGATGTTTTCCTGGTATGACCTGTGACCGCTGGTACCACTGGATGGGTCCCTGAATGCCAATGGCTACCTACCCATCCTCGCTGACCACATTCATCCCTTCATGTTGGACGTTTACCCTGGAGGTGATGGTGTCTACCAATAGGACAATGCACCATGCCACGTCCCTAAAGGGGTGCGTGACTGGTTCCAGGAACACGACAGCGATGTATCCGTTCTGCTTTGGCCGGCGAAATCGCCCGATCTCAATCCCATACAGCATATGTAGGACTATTTGGATCAACAGGTTCGACGTGCCGACCCACAATATCGTCATCTTCGGGACCTCCGTGTTCTGCTGCAGTCCGAATGGGCACGTGTGCTTCGCGCAACCTTCCAGGGCCTCATTGCGTCCATGCCACGCCGTCTCGCGGCTGTCATCCGGGCCAAGTGTGGTTATTTCCATTATTAGGTTGGTGGACATATTACTCTGATACGACTGTGTATATGTATGTACCTTTTGTGGCTGCAATGTCTAACTTTAAACATTAAATAAGAAAAACTAAAAACGAAATGTTAGACTTTTATATACACATGTGCATACAGTTCAAACTGAGAAGAAGAAATTTTGCGTTATGGTAGAAGATACTTCAAGGTAGAGCTGAGGAATTTATACTGCTACTGAGAACTGTGCTATATGATAATAAAATATATAATATTGCCCCTCCCCCCGTCAACAATAACGGGGGGAGGGGGCAATAAGATATGTAGAGTATTTTTTTAATAACCAGGTAGTTTCTTTTTGTTTATGAACTAAGAAGAATTGCGCAGTTGCAAATATTAAAATGTTATATGGTAGTTCATGCGCAGAAGCACAAACATTATTTTTCCTTTCTTTTTTCCTTTCTTTTTCATTTCTTTTACAGATATAAATGAAATAATACCTGGTTATATTCCGCGAAAAAAAAATTAATTATATTCTGGGAATTACGCGGTTTAAGGAAAAAATGAAGTACCCAATTCCTATTTCTTCAGCATACGCTTGAAAAAATAACAATAACGCTCTGTTACCTACTGTATTGAAACTCTGAATTTTAAGACTTAAATGAGGAAAGAATCTGATCTGACAATCTAAAATAATAATTTTAGGTTCGCAAGGGGAATCTTAAAATTAAATTTCATACGATAGGATTCTAAATGAACAATTCTGAATGTCATATATGAACTACGAAGTAGAATCAAAGTTCCTGACGTACCGTTTTCCTGTTTCTAAAGAGTTGCTGAAACGACTTCAATCGTGTGACGTAACGCATCTCTGACGTCATTTCAGAATGATTTGGATCAGATGACACGAAACAATCTTTCGTCAAAGTGAAACAGATGTGTTGCAAATGTGAAGCAATGAACATTACAAAAATAAACATGAACATTACAACAATAAAACAAACTATACTGTTTGAAGCAGAGATTCAGCAATTAAAACAGGCAAGCACCAGGAAGCGCCAACAAAATGGGACAAACTTTCAGACAAAGGAAATTACATATGTTTAGATTTTGTTATATTACGTATGCCTGTGTGTGTGCATTTGATGGTGATGTGTGTGTGCGCATTTGGTGGTTATGTGTGTGTGTGCATTTGGTGGTGGTGGTGTGCGTGTGTGTGGTTGTGTAGGATCTGAGGAACTACAGATCCATGTAAGTCTCCAGCCTCCTTCACTTCTTTACAAAATCTTCAAAATAGAAATGCAACATCGCTTGAAGGAAACACTGACATGTCTCAACCAATGAAACAAGCTGGATCCAGTAGCGCAGCATTGTAAATCATTTGAAACTGAGAGAATTACAGTAGAACCCGCTTATAAAGAGCCCGTATTTAGCGAGATCGCGGATATAACGAGCAAAACACGAACTTTTGTTTTGTGTAATGTTAATTACACCATTAGAAACGATCAAAGCTAATTTGATCGCAAAATTTAATGAAATGCCCCAAGGGAGAGAAAAGGCTGAGGTGATCACTTTTAACAAGCGGAGTTACCAAACTGAATTAAATTCCATCTTTAACGAGGGGGAGGATATCTGCTATGAACTGTCCTGGAATGGAGAAATAGAAGTGGTGGCATACACGAAGAAATTGCAACAGTGCAGGAATATCTTGGAGCGCTAGTGGAAGAACGTTGTTAGAAAAGCAATGGGGAAGGGGGTACATAGAATTTTGAACAAGAGAGTTGTGCAAGAAACCCTATCATAGAGACTATGCCTTGGCGGTATTTTTTTTTTTTAAATGTTTCCTCATGATGTATACTTCCAGATTCGCTACCACTACAAATTATTATTATTATTTTTTTTTTTTATTGAAGGTTTAACGACCACCATGAGCAACTCAATGGGCTATAAGCAGTCGCCCGTCCCTAATTTAGGGTCACTGGTTCCAGGGAAGGGAGAGAGCCAGTGCCGTAAGACAAACACAACATCCATGCCTCACCGGGATTCGAACCCGGACCCCGTTCGGACGAATGATCAGAGGCCATCGCTTAGACCACTGCGCCACCGGGGCGGCCCACTATAAATTCATGTACGTTCTTGTTTCATTATAATTTGTACTAAGTTAATGAATTAAATATTTCAAGCATATCTAATTGTTGTGGATTTATAATATTAAAGTACATTCATATTATTACGTATACGTATGAATATTTCTTACATGGTGAGATTTTTTTCTCCAAAACGGATTTCACTCAGCCACAATGAAGTAAATCTACAGAATGTAATGTATTTTTGGTATTTAAAGAGAGTTCAGTTTTTGTTTCACACCCTTGATTTTTATATTTGGTCTTTTTGTTTTACTGTTTTTACGTTTTAGCATGGAAAACATATTCGTTAGTGAAGTAAATTAACAGAATGGGGCAAAAAAAAAAAAAAGAAATAAAGAAAAACACTTGCGGCTGTATTCGTGGAAAATGTTAGTTTTTAGTTGGACACAGAGCCTCTCATCTCAGAAGAACCTTTATCCCCCCCACCCCCTCCATTGGATCAAACACCCTACGTGCCTGATTCACAGTAGAAATTGAAAATACCTGTGGTTATTCAAAGAATAAAACATAAATATCCACGCTTTGTTGAAACAATTCATAACCATCTTCCGATGAATCCATTTAAACAACATGTCTAACATAAAATTAAGTATGCTGGCGCTGAAAGCAATATCGGAACGAAATATAGGCGTATCAAACAGGAAATATCTGCGGCAGACATAAGCCAAAAGCGTACTAATCAGCCTTGAGAACCATTAAAACAAATATTTTTGTCAACAAACGCACTTAATAATGGCTTCGCCGATCGTAAGCAGAAAATGAATCTTCTCAAAAGAACGTACCGAAACGGAGCTAGATCTTTGCATCCATCTGTAAGCCTGTTCACTTCGATATCGGACGAAACTAAAATTTAATTTTAACCATGGTAGAGCTGTAGAGGAACATCCTTTACGTCAAAATTAATTTTCCGGACTTTCCCAGCGATGGGGAAAAGCACTATTTGCCGAACAAAGTGCTATAACCTCGTGCTCTTCACGCACATATTCGAACGACAATAAAGCATTGCTAACAGACGTCACGAACGGAATAATGGAAGCAATATATGGACTTTCACGTGTCTGGAAAATAATCTGGTGATAGAAGTAGATTCATCGCAATTGCTCATTTGAATATTGAAATGAATAAAGTTATTCCCACTAGCAGGGATTTACAGACACACGCACAGGCAAACACGCAACGCCCATTCAAACAGAGCCCAAATTTCCTTGGACATCCCCTATTTGAAGGTGTATAAGATACATTTATATATATTAATATTATTAATAACATCTATGAAAATGCAAGTGCAAAGATTCGGCTATTTGAAAATACAACACACATAAAAATTGGAAAGTGAGTGAGACAAGGTGACACCACATCTCCCAAGCTCTTTAATGCCACATTGGAAAATGTCTTTCAATCACTGAACTGGGAAAACAAAGGGATAAAGATTAATGGAGATTATCTGACCCACCTTCGTTTTGCAGATGACGTAGTCATTTTTGCAACTACCACATCAGAGCTGCAGAGTATGATCCAGGAACTTGCTGACAAGAGTAAAGAAGTGGGATTAAAAATGAACTTTCAGAAGACAAAAGTGATGTTCAATGCTTTTACAAGAAATGAAGATTTATCGATTGATGGAGAAAAGCTGGAGATAACAGACACGTACGTTTATCTTGGACAGCAGATATCAAGTGAGGGTTACATTGATGAAGAAACTAATCGGCGTACAAAACTTGCCTGGAGAGCTTTTGGAAGAAACAGCATAATTTTCAAGAGCAATATGCCATTATGTTTTAAAGGAAAAGTGTTTGATCAATGCATCCTTCCAGTGCTTACGTATGGTGCAGAGACGTGGGCCTTAACTAAAAGAGACATACAAAGGCTGCAGACAACTCAAAGTAGCATGGAGAGATAATAAGAGGAACTCGTGGATCCGAAAAATGAGAAAAGTGGAAGACATTATGATCAGAGTTAAATTCCTGAAATGGCAATGGGCTGGACATACTGCCGGAAGGACAGACCATCGATGGACAGCCGAAATTTTAGATTGGATTCCAAGGGACAGGAAAAGACCCAGAAGAAGACCACATGGTAGATGGGTGGATGAAATTCGAAAGTATGCGGGAGTGATATGGGGGAGACTGGCACAAGACAGACCGTTGTGGAGGAAACTTGGGGAGACCTTCGTCCAGCAGTGGATTGATAATGGTTGACAATGATGATGATGATGATGATATACAGTAGAGTATCGTTTATACGTTTCGCTACTGTACGTTTTCAGCATTTTTCCGTTGAGTCCCTGCAGATTCCGATATGCGCTACGGTTAATTTATATTGGCGATAAGTTTTTCGTCAGATTGTGCTATGGGTCTCAACAGGCCTTGATTTGGAAGCCCGGCCCGACCTGTTATATTCACTGGTGTGCAAAAATTAAGGACGAAGAGGAGAAATTAGCATAACAGCGGAACGAGCAGGCAGAACGGACCGAAAGACCACTCAGGAGATAGACTAGGGTTCAGTACGGTAGGGCATGCGCATATATCCAGCATGACGTGGGGGGGGGGGAGTCGGAAGGGTATAAAGCACACGGGCGGTGTACGCTCAGCAATTCGGTGAAAGCTATTGCACGGTGTACATTGGTTTGAACGACGACGAGTTGCTGCCACCGTGTGATATGGCCAACAGGCAATCCAGTAGACGACATCTGGATGACTTTACCCGAGATCGCGTCATTGGGAAGTTGGAAGAAGGTCGAAGTGTGACTAGCGTGGCCGAGGAGTTCGGGATCGCTCACATCATCGTTTCACGAGCTTGGAGAGTATTTCAAACGACAGGAACAGCTGTCAGAGAGTTTACCAGTGGTTGTCCTCGAGCAACCACGGCGGCGGACGACCGGTATATTGTCCTACAGGCAAGAAGAGACAGACGGCAGACAGCGGGAGAAATCGCAAGGCACATGCAACAGACAACTGGACGTCCGTTATCGCGTTTTACCGTGGCCAGGAGGCTGCACAAAGGTGGTCTATTTGCACGACGACCAGTACGGTGTGTGCCATTAACGCCTGCTCATCGGAGACGGCGGTTTCTGTGGTGCCAGGAACACAAGAACTGGACACATCAGCAATGGGGTCGAGTTCTCTTTACGGATGAGAGCCGATTTAGTCTGGCGAGCGATTCTGGATGTATACACATCTGGAGAGAGCAGGGAACACGCAATCACACCTCCAACATCAGCGAAAGGGACCTGTTTGGAGGAAGCGGAGTTCTCGTTTGGGGCGGTACCATGTTTGGTAGCCGTACTGACCTCCACATCTTCCAAGGAGGTTCAGTCACTGGTGTCCACTATTGTACCGAGGTTCTCCTGCCTCACGTGCATCTGTTTAGAGGTGCTGTGGGTCCTGAGTTCCTCTTCATGGACGACAACGCTCCACGTCATCGTACAGCGGCTGTCGCAGAGGTGTTGGAGAGTGAAGATATTCAACGCATGGATTGGCCCGCAAGGTCCCCGGACCTAAATCCAATCAAACACGTGTGGGACCTTTTTGGGAGACGCTTGGCAGCACGTCACCAGCCGCCAGCATCAATTCCGCAGCTGTGATTGGGCGCTACAAGAGGAATGAGCCGCGATGCCTCGACAGCTCCTTGATAACCTCGTCCACAGCATGGACAGACGTTGTAAATCCTGCAACGCAGTCACGGGTGATTATACCCCCTACTAAAGACTGGATTTTTCTTGGCAGCCGCCTGTCACATGGACGTTTCTGTCTTTTGTCCAGTTGGGCTCGAAGTTACCTTTTCAATAAAGTGCCTTTGTATCCTTTGGATTCCTTGTTTGGACGGTTTTGCTCACTTGTCCCATATTCTTACATCTTGGGGATCTTATAGTATGATTTGAGTCGATGTGGAGCACTTCTGCACGACGTTACATTCGAAAAAACGTCCCGTCCTTAATTTTTGCACGCCAGTGTACTTTCATCAAGCTTTCTCCGCCATTTATTGGAAATAATACAATGCTTCCTTTAGAGCAGGGGTCTTCGAACCGTGGCCCGCGGAACACTTTTGACGTAGAACTACGTCTAACACCACGGATACCATGGGGCGACTTACGGCCTGTGACAAAAATAGGTCCCAATTTAAAATTATTATAGCGTTGAAAATACGTGCCGCACACTAATCGTATTAGTATATTCGTAAATAGCATGGAGTCCAGTCCACGTACTGTGCAATAGATCGTGCGCGCGACGCTCCCCTAGCTCCCTGAGCGCGAGGATGATGATGTAATATTTCTGGGTGCGCCGCCGCGTTTGACTCAGTCTATCTCGGCAACCGTGAGCGCAACACGACTGTGCGTGGTATCGTTTTAAAGCTCTCGACGAGATCTATTCAAATATACGAATAACATTTCGCAGTGGTTTGAACTGAACATTTAAAAAATTGTTTTCTTGTGAGCCGGTGAACACTTTTAACAAAATCGCGGTTTATCTGAACAACCGTGAGTGCAAAACGACTGTGCGTGGTACAGCTTTAAAGCTCTCGACGAGATCTATTCAAATATATAAAGAACATATAGCAGTGGTAGGGGACAACCTGGGGACGAACCCTATTGAAAATGGAAGAAATGGGGTCAAAGGTCAGGACATAGGAGCGGGATCCATTCCATCGCCTTTATGCGTCATAAGTTACGTAAAAATGCTTCGATTGCGACATAACTTTATAATATTGTTCCGGAGGTAGTATACTGAATCGGTTCTGTTGAGTATCATCAAAATAGGTCAACGGTCAGGGCACAGGACTGTTACAGTGGACACCCCCCATCCTAAAACCTGAAGAAAACTCTAAAATTCGTCCGCCATGTCGCGCGTATTGTATGAGGCAGCTGGGAATCACAGTTCGGCAGGCTCACATGTTCTTTTACAGTTCACAGTTTCTTTTTATTTATTCCTCATTTGCGTTGTTTTTTCTTTCGGCTGTTCTCTAAATTGATTAACAAAATTGCGGGAGTATTAGGAAGCCACTCCAATGCTCTTGAAGGCAAGAAACGTAATATTTTGCCATTATGAATTGCTAGACCTCACACATAGCCCTGAAGTTAAACATAAAAATTCCTATCTCAAGGGTTTTCGAGGGTGAAAAACGAACTAGGGAAATGTGCTTTCGAATGAGGAAGGAAGCAGCATTGTTCGAAGTGGTTTTTTACTTTTCTTTTTTCTTCTTTCCGCTTGTAGCTTAACGCTGTGGTCCGTATGTTTACTTCAGTGGGTGGGCCAAGAGACCCTCAGCAGACACATAACTCTGTCAGCAAGAACGAAACTTCGACGTCTGCAAGGGACAATGGGCAATTAGAGTACAGAGTCGCCGAAGAAAGGGGGTGAATTAGAGCGTCGTTTTTGGTCGGCAGTTGCTGATATACGCTTAAAGAAAAAGCACGTCTGATTTCGCTCGGCCGAGAAAACTAATCTCAGGCCTGGCGGTCACAACTCATTAAAAAAAATGTAAACAAAACCTGCGATGGGCATATTTGAACTGCATACTCAGGCAGGGCAGATGTTATGCTAACGGAAAGGAACTGACTGAATTGGGAATGAACGGTCAAAAAGGACGGAAGGTAGCGACGGACGGAATCTACTATAGCAGCAGCGGAAGTGAGGGGGTCCCACTCTCCAGGCAGCTGTCGGTCAGAATTATTTCTTCACGACAACAGAAATCATTTCCCAAGAACACAGAAGATCAGTCTCGGAACCCGCAACAGCAGATGTGAGAGGGGCTATTTTGTTTAACGGCCACCTTCAAATCGTCACGAAAGTAGATCAGTGTGCACTCTAATCATTGCAACAAAGTGCGGCGTGATATCACCATTTTAATTGTGTGCTTCATTTACATCAAGCGTCAAAGTGAAGTGTTAAATCATCGGTGCTGCCACATGGTGCAAGTGCCTGTGTGTGTATGTGTTTTTTTTTGTCGTGTTATATTATGTGATGCACACTGGATTTGCACAGCAAAGTCACGAAACTGTAAGTAGATGAATATTTCCTTTTTTTTTTCTTCGCACATCTGCGAACTTGTGCCATCCCGACACCCAAAGTTGCATGGACATAGATGCAGTAATGCTGAGTGACTGAACCTCAGAGGAAATACCTGCACATGCAGATTTCAATTTCTTACAGGGCCCATTTCCTGATTATTTTTTTTACAAGAATAAGGGAGAGGGTGTGGCCACAAATTCCGCTGGGCAGGACAGTTTCTTTTAACTTTGGTTCAGGGCCAATGCGAGCGGGGAAGGGATCTGCATGTGCATGCTTATTAGATTTAGTTAATTAACTTTGGCAGTATTTCGCACCTATAATCGTATACTGCAAATTAACGTGCTTGTGTATTTTGTGTCGCGAGTATTTTTAATATGATCGTTTGCATATAATTTTTTTTTTCATTCTCTATGCAATTGTATATGAATATCACCAGCTGCTCTATTTTGTGTGTTAACGATAGTATCTCTTGATCAGATAGTCCGGTGGGGACTCAGTCGGCTTGCGTTGTCCGACAGTAAAGTGTGATACTGTGTGCTGCCCACATATGGGGAGCAATTGTCTATACGCCCAGAGAGCGCCGTATCTGTTAAAATCTCACAGAACGTAATTAAATGTTGTGTTGTGCATTTGTGAATCATGTGTTATTTGCGAAAGTGAGTGTTGTTCTGGCTGGTTGGGGATTGAATGTACCGGAGTAAGATCCGGACCACTACACTCAGTCACGAATTGGTGATTGCGGGTGAACCTCATCACAACTCTCTGATCCCAAAGTATCGTTTTTTATTTTATTTTATTTTTTTATTGTTGCTGTTATTTTTGTTCACACGGTGGATTCACCCAAACCTTATGCTTCGGGTCATTCTTCAACTTTTCATTTTTTATGTTCTGGTGTGAATCTTTGAGTGCAGCGGTGCACCTGAGATTCTCACCTGGTGCCAAGGCCAACTAAATTGTACGACAGGTTCCAAGCACCGTTACCGGCCGACTCGGTCCTGTTACACTGCTAGCGCCGTGTAACAGGACCTAGATTTATTCCACTGCCATTATCCTCATAACTTGGATAATGATTTCTGGTATGTTCGAAAGCGTATCATAATCAATGCATTGCATGATTTTACTAACTTGTTTATATGTTCTGATGCAATACCAGAAAAAGGAACGTTTGTGTAAGAGGAAGAGTTTGATTGGACACGCAAGTTCTGTTAAAAAAACGATTGATTCAAAATCACCTGCGCATTCGCTTTGGGTACGCAGCCACTCTAGATAAGCAAATAACAAAAAAAAAAAAAAAACCCCAAAAAACTAAGCCTAATTCTCCTTTCCTCAGTGGTGTACAAGAAGAGCCTTAGCACAGCTTAGCGACGCTAAGCCACTTTTCATGGTTAATTGAGAAAGGCAGGGCAAATAATTTTTTAGGCTTTTCAACCGTAGGTTGAAGAAGGGTATATATGCTCCAGCTTTGTCCGTCTGTCTATTTGTTTGTCCGCACGATAACTCGCGTAAAAATGGTTCGATTTCGATGAAATTTGAGCATGTGGTAGGGTACAACCGGGGAACGAACCCTATTGAAAATGGACGAAATGGGGTCAAAAGTCAGAACATAGGAGCGGGATCCATTCCATCGCCCTTATGAGTCATAGCTTACGTAAACACGCTTTGATCGCGACAAAACTTTTAGTTCTGTATGCCACGCCCATTTCCATCTCCTGATTTGATCATATGATCATATGTAGAGGATTTTAGGAAGCGAGTGTCTGACCCCAGGTCTTTAACAACCCTTAGAAATAGGAAGCTAGGAGATTTGGGCTAGAGTGCCCGATAGGAAAGTAACACGGAAGCGAGGTAGAAAGGGTGAGGAAGACGCCCTTATTTATTACCGGGGAGCCAGCACGACGGCTTAATGTGCCCATCCGACGCACGGCGGATATTTAGTGAATCGAGCATTCGTACCTGCCTGGGATCGAATCTGAGGTCCTTTTCGTGACAGTCACGAACGTTGCCCACTAGGCCATCCGCGGCCCCATCTCCTGGTTTTCTGCCTCATACTGATGGAATAGGGTCTTCTTACCTCGTGTGAGTGCTTTTCTCCAGCTTATAAAGTTCGTGTGCATCATTCTTGCGACTTGTTTTGCCCAGTAAGTGCCACTATATTTCATATTCAACGTATTTTTCTTATAATGTGCTTAACCCTCGTCGTTTATTCTGGTAAACATCGTAACTTGCCTTGACTATCTCCAATTTTCTTATCAGCGTTCCTATACGCTGCCGTCTACGCTCCTAATCCTGTGCTTGTCTCCGCACCTCCTGTATCACGTTGCCTTCTGCTAGTGGTCCTCCAGTGACGTCATGTACTCTTCAATTTTATTTTTTTTTATTGGAGATTTAACGACCACCGTGAGCAACTCAATGGGCTATAAGCAGTCGCCCGTCCCTAATTTAGGGTCACTGGTTCCAGGGAAGGGAGAGAGCCAGGATTCACCGGGATTCGAGCCCGGACCCCGTTCGGACGAATGATCAGAGTCCATCGCTTAGACCACTGCGCCACCGGGGCATCCTTCAATTGTGCACCACCCGTCTCCAGCGGCATTTCTTGTGACGTCGTCGCTCGACTTTCTGCTTTCGTTCACCTGTTCATCGTGCCTTCCCCACTTTCAACGTCTAAGATTTTAGTGATTGTGCTTTTCTACTCAACTGCTCAGGCCTGTGCTACATCTCCCGATTACTTTTCACCGATGACGCCTCCTCCTGATGTTCTGTCTCAAGATCAACTTCATCTCTCTTTGCCTACCGCCACTTCCATGCACTCTGCTCTTTTACCGTCCTGCTTGGACTTCATTGTTTCTCGTCATGATACCGCCCACATCCCTGAGTCTTCATCGCGAGGTAAGTCCTTACTTGCATCTTTAGCCTTGGGGGTGAAATATATTGCCTTCCCTGATACTAAACTCACTGTGTATCAACAGCTCTTCATGAGCTTGTTCCACCTGATGCAATTATACATAACGCACGAAAACCTCGCTCTGTGCTTGTTTATTTTTCCTCTCCCGCTCAGGGAGGATCTTTCTTCCCCTATTTCCGTAGGCGCTCGAAGTCTGTTCGTCATTTCTTTTTTTTTTTTTTTTTTTTTTTTGATTGGAGGTTTAACAACCACCGCGACCAACTCAATGGGCTATAAGCAGTCGCCCGTCCCTAATTTGGGGTCACTGGTTCCAGGGAAGGGAGAGAGCCAGTACCGTAAGACAAACACAACATCCATGCCTCACGGGATTCGAACCCGGACCCCTTTCGGGAATGATCAGAGGCCATCGCTTAGACCACTGCGCCACCGGGGCGGCTCGTCATTCATTTAGCACAGTGTCCCATTCTTGTCAGATGTCGCCTGTTCCTCCGGAAATCTCCGACGATATCCTGCATAGTTTTCTCTCCCGTTGTGGCCTTGTAATTGGCCCCATTCGCACGTTACCAGCAGCGTCGGACGAGCAAGGTGCTCGTCCTTATCTTATTTTTCGACGACAGTCCCGCGTCTTGTTTTCAAACGAAACCTTCATTACTTCCTGTCCCAAGACATTCCAAGTAGTCTGTGGCCGTCATATTCGCACTATTCATGTCCATACCGCTTTTCATTGTTTTATTTGCAAATCGCCTACTCATTTATGTGCTGCCAGCTCAGACAAAGACACTGTTCATGCTTCGGCTTCATCTTTTGGTACTCCTACTTCTGCTTCACTGCCTGTCAGACCCTCCCAGTTAGTGTCTCCGCCCGGTTCGGGTGGATTGTTCCCGCCCCTGACCTCGTCCCTGAGGACATCATATTATCTACTCATCTGCTCCCGTCTTCTCTCCTGGATGTTACTTCTTCAGCCACCACCAAGCCACCTTGCTCGCCTACACCAAGCCCATTTTCCACCAAGACTTTATTAACCCTTCAAGCGTCTGATGTATTTGGATCAAATGGTGACCAAACTTTTCTGCCCTCCTTAAACAGAACTGTTGACAGAGTGGCCAGGTTACACGAAAACTATGGCAAAACTATTCCTTTCCCTTTCACATCTCAGGAGATTCGACTATATATCCGTCTCTGGTAGTAAGTGCTCCCTTATGGTTTTTAGTCTTATAGTCTATAGTCTGATTCCCTTATAGTGCTTTATTATCTGCTCCATGACCCAAGGAATGATTGGAAAGGGCAAGTTCCCCCGACACGGACACCATGTCACTGGGTAGAAGCAAGTTACTCAACATCTTTTCTCTCCTTTATTAGGTTCTTCGTCATTTTTGTAGTATTTTTGGGAGAAAAGGTAATACGTATTATAGGAAGAATTAAAGAAAATCGTTCCCCTTAAATGACCATTTTGAATGGCAAACTTAAAGGAAACGCAACACTTTCTGATGTGCAGGTTCACTCGTTCTTGTAAAGTTCTGCCCACTTATTAGACAGTGAATATATATATTCGTTCGAGTTTATTTCAAAGAATTTCCCTAATCCCGAGTTAATTCGTTCCAGCCGGCTAAGGGGTTAAAACGCCCAAAGTCTTCTTCCTAGTCGCATTCTTCTCCTGCCACTGAATGTCTTCTGCCTTTACCAATGGACAGTGTCTCTACACCTGAGGTCCAGCTCTACGGTGCTACGGAGACCGTTCTATCCAGTTGTCCCTTGTCTGCTGCCTCCACCAGCTCCCAGTTCATCTTACCTGTTACTGCGTCTATAGACTCTGCTTCGTCATCTGCTGCCATACCCTCTAATGCTTCTTCATCACCGCCCGGAAATGTTCCTGATTCCTTGCTCGTCTCTATTCCTGTTTCGTCGTCTGTGCTACCCGTTTCTCCTTCACCAGCAGACACTTCACTGCCAGATACTTCCAATGCTCCCCGGACCTGTTCGCTCATCTCTCCGCCTCTCAGCGCCGCCTCCCTGCAACAGTGCCTCATAGAGAGGTTGAAGAAATGGGGACTGACACGATTCTCATGCATCTTGAATTTCTCAAGTTTCCCAAACCCCGTAGGAGACATTTTCGCTCCACGAGCGCCTATAAGGCTGCTCGTCTATAAGGCTGCTCGAATTCTTCAAAATTGAGCCTTCTGATTTCTGCCTCTCACGATCACCTTCGCTACCTAACGCAACTGCTCTGCCAGACACTTCTTCTGCTTCTCCTGTGTCTACTTCAGCATCACAGCGTACCCGTTCTACTGTTTCACTGTCAGTGTCTCCTGTTGCTCAACTTTCGCCATCTTCTCCTGCAATGTCTCTCCACTTAGCTCAACCGTGCACACCATCTCTGCTTGTTCTCCGCTTGACTCGTCTGTCACTCCGCCAATGGAGTTCGCCTCCTCCAGCCCCCAGTGAGGTTCTCAGCCTCCGACTATGTCATCTTCTGCCGCCACCCCCTCGGTTGTATCCTCAGCATCTCCTCCACCTCCTCCTACTTCATCACCTGCAACTCCTAGTGATCTCTTGTCCGAACCCATTGATCCATTGTCTCCTCTTCAGCCTTCCTCTGAGGGTGCTTCTTGGAAACGTCGCCGTGCTTCACTCTCCAATGAGTCTCCTGACTATGCCTCTTATGATGGTTTCCTGCGTGTCCCTGACGGTTGGAATAAGCGTCACGCATTTCGTGAATTATATTATAAATATGGTATCTAAATGTAATTCGTATTTTTCTCTATGTCATTTTCCTGTATCTCTGCTCAAGAGAATGTTTGTGCCGCCCAGTGTATAAGTTTCACCATTTCTTGATGATTGCCCTACATTAATCCATGTACTTTGCGCACGATTTTATCTGATTCTCTTCATTGCATGTGCCCGACTTCCCTGTACCCTTTAGTTTTCCTAATAAAGCGATTTTGAAAGACAAAACTTTATCATGTTGTTCCGGAGGTATAATGAACCGGTTCTGTTGAATATCATCGAAATGGGTTCAAAGGTCAGGGCACAGGAGCGAGATTTATTCCACAGCCATTATCCTCATAACTTTTTTTTTTTTTTTTCGATTGGAGGTTTAACGACCACCGTGAGCAACTCAATGGGCTACATGTAGTCGCCCGTCCCTAATTTCGGGTCACTGGTTCCAGGGAAGGTAGAGAACCAGTACCGCAAGACAAACACAACATCCATGCCTCACCGTGATTCGAACCCGGATCCCTTTCGGACGAATGATCAGAGGCCATCGCTTAGATCACTGCGCCCTCATAACTTGAGTAATAACTTGAGCAATGATTTCTGATATGTTGGAAATCGTATCATATTCAATGCATTGCATGATTTTAAGAACTTGTTTTTAGATGATCATGTAAAAAGAACACTCGTACCTTAACAGGATGTTCGTATTGCAAGGATTAGTTAAACTGTGATCACGGAATAAAGAGTTTTCCCATTGGTAAATATAGAGAAGCAACACAGAAAAGCTAAAAATGTGTGCAGACCGCCACGGTGGCGCAGGCTACTCACCGTTCGCCTGGTGGGCAGGGGGAGGGGTTGACTTGGAGTCCTGGTCGAGGCATGGGCAGTGTGCTTGTCTTCAGCACTGCTTCCTCCCCCCTTCTCTGGAACCAATGACCCGAAATTAGGGACGAATGGCTGCTTTTATCCCTTAAAATCTTCATTATGGTCGTTAACACCTCTCCCTCTCAAAGGCGACAACTGTTTAACGGTTGAGAATGGCATTACAGCTAAACTTGCCACCGGCTCCAACAGAAATAATCCCCTGAGTTGATTTTGTGATTTCTTACGCGTCAAAGGACGCTCCGAGACCTGAATGGTCCGAGGCACTGGTTTCTATCCGATCGCTCGAGATGGGCTGGAGCTACGGGCGAGGATGGCGCTGGCCATTCCCGGAACCACTGGCTCCAAATCAGGGTTAAGTGCTGGCTTACGATCATTCGTCCGTGAAGGGTCCGGGTTCGAATCCCGGTGAGGCATGGATGTTGTGTTTGTCTCACGGCACTGGCTCTCTCCCTTCTCTGGAACCACTGACCCTAAATTAGGGACGGGCGACTGCTTATAGCCCATTGAGTTGCTTACGGTGGTCGTTACACCTTCAATCATAAAAAAAAAAAAAAGAAAAAAAGATAGGGTTCGCCGACTATGGTCCTAGATGAACATGGTGATCATTATACGCGGAAGGAAACAAAAAACAATGCAAACGATATCCGTCACCCCCATCCCAGAATTTTAACAAGGGCCGCATCTAAGTCCCATGTATTTAGTATGACTGATTCTTATAATTCACACCAAATATTTGGAACCGTACAGAATGGCAGAACAGTACTTAAAGGAAAACGTAACATTTTTAGTATCTGACTTCCCCCAACTTTCATCTTTTACTTAAAAATGCTCCAATTAAGTCATTTTAATAAAGATTGATAAAAATAATTAGTAATGAAACTCTAATAAAAATACTAACTGATGAAAACAACAGATCAAATTCAAAATTGCTTTTCAAAAGTTTAAGGTACTTCTTTCTGGGTTTGCTTCAACTAACACGTTCACCGCCAAGCCACTTTTCTTTTCTTAGAACTACAATACTACTTCCCCCTGAAAAAAACGTTATTGAAAATGGCTACAAAAATGTTTTCGTTCATGCAAATGAACATTTCCTGAATCTTAATGCACCTTAGTATGGGCCATTCACTGAATCCGGCATGTTCCAGTAAGTAAATTCAATGAAGTTCTGTGTGTGCCGAAACATAAACACTATCACAGATTAACAAAAGAAGAATCAGGTGAAACAGAGGGTCAATCTATAAGTTATTTACGTCATGCATCGATTGAAGTTTCCGCAGTAACTGTAGAAAAGGAAATTCTCTCAAGCGTGCACAGTGTGCACCTTACTTGTTTGCGGTCTTCTTTGCGACTACAATCGGCATGCTTACATGTCCTTGACGAAAAGGGATATCACTTGACCGCGATCAGCTCCGCAGTTGTCTGTTTTTTACTGATCATTACTATTGGGTTGTCAGAAAAGTCATGACGTATTTTGGCACCCGATGGCGGTTGGGCGGTTTTGGAAGTACTAGAAGCATGCGCAGCGCTGTTATCGCTATGGCATTCGACAGGGGACAGTTCTAGCTGCAGTCTAAAAGGAATAGTGAGAGATTTGGTTGATTTGCGGAGATTTGACATCAAGTTGAAGATGGAAGACCAAACTGTGCATTTTCGCCATATTTTACTGTTTTACTTCCGTAAAGGGAAGAACGCGCGTCAAGCTTGTGAAACGTTGAGTAATGTGTACGGTGGGATTTTAAAGGTGTTGTGTTTTTCGAGATCCTACCACGCAACCAAACAATAAATTCGAATGTGTACTGTCGGCAATTGGACAGTTTGAACGAATGCATCAACCAGAAACGTCCAGAGCTCGTTCATCATAAAGGTGTTGTGTTCCATCACGACAACGCGAGACCACACACAAGTTTGATCACCCGCAAAAAATTATTTGAGCTTGGGTGGGATGTGTTGCCACACCCAGCATACTCGCCTGACCTTGCGCCGTCAGTCTTCCACATGTTTCGCTCTCTTCAACAGTCCTTGCGTATTATAACGTTCAATTCAGATGAGGCTGTAAATCAGCACCTTGTAGAGTTTTTCGCCATGAAAGACAGGTCCTTCTATGAACGAGGTATTCTGCAGCTCACTGAAAGATGGCAAAAGGTTATCGAACAAAACGGGCTTTATATCATTGATTGATCTTTGTTCTTTCTATCAATAAATCCCCTTTGCAAAACATGGCTAAAATACGTCATGACTTTTCCGACAACCCAATAGAATTTGGTTACAGCAACAACCGCGGGACTGTGATATTTGTTATTTTATATCCTAGCGTCGCTATAAGAAATTCATAGTTATAAATGCTAGTAATGCAACGTTTTAGAACACATATTACGCGAGTGACTTGACGTGAGCATCCCAAAAGAAACTGCCATTTCTTCTCACAATCGTGATTTTTTCAAACCTTTCGATGAGCATCGCTTTTCGGTTTCTCACCTGTTTCACTGGAATTGTGACAACTGAGCATGAAATTACAGGCAGGAAAGGATGGCAGCATTTAACATCAACGTATATAAGACATGACGACGACAGCTTGCAATAGCAAATGCACAAGGGCGATTTGACAGTACAGCTGCTTGCTCGAAGGACTGTAGCTGAAACTAAAATTCAAGTAATGAGAACTGCACTTCCGAGCTTGTATGCTTGTTTTCATGGAGCAGCCATTTTTAATACAAGGCACGACTCTTAAAACAATTTCGCTGCCTATGTGCATCTCTGTTTAAAACAGAACTGGCAACAATTTTTATTTCATTTTCGAAAGGCTGAAAAATCCCACACCACTACAGGATTTGTTGGACGAGGGGAGGACGGGGGGGGGTCATGGGGCTCAGAGCCACCTGTCTCCTCTCTGATTACGGGCGCGAGGTCAGTTATCACAGTAAAATTTGTAGTTAGCAAGAAGACAAGGAAAGGAGTGGGATTAAAAACGAACTAACAGAAGACAAAACTGCTGTATAATGTTTTTACAAGAAATGGAGATTTATCGATTGATGGGGAAAAGCTGGAGGCCGCCCCGGTGGCGCAGTGGTCTAAGCGATGGCCTCTGATCATTCGTCCGTAAGGTGTCTGGGTTCGAATCCCGGTGAGGCATGGGTGTTGTGTTTGTCTTACGACACTGGCTCTCTCCCTTCCCTGGAACCAGTGGCCCTAAATTAGGGACGGGCGACTGCTTATAGCCCATTGAGTTGCTCACGGTGGTCGTTAAACCTCCAATCAAAAAAAAAAAAAAAAAGAAAAAAAAGCTGGAGATAACCGATACTTACATTTACCTTGGACAACAGATATCAAGTGAAGGACACATTGACGAAGAAATTAATCGGCGTATTTGGTTGGAGAGCTTTAGGAAGAAACAGCGCAATTTTTAAGAACAATATGCCTTTGTCTTAAAAGAAAAGTGTATAATCAATGAATCCTTTCAGTGCTTACATATGGAGCTGAGACATGGACCTTAACTAAAAATTAAAAAAAAAAAAAGACATACGAAGACTGCAGACAACTGAAAGCAGCATGGAGAGATGCATGCTTGGTGTAACCAGAAAAGATAAGAAGAGGAACTCGTGGATAAGGAAAATGACAAGAGTGGAAGGCATTATGATCAGAGTAAAATCCCTGAAATGGCAATGGGCTGGACATATTGCCAGAAGGACGGACCATCGATGGACAACTGACATTTTAGACTGGATTCCAAGGGTCAGGAAAAGACCCAGAAGAAGACCACAAGGAAGGTGGGTGGATGAAATTGGAAAGCATGCGGGAGTGATATGGAGGAGACTGGCTCAAGACAGAACATTATGGAAGAAACTTGGGGAGACTTTCATCCAGCATTGCATTGATAATAGTTGTCGATGATGAAGATGGATTCTTTGTTTGTTAAATAGTGTCCCTAACGATATTTTGCGGGAGGACTAATAAGTTTGTGTTACGTCAATGGTAAGTGATGACGTAATCTTCCATTTTTCAAACATCGTAGTTTCTTGAAACTGCAAACTGAGTGGAGCACAGGATATTTTCAGGGTTACTCTGGTCAGCCAGACAAACTAAAAAAAATAAAAAAAGTGAATACTAGTGTTTCGATTAATGGAGCAAAAAGTCCTTCTTTCTACCGAAATAACTGTTAAAATCACTGACCGGAAGTAGAGCAGATATTAAAAATGTTAAGTTTTCCTTTAAGTACTGTTCTACCATTCTGTATGGTTCCAAATATTCAGTGTGAATTATAAGAATCAGCCATAAACATTACATTACAAACCCAAACCGTGCTACTTAAAAAAAAAAAAAAAAAAATGGGGGGAAGGGTCTTCAAATCAAGTGACATTTTCAGATTTCGTGAAGCGTTGTTGACTGGAACAGGGAACCTGACTTGACTTACACTGTGAAAGCCAGCCAAACGTTAACCATTTTTTACGCTTTCCAACCGTAGGTTGAAGAAGCGTATATGCTCCAGCTTTGTCTGTCCGTCCGTCAGCACGATAACTGGCGTAAATATGGTTCAATTTCGATGAAATTTTAGTATGTGGTAGGGGACCACCCAGGGACGAACCCTATTGAAAATGGGACAAATGGGGTCAGAGGTCACGACGTAGGAGCAGGATCCATTCCCGCTCCTACGTCGAGCGGGATCCATTCCACTTATACGTCATAACTTGCGTAAATATGGTTCGATTTCAATGAAATTTGACTATGTGGTAAGGGACCGCCTGGAGACAAACCCTATTCAAAATTGGTGAATTGGGGTCAAAGGTCAGGACATAAGAGCGGGATGCATTCCATTGTCTTTATGCATCATAACGTGTGTAAAAATGGTTCGATTTCGATTAAATTTCAGTAGGTGGTAGGGGACCACCTGGGGACGAACCCTATTGAAAATGGACGAAATGGGGTCAAAGGTCAGCACATAGAATTGCGATCTATTCCATCGGTCTTATCCCATTTTATTAAGGTGGACGTCAAGTAATTTTGCTTCCTATACTTCCGATGGAAAAACTTTCGTACAAATTTCCTTCACAATTAATGTGTCCCCAAGGATGAAAATTTGAACATCGATTAAAATAACTTCATTTTATAACTTGCAATACTTAATATTTTCTAAAACATAACCATAATTATATTAAAAATCAATAACTTTTCCTTTGGTGGTGTTGAAACCAGAAAAAAGATGGCGCGACCTGTACTTTGATGACGTCAGTAGACAAACAAATGTTGGATTGCATAATTATGGTTATGTTTTAGAAAATATTAGGTATTCCAAGTTATAAAATGAAGCTATTTTAATCGATGTTCAAATTTTCATCCTTGTGAACGCATTAATTGTCCAGAAAAAAGATGGCGCGACCTGTACTTTGATGACGTCAGTAGACAAACAAATGCTGGATTGCATAATTATGGTTATGCTTTAGAAAATATTAGGTATTCCAAGTTATAAAATGAAGATATTTTAATCGATGTTCAAATTTTCATCCTTGTGAACGCATTAATTGTCCAGAAAAAGATGGCGCGACCTGTATTTTCATGACGTCAGTAGACAAACAAATGTTGGATTGCATAATTATGGCTATGTTTTAGAAAATATTAAGTATTGCAAGTTATAAAATGAAGATATTTTAATCGATGTTCAAATTTTCATCCTTGGGAATGCATTAATTGGGAAGAAAATGTGTACAGAAATTTTTCCATTCGAACTACAGGAAGCAAAATTACTTGACGTTCACCTTAAAGGAGCAATTCTTGTATGTATGTAGATTTTATTTTGAAAACGGCTCTAAGGATTTTGATGAAAGTCGTTAACCTACCGTTTTCAGGTACAAGAAATCGATTTAGCTTGATCTCGACTTTAGGAAAATTCGTTTAGTGGGTTAATAACCACCCCGAATTACCACGTTTTTAGTGTAATGTCATGGCGTCGTCTGAATAGATGTTGGCGCGCGGTCACGGCATCTGTCTCATTACGTCACGCGTTGTGTGTGGATCCTATTAAAGTTTTATGACGTCACAGTCTTGCCAGCAGATGGTCGCGATTCCCATCTGCCTCATTACGTCACGCGTTGTGTGCGTATGTTCGTCCGCAAGATAACTCGTGTAAAAATCGTTCGATTTCGATAAAATTTTAGTATCTGGTAGGGGAACACCTGGGAAGGAACCCTATTGAAAGTGAACGAAATGGGGTCAAAGGTTAGGACATAGGAGCGGGATCCATTCCACTGCTCGTATGCGTCATAACTAACGTAAAAAAGGTTCGATTTCGATTAAATTTTAGTATGTTGTAGGGGATCACTTGGGGACAAACCCTATTGAAAATTGGCGAAATGGGGGTCAAAGGTCAGGACACAGGAGCGGAATCACTTCCATCGCCATTATGCGTCATAACTTACGTAAAAATGTTTCGATTTGGATGAAATGTTAGTATGTTGTAAGGACCTGCCTGGGGACGAATCCTGTTGCAAATGGGTGAAATGGGTCAAAGTTAGGACACAGAAGCGGGATCTATTCCATAGCCCTTATGCATCATAACTTACGTAAAATTGCTTCGATTGCGAAAAAACTTTATCATGTTATTTCGGAGGTATACTGAACCAGTTCTGTTGAATATCATCGAAATGAGATCAAAGGTCAGGGCACAGGAGTGAGATTTATTCCACAGCCCTTTTCCTCATAACCTGAGTAATAACTTGAGTAATGATTTCTTGTATGTTGGAAAGCGTATCATAATCAATGCATTGCATGATTTTACTAACTTGTTTATTTATACTCTTTGTCTGCCGAACATATAAATTTACTATTCAAATACATCAGAAAACAGAACTGGTGAAGAAAACATTTGTGGAAATACAACATTTGTGGAAATAACACATTTGTGGAAATACGAAGGTAAATATTTTCTCTCCCAAAATGTGCATAAAATGTTTGTTCCACCTACAAGCACTGTAATAAGCATCAGTGTCTGCTGAAACTTTATTATACTGCTTATAGGGAGAGAAAGAAGTTATTATTTTTCCTCTTTGACGTTTTATTCAGAGAAATATGTGATTAATACATATTGCACTTTGAAGTTCAGCATCCTTCTTAATTTTTTTTTCTTTTTATTGGGGGTTTAACGACCACCGTGAGCAAGGAACTCAATGGGCACGACCACCGTGAGCAAGCAACTCAATGGGTACGACCACCGTGAGCAAGCAACTCAATGAGTACGACCACCGTGAGCAAGCAACTCAATGGGTACGACCACAGTGAGCAAGGAACTCAATGGGCACGACCACCGTGAGCAAGCAACTAAATGGGCACGACCACCGTGAGCAAGCAACTCAATGGGCACGACCACCGTGAGCAAGCAACTCAATGGGTACGACCACCGTGAGCAAGGAACTCAATGGGCACGACCACCGTGAGCAAGGAACTCAATGGGCACGACCACCGTGAGCAAGGAACTCAATAGGCACGACCACCGTGAGCAAGGAACTCAATGGGCACGACCACCGTGAGCAAGCAACTCAATGGATACGACCACCGTGAGCAAGCAACTCAATGGGCACGACCACCGTGAGCAAGCAACTCAATGGGCACGACCACCGTGAGCAAGGAACTCAATGGGCACGACCACCGTGAGCAAGGAACTCAATGGGCACGACCACCGTGAGCAAGGAACTCAATGGGCACGACCACCGTGAGCAAGGAACTCAATGGGCACGACCACCGTGAGCAAGGAACTCAATAGGCACGACCACCGTGAGCAAGGAACTCAATGGGCACGACCACCGTGAGCAAGCAACTCAATGGATACGACCACCGTGAGCAAGCAACTCAATGGGCACGACCACCGTGAGCAAGCAACTCAATGGGCACGACCACCGTGAGCAAGGAACTCAATGGGCACGAACACCGTGAGCAAGCAACTCAATGGGTACGACCACCGTGAGCAAGCAACTGAATGGGTACGACCACCGTGAGCAAGGAACTCAATGGGCACGACCACTGTGAGCAAGGAATTCAATGGGCACGACCACCGTGAGCAAAGAACTCAATGGACACGACCACCGTGAGCAAGCAACTCAATGGGTACGACCACCGTGAGCAAGCAACTCAATGGGCACGACCACCGTGAGCAAGGAACTCAACGGGCACGACCACCGTGAGCAAGCAACTCAATGGGTACGATCACCGTGAGCAAGCAACTCAATGGGCACGACCACCGTGAGCAAGCAACTCAATGGGTACGACCACCGTGAGCAAGCAACTCAATGGGCACGACCACCGTGAGCAAGCAACTCAATGGGCACGACCACCGTGAGCAAGGAACTCAATGGGCACGACCACCGTGAGCAAGGAACTCAATGGGCACGACCACCGTGAGCAAGGAACTCAATGGGTACGACCACCGTGAGCAAGCAACTCAATGGGTACGACCACCGCGAGCAAGCAACTCAATGGGCACGACCACCGTGAGCAACTCAATACTCAGCAGTCGCCCGTACCTAATTTAGGGCCACTGATTCCTGGAAAGCGAAATAGCCAATGTCGTAAGTCAAATACAACATCCATGCCTTACTGGGATTCGAACCCGGACCCATCTCGGACGAATGGTCATAAGCCAGCGCTTAGAGCACAGCGCCACCAGGGCGGTGCTCCTTAAAATGCTATGAGTAAATGAAGCGTTTTGTTTCTATTCTCTCCTTATAAGCAGTATAAATAATGTTTTGTTGTTTTAGAATTTGACGACGACCAAGAGCAAGTCTAAGAGCTATAAGCAGTGGTCCGTTCCCAATTTCAATGCACTGCAGGAGCGTCGCTACATTTCAAGGGGGGTAAAGCCCCAATAATCGTACCTGAAGGGCCCTCCCCCAGTAATACATATTACAATAATCACCAAATAAGTTAATCCTTCAAGTTAAAAACGCACATTTCTAAGCCTTTACTGAATTCGGATTATTATTATTATTATTTTGAATCAATGACAAAAGAAAGAAAAAAGATAAAGTCAACGACAAATTTATATTTGACCGTTATATGCTATGGAAGGACGCGTGAGGAACCATGCGTTTACTGGACGTTGCTGTTACCGGGCCAGTTTTCTTACCCTGTAACGTATATTCTACTTTAACTTTCCTTTTGAGTTTCTTTTTCTATGTAAATTTGAGTTCGCTCTCTTAGACATTTTCGAACCTTAACGTTATGTCTTTTCCATCAAACAAGAATGATGTTGGCAACACACTGAGGTCGGAATAAGAGTGAGACGTATGTGTGGCCGGATAGGAACGATACATAAAAAGGCAATGCAGCGGTTGTTTAAGGGGATTGATGTTATTAGTGATAGACGTGCTGTTATACTGCGGTTGGATGTTAAATCACTGGGTACTGTATTGAGTACGCCAATAAATCAGATGTGATGTGGAGTACAAACCATGCAAGCAAAATAATCTTATTTGTAAGTTGTACAATTGACCTATTTCTTGTAATGAGTATGGATACCTTCTAATATTACATTGACTTTAGCACACATAACGTAATTACTGACGTAAGGAATAAATTACAGCAGAAGACAAATTACGTTATAATCTTGCCGAGGGTCTCTCTCTCTCTCTCTCTCTCTCTATTACTCTTAATTGTCCTTAACTCCACTGCAGCACTCCTCTATGCCCTTCACCACAGCAAAACAGCTTGGGACCATTTACATATTAAATAGCTCGTGCCATCAAGCCCCACCAGATGGAGACGTCTCAGTTGCTGAGCCCATCCGTAAGGATTTGTGAAGTCAGATGCTGACAGATAAACACACATAGCGCCGTGGATTGTTGGCTCCGTAGCGTAAAACAAACGCACTCGGCTAGTTATCGAGAGATCTGAGGTTCGATCAGAGCGGTGTCGAAATACAATTTTTCGGTTGCTGGGTGTTAATTAATGAAAAACGTGGAAAGAGCGATGACTTTGTCTATTTACATTGTCTCCACATATTTGGAAGATTTTCACTAGCCTTAACATTACTACGGAGGGCCTTTTTGACTCTCGCAGATGTGTTTGAAAACATGTGTAAAATAGTTTGGTTATGTGAAGAACGACAGTTTTTTAGTTTTTTTTAATTGGAGGTTTAACGACCACCGTGAGCAACTCAATGGACTATACGGTGGCGCAGTGGTCTATGCGATGGCCTCTGATCATTCGTCCGAAAGGGGTCCGGGTTCGAATCCCGGTGAGGCATGGATGTTGTATTTGTGTTACAGCACTACCCTAAATTAGGGACGGGAGACTGATTATAGCCCATTGAGTTGCTCATGGTGGTCATTAAACCTCCAATCAATAAAAAAAAATGGACTATAAGCAGTGGCCCGTCCCTAATTTAGGGTCACTGGTTCCAGGAAAGGGAGAGAGCCAGTGCCGTAAGACAAACACAACATCCGTGCCTCACCGGGATTCGAACCCGGAACCCTTTCGGACGAACGATCAGAGGCCATCGCTTAGAACAGTGCGTCACCGGGGCGGCAACGACATTTTCAAGACTTTCTGTAAGTAAGTGAGTAAATTATACGTTTCGGAATATATTTAGAGTATCTGATTTCTATATAACCCACGATAGCCACAGCGAAGAGACTTTTTGAACACCCTGTGTATACTCGTATCGAATTTATTGTGTTTCGAATTTATAGCTCTAAGCAGATTTATCCGGATCAGGTCTGGGTTCGGTCCAATTATGTAACGTCCACGTCCGGGTCCAAAATATTTGACCCATTTCCAACTTTAGTTCAGACTACCTCCCCATCTAAGTCTAGCAACGTCCATGGCGCACGGTGGGGAGATATATACGACGCCATCAGATAGCACTCGAACCTGGACCCACTCAGGGGAACTGTCAGAAGCCATCTGTTAGAACACTGCGCCACAGGGGAGGCAATTCCTTGAGCAATTTGCCTTGGTAATTTGCTATGAATGCCATATCTAAGAATGTACATATAAAATAATTCTGGCGCCACGGTGGCGCAGTGGTCTAAGCGTCGGCTTCTGACCATTTGTTCGAGGTGGGTCTGAGTTCGAATTGCGGTGGGGCATGGTTGTTGTGTTGTGTTACCACACTGGCTCTCTCCCTTGCCTGAAACCAGTGACCCTAAATTAGGGACGTTGAATTGCTCACGGTGGTCGTTAAACCCTCCAATAAAAAAAAATTGTTAAAATCTGTACGTCATATAGATTTGGGAAACGAATTTCCCCGAAGAAATAATTCTTCATAAAGGCATTGTAAAGCTTTATTGGTATATTTTCACTATATTCCATGTAACCACTTCTTGTCTTGCTCTTGATTGGAGGTTTAACGACCATCGTGAGCCACTCAATGGGCTATAATTGGTCGCCCGTCCCTAATTTAGGGCCACTGGTTCCAGGGAAGAGAGAGAGAGAGAGAGAGAGAGAGAGAGAGCCAGCGCCGTAAGTCAAATACAACAACTATGCATCACCGGGATTGGAACCCGGACACATCTTGGACGAATGATCAGAAGCCATCGCTTAGAACACTGCACCACAGGGGCGGAGTCACCACTTCTTTCAGAAAACTTGAAAATTTTCACCGTGCTGGAACGGAAATCGTAATCGCACCTCCCGATTACCGGTTGAGCATGGTTCTCAGATATCTGTGTTCAGTTGCTTGGAATTTCCTTGTCCTGGGTAGTGTAATTCAATGCCTAGCATGCTCGACCGGAAATCGGGAGGTGCGAGTTCGATTCCCGCTCCAGGACGATGGAAGTGGCTACATGGAATACAGTGAAAATATGCCAATAACAGCATTAAAATTTGCAGTTTTAACTTAAACTTAAACATAAAAAAAAGTAAGCTACTTTTCAGAAAACATAGCTGCAGCAAACTATTTTTACAAAAATGTAGTGGTAGTAGTAGCTTGCTACTTTTAAGAAGTAGCTTTCCAATTAGTGATTAAAATACAGTACAGGGTAAAACTGCATCTGGGGATGACGCACGCTCAGAAAACACGCATGCATTTATTCGTTGTGCAAGATCCCATTTGATGCTATTGCAGGCGTTTCAATCAGAATGCAAGTCGGTTTTGCGTCTGCTTCCTTGTTTGTAGCTAAGCAGGTGGCGAGAACGACGCACAACATGCATTCCACGTCATTCGAGGAAGGATTCGACGGCAGCGAATAAAACCCCATCGCTCGACTGTCTTGTTTTAATATCGCAAGGTGCATGGTTTCGGCAGATAGTTGCTCATGCAGTTTACTAAATAACGCATACACAAAGTTGTCCCGTTTTACTTTGAATACCTCGTTAAAACCAAAAGCCAAGGCACACAGCGAAGGTAATCCTCAAGGTGTATAAACATTCTGTAGCGTTATGAAAAGCAGGAATGCGATGTCGAAAACCCTTTCCGCCTCGACTATTGAACACGCATCTTGGACGAGCAGGTCTGTATTTACCGTGAAAAGCATCTGTGCCTACCCGATTGCCTGGGCTTATCCAATGAAACACGATTTTCTGATTAACAGTAACTAGCTTCATTGGCGTAGTCGTCCCGAAGTGTCTTGCGAAAGAGGAATCAATGCAAATAGTGCCACGTATTCCGTGGCTTAGTTTTAGAAAAGAACAGAATCTAAGTCACTGAAAAGCTGTCGATATGAACAGAAGCCCTTAATTTCAGTACACTTTGGAATTCTGCGAGCGCGGAGGTAATGACTACACAAACAAATTTATGCAACTCTTAGAGGAATGCTGTGCAATCAGATCGATTTAGGTCGACGAGAGCTCCAGATTTTTAGGTTTTTGATCTTTTATTTTATTCTTGTGAACGCAGCCAGGATGACATTTCGCGAAGTGACATCTTTCTCTTTCTTTCTCTCACTATATATTTATATATTTTTGGGGGGAAGGGGAGGGGGGGGGGGGTTAACGACCATCGCGAGCAATTCCATGGGCTATAAGCAGGTCGCCTGTCCTTTAATTTAGAGCCACCGGTTCTACGAAAGGGTGACAGCCAATGCCGTAAGAAAAACACACCATTCATGCCTCACTTTGGATTCGAACCCAGACTCACTCGATAAATGGTCAGAAGCGAGCGCTTACAACACGCACCATTGGGGCGGCTCACTATACTGCATAAAAATAAGTCTACGCGCGCGTGCACACACACACAAAGCACTGCTTTAGATACTTTGTGCTGTAGCCACTGCGATAGCCGTTTTTTTTTCTTGAGAAACCACACGCGCACACACACACATTCACACATATACATATATATATATATAGTATATATGTGTGTATAATGCTGTATATATATCGTTTTTTGTTTTGTTTTTTTTGACTGAAGGTTTAACGACCACCGTGAGCAACTCAATGAGCTATAAGCAGTCACCCGTCCCTAATTTAGGGCCACTGTTACAGGGAGGAGAAAGAGCGAGTGCCGTAAGACAAACACAACATCCTATACCTCACCGGGATTTGAACCCGGTGAGGCATGGATGTTGCCTCGGATGTATGGTCATAAGCCAGCGCTTAGACCACTACGCCATCGGGGCGGCCCACATATGTTTAATAGCTTAAGTAGTTCAGCTCAATCTATGGCTGTTAATCAATTCACAAAGTACACCTTGAATCCATATATCAATTCTATAAGGTTTTTTTACTGTGAGACCTATTTTGCGAGAACGGTTGGGCGTAAAGATATAGTTGAGGTATCAAAATAAAGGTCTTACCATGTAGGTGTGACAGTCGAAGAGAAAACTGAGATTGGGGCAACGGTTCGGGTGTGGCGGGGTAGCAAAGTTCCCATGTAAAGTCTATGGGAGAAGCGGGCGGCCCTTATCTACATCAGACGCTCAGTCCAATGTTAGACTTGGTGTGTGCATGGTGTTCTATGATCAGTCCTAAAGTAAGTAAATACTTTATTGGATACTTACTCTTAAGAGAATGTCTCTCCCGCAGAAAAACAAAAGAAAACGTAAGAGCCTTACTGGAAGGCATGAGCGATCAATGGGTCGGTTGGTTGGTTGGTTGGTTGTTGGATTTTATTGGCGCAAGGGCCAGGTTTGGCCAAAGAGCGCCAGACAAAGAACGATCAGCCACAGATTTTTAAAAACGTGGAAAATGATTAAGATCAGACAGGCTTGGTAAAAGTTGAAAAAGAGTATGAAGAAAGCAGTGAAGAAAAGGTAGTTAATGAAGTTTATTAAAAGTAATATATTTACTAATGGAAAAGGACGAACCGTCACTCTCCTCCCCCCACACTCCTCTGCAATGCTGGCAGAGGGCGGGGACGAACTGTCACTCTCCTCCCCCCCATGTTCCTCTGCAATGCTGGTAGAGGCTGGGGACGAACTGTCACTCTCCTCCCCCCGTGTTCTTCTATAATGGTGGGTGAGGGTGGGGACCTCGCTGAGGCCGAGACAGTTTGATGGACACCGCACACCTTTGCGGATTGAGGGCCGGGTCTTCCGCACGTGCAGGCTGTCTGCTGGGAACCGGAAGAGGCGGGCGTCTTCAAAAGAGAAGGCGAAGACGCAGCTGGTCGAATAAGCTGGAGCTCGGTGAAATCCACCTGTGTCGCTTGTTCAGCTGTAGATCGCTTGGCAAGTGCGGCGAGAGCTACAGGGCGCGGAACAAAAGGCTGCACGGGTTGTGGCTGAGACTGAACAACTGCGGCAAAAGTACGCTGTCGGTTGTTGGGAATACCCAACTTGGCCTTGGCAGCAGGGTACGAGAGGCCCTCCAGGGTCTTGAGGCGCTGGATCGCCTTCTCGTCGTTCCACTTCGAACAGGACCTGGCATAAGCAGCGTGGGAGTCACCACAGTTTACACAGCAGGGCTCTGAAGTGCATCCAGTCCCTTCGTAGTCGCGGGAACCACAATTGGCGCACCTCGCAACACTGTTACAGGACCGCTGGGAATGTCCATACCTCTGGCACTTAAAACAGCGTAGAGGATTTGGTATATAAGGACGAACTGCACATAACAAGTAACCAGCCTTTATTTCAGTAGGTACCTTCGGGCTGTTAAAAGTCAAAATAACATTTCGTGATTTGATCAGCGCGCCATCGCGCCTGAAAGTCATGCGTCGGGCAGCTATGACACCTGATCAGCAAGTTCACACACAAGTTCATCTTCATCGCAGACCAACAAGTCGGGCTCAGAAATGACTCCCTTGGAGGTGTTGAGATACGGATGTGCCGTCACTTGAACTGGAATATCCTGAAGTCTGGTCAACTGCAGAAGAGATTTGCTCTGAGAGAGAGTGCAAGTTTCCACAAGCAGGTCACCAGAGCGTAGCTTCTTCACTGACTTCAAAGAGCCAGCAACACCCGCAAGTGCCTTCGAGATGAAAAAAGGAGACTTTGAGGAAAGTTTCAACATCTGGTCAGTAGAAGAAATGACGAGAAAAGTAGCTTGAGGTATCGAATCTGCAAGTGTAGTGCGACGTTTCTGAGCTGACGGCTCAACACCTGGATCTAAAGATACGTCGCGGTGATGTCGTTTTTCAACGAAAGTTCTCTTCAGTGTGTTATGTGTGGGAGGTGGTTGAGGCAAATTTGGCCCCTGATCAATCACCATATCCTGTTGTTTTTTAAATTTTGAGGAGGGTTTATGTTTCCCCATGGGAGTAAGAAAAAATTCATCAGCAACGTACTCCGCCCACAATCGAGCCCAACAGGGGAGAACTGGAAGGTCCGCAAGCCAAACACATGACGCAAGACACAGTTCTAGAGCTTAGTTGCAAATATAGTCCGTTGGCTGTGATCACACGCACTCCGGCGGACACTTCGGCCTCCGGGTACCGTCATGCCAACGCCTTTGGCATGATCCCACAGCCCCCGGGCTCACCCTGCCGTGCAATACGACAAAAAGCCGCTAAAGCCCTGCACACAACTTGGTACAAGACTTCTGACCAGAGGTGGGTTAGGCTCTAGCCTCCCGTTTACAGCGAAGCCGGGGTCGAAGAGGAGTGTTGGTACACAGGAGGCACTTAACCGGTCTCCTGCGACCTCAGCCGCCAGACATCCATTTCCGCCTCACGGGTCTCCGCACGCGGCAAACATGCAGGTAGGTCTAGCACCCAATCCAGCTAAAAAGGAAAAAAAAAGAAATCCAAAGAAGACAAATCCTGGCAGGGAACCTAAACGGAATCTCAGCAACCTACGAACTGAGCGGTTAATATAAATCAGTTAGTGGTGGAGGGTAACAAAACCACAAGACCGGGGTGTTAGTACATAACGTGGTAGCGATTAGGTAGAGAATACAACACGGGCAACTAGCCAGTGGAGAAAATAAATAAAAACGAAAAAGCGAGACACAAGACCAGCTCGGGAACGTGGGGCCGCGACTCCCCAACAGCTGGATGAACAGCCGTCCCTGCAAACACCAACAGCACCAAAATAAGAAAAAAACAAGCTGTGGCATGACATCAGATGTTGACCAGTCACAAGGTCAGCTCGGGCCGTGGGGGCGCCGCTCCCCAAATAACTGGAAAACCAGTTATCCCCGTGCGGGGAAATGGGTCGCAACTATACACTAAAGAGAAATTGAATTACAGATACCTGTTTAGTAACGTGTAGCACCCACCACCTTTCGCCCTGATGACGGCGGCGATTCGCCTTTGCATGGACTCGACAACACGCCGGAAGCGTTGGGAAGCCATACGGATCCACGACCCCTGAACAAGCTCCCACAGTTCACGTAGATTTGATGGAGGGGGGGGGGGGGGGGCAGAGCCTCTAACATCTCTCTCGATGGCATCCCAGATGTGCTCGATGGGATTGAGGTCAGGCGACCTAGCTGGCCAAGGAAGCGAGGTTACCGTCGGTGGAGTGTTCATTCAATCCATTCGGATACAATTCGGGAGCGATGGCACGGTGCATTGTCTTGTTGCAGGATGAGGTCCCCAGTTGGATGTTGAAGACGCACAAACGGGAGCAAATGGTCGTCCAGGATATCCCGGTAACTTTGACCTGTGAGGGACGATGTCACACGTATCAGGGGTCCCCATTTCAGTCCACGTAAATAGTCCCCAGACGAGAATGCCACCCCCACCAGCTTGAAGAGTACCCTGCTGGCAAGAAGGATCCATCGCTTCACGTGGTTTGCGCCGTACTCGTATTCTACCATCCGCATGTACCAACGTGAATCTCGACTCATCAGTCCAGGCAACATTTTTCCACATGTCTAGTGTCCAGTGGAGATGTTCCCGCGCCCATGCTAATCTTTGCACCCTGTGATGTGCGGTCAGCAGCGGTACCCTTGTTGGACGATGGCTTCTGTACCTCATAACGAGGAGATGGTTCTGAATGGTGTTGCTGCTTACACGTTTTTGTGCACCAGCGTTAAATTGCCGACTGATTTTTTGCACTGTGGAGCGTCTATCCGCTGTTACAATGCCAGCTAGTCGACGATGACCCCGCTCATCCACACGCTGTTGTCCACGGCAGTTGGCCCTTGCAGGTATGGTTTTACCGGATTCGATGTACTCACGGTGCACCCGTGACACAGTGGCTCGTGAAAATCCCAGTGCCTGCACGACTTACGAGATGGAGTGACCCGTTCGTTGGACCCAGACAATTTGCGCACGATCAAATGCGCTTAGATCCTTCGTCGTACCCATACTGCGTCCGACTCTTTCTGATTGCCGTCGCATCACTCTTTATATTGTCGGATCGCTGCATGCGTCATGTCGTTTGCGTTTACAGAGCCGCCCACAGCGCCACATTTGCATAACGCCAGCTGTCTCTAATTTAATTGCTCTTCAGTGTATGTCTCAGACAAGAGAGAATGAAGAGTATTCGCAACGCGAATCTCATTGCAACAACATTTACAAACACAGTTGTGAGTGAAGATGAGAGTGAAAGAGTGCGCTATCCAGTTGAATTTTTGCACACGATCGAGATGAGTGGACTTCCGCCTCACATTCTACGACTGAAAAATGGTGCAGTCGTGATGCCCATTACGAACTTGGCCTCCCCGGTGGCGCAGTTGTCTAAGCGATGATTTATGATCATTCTTTCGTGAAGGGTCCGGGTTCGAATCCTGGTGAGTCACGGATGTTGTGTTTGTCTTACCGCCCTGGCTCTCTCCCTTCCCGGGAACCAGTGACCCTAAATTAGGGACGAGCGACGGCTTATAACCCACTGAGTTGCTCACGGTAGTCGTTAAACCTTCAGTCAAAAAAAAAAAAAAAAAAAAAAAATCACGAACCTGGACCATGGTCTTTACTGAAGTGGTTGAATGAATTTGTCAATCAAATAAAGTTTACATTTGTTGTTTCATATGAGTTTAATTATTTAAAAAAACAAAAATGAAATAACCGTCGTTTCCGACGGGTTTCGTCTAGTTAAAAATTGAAATGTAATTTGTACCTTGGTTGTTTTATATTTATTAAAAATTGCAAAGTTATCAAAGTGCATTCTATTAAAAAATCAGTAACGGTATGTAACCATGGGCTGATTAACTTTAAATTTAATACATGTTTTATAGGACTGTTCACTGGGTTTCTTTGAGGATCCTTTCGCGTGGGTTCGTCAGGCCTTCACTTGCAAGGAAATTAATTAAACAGCTCTAAAATGAAAACACGCTCTTCTGCAGTGATGCATTCAGCGCTGAATACTGGGAAGGTTACGTTTGAGCTTTATTGTGATTTCTTCATTGTTCTTTACACTATTAACACGTTGAACAACTGTTCCTGCTTATTCTATCCACTTCTTCCTCGGTTACTTCGCTACAAAATTTCTTTCCCAACTTCATATCTGCTTCAATCACCTATCTCGGCATCGGACATTCTCCCAACCTCTATATCCATTGGACAGAAAAATCTTAGAAATTCTATCTTCAAGGGCTAGATCAAGATTCCTCTCTTGAGACCACTAAGTCAGCTTTCCTCTTCCATCCCTTCATTAGCAACTTACTTTGCATGTGTGTTTCCCTGCTGTGTGTAAACCATTGTCCGCTTAGCAGCCTTTTCAACGAGGATACGAATCTCGAGAACTCCAAACAAAGCTGTAAAATGATTTCCAAGAAATACAGCATTACAGACTTAACCTCGCGAAAAGCAGATTACATGGGGAGGCCGGAAAGAGTGTTCTCACTTTGTATGACCCCCTTGCAACCACCAGGTCATCTCCATGTCACTTTCTCCCTCTTATACTCCTTCATTAGCAACTTACTTTGCACATGTGTGTTCCTGTAACGTGTGAACCATTGTTCGTTCCACAACCTTCTCAAAAATATGATGGATCTCGAGAACTACAAACAAAACTGTAAAGCGATTTTCAGAGCAATTAAGTAATATAGACTGAAACTCATGAAGAGCAGGTTGCTTGGGAAGGCCAGCAAGAGTGTTCTCCATTTTGCGTGACCCTCTGGCGACCACTAGGTCATCTCCATGTCACTTTCTCCCTCTTACACCCCTTCATTAGCAACTTACTTTGAACGTGTGTGCTCCTGTAAGGTGTGAACTATATATAATTCATTCCAGAACTTTCTCAAAAATAGGTTGAATCTCCAGAACTCCAAACAAAGCTGTAAAATGATTTCCAAGCAAGAAAGTAATATAAACTGAACTCTATGAAGAGCACTATATCACTGGGAGAACGACCAGTGATAGTGTTGCCCCGCATTTCGGAAGCGTAGAAGAGTGTGAGTGTCGAATTCCACTCCCTCATTAATAGCTGCTGAAAAATTGGAAACGGACCAACTCAATGCCTCTGCAAGAACACTAACGAAAAGGGAAATGATTTTTAACATATAAAATGATATCAAAGATGTTCATTAATGTTACTTTCGCTGAAATTACGGATCCCAGGGTTACAGCAACTATTTACCAACAAGTGCATCCCAATACTAAAATAATCCGTTTGCATTTTTTTTTTTTTCGCCTGAAATATAATTTCACAAAATTAAGCCATTATCACATTCTAAGCTTATTAGAGTATAACTTGTGAGTTAGACGCACTCGATTTTAAAGAGATTAACTGATGCTTTAGGCATTGCTAGTAGCATTGGTTGACTTCGGAAAATAAATTTTGCATTCTTTGGAAAAAGGGTTTTATTTGCGTTTAAACTCAATCCCAGTACGGGGTTGTTCAATGCTTCTTCCAAGCAATAAAGTAATATAAACTGAACTCTATGAAGAGCAGATTGCAGGGAGAACGGGAAAAAAGAATATTTCTTACACCAGCGGTTCTCAGCCAGGGGGAATTCCCACCCGGGGGTGATAATTTTATGTGGGGGGGGGACCATAGACTCAAACTCTTGGAATATTGATCGCACATTAAATTAAAAATAAAGTTCCCTTTTTATCTCTGGAAATATTCCATTTATAGTTATATTTGACTTCTTGTTTTTTATTCATAGATGTGGAGCCAATGATCAGTGTAGAAAAAGAGAGTACGGTGATTCACAATTATATTCAATATAGATTATCCATCATCATCAAAGGAGAAGAAAGGCCTCAATGTGTTATTAGTAGCAAAGGTTTGTCAAATGATTCTACGAAACCAACGAAGTTGAAGCAACATTTGCAGAATATTCAACCTCGAACATAAGGATGAGGAAAAAAGGTTTTCTGAATGTCGTGGGAATAGTCTCAAAAATATGAAGCTCGATTCAACTGCGGCATTCTAAGAAATAAACCACATGGTTAAAGAAGCTTCTTATGTCGCAGCGCTGTAAGATAGCAAAGCAAAAAAAAAAAAAAAAAAAATCACATGTAATTGGGGAAACTTCGATGAAATCTTGCACTCTCAAAATGGTGAAAATTGTGTTGGGGATTGGCGAACCGGAAACGCTCCCCAACAAAAAAGAATTCTTCAAATCGGACATTTAGGAGCAGAGTTATCGACGAAAATAAGATATACATATACGCCCCATGGCGGAAAACCGATGCATTATTTTGAGAAGAAAGTATTCTGAAAAGGCTTTCCGAGATCAGAGGTATTATGAATCGACAAAATAATTTTTTAAATCGAGTTTTCAAAAGCTTAGATTTGGCTGCAAATACATCAGAAGCATTCAAAAACACTTACGCCTCCTGGTGCCCAAACAATTCTTTATCAAAAAATTGAAATTATATGTAAAACATTTTCCATCTCAGGAACTGTATCCGATTCAGGAAGAATTTTTCAAATCTGAGTTTGAGAAGCAGAGATATCGGGGAAAACACAATTCACCTTTACGCCCCCTAGCGGAAAATCTATAAATTCTTTGAAAAGGAGACTGTACTTAAAATAGCCTTAGATATAAATGGCATTAAAAGGAAAAATAATTTTTTCAATCAGATATTTAGAAGCAAATATAACCATCAGCAGTTAGAATGGCTTTGAAATCCTGCGGTATTGAAGATGCACACATTAGTATTATTACTGCTGGACAATTGCTAAGGACGGATCATAAACGGCTATATAGCGCATAAAAAAGTAAGTGTGGTTCGATGCCAAGTGAAATAAAATAATGTCAAAATGCCAGGACATTACAAGAAAGACAATTTATTGTGCTCTGAAATCCAGAAGGCTTTGGAATGTGTTCAAGGGACAAACAGGCCATTTTGTGCAGAATACGTAAACGTGAAAAAAATGCAATTACCGTCCGCAGGCGCTCCGGCGTAAGATGTCAATACGGGATATGGCCACCATGGAGGGCGATGCAAGATTCCACACGTCCTGTCATGCTTTGCACAACATTATCAAGCAGCTGTTGGGGTAGTTTATCCCATTCCTCTGTCAGTGCACGGATGAGGGTGTCCTTGTTTATTGGAGGGCATTGGCGACAAGCAAGACTCCTCCCCAAAGCATCCCACACATTTTCAATGGGATTCAGATCTAGAGAACGTGCTGGCGATACGAGGCGTTGAATATCCTCGCTCTCAAGACACTCCTGGACAGCGACTGTTCGAGGACATGTTGCGTTGTTGTCCATGAAAATCAGTCTATCACAGACAGCACCACGGAACATGCGAACATGAGGTAGCAGAACATCATTAATGTACCGTTGGCCAGTCATAGTCCCAGCTGGAAGCACATAGAGGGACGTACGGCCATTGATCATGATGCCAGCCCATACCATGACACTACATGTCGGATATCGGTCCCTTTCCTGTATGTTTGTTGGACAATATGCAGTACCACTATCACGCCAGATCAGCTGTCGTCGACAATCAGACGATAGACTGTATCTACTCTCATCTGAGAAGAGGACAACAGACCAGTCGTTATCAGTCTAATTGCGATGTTGATGGCACCATTGCAAACAGGCGGTACGGTGACGTCTGGACTATGGGATGCACACAACAGGACGGCGGGCGTATAGTCCTCCTTCACGCAAACGTCTGGCGACAGTTTTTCGGGAGATCAGCTTGCCAGTAGCAGCCATAAACTGATTTGCTACCTCACTAGCTGTGCTGCGCCGGTGTCTTTTTGTTGATAGCACTATGTACCGATCTTCTGCAGGTGTCGTACTGCGAACACGACCTCCCCCGTGACGTTTGCTACACTCTCCATTTGTTTGAAATGATTTCCAAAGCCTTGAAACAACACTGTGGCTGACGTCGAACTCCCTGGCAACATCTGTTATTTTTCGCCCTTCTTCAATCTTGCCAATAATACGGCCACGCGTAAAATCATCTAGGTGATGTCGGGAAGACTACTGAAAATTGCAAGTTCGTCAATTGATTCTTTCCCTTTCAACTTTGCGTTTGAACAACAACGGTCAATACGCGTCAAATCCTTTATATCTCTTATCAGCGCTATGACGTCACGAACAAGTTCGGCAATCTAAAATTTGCATACGCACAACACGTCTTACTGTATCCCGCACTTATGCTAATTTCCACATTTTCCTGCCTTCCATTTTATGGTTGCTATCGTTGCTATTGTCATCAGTCCTTAGCAATTGTCCGGCAGTGTAGTAACATCTATGAAAATGAAAATGCAAAGGTAGGTTCGGTTATTTGAGTATACAGCACCAATGAAAATTGGAAAGGGAATGAGACAAGGCAACACTACACTGAAGAGCAATTGAATTAGAGACAGCTGGCGTTATGCAAATATGGCGCTGTGGGCGGCCCTGTAAATGGAAACCACATGACGTATGCAGCGATCCGATAATATAAGGAGTGATGCGACGGGAATCATTAAGAGCAGGACGCAGTATGGGTAAGACGAAGGATCTAAGCGCATTTGATCGTGGGCAAATTGTCGGGCCCGACGAATGGGTCACTCCATCTCAGAAGTCGTGCAGGCACTGGGATTTTTACGAGCCACTGTGTCACGGGTTCACTGTGAGTACATCGAATCCGGTAAAACCATCCCTGTAAGGGCCAACTGCCGTGGACCACAGCGTGTGGATGAGCGGGGTCATCGTCGGCTAGCTCGGATTGTAACAGCGGATAGACGGGCCACAGTGCAAGAAATCACTCGGCAATTTAACGCTGGTGCACAAAAACGTGTAAGCAGCCACACCATCCAGAATCATCTCCTCTCTATGGGGTACAGAAGCCATCGTCCCACGAGGGTACCGCTGCTGACCGCACATCACAGGGTGCAAAGATTAGCATGGGCGTGGGAACATCGCCACCGGACCCTGGGCATGTGGAAAAATGTTGCCTGGACTGATGAGTCGAGTTTCACGTTGGTACATGCGGATGGCAGGATACGAGTATACGGCGCAAACCACATGAAGCGATGGATTCTTCTTGCCAGCAGGGTACTCTTCAAACTGGTGGGGGTGGCATTCTCGTCTGGGGACTGTTTACGTGGACTGAAATGGGACCCCTGGTACGTGTGACATCGTCCCTCATAGGTCAACGTTACCGGGATATCCTGGACGACCATTTGCTCCCGTTTGTGCGTCTTCAACATCCCACTGAGGACCTCATCCTGCAACAAGACAATGCATCGTGCCATCGCTCCCGAATTGTACCCGAATGGTTTGATGAACACTCCACCGACGTGACCTCGCTTCCTTAGCCAGCTAGGTCACCTGAGCTTAATCCCATCGAGCACATTAGGGATGCCATCGAGAGAGATGTTCGAGTCTCTGACCCCCCTCCATTAAGTCTTCGTGAAGTGTGGGAGCCTGTTCAGGGTTCGTGGATCCATATAGCTTCCCAAAGCTTCCGGTGTCTTGTCGAGTATATGCCGAGACGAATCGCCGCCGTCATCAGGGCGAAAGGTGGTGCTACACGTTACTAGACAGGTATCTCTAATTCAACTGCTGTTCAGTGTATATCTCTCAAACACTTTAATGCCACATTGCAAAATGTCTTTCAATCATTGAACTGGGGAAACAAAGGGATAAAGGTTAATGGAGATAATTTAACTCATCTTCGTTTTGCTGATGACGTAGTCATTTTTTTTTTTTTTTTGGATTCGAGGTTTAACGACCACCATGAGCAACTCAATGGGCTGTAAGCAGTCGCCCGTCCCTAGTTTAGGGTCACTGGTTCTAGGGAAGGGAGAGAGCCAGTGCCGTAAGACAAACACAAAATACATGCCTCGCCGGGATTCGAACCCGAACCCTTCACGGACGAATGATCATAAGCCAGCGCTTAGACCACTGCGCCACCTAGTCATTTGCAACTGCCCCTTTAGAACTGCAGAGTATGATCCAGGAACTTGCTGACAAGAGTAAAGAAGTGGGATTAAAAACAAACTTTCAGAAGAGAAAACTGATATACAATGCTTTTACAGGAAATGAAGATACATCAATTGATGGGGAAAAGCTGGAGATAACCGATATCGACATTTACCTTGGACCACAGATATCAAGCAAAGGTCACCTCGATGAAGAAATTAATCGACGTATAAAACTTGCTTGGAGATCTTTTCGATGAAACATTAAAAGTTTAAACAGAAATATGATATTATGTTTTAAAGAAGAAGTGTTTAATCAGTGCATCCTTCCAGTGCTTACGCACGGAGCGGAAACGTGGACCTTAAGGGAAAAAGGCATACAAAGACTGCAAACAACTGAAAGAAGCATGTAGAGATGTATGCTTGGTGTAACCAGGAGAGATAAGAAGAGGAACTCATGAATAAGGAAAATGAAAATAGTGGAAGGCATCATGATCAGAATAAAATCACTGAAAATCCAATGGGATGGACATGTTGCCAGGAGGACGGACCGCAGATGGACAACCGAAATTCTAGACTGGATTCTAAGAGACAGGAAAAGACCCAGAAGAAGACCACGTTGGAGATGTGTAGATGAAATTCGAAAGCATGCGAGAGTGATATGGAGGAGACTGGCTTAAGAGAGAACGTTGTGGAAGAAACTTGGAGAGACCTTCATCCAGCAGTGGATTGATAATGGTTGATGATATGGAAAAAAATCTATTTTGAATTCGATAGCATCAGCGTTTACGCTCTCTGGCGGCGAAGTTGTGCACCGAAAATAATTAAAAAAAAACACCCCTCGGAGTGCAAGGATCATCATTGTCAGATCTCAAGCTTCCCAACGCAAGAAGAATTTTCCAAATCGGACTTATAGGTCCAAAGATGTGGTGTCCACAGGAAGACTGACGGACGGACAAAATGATAACATAAACATGATCTTTTTTTACAAAAGACGTGCTAAAAAAGAGCTTATAAACGTGAGTATAAGCATGAAGTACACCTCAGTGTAATGACGCGGAAAAACATTGTGAATTCCATTTCCTGAAAAGAAGTATTTTTTATATACTCATTACTCTCATTTTCTTGCTTATTTTTGGAATAAAATAAAAATATTCACACTCCGTGGAGAGACATCTTGTATATATATTTCAATTGATTAAGTCATAATTAAAGTTTGAAAGAACTTGGGTAGGCGAAGAGAGGCACGAGTTACTTAATCATATTTGTTCGTAGTTAATTCAAACTTAGAATTCGAAAGAAAATCACTTAAATAAAAAAGATTATATACACAAAAGAAGATAGACAAGTGTTATTTTTTCACGCAGTTAATTTAAACCTGAAATTCGAAACGTAATAAGGTACAAAAGAAACATGAGAAGCAGGTGTTATTTACTTTGGCGCGTAGTTAATTTAAAGTTGAAATTCGAAATATAATCAGAAAAAAAGAGAGAGCAAACAATGAAGAGCTGAAATTCCGGGGACTCTAAAGAACTCTCGAAAAGTGCTGCAAGAGTTAAAGTGGTCTTGTAAGATGCTTGAAGGAGGCAGAACTCGCCTGAAGTGATGTGGAAAGAGTGAGTGGATTTGGTCCAAGTATCAAGTCGCCTCTATGGCAATGCTTGTAAATGTGTCTCGGAAGCTAGTGCCCTTTGTCATTTGAGCAATGCGCTCGACGGCATGTAATTTCGTAAAGAGTGTGAAAATTGCATTAAGGGTCTGATGGAGTTCCTTCAGGCTGTTGTGTCTCTGGATTGTTGGGTCATTCCGGGGCCAGGGGCTCACGACTCTCCGGGGAGCCGAGCACAAACCGCCGCTGCCTACAAAGCCAATGGTCTTCTTCAGCTTTTCCCATTTTGCCGTCATTGAAAGATCTGTCTCTTCTTTCGTACGCATTCTAGCACAGAAAATTTACCACCGCATATGTGAATATACGGATTTAATATATGACATACTTTTTTGTGTTTTAGCAATTGTTGGTTACATAAATGCATACCTTTATTTATTTATTTTTATTTACATATTTATTTCCTAGCGTGTTTTCGCTCATGAAGAAGAAAATAAGCGATAGAATGAAAGAATAGGCGATCAGAAAAATAGGATGGATCAAGAGAGACTTCAATGATGACGGACAGAGAGGTACAGTCATTTGTAAAAGTTTAAGACCATCTGTTGGTATTAGGAGATTTTTGCCGATTGCGTCAGCTACTGTCTGTATTACTCAACTTCCTGTCGGAATTGCATCATCCTACAGCGGCAGCTGTTGATAGAGTTGGGGGAAGCGCGTGAGCGCCAGTTTGCTTCTGGTTTTTCATGCTGAGAGGTTTTAAACGTATATCCTATATAGCGAAAAATGGACAAAATTTCGTAATTAAGTGTTACTCAGAGGGCACAAATAATGACTTTATATCATGAAGGATACTCCGAACGCAACATAAATAGACAGAATGTGAGCAAGCTATTAATAATACGATCATGAAATATCGAGAAAAAGGTGAATTTAGCGACCGAAAGAGAAGTGGACGTCCAAGGAAAACAACCTCACGTGATGACAATACCATAAGGCGAATAGTTATGTGTTCTCCGAGGAGTTCGTGCAAGAAAATCAAGGCCTTTCTACATTCAAAAGGGTCTGATATTAGTATCAGCACTGTTTTCCGACGTCTTAGCAAAGATTTTGGATTAAAGTCTTATACACTGAGTGGCCACTTTATTATAACCACCCCCTCAGTACTTCGTTGGGCCACCTTTTGCCTTTAATACTGCGTCGATTCTTCGTGGCATGGACTCCACGAGATGTTGATAGGTGGTTTGTGGAATCTGAGACCATGCTTGATGAACAGCACTTTCCAGGAGTATGAAATTTGCAGGGTTGTGGATCCAGCTGTCTGATGGCTCGTTCAACTTCATCCCACAAATTCTCAATGGGGTTGAGATCTGGTGATTGTGGGGGCCACCTAAGCAAAGTAAACTCCCCGGCATGTTCCTGAAACCAATCCTGTACAATACGTGCACTATGGCAGGACGCATTAACTTGTTGAAAGTCATTGGGATAAACCAACCACATGACAGGATGGACTTGGTCCGCAACGATGTTTAGATATGATGTGCCAGTCAGACACGAATTAAAGGGCCCAAAGCATGCCAGGAAAACATTCCCCAAACCATAACGTTGCCTCCACCAGCTTGAAGGGTTGTAGTAATGCATTTGGGGTCAATGCTTTCGTGCTGTTTCCGTCAAATTCTCACTCGGCCATCGGCATGGTGCAACTGAAAACGTGATTCATCGGACCACATAATTTGTTTCCAATTATCGACTGTCCAATCCTTGTGCTCCTGTGTGAACTGGAGACGTTTTCTCTTGTTAACTGCAGACGGCAAAGGTGTTAGAACAAGCCTTCGGCTGCCATATCCCATCCGATGCAGTGTACGACGAACAGTGCGTGCAGAGATCATTTGAGGGGATCCTTGATTAAGATGGTCTGTAATTTGCTGCACTGTTGCTCTTCTGTTGTCTGTTACCAGGCTGGACACTCTCCGTTGCGCCCGAGCAGTCACTAGTCGATGACGACCACACGTTGCACGTAGGGACCCAGTTTTTTGGCTGACAGTCCAGTCTTTAAACACTTTAAAAACAGCTGCTCTTGAACATTTCACGAATACGGCAATTTCAGTGATACTCGCTCCATGTCTCCGAGCTCCCACAATCATCCCACGTTCAAAGTCCGTCAAATCGCATTTTTTACCCATCTCGTCACCCAAAAATCACTTCTGTCGCAAGCACTGAGCTTTCCCTTTTTATACTAGCAGCGACCCCTGGCGTCAACAGCGTGCAGCCATAGCTCATTTGCTTAAAACTGTCAGGTGGTCATAACAAAGTGGCCACTCAGTGTATACCTGCACATAAAACTAGACTAACCTTTGTCATGAAAAAGAGGAGACTCCAGTTTGCGAAGCATCATCAATCTTGGACTGCTGAAAGTTGGAGCAAAGTCTCTTTTCCGATGAATCAACTGTGCGTCAATTTGAATCACGTGAATCACATGTTCGACGACCAAAAGGCAAAAGGTTTGATGAAAAATACACCTTTAGCACCGTGAGATATCCGCATAGTCAGATGATATGGGGTGCTATGTCAGCACCCGGCACTGCTTCATTAGCCTTTTTGCCGACAGGCATTACTATGACTGGTCCTTTTTATGTGGAAACGTTACGTGAGAAGCTGTTAACTCATATGCAAGTGCACAGATGCACAATCTTCATGCATGATGGTGCTCCATGCCACAGATCAAAGACTGTAAAGGACTACCTGCAGAGGAAAAACATAACTGTGCTTGACTGGCCCGATAATAGTCTCGACCTTAACCCCATCGAAAATTTGTGGACCATTTTAAAAGACAAGGTAGCAGAAAAACAGCCATCAAATTCCCAAGCTTTGATTGACGCGATAAAGTAAGACATTTCAAGTGACTATTGCAAATCCCTCATTGAGAGTATGCCACATCGTATTCTGCCCGTTATAAGAAGCGTAGTTGGCCACATAAAGTACTGATTTTGATCTTTTTGTGTTTTAAAGAATGTAAGTATTCATCTGTGGTGTCATTTTTTTCAAATATCCCTGACTAGTAATTAGTTGTTTCTTTGAAAATCTTAATTTTCAATAAATTAACAGGTGGTCTTTAACTTTTGCAAATGACTGTATAGGCAAAAACAAAATTGGGTAGAGAGTAAAGAGGGATATACGGAAAAGAAAAACCGTGCCTAGAATGTATTCTGTACGGAAGAAAGGAAACCAGCGTAAAATCCACTGGAATTGGTGCAAACAAAAAGAGAGAGAGAAAGAGAATGAGAAAAAACAAAAAAAAAAAAAACCCGGAAAAATAATAGAAACGCGAAGGTAGGAAATAAAATAAAGCCATAAAAATGATCCGCAAAAAAAACAAAGAGGTAAAGGAAACTGTTGTTGAAAAAGAATGATACAGACAGAGAGAACAGTAAATAGACCAAAAAAAAAAAAAAAAAAAAAAAAGGGCAGAATATCAGAGAAAGAGGAGCTAAAAACGAGCATAAGGGGGATACAACAAAACCCGACCCCCAAACTCACGTATGCATACACACGTACTGTACGTACGCCGGGATATTGGAAAGGCCTTCGGCAATTTCGGAGAGACAAATGAATGCATTCGTAGAAGCTGAAAGACATAAAGACGGAGAAAGACAGAAAGGCCGAGAATAAAAAAAAAAAAAAAAAAAAAGAAGGAAGAAAGCTAACACAGACAGAAAAACAGTGAGATATGTACTATGAAAATGTAAAAGACGAAATAACACAACATTTCCACGACAGACAAGGAGTAGAGAGGGGTAGGCCATCACACTGAAAGAAACACTAACAAGCACAACAGAAGAGAGAGAGAGAAAGAGAAAGAGACAGAGAGAGGGAATGAGAGAGAGAAAGAGAAAGAGACAGAGAGAGGGAATGAGAGAGAGAGAGAGAGAGACAGACAGACAGACAGAGAGAGAGAGAAAAGATTGTGTTTGAGAACTACTGTTAAGTTCCCTGTGAAAAAAACAAGAAAAAAACAAGCATATTTATCAACCGGCACACTAGGCATGGGCCAAAGGAGACAGATTTCATGGGGCGGCAAAATCTTTAAACATTTCAAGAAAAACAAAACAAAACAAAACAAAACAAACAACAACAACAAAAACAGGGAGATAAACAAAAACGTTAACGAGTAGCAAAATGCATAGACTTTTACTTTTTTTTTTTTTTTTTTTGGCATTACACTCATGGGCCAGATTATTTTGACCAACTCCGTCTCCATGAATGAACATGTTCCACAACACGTAGCTGTGACGTCGTGTCGAACGGTTCCTATACAATCAAGGGCGAGATCAGTATGACCACCCTTGTCTACATGCGTGGACATGTCATACAACACGCAGCAGTGACGTCATGTCGAAGGATTCTTATACACTCATGGGCCAGATCAGTATGGCCACCTCTGTCTCCACGAGTCAACAGCGACGACATGTCGAACGGTTCTTATACACTCACTGGCGAGATCAGTATGACCACCATTTGTCTCCACCAGTGGGCGTGTCCCACAACACGTAGTAGTGACGTCATGCCGAAGGGTTCTTATACACTAATGGGCCAGATCAGTACGACCACCCCTGTCTCCACGAGTGAACGTGCCCCACGTCACGCAGTTGCAACGCCACAGGTCCTCCCTCCTACCAAACAATTGGAATGGATCAGCTCCCTTAGACAAAACATTAGAGATAGTGGTGATGGGCAGTTGACATGGGCATCCCCCGTGCAGACTGAAAACAAAACACAGATGATGGCAGGCGGAAACAAACACAGATGATGGCAGGCGGACAGCAGGGATTCCGAACAGATAGCTTTTTTTAAAGGTAATGTCATATAGAGGTCTACACGGGTTCGGGCCGACCCGGTCCGCCTTTGCTCATTTCTAAGTCGGGAAAACGGGCCGGCCCGGTCTTTCAATATTTAATGTAACCTAGGCTGATGACTTTACCTGCACCGTCTTAGTGTAGACCTCGCAGGGAAATGCGGAACTCTCTTGAATAGTTTGGGATTAATAGGATCCCTGACGGCGTTCCGACAACTAGCCTGTCAGTCACTGGAAACCACAGTCTTCCACTCGGACAGAATCGGTCTAGAGACCTGTGGGGATCTGCCTCCCCCACGGGACCGGTACCTTACACCCTTCTGTCACAACCCGTGTGTGCGACGTGCTATGGGCAGTTGGGGCAAGCAACTTTTTCAAAAATATCCGATCTCGTGGCCGGGAAATCGCCCGCCAACGAGAGTTTTTAGGACAAAAGTCCTTTATTTGGTATCAAAACGGATTACATGCACATTTCACTATGAGGGTCCCATGCACCCCTCTCACAAACATTCAAACACTGAGAAATATTAAAACACATCACAAAAACATGGTCCACAGCGCTAGGGCCAGTGCTGTGGTGATGACCCCGGGCCAGGGTCATCAAAAATACCTTGGTCAATCGACCCAAAAGCTCAATATCGAGAGCGACGTACCTCCGAGGGTACTTCCATCTGTCAACCATAGTTGACCCGGATTTTCCTTTTGTTCAAGTTCCCTGATAAGACTAGGGCATGTCTTACTGAAGCTGGAGTGAACGACGTCCAACTTCAGGCGGAACTTGGCATTCGCAGCAGTGCAGTTGCTGCACTTTGGTGCGGCTGCATACTGGTGGTGCTGGTGCCCAACTTCACCGCAATTGCCGCACCTTGCTTCTGACTCGGGGCAGTTACCTCGGAAATGACCGAAGCCATTACACCGAAAGCACCTTACCTCCCTCAAAAATTCCTTTAGGCGGAGCACTGACCAACCCAAGTTCAGTGTCTTCCGCCTCACCAAGTGCTTGAAGGCCTTGGGCTCCACGTCTGCCACCCAGTGGATCCTACCTCCCTTGCCCTTGATGGGGAAACAGGCTTTGAACCCGTTCTCGAGCTCTGGGTTCTGCCCGCAAACCGCCTGCTCGAACTCTTATATTTAATGTAAAACAGACACGGGCCGAGCAGTTTTTTTTTCTTTATGAGTAAACCAATCTCTGTACGGTTGCCTTTCTCGTTTGGAAGACTCGCAACATACAGCAGCAGGATAAGATTGAATAATTTCCGCTGATGGAAAAAACAGAAGTTTTACGACATCCTCCCCTCCTACAATACAATTGGAATGGATCAGCTCCCTTAGTTTCTCAATGTGAATGTGGCCCCTTCTCTCTCTCTCTCTCTCTCTCTCTCTCTCTCTCTCTCTCTCTCTAACTTTCACCCTCCTCTCATGCTTCAGGGCAGGCTATTAACTGTAACATTTCCAAACGGAGCCACCCGCTCGCAGACGATCTCTTTTATTGTTCTGGTCGGCGAACTTTGTTCTCTTGATGTGTTAAAAGCTTTTAAGGTGTCTTAAATGGCACGGGAGAAATGGGCTGGCAGAAACTTAATTACTTCTGTGTATAAATCTGGGCCGTATTTTCCCTATTTGCACTCTCAGGCAGCCGCTTTCAAAACGTCTGTCACCCTGATTAGCTGGGCAGTCTGTCGTTGTTTTCCCTTAGCATATGCTCAGTTCAGTGTTGCTGATACTCTTCAATACTTATTATGGAATTTAAGAAAGCGAAAGATTTTCGCGAAAAAATCGGTTCCGGAGAATATGTGCTTGTAGACAATGTAAAGGAGAAAAGCGATATTTGGAAATATTTTAAATTACTGTCCCGTTCTGAAACTAGTCGGCCGGTAAACGTTGTGCAGTGCACTAAACGCAAAAACGTTTTTGGGTTACGATAGCACAAAATCTGGAACATCACATTTTAAGCGGCACAAATGTGCCCCCCCCCAACACACGAGAGACATATTGGGTTCCAGCTATATGATATGCCAGTAGAGATAGGTGCAGTTTATAAAGCCATAAAATCTTCTCCCAGTAGAACGATAGGACTCATAATTCTGGATATTTCGTACTTTTCGAATTGACCCCCCCCTCTCTCCTCCTTATCCCCAAGGATATTTTTCCGGGTTCGGCGGTAGGGAATGATAATTTGAAAACCCAAAAAAATTGAAAGGCATGGAAATTGTCCTTTTCATGCAACATTTTTTAGTATACAAGCTCCCCCTCCCCTCTTCGGACGTCACGTGTCTTATACAGAGTCACAGAAATATTCCGAATTAACGCTTATTGTAATAGAATACATGTAGCAATTAAGCACACTAACACTCTTCAGGAGTTGAATGACCTAGTGCATCAGGTGTCAAATTCATGTTTTGGTAATTGTTGAAATTTTACGGGCCGGCCCGGGCTTTGGAAACAGGAGAAATATACGGGCCGAGCCTTGGACGTGCGGGCTTGGGCAGGGCCGGGCTTTCCAAATTAAGGCCTGTGCATGTCATAGCCAAAGATATCCTACCGGGGCGTGGCTAATGCTAGTTTTAAACCTTTCCCAACAATGTATCACAATGAACAAACATGACTGAACGTGGTGATCTGAGCGACATTGTTCGTGGACGCATTCTCGGCGCAACGCAGATGGGTCATTCTACACCCAAATGGTAAAAACCCTAGGGTTCCCGCAGACAACAGTATAAAGGGTGTACTATCGACGGACCTGCCAGTGTCCAGAGAGCAAGCGATGTCCGACCACACGCCACTGATGTGCGAGGTTGGCGTAGACTATCCAGGTTTGTGCAGACTGACCGCTTGGTTCACAACGGCAGCGTAAGTCACATCCAAGTTAAATATCGGAGGCACAAGCAACGTCAACGGGCGAACGGTGCGGCTTACACTGCATACTCTGGATTACGGGAGCCGACGTCCTACTCGTGTGCCACTGTTGCCTGCTCGTCATCGGACATTACGCCTCGCTTGGTGTAGGGAACGTCAGAACTGGACCACAGCCGAGTGACGCCGTGGTCAGATGAATTCCGTTTTCAGCTGTACCGAGCTGACGGGAGGGTGCGGGTGTGGCATCGACAGCATGAGGCCAAAGCCCCGTCTTGCCAGGTCGGCCCTGTTCAAAGCGATGGTGGTGCTGTGATGGTTTGGGGAGCCTTCTCATAGGAAACATTGGGTTCTTTAGTGTGTCCGGAAAGGTCGACCCGTATATGCTAGCTGATCATCTACACGCTTTCATAGCCTTTGCGCATCCCGGGGACCAGGGTCTGTTTCATCAGGACACTGTGCTGCCCCACCAGGACGTAACCACCCAGGCCTGGCTAGAGGAACACTCATCTGAGTTTCGAGCCCTCTAGTGGCCCCTAAGGTCCCCAGATTTAAACCCTGTGGAAACGCTCTGGGAGCAGAATGTCCCGGACGACGTTGTGGACAATGCTTCAACAGGCATGGCTGGCATTACCTCTGCAAACCCTCCGGCGCCTAGTGGAGTCAATGCTTCGGCGTGTACAGGTAGTTATTTGCGCTAGAGGACCAAGACGTTATTATCAGGCAGGCATTTAATATTTTATCCATTGAGTGTATATAGTGGAGCTGAGTTTTCGTAGGTGATGGCTTTTTTTAAAAACAATAAAAAGAAATTTCAAAATGCTAACTACTGTTGTAAATATACACTGAAGAGCAATTGAATTAGAGACAGCTGGCTTAATGCAAATGTGGCGCTATGGGAGGCCCTGTTAATGGAAACGACATGACGTATGCAGCGATCCGAGAATATAAGAATCAGTAAGAGTCACGCAGTATGGGTAAGACAAAGGATCTAAGCGCATTTGATGGTGGGCAAATTGTCGGGGCCCGACGAATGGGTCACTCCATCTCGGAAGTCGTGCAGGCACTGGGATTTTCACGAGCCACTGTGTCACGGGTGCACCGTGAGTACATCGAATCCGGTAAAACCATCCCTGCAAGGGCCAACTGCCGTGGACAACAGCGAGTGGATGAGCTGGGTCATCGTCGGCTAGCTGGCTTTGTAACAGCGAATAGGCGGGCCACAGTGCAAGAAATCACTCGGCAATTTAACGCTGGTGCACAAAAACGTGTAAGCAGCCACACCATCCAGAACCATCTCCTCGCTATGGGTACAGAAGCCATCGTCCCACGAGGGTACCGCTGCTGACCGCACATCAAAGGGTGAAAAGATTAGCATGGGCGCGGGAACATCACCACTGGACTCTAGACATGTGGGAAAATGTTGCCTGAACTGATGACTCGAGATTCACGTTGGTACATACGGATGGCAGGATACGAGTAAGGCGCAAACCACATGAAGCGATGGATCCTTCTTGCCAACAGGGTACTCTTCAAGCTGGTGGGGGTGGCATTCTCGTCTGGGGACTGTTTACGTGGACTGAAATGGGACCCCTGGTACGTGTGACATCGTCCCTCACAGGGCAACGTTACCGGGATATCCTGGACGACCATTTGCTCCCGTTTGTGCGTCTTCAATGTCTTACTGGGGACCTTATCCTGCAAAAAGACAATGCACCGTGCCATCGCTCCCGAATTTTATTCGAATGGTTGGATGAACACTCCACCGACATCACCTCGCTTCCTTGGCCAGCTAGGTCACTTGCCCTCAATCCCATCGAGCACATCTGGGATGCCATCGAGAGAGATGTTCGAGGCTCTGACACCCCTCCATCAAATCTTCGTGAACTGTGGGAGCTTGTTCAGGGGTCGTGGATCCGTATGGCTTTCCAACGCTTCCGGTGTCTTGTCGAGTCCATGCCGAAACGAATCGCCGCCTTCGTCAGGGCCAAAGGTGGTGCTACACGTTACTAGACAGGTATCTCTAATTTAATTGCTGTTCAGTGTATATGCTTTGATGGAGTACAAGGTACCCCTTATCAATTATTTATTTAATGTTGAATTGACGGCGAAATAAAAAAAAAACGTTACGAGTTATATTATATTTCACGCATTGCAAAGACCATGAAGGCTATGGAAATTAAACTTCTCTTTTGACGAGAAGTTTGATTTTCTTCCATGTTTGCGCAGAAAAAAAAAAGCAAAAAGCGGTATTCAGAAGAAAGCACCCCCGAACAATCAATTAAAGAAGACGCTTTTGGACGAGAACAGGATTAAGTCGAAGAAGAGGGAGAAGCAGGGCCAGAGGAATCAGAAAAGTCGAACGAAGGAAAGAATGAAAGATCACACGGGGAATTAGGAAGGGGTGAGTTAAAAAGAGACACAGAAGGAGAGAACAGAAGCTGGGGTTGTTCAGAAGAAGGAGAAGCAGTGCGAAGGAAGAAACCCAAAGGGGAAAGAGGAGAGTACGCACAGACTGAAGAAGGAGGAAGAACATGAGAAAACGGTCGAATGCGACGTGGAGAACGTGCCTTAGCACGTTTAAGACACGGCAAGGGGAGAAAAGAAGATGAACCGGACCTTTTGATAATGTAACTTGATTCAGAGGTATCCAAATTGTCATCAATTAAAGTATATCTGCAGAAAGAGAAGCATCCATTAAGTAAGAAAGAACACCACAGTGTAAAGAGGAATCAGGGAGATAGGAAAGATCTGCAACTGTAGAAGAAGACGACAAATGACCGAGCGCAAACTGAAGAAATGGGAAGATCAGGCGAAGGAGATGGAGGATTTGAAACAGTTGAATGGAAGAGTGGACAATGCGAACGCATGTGTCCCTGTTGCTGGCAATTAAAGCACTGAATGGAAGCGTACACATTAAACTGATAAAACTGATAGAAAGATTGAACGACAATAGTGATGGGACAGGATTTCAAGAAGCGTCTGTGGGGAAAACAATACACAGTTGTCTTTTGAATCCTGAGACGTGAGAGAAGGAAAAGCCTGCCACCGGACCAACGATCTTGTCGAAAAATGCAATGGCCAACGGCAAGACAGGAGCTCCGGAGGAACAGGATAAAATTATAACACAGTTGGGGACTGTGCCAACGGAGAAGGGACTAAGAAAGAGGAATTGACAACTAAACCATGTTTGAGAATCAATTTGCAGAAACAGGTGAATCTAGGATAGGTGTAATAGTCATAAGAGAGCGAGTTAAGCTCTCTTCAGCTCGAGAAGGAAGCTTTGAGGTAAGGGCAGCCATGCACTGTTGAAGGGCAGTATCAGGCAAAGAATGAAATAAGATACTTCTTGGGCTGAGATCCACACCAATCAAGAAAGTGTCCAGAATGGAGACACGAACTGTCGAATCTTGGAAGGTGAAAACAGGAGCAGAAGCAGTAGATGTGGATGGAGGCTTCGATGAAGTAGAAGCACGGTGTTGAGAAAGGCCTGCAGTAACAGCGTAGCTGGGGGATATGGAGATCCAAATTCATGTGATGATGTAGTAGATGAAGAGGACATTGAGTCGTAGCTACTCCGCCTTGGGAAGAAGGTTGGTCTGAAGTGGGGAAAGACAAGCCCAACTTTTTTTATTGGAGGTTTAACGACCACCGTGAGCAACTCGATTGGATATAAGTCCCTGATTGAAGGTCACCGGTTCCAGAGAGCCAGTTCCGTGAGACAAACACAACATTTATGCCTTAACAGGATTCAAACCCGGACCCACCTCGGACAAATGCTCAAAAGCCAGCTCTCAGACCACTGCTCCATTGGGGCGTCACAGCTGAAAATCCAGTGATTGCCAAGCGATCGGTCTATACAAGCCTCGATATTCTACATCGACCCCGCTCATCAGTGGCGTGTGAACGGCCACCGCTTGCTTTCTGGGAAGTGGTCGACCCCAGAGAGACTCGCGGTGCACCTTTAATACGTTTGCCCTCGGGAACCCTACGATTTTACCACTTGAATGATAGAATGACCCATCTGTCTTGCGCCGACAATGTATCCATGATCAATGTCGCTCAGATAACCACGTTTATCAATTCGTCAATTACAATACACTGCTGGGAAGTCCCACTGTCTGCTTATTCATCGGCTGTGTCCGGTTTGGGTTTGTAACACTCTGCCCTGGGGATGCCAATGGATCTCTTCAGCCAGCCTTTCCCGTATCCAGAGAAACCTGTTTAACTTGTTATTCTCCCAGTGAAACTATGCTTCCACGCAGTTTTACTTTAGTGTGCTCTCCAGTAGGTTGCAGTTTCATTCAAACTCCTGCGCCGAACAACGTTCTGTAGGACAGCTGAGTGTAATGACATTGGAAGACGCCAATCTACCTAATCCGCGGCCAAAGTTCATCAGAAGTTACTTATTAATCTGTCCTCGTATTTTATTCTCCAGCAGATGTCCTTTTTATTCAAACTCCTGTGCCAAACAACGCCCTTTATTCACGAGTGGTTTAGGAGACACTGATTTATATATCCCTAATCCGCTGCGCAAGCTCATTGGAAGATACGTATTCATCAGCATTTGTACTTGGTTCTCCAGCACGTTGCTTTCTTATGAAACTCCTGTGCCGAACAGCGCCCACTAGTCAGGAGAGCGTAATGACGTTAGAAGACAGCAATTTACATATTTCTAATCCGCCGCCAAAGTTCATCGGAAGTTATATTAAATCAGCCCTCGTACTTCGTTCTCTAACACATTGCCTTTTTATTCAAATTCCGGTGTCAAACCACGCCCTCTGGCCAGGAGGGTGTATTGGGAGAAATAGATTTATATCTCTTATTCGTCGCCAAATGTCCCTGAAAGTTATTTACTTGACTACGTATGTCAAATTTGATCGTAAATTGACTTTAAATATGTGGCACTCAGTGGGACGCATAAGCACTTCAAAATGAGCGAGCTGTTGTTTCTTCCACAGCAGCAACAACAAAAATATTTTCTTTTAGTTAGTTGAATAAGTCTTAGGAAGAGACAAACATCACGATTTTCCAAATTAAATGACCAGTCAGGGGTGTATTTAGAGGGGGGCAAGGGGCCTCCCCTGAAAGTGTTTATTTATTTTTTTTTTTTTTTTTGTTAAAATGCGAGTTGCACTCGAAAAAATGCTTTAATGAAAATGCACAAACTTATATTAGAAAATAATGCTTAAATTTTTTATTCTAGTTTTCATTAACTTCTTTTTTCGTACTGGTGGATTTCAAAAACTTCCATTCTTCGTCGCCCCCGAAACAAAATTCTATATAGGCTCCTGTGACTAGTGAATATATCGTAATCGCGTGAGATAATCAATCAGCTAGCACGTTTCTTGGAATTCTTGCCGGTGCACTCGTAAGAGTGATATTCCTGTTAACCAGCATGATCTCGATGGCCTTTTAAATTCCAGCGATAATTGCTTCACCCGACGGTCACGCGAAGTTCGACGAAAAACCAACAGAATCGAGCGGTTTCATTGGATTGGACATCTCCGCATCTTTTCCGCACTACGTTTTCCTTAAGAGATGTGGAGAAGTAGGCTCAAAGATAAACAGCACAAATACCATGCTTCACGGGAGAGATCAGTAGGGACCTGTTACAATTCTTCCTCCTCCTCCTCCAAAGCAGTGGAGGTGTGCTGGAAGGTGGGTAGGATTAGAAGGGGAAAAAAATCCTTCCGCATCTTCTCTCTTTCTCTCCCTCCTTCTCTTCGGCAGACTTCGCTTCAATCTCACCGGGAGGCTCCAGAGACCAATCTTTGGTTAGAGCGGAACACAAGGCCACGTTCACAACCATTTTTTTCTTTCTTTACCTCTCGGCTCATTTTTCCTCCTTCTCTTCTTCGCTCTATTATTCCCTAAGGGAAGGGGAGGCCCTAAAGGGAACGGGGATTAGATCTCGCAAAACGCAATGACCTTTGGGAGCATCATAAAATGGGCTGCCTGCGCATGATGTGGCAGCCAACAGATCAGGGCAATTCTCTTCCTCGTGCACCTTCCTTCCATAGAGATCCCCAGCTCCATCGTTCTCTCCCTCTCTCTCTCTTACACATACACACATGCACAAGATTTTTCTCTCTCTCTTCGCTCTGCTCTCAACTTTTGTGATCGTTAGGCCCTTTCCTATTCGCTATCTCTCATTCTCTCTCTCTCGCTGTCTCTAACGTTTGTCTCTTGTAAACCATCAGCCAAATTCTCCAGGAAAATCTGGTAATTGGAGCTCGGGAAGAAGAAAAGATTTGTTGGAGTGAAAGGAAGATGAAAATGGAAGGTAGCGAAGGAGGTTCAGCAGACGTTAGGCGACCGCACGAGAGTTGGCCATTAAATCTGAACCTGGAAATAAGACTTGCTCTATCTGAGGCTGAGAAAAGAAATATTCTTATTGCACCGATACATTCTCTTGTTGACTCAAGGGAGAGCAGCTATACTTCGAGAAGGAGAAAAATAAGATTTCACTAAACCTTTGCTCTTTAAGAGGGCTAACAGCGCCAATAAGAGGCGAAAACCCAAAACACTAACGCTGAATTTCGTATAAAAGTCAAGAATGGGAACGTAATCAACCATACAGTTATAAGAGGAGATAAAACTAAAAAAGATTCTGTCGTTTTCAGCATTCGAGCTCGCTTTCAAGATATAGTGAAACCATAAAATAATGAAACGTAAGACAGACAAAACTGATATGCTGCGAATTTTTACGCCAAAATTTAATATTCCAATGCAAACGCGAACAGTTGTGGAATTCCAAGTGCGCGCCTAAACTGCATTCTGAAAAGCATTAAGCAATCGCGCAGGATATTGCATTCACTCTCATGAAATTTAAACCACTCGGCTTTCTTTCCAATTCGTAGTTTTCGAGGAACATTTTGTTATCCGACAAATGCAGCAAGTAAATGCTGCTCTAAGTCGATAAAAGCACTTGAGATACAATAATACAATTGCGATGGTTCATTTATTTCGCATCGACCCATGAATGTTTTTGAAATTCGAGTAACAGAAGCGAGAAACTAGGAACCCTGGATACGACCGACAGGCATAAATGCAGTCATTTGCAAAAGCTTAAGACCTCCAGTCATTTTTTCTACCATTTACATCATTTAGTGATTGCTCCTTTCACTTAGTATTAAGGGCATCCTGAAAATAATAACACCTCCTTAATAACTTTTGAAATTTTGAAGTGATTTCAATGAAACTGCATTGACATGTACTATGATATGCTAAAAATGAGAGAACTAATCTTTTTCAGAATCGGAAATGAAGATCATGAATGGCAGAGAAAAGCAGTGAGCCGTAATTGAATTCTTCCAAAAAAGGGATGTGAGGCTCCAGAAATCCACAGAAGACTCCTGGAGGTGTATGGAGCTGCCACAGTATACATTGAAGAGCAATTGAATGAGAGACAGCTGGCGTTATGCAAATGTGGCACTGTGGGCGGCCCTGCAAAAGGAAACGACATAATGTATGCAGTGATCCGACAATATAAGGAGTGATGCGAGGGGAATCAGTAAGAGTCGGACGAAGTATGGGTAAGACGATGGATCTAAGCGCATTTGATCGTGGGCAAATTGTCAGGGCGCGACGAATGGGTCACTCCATCTCGGACGTCGTGCAGGCACTGGGATTTTCACGAGCCAATGTGTCACGGGTGCACCGTGAGTACATCAAATCCGGTAAAACCATCCCTGCAAGGGACAACTGCCGTGGACAACAGCGTGTGGATGAGCGGGGTCATCGTCGGCTAGCTCACGTTGTAACAGCGGATAGACGGGCCACAGTGCAAGACATCACTCGGCAATTTAACGCTGGTGCACAAAAACGTGTAAGCAGCCACACCATCCAGAACCATCTCCTCGCTATGGGGTACAGAAGCCATCGTCCCACGAGGGTACCGCTGCTGACCGCACATCACAGGGTGCAAAGATTAGCAAGGGTACGGGAACATCGCCACTAGACCCTAGACTTGTGGGGAAATGTTGCCTGGGCTGCTGAGTCGAGATTCACGTTCGTACATGCGGATGGCAGGATACGAGTACGGCGCAAACCACATGAAGCGATGGATTCTTCTTGCCAGCAGGGTACTCTTCAAGCTGGTGGGGGTGGCATTCTCGTCTGGGAACTGTTTACGTGGACTGAAATGGGACCCCTGGTTTGTGTGACATCGTCCCTCTCAGGTCAACGTTTCCGGGATATCCTGGACGACCATGTGCTTCCGTTTGTGCGTCTTCAACATCCCACTGGGGACCTCATCCTGCAACAAGACAATGCATCGTGCCATCGCTCCCGAATTGTATCCGAATGGTAGAATGAAAACTCCACCGACGGGACCTCGCTTCCTTGGACAGCTAGGTCACCAGACCTCAATCCCATCGAGCACATCTGGGATGCCATCGAGAGGGATGTTTGAGGCTTTGACCCCCTCCATCAAATCTTCGTAAACCGTGGGAGCTTGTTCAGGCGTCGTGGATCCGTATGGCTTCCCAACGCTTCCGGTGTCTTGTCGAGTCCATGCCGAGACGAATCGCCGCCGTCATCAAGACGAAAGGTGGTGCTACACGTTACTAGACAGGTATCTCTAATTCAATTGCTTTTCAGTGTACATACACTATCTACCAACAAGTAATTGGACACCCCTGCAATCGACGATATCTGCGGTCCTGATACACGTCACGGCCGCCACCGTTAAATATAGTGTGGGAAACAACAACGCAACCAGTCGCATGCAAGATGCCACGCAGTTCGGAGCTCTCTGGTTTCGAGAAAGGTGTAATCGTCGGGTATCACAGAAATGGCCGATCCATACGTGACATATCCAGCGAGTTGAAATACCCAAAATCGACAGTGGCCTACGTGATTGGCAAGTGGAAGATGAGACGTGACTGTCGGAATGTGCCCCGAACCAGCAGACCCACAAAACTGGGAGTTAGAGACCGACGGCTGCTGGCCAGAGAAATTCGGAAGAACCGCACCAAGTCGATGGGCCACATCCGCGAGGAGTTTCAACAGGCATCCGGGAGTGTTCTTTCGATGAATACCATCCGTAAGGAAGCCCATCTGCTCGGTTATCATAGACCTGCTGGCGCCGACAAGCCTTTGATCACCAAGTCCAATAGCGATGTTCGGCTAACGTGGTGCAAAGAACGTCGACAACGGACCGTTGAACCGTGGAAACAGGTTCTCTGGAGCGACGAATCAAGGTTCACCCTCTACCGTTCGGATGGCAGGGTCTGGGTTTGGCGTCTGCTTGGAGAACGCCTCCTGCCGGAATGTATTGTGCCAACTGTGAAGTTCGGCGGCGGAGGGATTAGGCTATGGGGGTGTTTCTCCTGGTAAGGCACGGGAGCCTTGGTCGCAATTCCTGGTAGACTCAACGCTGAGACCTACTGCACCATTTTGGATGACCATGCGCTTCCTACGTTGTGGCAGTTTTACGGGGTGGACCCATGTTACTTTCAGGATGACAATGCCACCTGTCATGTTGCGAGGCCCACCCTGGCTTGGTATGGTGACAATGGGGTTAATCGAATGGACTGGTCTGCGCAGAAACCGGACCTTAACCTTATCGAGCACCTCTGGGACGAGTTGGAGCGTCGACTTAAGGGTTGCCCCCACCGTCCGAAATCGGTGAAGGAACTGACCTGTCTTCTCCAAGCCGAGTGGAAGAAAATACCGCTAGCCGTCGTACAACGCCGGGTTGAGAGTATGCCCCGGAGGGTCGCAGCTGTAATCGCCGCTCGTGGAGGCTCCACCAACTATTGAGGGTGAATAAACTTCGTTTTCTTTTGCTATCACAAGTGTACAATTACTTGTTGGTAGATAGTGTATATCTATTATCAAGTGAGGGTCACGTTGATGAAGGAATTAATCGGCGTATAAAACTTGCCTGGAGAGCTTTTGGAAGAAACAGCATAATTTTCAAGAGCAATATGCCATTATGTCTTAAAAGAACAGTGTTTGATCAATGCATCCTTCCAGTGCTTACGCATGGTGCAGAGACGTGGACCTTAACTAAAAGAGACATACAAAGGCTGCAGACAACTCAAAGAGCCATGGAGAGGTGCATGCTTGGTGTAACCAGGAGAGATAGGAAGAGAAACTCGTGGATCAGAAAAAAGACAAGAGTGGAGGACATCATGATCAGAGTTAAATCCCTGAAATGGCAATGGGCTGGACATACTGCCAGAGGGACAGACCATCGATGGACAGCCGAAATTTTAGATTGGATTCCAAGTGACAGGAAAAGACCCAGAAGAAGACCACATGGGAGATGGGTGGATGAAATTCGAAAGTATGCGGGAGTGACATGGAGGAGACTGGCACAACACAGACCGTTGCGGAAGAGGCTTGGAGAGACCTTCGTCCAGCAGTGGGTTGATAATGGTTGCACGAAGTCTTACAGCTGACCACAAACATTGCAAGAAATTATTGTAACACTTGTGACGAATATTTTAGATTAACTTTCCTTTTTTTGGTTTCTTTCCCTATGTAAACATTGAGTTTATTCTCAGTATTCTTCACGCTTAACGAAAAATCTTTTCTTTCAAACGAATACGTTTGGCAACACAATTGAGGTTGAATGCACGTGACGTATGCCTGATATAAGATAAGAACAAGAGATAAAACGAGGACTGATCGATTGCTTGAGCGCGATTATTAGGAAGGCGTTGAAGAGAGCGATTATTAAGAGCGTTGTACGAGAGTGTTGTATTGTAAACTGATGATTATTGAAAAGAGTGTTGTGATCATGTGTGGTGTGTGGAGTACATTGTGATGTTATCGTTCAGTTATGGAAGTGTCTTCTACAGCCTGAATAAAGCTTTTCCGTAAGTTGACTTCTGTTGTTTCGTCTGGCCGTTAAGGTTTTCTTTCATTTAAGAACTATTTCCTAGTCTATTGATGTGTTAAAACAGCGTAGAAGTCGAAAAGGCTTTTACGCTACACACTCCATGTAGATTATTACAACAGTCTTTAAATAAAGTAGTGTCAGTTAAACTTTTTTGCATTTTAATTTATGTAAAAGTAAACCCTACATAACTGCGAATATTGATTCACACTTTTTTTTCACAAGACTAATATTAATAATAAAATAAAAATATTTTCAGTACATTATACATGTTTGCTGAACTGCTTTTCATGTATACTATACCATATTGCTCCGAATTTAAGCTATTCCCATTGCATTTTGATTGATTTTTTTATTTTTTTTTATTGGAGGTTTAACGACCACCGTGAGCAACTCAATGGGCTATAAGCAGTCGCCCGTCCCTAATTTAGGGTCACTGGTTCCAGGGAAGGGAGAGAGCCAGTGCCGTAAGACAAACACAACATCCATGCCTCACCGAGATTCGAACCCGGACCCCGTTCCGACGAATGATCAGAGGCCATCGCTTAGACCACTGCGCCACCGGGGCGGCCATTTTGATTGTTACAAATAAGGGTCAGATTAAGATGTTACACTGGCCGATCACACCTCAAAACAAATTTCAGTACAACGCTTGTGCTTTATTATATGAAATAGTAACAATTTGTTTTCCAAAATCTCATCCGAAATTTTGAAACGGAACCATATAGTAATTTCGTGCTATAACGAAAAATATATTTTGGTTCTGAAAAATTATATTATTATTAACGTGGTTTGGGGCCCCTCCAAATTCTGAGGCCCTGTGCACGTGCACAAATCAGGCCCTGCATGTACCCGGCATTTTTGGCCCTCGCCGAACAGTTTGCCAGCACAAACAACAATCTGAAAAGTCCGCGAAACTTCCCCCAGCGACCACACGTTACTGTACCTGTTGCTGCTGGAACCTACATCTCACGAACGTGTGACGTCATTGGCTCCGGTGTAACGTTATTTGCATATATCGAACGGGTACACCCGCCCTGCGATTTGCATGTTTATAGGACACCTCCTTCTGGGTGGGGAAATATCGATGTCGAGCAGTGTATATAATCAGAGTAAAATTCCTGAAATGGCCTGACTTATTGTCACAAGAACGGACCACCGATGGACAACCGAACCTCTCGACTGGATTCCAAGGGACAGGAATGACCCAGAAGAAGACCACGTGAGAAACGAGTGGATAAAATTCGAAAGTATGCGAGAGTGACATGGAGGGGACAGGCTCAAAGACTCAAGACAGACCGTTGTGGAAAAAAACTGGGGAGATTATCCAGCAGGGGATTATTAATGGTTGGCAATGATGACGATGATATATATACAAGGTGTTTAAATTAACGGAGCATACACGATTTTGACAAAAGTCACCGGACACCTAGAAGAGAAACACAACATAGCATTTATTGACATACATTAGTACGGTGTCGGTCCACCTTTGGCCTACACGTGTCTTCACTAGCTCCGTGTTTGAGTGCTTCAAGTACGTGTTTTGTGTGTCCCATCATTTTTCTTCTGTATATGTGCCAAAGTTAAAGGTCTGTGCTTTCGTTTAAGATCCCTCACGAGTTGGTGAGTGCTCATTTTTTTCATTATCAGTGTTTTAATTTCCACACCGAGCTGGTCGTTTTCTTCATTAACCCTTGTCATTGATTATGGCATCTGCCGATGAGGGCGCTGTTCCCGCCCGCATCACTGCAGTTCCTCGCGTCGCCTCTTCAACGACAGACGCAGCCGATCAATCATCTTCGCTTGCTAGTGGAGAGCCTCTTAATTTTCCTCCCGTCATTTGCACGTCTTCTCCTGCTCAGGTCTCCGACTCTGCCATTGAGAACGTGGATCTAACGCCCCTGGCCTCTGCTGGCAATGGGAATTCGTGGACGTCTCAGGTCGCGTCGTTAATCTGCCCTCTACAGTTTCTACTGCCTCTGCTTCCAGTACATTGTCTCATGCTGCGTCAATACCTTCCAGAGGAAGCGCTTCTGCACGCACGTATTCTGTGGCTGACTCTGGTATTCCACCGGCTTCCTCCTTGTCTCGGCTGCCCACTATGGATTCTTACGTTACTCTCAACAGTGACACCATCTTATTAGACATTCCCGAGAAATCTCCCGCTGGTCAACGTCTTCATTCGACCCTCGAGTTGGGGGTTTGTTTGATGCGCTGCCCAACACTCCTTTGAAGCAGTACAGCTCTTCTCTCAAGAAGATGCTTCCTTCTGGTGCCATCACCCACCTCACCCGAAAGCCACGAACTGTGAGTGTTTATTTTTCGAAGAAAGAATATGCCGAGCTTGTCTTGTCTCGGGGCCTATCAATTGACGATAGTCACCTTTCTCAAAGTCAGTTCTCTTCCGCCGCGACGTTTTCACTCATCCTCACAGTGCGATATGATCGCGGTCAGCTGCAGGCTTGTTTTTATACCGTTTGCAGCTGTACCGCGCTTCTTAACAACGCAGCTGATCCGTTCATTTGCTTTTGAAGGAGTGTCCTGTGACTTTTGTCAATATAGTATATATGTATGTAATCGCACATATAATCATTCATTATCAATTCACTACTGGATGGTCTCCTCAAGTGCCTTCCGTAACTTTCTGTCTGGAGCATGTCACTGCAGCATTCTTTCGAATTTCATCCGTCCATCTCCCACGTAGTCTTCTTCTGGGTCTTTTCCTTGGTATCCAATCTAAAATTCAGTTATTCAACAGTGCTCAGGTCTCCTAGCAGTATGCTCAGCGCATTTCCATTTCAGGAATTTTACTTTGATCATGATGTGATCAACTCTTTGTCATTTTCCTGATCCATGAGTTCCTCCTCCTTTTTTCGACAGTAGTTGTTCTCGCAGCAAAAATACACACAAATTCATCCAGGTTCGTTTACCTTCTATGTGAAGAAACTTCAAAAAAGGCCTGTGTACAGCAAGCAGTAGTATACTTTGCGCTGAATTTAAGTTCGAGTTTTTCCTTGTTCAGTTATTTATTTGGCAGATGCGTTAGGTTTTCCGATCTTGAATACAACACATTCGGACTTGGAAGAAAAAAAAATAAATAAAAAATAAAACACAAACAAGGAGGAATGAAGAAAAAAAATCGCTCTGTGGTAATGTTTTTAAATGATTTTTTAAAGAATTCTTTAATAATTTATTTAAAGAGAAAAGCACAACGCTGGAGTTAAATGTTCAGCTTATTTGTGCAAAATCAATTTTTTAAATTGTACTTGAAGCGTTTTCCAAGAAACTGTAAAGCATGGTGGCGGTCTCCAGTAAATCTCTCTAAAAAACAATAAATCATATGCGAACCATAAATCTAAGACCCCAGTGCAGGGGGCCATGAAATTCCAAGGGGGACCCTACCTTCCACCACCCGTGGGCGATCCTAATGCAAAGCTCTGCAATTGCCTTCTCGAACTTTCAAAAATTGCAATGTTTCTTTCAAATGCACTCCACCCAAGTTTTATACGCTTATCAATTTCCTCTTTGATGTGACTTACGCTTGATATCTGTTGTGCAAGGTAAATGTATGCATTACCTGCTATAAATGCGTATCTACATGATGATAATTCACTCCGTTGGAAATACGCTAACATTTGAGAGCTTCGTAAATTATTCTAATGAGCTTATCACGTGATTACGGAGGTCGGCGCAGTTTCACGGCCAAATTCCCAGGCAGGATTTGGAAGTGGGCGCTGCTAGTATGCTTGCAACATTTGGCTTGTTTAGTCACAATCAGGAGGATAATGACGAGCCGAGCGCAAGAAAAGCGTCACTGGACGTGAAATTAACCACGTTAATAGTCAATAACCAGGGTTTCCGACCTTCCTAATTACATTGGAAACAAGCGACGATAACCTTCCGCTATAATTAACCGTCGAGAGAAGGAATTTCGTCCGACGATGTCGCGCCATTAAACACGACACGCGCCATTCGGAATGCTTTGGCTTTTAATTGCACATCGTCACCCAGACAATGCGATTACGACCAAGAAAATTAAATCACCTCCAAGGCAATAAATGTTTCATTTGCGCTGAAAATCCGTTGAAATTTTATCGCACATTAGGCAACATTCCCTTCCCCCTCACCACCACATTCTTCCAACGTCCCCATTGTCCTCATTACCGCTGCCTCTTCTGTTTTAGTCTCTTCTTGGAAATTTGCTTTAAATGTTTCGGGAGGAATGATTTCCGTTTCGTAGTTAAAACAATACGAGCACGCACAAAGGCAGTTCAGAAGGCTTTATTTCAGTGGCAATTATTCGCATTGTGCCGTTAATATCGCTGTCTTTTGTTTTTAACGAAGCGATTTTTTTTTACTTCCTTGCTTTATTTATGCTCATCTTCTACTCCGTTTTGTTTTTAACGGAAAGCGTCGATATGCATACGAGTTTTATTGCCCATAGTCTATGCCCCTAACAACAATGCATTTTAAAAGATTTAAGTGCTTTTTGCATGCCTCCAGTCTTTTGAAAAAGTACAAATCTAATTAAGCTGTGATGATAGCTCTCTATTGTTCTATGTAACCGATAGTCAAGCATCATGGAAAGTTAAAAAAAATGTCCGCATTCTCATTCATAGCATTGTAATGCAGTGAAGCCGAGTTGCAGTTAAATTACGTTTCCTCCTTTATTGTAACGATTAAGTGGCAATGTTGTCCTCTTTCCATGAGCTTACATATTAAAGCTATTTATCTTCGGGACAATTTGGTCCAGTAGCACACACAGAATTTCCTGGGGGTGGACAGTACAAAGAAACCCACGGGACAAACAAAAAATGCTTCGTATTGCATAAATATACCGTATTTTTCCTCGGGCAATCCGCAAACTGTGAAATTCAGAAAAAAAAAATCGCGGTATAATTCTTTCTGTGATGTTAATCCCAAACCGTAATTTCAAGTTAGTAAAATCATGCAATGCATTGATTATGATAAGCTTTCCAACATACCAGAAATTATTACTCAAGTTATGAGCATAAATGCTGTAGAATAAATCTCGCTCCTGTGCCTTGATCTTTGACCCCATTTCGAAAATATTAAACATAATTGGTTCAGTATACCTCCAGAACAACATACTAAAGTTTTGTTGCGATAGAAACATTTTTACGTAAGTTATGACGCATAAGTGCGATGGAATGGATCCCGCTTCTATGTCCTGACCTTTGACCCCATTTCGCCTATTTTCAATAGGGTTCGTCCCCAGGTTGTCCTCTACCACATACTAAAAATTTCATCGAAATCGAACCATTTTCACGCGAGTTTTCGCGCGGAAAGATAGACAGACGGACAAAGCTGAAGCATATACTTGTACGCTTCTTCAACCTACGGTTGGAAAGCGTAAAAAAGCAGCGATTCATGGAATGACTTACCATTTCAAAGAAATAGAGGAAAAAAACGATCTTCCATTACAAAATTGTTTTTAAAAATACTTCTCTGTTACCGTCAAGTGAATGAAGTAGTAAAAATTCTGAGTCTTTTCAGCGTAACCCCAGTTCCTTCTTTTGGACCTGACAGTCCCGCAGTTAGATTCCGCAGTTTGCACTTCTGTAGGTAGGCTCCATAGTGTGCAATTCCGTAGTTAGACCTGACAGTTCCGTAGTTAGCTTCCACAATATGAAGTTCCGTAGTCAGACATGACAGTTCTGTAGTTAGGATTCCATAGTATACAGTTCCGTAGTTAGCTTCCATAGTTCTGTAGTTAGACCTTAGATTTCCGTAGTCAGTTTCCATAGTATGCAGTTCCGTTGTTCGATTTAACAGTTCCGTAATTGGATTCCATAGTATGTTCCGGAGTTAGATTCTACAGTATGCAGTTCCATAGTTAGATCTGTCAGTTTCGTAATTAGCTTACATAGTATGAAGCTCCGTAGTCAGACCTGACAGTTCTGTAGTAAGGTTCTATAATTTCGTAGTTCGACCTGAGATTTCCGTAGTTAGTTTCCATAGTATGCAGTTCCGTTGCTCGACCTGACAGTTCCGTAGATTCCGTAGTATGTTCGGTAGTTAGATTCCACAGTATGCAGCTCGGTAGTTAGACCAAACAGTTCTGTAGTTAGGTTCCATAGTATACAGTTCCGTAGTTAGGTTCCATAGTACGCAGTTCCGTAGTTAGACCAGACATTTCTGTAGTTAGGTTCCATAGTATACATTTCCATAGTTAGATCTGACAGTTCCATAGTTAGACTTCGTAGTATACATTTCCATAGTTAGATCTGACAGTTCCATAGTTAGACTCCGTAGTACACAGTTACGTAGCTATATTCCATAGTATGCAGTTCGGTAGTAAGATTCCGTAGTATGCAGTTCCGTAGTTAAACCTGAAAGTTCTGTAGTTAGGTTCCATATTATGCAGTTGTGAAGTTAGACCTGACAGTTCCGTAGCTAGTTTCCACAGCATGCAGTTCCGTAGTTAAACCTGACAGTTCAGTACTTAAGATACCGTAGTATGCGGTTCTGCAGTTAGGTTCCGTAGTAGGCAGTTCCGTAGTTAGGTTCTGAAGTATGCAGTTCATTTGTTAGATTTTATAGTATGCAGTTCCGTAATTAGATTCCGTAGTTAGGTTCTGCAGCATGCAGTTCTGTAGTTAGATTACGTAGTTTGCAGTTCCGTTATTAGATTCCGAGGCAAGATCTGACAGCTCAGTAATTAAGTTCCATAGTCACACCTCACAGTTCCGTAGTTAAATTCCGAAGTAGTACCTTCTTTCAGCAGGATAATACGCCATTTCATACTGCCCAGGCCGTTTCGCAGTTGGTCACGGAACAACAGGAAGACTGCCAGGTATTATCCTGCCCTACACATTCCCCAGATGTCAATCCAATCGAGCATGTGTGTTTTGTGTTGGAACAGCAAATTCTATCTGCGGCGGCTCAACCACGTAACTTACAAGAAGAAGGATTTTGTGGTAATTTCTTGGTACCCAGCATCATAAGACACCTTTAAAAATCTTGTGGCGTCTATGCCTCGCTGGGTTAAGAGCTGTTTTGACTACACGTGTAAGACCACCAACATATCAAGCCCATCATGCTTTGGCACCTCAGCGCTTATACTAAGTTGTTCTTCCTTGACGTTCCCGAATAGGCGTGGATACTGAATTTAGTAAGTAATCTGCTTCGGCTGATTTCTCGAACTCCGGACTTTTTCCCTTTAAAGTTCTCTTTTAGAGACTTTACAGACACTTATTTAACTTTACAGCTTCTACCAGCAACAGTATGAATTAAATAACAAGGGTTCTTCAAATGGCTTATTTCATCAAATAACCTTAAACATTAAAATTCTAAAGCAATTAAACCCTTCCTGTTTTACACACGAGTTGTAGCATACGTAAGTGAGAATGGCATGTGGTGTTTCTTATAATTTGCCATTTCAGTGTAAATTTTGCAGCGAAACCTTCTTGTATGATGTTTTAATTTGAATTTCGTAATGCTGATTAGTGATGAAGAAGAGCCTTCGATCGGCTTGGTGATGCAAAGGCACTTTTTCGGTAGGCTTAGCGGCGTGAGGCATTTTTAGTGGTTAGTTGGGAACAAAAGTAGTCCAGAGGAAATATTTCAGATAATCTCGTAGGAAGGACATCTATTTATATGAAAACATACTCGTACCTTAACAGATCGTTTGTATTGGAAGGACAATACTGAACTGTCGGATCACACAGAAAGCCATAATCATCCATGTAGACAGAACGACATGTGACCGCTACGGTGGTGTAGGCCAGAGATCGAAACGGGTCACGGTCCAACGGGACGGCAACTTCTTGCGGGTAAACGGGTCGGGTCAACCCGATTTTGACCCGGTTTTATTCCCTTTTTATTATTGAAAAGAGAAAAACATATTAAAAAAAAAATATATGCGCGTTGTGGAATTTTGCAGTCGTCACTGGTGCCCACGGAGTGAATAATGATTTACCATGCTAAAATATTGTCGTCTCTTTCTTAAAGCAACGAAGATTTCCACCGACCGACGTCAAACACACCGACTCCATATTGTAAAAAGATACTTCCTTTGCGTTCTTTTACAGTGCGATTGTTCAGGGAAGGTACAGGTAAACGCCATTCTCCTGCTTCTCAGCTGATTCACTCTCTCTGTGCAAAGTTCACTGTATGACTAAGAGTTACTTTTCACATCGCATCTTTTACATTGAGCATTCAGCAGAGGTTTTCGATTAATGTGCTAACATCCCGTTCCCATGACGCATGTCATGTCGAAATTAACTCCTTATTTGTTATTATGGATGAATTTAATATTAAGGAGGTTGAGAAAGGCGTCGAGGCCAACAGATACATTCTTGTTGAAAACCACAAGGGGAGAGTTAATGCTGGAAATCGTTTCGTCTCATTAAGGAACCAGTGAGTAATTTTGTGTTGTTTGGTCTTGCTTGTTGTTCAAAATGTGGAAAGTGTATAATTACAAAGAAAGATGTCGACGGTGTAATAAGAGATTATGGAACCAAAAATCTAACGGACCACATGAAAGTATGCGCACGTCCATCAAAGCGTGGAATAAGTGAACAGTCTAAATACATTTAAAAAAATGCATATGTGTAATTGTAAATAATGATTCCCATTTTTAATACACTCCCGGTCATAGTCAGCCATTATTTCTGGATTATGCAAAATAGTGGCACTAAAAATGGCACTACATTTAGCAATTAACCAAATTCTATTATTAAAAAAGGACTTCACTTATTAAATATCAAGCAGTTATTGGGATGAATATACACTATCTACCAACAAGTAATTGGACACCTGTGATAGCAAAGGAAAACGAAGTTCATTCACCTTCAATAGTTGGTGGAGCCTCCACGAGCGGCGATTACAGCTGCGACCCTCCGGGGCATACTCTCAACCAGGCGTTGTACGACGGCTAGCGGTATTTTCTTCCACTCGGCTTGGAGAAGACAGGTCAGTTCCTTCACCGATTTCGGACGGTGGGGGCACCCCTTAAGTCGACGCTCCAACTCGTCCCAGAGGTGCTCGATAGGGTTTAAGGTCCGGGCTCTGCGCAAGCCAGTCCATTCGATTAACCCCCTTGTCACTATACCAAGCCATGGTGGACCTCGCAACATGACAGGTGGCATTGTCATTCTGAAAGTACCATGGGTCCACCCCGTAAAACTGCCACAATGTAGGAAGCGCATGGTCATCCAAAATGGTGCAGTAGGTCTCGGCGTTGAGTCTACCAGGAATTGCGACCAAGAGTCCCGTGCCATACCAGGAGAAAAACCCCCATAGCATAATTCCACCGCCGCCGAACTTCACTGTTGGCACAATACATTCCGGCAGGAGGCGTTCTCCAGGCAGACGCCAAACCCAGACCCTGGCATCTGAATGGTAGAGGGTGAACCTTGATTAGTCGCTCCAGAGAACCTGTTTCCACTGTTCAACGGTCCACTGTCGACGTTCTTTGCACCATGTTAGCCGAGCAGCGCTATTGGACTTGGTGATCAAAAGCTTGTGGGCGGCAGCACGTCCATGATAACCGAGCAGATGGGCTTCCTTACGGATGGTATTCATCGAAAGAACACTCCCGGATGCCTGTTGAAACTCCTCGCGGATGTGGCTCATCGATTTGGAGCGGTTCTTTCGAATTTCTCTGGCCAGCACCCGTCGGTGTCTAACTCCCAGTTTTGTGGGTCTGCTGGGTAGGGGCATATTCCGACAGTCACCTCTCATCTTCCACTTGCCAATCACGTAGGCCACTGTCGATTTTGGGTACTTCAACTCGCTGGATATGTCACGTATGGATCGGCCATTTCTGTGATACCCGACGATTACACCTTTCTCGAAATCAGAGAGCTCCGAACTGCGTGGCATCTTGCATGCGACTGGTTGCGTTGTTGTTTCCCACACGATATTTAACGGCGGCGGCCGTGACTTGCATCAGGACCACAGATATCGTCGATTGCAGGGGTGTCCAATTACTTGTTGGTAGATAGTGTATATATTACGTTTATATGTATAAATTGAGTTTCGAATTTATAGTTCAAAGCAGATTTTTGCGGGTCAGTTACGGCTCCGGATCGGGCGCAGTTATGGGACGTCCGGGTCCGAAATTTTTGACCCGTTTCTAACTCTGGTGTAGGCTACCCACCGTTCGTCTAGTAGGGCCTGGTTTCGAGTTCCAGTCAAGGCATACGTAGTGTGCTTGCACTGCTTTTTTGGCTTTCCTGGAGACAGAGACAGTAAATTAGGGACGAACGACTGCTTATGTTCTTTAGAGTTCCTGATAAGGACCGTGGGTCACGAATGGCCTAGTGGTCAACATTCGTGACTGCTACGGCGAGGTCTCAGGTTCGATTCCAGGCAGGTACGAACGCTCGAACCACTAAATATTCACCGTGCGTGGGTTGGGCACGTTACGCCATCGGACCTCGGGTACTGCCCCCCCGGTTATAAATAAGGGCGTCTTCCTCCCCCTTTTTACCTCGATTCCGTGTAACTTTCCTATCGGGCAATCTAGCCCAAATCTCCTAGCGGCCTATTTCTAAGGGTTGTTTAAAACCTGGGGTCAGACACTCTCTTCCTAAAATCCTCTACATATGATCTGCTAGAGATTGTTAGCCCCCCCCTTTCCAAGGTGACAATTGTTTTATGGTTGAGAAGGGCATTTCAGCTAAACTCGCCACAGGCTCGAACAAAAGTAATCCCCTGAGCCTATTCTGTGTTTCCTTAATAGTAACTCAAAAAAGACGCTCCGGGAGTTCGACTGGCCAGAGGCACTGACTTCTGGCCAACGGCTCTTCAGGAATGCGCGGTGCGGCCGTTCCACTGCGCTGGCCATTCCCAGAGCCAATCGCTCCAAATCAGGGTTCGGCGACTATAGCCCTAGATGTTCGCGTTGGTCAATATACCCGGAAAGAAACAAAAAGCAACACAAAAGATATCCACCACTCCCACTCCATAATCATAACAAACGCAGCATATAAGTTATCCTGCTGGCCACCCAAAGTGCAACACCAAGAAGGAAGCATCCGATTGGCCAGAAATTCGCAGCATGCGTCGCCCGCGAGAGGACATGCAAACGATTAGCATTGCAGGGCACATGCAAATCATGTGCGCCCGGCACGCCACCGAGAAGCACTATAAGAACGGTGCACAGAAGGCTGGGTGTAAGTAGTGGAAGTGTGTTGTGCTGCCGGACCTGTGCGTGGGAAGCTTCCTGAAGCCTCATCGCAGAATACGGCAGTCATTCCAGAACGTTTCGGAGTTCGACAGATGACGAATAGTGTCTTATCGCGACAACGGTTTATCGTACCGAGACATCGGCGCCCTTGTGGGACGACATCCAGCCACAGTGAGGTGAGTATGGATTCGGTGGGTGCAGGAGGAACGGACGGACCGACGTGAGCGATTGCCGAGGCCGCGGCACACAACCGAACGAGAGCACCGACATGTTGTGCGGCGGTCATTGACGGCTCGCACCGCCACATCACGAACGTCAGCGCAGGAATTAGAGTGTGTTGCGCAATAACCTGTGTCAGCACGCACCGTTCGACGTCGTCTGCAGGAACGGGAACTTGTCGCACGGCACTCATTGCTCTGATTCATTACCAGCGAGTGCGGCGGCAGTGGGCCGTTGAACGCCGCACCTGGACTACGAAATGGCACGACATTGTCTTTTCGACGAATCCCGCTTCTCTGACTGCAACACCACGATGGTCGGATCCGCGTGTGGCGGCACCGCGGTGACAGACTGTATGACGTCTGCATTATGCATCGCCATACCGGTCCGTCGCCTCGCGTTATGGTTTGGGGCGCAATTGGATATGACACTCGCACCCCTCTGGCACGCATCGCCGGTACACTCAACAGCCACCGCTACATCTCCGACGTTTTTGGAGCCTGTAGTCCTCCCTTATTTGCAGGACCTGCCAGTGGCCACGTTTCAAGAGGACAATGCGCGCTCGCACGTGACACGCATCGTGCAATAATTCTTCACGGTCCACCAGGTGTCACTGCTGCCATGGCCTGCCTGATCTCCCGATATGTCGCCCATCGAATACGTCTGGTAGCTAATCGGCAACCGAGTAGCCCGGCAAGCACCACCCGCTGCTACGCCTGATGTGATGAACTGTGGCAATGTGTGGAAGCAGCCTGGACCGACATACCCCAAGCCCACATCCAAAGCCTCTTTCGTTCGATGCCGCGGCGTGTAGCGGCCGTTATTGCCAGTCATGGGGGCCACACGAACTATTGATGTCTGCGTGTTCCGCAAGTCGCACGGGCCTGTAAGTTCAATCGTTTCATCTTTGTATCTGTTGTTATGTGTCCAGTAAACCTGGCTTTGCTATCTCGTGTCCTTCTTGGTGTTGCATTTTGGGTGGCCAGCAGTGTATATGTACTCAGTGTGACTGACACATATTAGGGTCATTCAGAGAGTAAAGAACGTTTTGTTATAAAAGGTACAAACATTTAAAAATTTTCAACTATTTTAGTTACAATTTTTAACTAGTCTATTTTTTTACATAGTCGCCCTGGACATTGAGGCACTTGTCATATCTTGGGACAGGGTTTTTTTTTTTTTTGATTGGAGGTTTAACGACCACCGTGAGCAACTCAATGGGCTATAAGCAGTCGCCCGTCCCTAATTTAGGGCCATTGGTTCTTGGGAAGGGAGAGAGCCAACGCCGTAAGACAAACACAACATCCATGCCTAAACGGGATCCGAACCCGGACCCCTTCCGGACGAATGATCAGAAGCCATCGCTCAGACCACTGCGCCAGCGGGGAGGCATGGGTTTAAGTATCCCCTCCTCATAGCACTTGTCCTTTCAGCCAGTCCATCACAGCCTCCTTTAGGGTATCCTCATCATCATCATCAATACGTTGTGTACCAAGGAACTGCTCTTAATTGGGGAAGTAGCGGTAGTCCGATGGTGCCAAATCCAGGCTGTAAGGTGGATGATCAAAAACTTCCCAGTGAAACTCATCAAGCCGCTCCTTTGTCTTCGTGGTAATGTGCGGGCTGGCGTTGACTTGTATAAAACAGACAGATTCCCTGTGAGAGCATGCCCCTGCGGGAGTTCTGAATGACTCGCAGTAGACGTCTCAGAGTGTCACGGTAGGCATCAGCATTATAGTCCCATGTCCCAGAAGACATTCGCCATGATTTTTTATTTTTTTTAAGACAAATTATGTTTGACTTTTCGCGGCTTTTTAGGCAATTGAAGTGATAGTTTTTCGTTCTCGAGAGTGTAGTGCGAAATCCACATTTCGTCCCCTGCAACAATTTGGCGAATAAACACTTTGCCATCTTGGGGGTAACGCTCCAAGAACGTCAATACAGCTCCCAGTTGTTGAGTTTGTGACGTGCCTGCCCCGCAGGACGCACACGACATAAAGGCAGATAGCAGCAAGAACGAACGCCTGCGTAGCTCAGTTGGTAGAGTGACTTGTTTCGCAATAAGTGGACTCGGGTTCGATCCCCGGCGTGGACCAAAAATGACGGAGAAATTTACTTCGTTATAAGTTCTATATTCTTCTGTGAATATCTGCGGGACCCATGTTGCAGACATTTTGTTAAAGATTACATGTTCAGTCACAATTTCGTACACACCAGAGATGGAAACGGGTCATGGGTCACCAGGTCACCGGGTCGACAATTTCTTGCGGGTCAAACGGGTCGGGTCAAGGTGTTCCTGAACCGATTTCCACAAGGTTTTATTTCTGTTTTATTTCTCAAAAAATATTTCAAAGGACCCTTTGGAGGTCTTTGAAATAATACTTCAGAGCTGTAGAGTATGATTCAGGAACTTTCGGAGAAGGGTAAAGAAATGGGGATTTCATTTCATTTATTTCGTTATGGGGTTACATTTGACTATATTACATTTCAAAATTAATTTTATAACATATAGTATTAAGAAAAACAACATATATAATGTGAATACTTATGTACAGGGTAACCACAAAAGAAGAAATTGAGTAAAACGCTGTATGTGTATAGCCTGAGTGAATCCCAATTCACCTAAAGTACGTAGTCAAGTCAAACGTCGTGCACATATAAAATTTACTCATATGTGGTCTGATTAATAAATTTTACCATAGAATTTTGGATTTTAATTTGTTAGCAAATATTTTTAGTAGCTTTTGAAAATAACTATAATTATTAATATGTGTTAATATGTGCAACACATATTAATAATTATAATTATTAATATGTGTTACACATTAAAAAATTAAAAATGAACTTTCAGAAAACAAAACTGATGTAAAATGCTTTTACAAGGAATGAAGATTTATCAATTGATAGGGAAAGCTGGAGATAACCAATTTCTACATCCTGCACGATTTCCGAGATGGAGTGACCCATTCGTCGGGCCCGACAATTTGCCCACTATCAAATGCGCTTAGATCCTTCGTCTTACCCATACTGCGTCCGACTCTTAACTGATTCCTTCGCATCGCTCCTTATATTGTCGGATCGCTGCATACGTCATGTCGTTTCCGTTTACTGGGTCGCCCACAGCGCCACATTTGCATAACGCCAGCTGTCTCTAATTCAATTGCTCTTCAGTGTATATCAAAATTAAATTTCTTTGTGCCCCTGTTAAAAGACGGACGGACAAAGCTGGAGCATATACGCTTCTGCAACCTACGGTCGGAAAGCGTAAAAATATGTCAAAATAAATTTCACAGTTGTTTCTTTAAACAAACGTGTGCTTCTTCACTGCTGTTCTGCAAAATGAGTATGAGTGTCATAAACAGTTTTCTTTCTTTTGAAAATACTACGATTAAAAACATGATACAGAGATTTAAAACTTAACTTCATTGTGGCATATGAGTTGTTGCGACAATCTCGTACGAGCTGGTATGAAACACAACGCGTACAGGCCCCAACGATGAGACTGAGACGCCAATTCTAGGAAACCCAATGTTATTGTTGCCACTTTAGATGATGGGAATTAATTAACAAAATTTATGGACGCAAGTTCCCAAACGGGGCTTGTCGCGGTAATACAAGGTCATCTGAGCAACGGAGTCTCAATATCTTCCTACGTTTCCTTTCCAGCGGACGAAAGAGGTAAAACTTTGTGTACTTTTTATAAAGGTGCAAAGATATCACAGGCATTGGTTTTCAAGAGCTGTTAGTCCATGTCCAATGTTTAGCTTTACTGCTGATCGGCAATAAATATGTTTTTGGAACACCCACATTGGTGTTAAGTAATTTCTGCTCCAGGATGTTTTTGCCAATTAATTCATTTCTGCTTTATTACAACTTCGGAATTACATTCGCTGTAAAATACTGTCATACAATTGTGATTTCCAGCTGTTTAGACCAATGTCAAATAAATTACTTCTGTGTAGTCGATGCCTAGACTGTAAATTCTGCGTAGGGAAAACGGGCTGACGTAACTAACGTGATCGTTTGCGCCTTGCTCGTGCAGATGAAAGGAAATTTCTGCTGGCAGCAGAAATTTCCTCCAGGATATTTGGCATCAGCTGGAATCATAAAAGATTTCGTGCGATGTACCACAATGGCAAATTTTCCATGAGGAAAAAATGAATAGCAGTAATACACCAGGAGGAAATGTAATCAGTGAATCAAATGATTTTCTAGTGTTGGAATATTTTCCTTTCATCGATAACAGACGGAAAAAGTAGTTTCAGGAAATTGTTAGGGGTGCAAAAAAGAAAAAAGAATTCAAGAAATAACTGGTAAATAGCAATGACTCTAAACAAATATTTGGATACAGTAAATATGAGTTTTGGTGAAATAAAAACAACTTAAATTCAAAATGACCCATTGTACACCCCATAGAAACATAAAAAAAAATCAATTATTAGATACATCATGAAAGAAATACGGGATTACGCCATATAATACAAATTTTGAAGATGACAATCCGATTTTCGGCGTAAATGTGACAAGGATGGTAAGTCAGATAACATCCGAAAACTTGAAAATTTTCATCGTCCTGGAACGGGACTCGAACCCGCGTCTCCCAGATAGCGCCCGGGTATGCGCTAACCACTACACCACGACCAAGTTTCAAGTTTCCGATCAATTTGAATATAACCATCATAGAAACTTGAAACTTGGTCGTTCTGGGTGGTGTAGTGGTTAGCATACCCGGGCGCTATCTGGGAGACGCGGGTTCGAGTCCCGTTCCAGGACGATGAAAATTTTCAAGTTTTCGGATGTTATCTGACTTATAATCCTTGTCACATTTACGCCAAAAATCGGATTGTTATCTTCAAAATTTGTATTAGGTACATTATTTTCATATCACTGATTCAATGTACACTTAAAAGAAAAACCTCTTGCCGCGCCAACAAGAAATATATTACTGCATTAATTTTTGCACATTAAGCAATACTCTTAGTACCATATCAAAGCAGGAAGTTTTTCTTTGTTTTTGTAACAAAGCACATTCAAAAGCATGAATGTTTTGGGAGATACGCCTGGCACCAACTGAAAAAGCACATTCAAAAGCATGGCCGTTTTGAGAGACGTACGCCTGGCGCCAACTACACACACCGCCCAATGATTAGAATCCTTATGCAGATATATACGTACACGTCACTTACGCAGCGTATACGCAAAATTACGCGGTCACGTGTGTCGCCAACGTGATCTAGGCGACAACCGGGTGATCCAAAAGTCTTGCACATTTTGAAAACGTAATAACTCGCGGAGTTTTGAGAGTAGGGCAACGCGAATTGCGTAGAAACGATCAGAATGACATCAGGTTTTTCATGAAATCACAAATTTTTACTCATTTTACTTACATTTTTCATCGCCAGATGGCGCAAAAACCACAGGTCGGAAGTGTCGAGAAAAACAGACACCTGATTGTACCAGGTTAAGCACCTCATTGTACCAGGTGTTCAATGTGATGGCCGCCGTCTTGTTCCAGCACTGCCTGCAGACCAGAGAAAACACCATGGACGGCATTGAAAAGAATGTCCGGTGGTATAGCTGTCACACTGTGTCGAATGGCATCTTTCAGCATGGCCAATGAAGTGGGGGCGACATCTGTACACTTGTGATTTTAGGTAACCCCAGAGCCAGAAATCGCAGGGTTTCAGGTCTGGTGACCGAGGAGGCCAGGCCTTCGGAAAGTGTCGGCTCAACACACGATTTGCGCCAAACGTCTCTTGCAGCAGTTGCTTAACAGAACGTGCGATGTGGGGTGGTGCTCCATCCTGCATAAATGTGCACAGATTCACTGCATCCCGCTCTTGCAAGATAGGGATAACGTACGTTCGTAACAAGTTCGCATAACGTGCACCTGTCACTGAAACGGTTTCGAAGAAGGTGCCGCGGACGTCTTCAAAAAAAAAAAAAAGGACCGATAATGAAGGAAGCCGTGAATCCACACCACACTGTCACTTTCGGCTGATGAAGTGGCGCTTCAACGACTGCTCGGGGATGTTCCGTGGCCCAAATGCGGCAGTTGTGCGTGTTTACCGCTCCGTTTAAAGAAAAGTGTGCCTCATGAGTCCATAAAACGTTCATCAGCCAGTTCTCGTCGACATCCATTTGTCGAAAAAACCATGCTGCGAACTCCTGACGCTGCACGTAATCGCCAGCTTACAGTTCGTGATGCCGTTGCTGTTTGTACGGGTATCTGTGCAGAATCCGTCGTAGTGTTCGCCATACAGTCCCGTATGAAATGCCTGTTTGCCGAGAAACATGGAGAGCACTGGAGTCGCCATGTGCGGATGGCATTGCAATCACATCTATTTCCTGCTTAATGGTTTCTGCTGCAGCAGCATGTTTTCGTGGTCTACCGCTTCGTGGGCGTGCTGCCAAAGATCCCGTTTCCTCGAATTTTTTCACCATTCGCCGCAGCGCAGCACTTTCCATCGGTCCTTTCCCACTGCGACCACCTTTCAGCGACCGGTAGGCTCTCACGCAGCACTAGCACATTAAGCGTTGCAATAGAACAATTTCACCTAGAGCGCTTTGTCCGGTAATGACACCATACTGACACGGACCGCTGTGACTTATGATTGCTTCCCAGCTGTTGCTTTCATACCCACTATCCCAGACCTGTTCGCAAGTAAAATGAGTAAACACTTATGTGATTTCATAAAAAAAACCCGGTGTCATTCAGATCATTTCTACGCAAACCGCGTTGCCCTACGCTCAAAACTCCGCGAGTTATTACGTTTTCAAACTGTGCAAGACTTTTGGGTCACCCGGTATTTAAGATTACTGTTCGTCAATAGTGTTGAACACAGTGAGAAAAACAAAGGATCTTTCGGAGTACGATAAATGGCTTATTGTGGGTGCCTGTCTGATTGAAGCGACAATTTTGAAAACCGACGGGTTTCAACAAAAGTTGAAGTATCCCGGGTCTTTAATCAGTGGAAAAATAACCCACGGTGCTTGTCTAAGAGGCGTAACTGTGATGCGACGACAATCTGTCAGGAACGAGGTCGCCGTCGTCTGAGAAGGACTGTAGGGAGAAACATGACTTCCTGTGTGCAGCAACTGACTGAAGCATTCAATGAAGGTGGTTCATGACCATATCTCAGCGAACTATGCGCAGGAAACTCAAAGGGATCGGTATTGGCCGTCACCTGCATAAAAGGAAACCACTAATTTCTGCAAAAAATTGGAAACTTGGTCAGGAAGAGCCTGACAAGCCACTGGGAAAACGTCATATGGTCCAGCGAGTCAGGTTGAACCTTGTTCTGTCCAAGATTGTTTGGCGGGATCCATATAAAACAATGGACCCTACTTGCCTTGAAGACACAACTTGGTGTCATGGTGTGGAACACGTTCTGTTGATACAGAACGGATCTCTTGATATTACTGGAAGGATTATCTCTTGAGGATTACCTAACATTGTTGCAGATCACGTCCATTCTGTAATGATGACTTCTTATCCAGCAGGTGACGGCTGTTTCATGGACGACCATGTTACTGTCCTCGAGGAAAATATGTTCAACGAGCATAAAGCGACTTCCTCCATCTTCCCTGGACACCACAAAGCCCAAATTTGAACCCCATTGAAAATGTATGAGACATGTTAAAGAAACAGATCCGAGAGCAAAGACCTGTTCTGTCAATACCGAGCTAGTTAAAGGACTGTTTGATGAACTCCTTGTATACTGTAGACGTAGATGCACTCGAACACCTCGTGGAATCTATGCCAAACCGCATACGTGCTGTAACTCAGGATAAAAGAGCTCCAACTCGTTATTGAAAAAAAGATTCTAATTCAGTGGCAGGTATGTGTATCATGCTATGTTCAAAACCGCTCAGATCTGCCCATTTCGATCCTCTGTAGAACGTTAACGTGTTCTTGACGAGATGGTCTCTATGATTTACACCGCTCTCATCTGATGTCTTACGTTTAGGAGGAAGCTACACTATCTACCAACACGTAATTGGACACCCCTGCAATCGACGATGTCTGCAGTCCTGATGTACGTCACGGCCGCCGCCGTTAAATATCGTGTGGGAAACAACAACGCAACCAGTCGCATGCAAGATGCCACGCAGTTCAGAGCTCTCTGATTTCGAGAAAGGTGTAATCGTCAGGTATCACAGAAATGGCCGATCCATACGTGACATATCCAGCGAGTTGAAGTACCCAAAATCGACAATGGCCTACGTGATTGGCAAGTGGAAGATGAGAAGTGACTGTCGAAATGTGCCACGACCCGGCAGACCCACAAAACTGGGAGTTAGAGACCGACGGGTGCTGGCCAGAAAAATTCGGAAGAACCGCACCAAATCGATGGGCCACATCCGCGAGGAGTTTCAACAGACATCCGGGAGTGTTCTTTCGATGAATACCATCCGTAAGGAAGCCCATCTGCTCGGTTATCATGGAGGTGCTGCCGCCCACAAGCTTTTGATCACCAAGTCCAATAGCGCTGCTCGGCTAACGTGGTGCAAATAACGTCGACAGTGGACCGTTGAACAGTGGAAACAGGTTCTCTGGAGCGACGAATCAAGGTTCACCCTCTACCGTTCGGATGGCAGCGTCTGCCTGGAGAACGTTTCCTGCCGGAATGTATTATGCCAACTGTGAAGTTCGGCGGCAGTGGAATTATGCTATGGGGGTGTTTCTCCTGGTATGGCACGGGACTCTTGGTCGCAATTCCTGGTAGACTCAACGCCGAGACCTACTGCACCATTTTGGATGACCATGCGCTTCCAACGTTGTGGCAGCTTTACGGGGTGAACCCATGTTGCTTTCAGGATTACAATACCACCTGTCATGTTGCGAGGTCCACCATGGCTTGGTATGGTGACAATGGGGTTAATCGAATGGACTGGCCTGCGCAGAGCCCGGACCTTAAACCCTATCGAGCACCTCTGGGACGAGTTGAAGCTTCGACTTAAGGGGTGCCCCCACCGTCCGAAATCGGTGAAGGAACTGACCTGTCTTCTCCATGCCGAGTGGAATAAAATACCGCTAGCCGTCGTACAACGTTTGGTTGAGAGTATGCCCCGGATGGTCGCAGCTGTAATCGCCGCTCGTGGAGGCTCCACCAACTATTGAAGGTGAATAAACTTCGTTTTCGTTTGCTATCACAGGTGTCCAATTACTTGTTGGTAGATAGTGTATTTGAGTGAGGAGGGAAGGTGCATCTATAAATCAGTGTAGCTAAAAACATTTTATCAATTAAGGTAAAAGATAAAAAAAAAATCCACCTAAGGACAGATTTTCTGTTGCTCAAAATACGTCACTTAAAGTCAAGAAGGTGGAGCAGTGGTCTGAGCGATGGCTTCTGATCATTCGTCCGAAAGTGGTCCGGGTTCGAATCCCGGTCGGGCATGGATGTTGTATTTGCCTCACGGCACTAGCTCTCTCCCTTCCCTGGAACCAGTGGCCCTAAATTAGGGACGGACGACTGCTTTATAGCCCACTGAGTTGCTCACGGTGGTCGTTAAACTTCCAATAAAAAAAAAAAAAAAGAGAAGTCAAAAAAATTTATCCACCAAAGGACAGACTTTCTGTTCTTTAAAATGCGTCAATTAAGGTAAAAAAAAATATGCACAAAATACGTTACCTAAAAGGGGGGATATAACCGGCGAAAATATACCATTTAAAGTAACGAACTGCTTGAAAAAAATGCTTTCCGAAAAGGGCAGAAACGCCTATATTTCTTTTCACCTGAAGTTAGCTTAAGAGAATATTTCATTTCCAAATTCACAGCACTGGCTAACACTTGTGAAAATTTTTATTCCGAAAATCTGAAAACAAAATTAATAAATACGAAGAAAGTGATTTACGATATACCGTACTGTAAAGGCAAAAATTAGGGTGTGTGCGTGTGTGTGGGGGAGGGGGTGGGGTGGGGGGGGGGGAGTAATCGCCTTAGTCTTTATTCGCTGGATTCTTTGTGAAGTTTCTTCGCGTGATTATGTAAAAGCATTTGTCCTTTCTAATTCATTCTAAATTCTGCTAGCGAGAATTCGAGATACTGTTGGAAGCATCGTTGTCGAAAAATAGCATGTGATTATTCAAACATTTGTGCACAATATCGAATTCTTTCGGGGTTTTTTTTCTCAGAAGAAAGTGAAAATAAAAAAATCCTGATGTTTTAACGTTTTTTAATTACACCTCTAATTTGCTAGCAGGTTCTCTACCTATACGAAAAATTATTTCACACATACGAAGATATACACTGTGATCTGTATCTATCCGGTCACCACTTTGGCGTAGTAGTTTTGCCGATAGAGGGCGAGTCGAAAGTTTTGCAATATTTGCATAAACGCATGAGCTGCAGCGGGGATGTCACGTGTTTAAACTAGTTCAAGTCGCGCACTGCAGTCAGTCGAAAGGGATATAAAGTGTGTGACGTATATTCTAAATTAACTTTCCTTTTTAGTTTCTTTCCCTATGTAAATCTTGAGTTTATTCTCAGTTATTCTTCACTTTTAACGTAATATCTTTCTCTCAAACGAATACGTTTGGCAACACAATTGAGGTTGAATGAACGTGACGTATGTCTGAGTTTTGATAAGAACAAGAGATAAAAACGACGACTGATCTGTTGCTTGGAGAGCGTTGTAAAAGGGAGCGTTGTAAGAGAGAGCGTTGGATTGTAAACTGATTATTGAAAAGAGCGTTGTGTGGTGTGTGGAGAGTTTAGTGCAATATGCTATGCTACGACGTGTTTGCTAAATCCTGAATAAAGCATCTTTTCCGTGAGTGTGGCTTCTGTTGTTTACATGTTTCGTCTGGCCGTTAAGGTTTCTTTCATTCAGGAATTATTTCTTAGTATGTTGATGTGTTAAAAAGACGCAGAAGTAGAAAAGACTTTTACGCTATAAGTGGTAATCGTTGCTGTGAACAGCATTGCATGTCGTCGTTCTGTCTGTGGTTTGGCGCGCCTAAATGATGAACAGCCACAACTTGCGAATTAGGGAACTTTTCATTTACGAGTTTAAACTCGGCCATAACGCTGCTCAAGCAACATGAAACGTTTGTCATGCGAAAGGGGGAAGGTTCAGTGGACCACAGAACCGCAACCAGATGGTTCAAGAAATTTCGCTCAGGTGACAGAAAAGTAGACGATCAGCCAAGGTCAGGTAGAACGCGAACCGTGGATTCGGAGGCCGTAGAGGCAAATCCGACAACCAGCACTCGGAGATTATCAGGCGAGCTGGGCATGTCACAGAACACAGTGGTTCGTCACCTTCAGGACCTCAGCAAGGTCTACAGGAGCTGCTGCATTGTCCCTCACGAACTCACGCTAGCTGAAGCAAACCTCCGACTGGAAGTCTGCACGAAACTCCGAGAAAACCCGCGCGATGTACGTTTCATCAAGAGAATTGTTACGTGCGATGAAAAGTGGGTATATTTCCGTGATCTTAACACACAACGGCAGTGGTTGAGCCCGGGCCGGCTTCCAGAACCTGTTGCCAAATATGGGCGCTTCGAGCACAAGGTGGTGCTCTGCGTCTGGCGGAATTTCGAGGGGATAATCCATTACGAATTTTTTCCAGACGGTCGGACCATCAACGCCAACCTCTACTCTGAACATCTGGAGCGGATGTATGCCGTTTTGGAGGAGAAGTACCCGGCACTGGTGGACAAAAGTACGCTCTCCTACAGCAGGACAACGCTCAGCCTCATACCCATGGCAAAACTCCAGCAACTTGCAAGGATCGAACTGATGCCACACCCAGCATAAAGTCCTGATCTTGCCCCGTCAGATTATTACGTTTTCCGGTCCCTGGCCCACTTCCTTCGCTGGCGGCACTTCAATAACCAGAAAGAGGTGGCAGCTGGGGTGAAGGAGTTCTTCGTCTCGAATTTTTGGATAGGCGACATTTTACGTATAAATGAGTAAAACGCATAAGTATAAACGGGGTTCTACTGTACATACAGTAAAACCTCTTTCAGCAGACGCTCATTTATCCGGAACTCACTGTTAACCGATGCTTTCCGTGTTTGGTGCCACTTCTTAGTTTTGTAATTTTCCACCCGTTATCCACGTGAACCCAAGTGTCAATGTCACATAACATTTTTATTTCCTTATCTAACTTTTCATTCGCACGAACCCCAACCAATCAGAAGTCAGAAAGATATGGAACACCAGCAAGCGACCCGTACTATTATAGGAGGAGGTCAATAAAGACTCAGTTCACTACTTAGTTTTTGTGACTGGTTTCCCCGCATGCGAAAAGTTTGATAGCAACGTTGTAGAGCCTGGTGAAACAGTGACAATAATGATCCCAGTTTTCAACTACTGACAGATGATGAAATCATCACTGAAATTCAAGCAAACCACAACAAACGTGAGAGACGACAAAGAGGATGAAAAGAACAATATTAGCAACAGCCGCGAAGCCTTTGGCTCGTTGTCCAAAGGAATGCAGTGGGTGGTTAGAGAGACAGAAAAGCAAACTTCAAACTGATGACGTCACGAAACAACACAACAATTTTTGGTGAACAAAAATTACGCGATAGAGCCGCAAAGTTCTATCTCTATTTCCTTTTACGTATATATTCAGTATTTTGTTAGTTTAATGAGCAAACAAATTTATATAAAATTAAATCACCATTAATTAGCTATGACTAATAAACGGAAGTATTGCTTGCGCTTAAAATTTAAATGAAAAAGATGTAGGCAAGTGTTTAATAAGTATGTTAAACTCAAACAATTTCATTTGTAAATATAAAAATTGAATATGAAATGAAGTTTCAACTTTGCAGGAAAATGATATTTTTTAATTTTTTTAATTCCCAGTTTTAACAAATACATGTAAAAAAAACTAATTGAAGTCGTTCTTGAGAATATGTTAATTCTTTTTGCGATTAAAAAACCTGTATACAATTTAAATATGAAATTTCCTTATAATTTAAATATGAATACGTTTATTTGGAGCATCTGATTTTTTTAGCCCAGAGAGCTGTATTAATGAGCACCTAAACCTCTTGATATCAAAGACGACAGTCTTGTGAGGATTATATATATTTAGAGAATACAACGTGGTTTTTCACAAATATTTATTAATTTTTTTAAGTCGACCATGGTTTCGCTGGGTATTCATCAAGACGAATGGCACGTAAATATTCAAATTGTATATGATATCATAAATGGTGTTTACAGTTACGGGTTTTGGTTAGTTGCTTAAACGCGCTTGATGGAAATGGGGTGGATGTCATGTCATTAACATGTCATTAACAAGGATACCTCCCTTCCATTATAGACAAGGCTCTAACAAAATTCCGGAAACCGAAGTCTATCTTCACGTTAACTCCTGTGAAGCGCCCATTGCGAGAGAATTTCGCCATTATTCCATTTTCCCGTGACATTGCTTTCAAAATTTCAAAAATTCTTGAAACCTTTAATTTTAAAGTGTTTTTTAAACCCATAAACAAAATGAACTTTGTAAGATCAAAGGACTATGTTGAAGACAAAAACTCGTGTTGAATTTATCAAATTTCATGTGAATGTGGCGCTTTGTATATACAGGACAGACCAGTAGAGCCTTGCGTTTTCGATTGAAGGAACACAAGACCTACATTCGGTACTGTGACCTTAAGAAGTCATCGATAGCTAAACACTATTACGAAAAGAACCATAAATTTCTCTTTGAAGAAGCAAAACTGATTGACAAGCCAGATTCAACCAACGAACTTGATATTTTGGAAGCTTTCCATATATATCATATAACGAAGTAAATTTCTCCGTTCATTTTTATCCGCGCCAGGATTCGAACCCGGGTCCCCTCATTCCGGAATAAGTTGCTCTACCAATTGAGCTACGCGGACGTTTTATTCTGATTCCTATCTGCCTTTATGTCGTGTGCGTCCTTCTGACAGGTACGTCACATCTCCTGGTACGTTACAATCAAAAGTCTTCGCAACTTGTTAAAGACATGGTATACACCCTATCTGTATCAAGCGCGTGGAAGCTACTAACTAAAACCCGTGACTGTAAACACCATGTATGGTATCATATACAATTTGAATATTTACGTGCCATTCGTCTTGATAAAGTTAGGCCAATACCCAGCGAAACCATGATCGACTTGAAAAAAAATATATATTTGTGAAAAATCACGTTGTATTTTCAAAATATACATCTAAACCTCCTTCCGTAAATTTTTCTCATTGTCTTTGTTATTCACTGAAATCGCACGTCCCATATTGCCTACGAGTTCTGTTTAAGGTACGGAATCTTGCTTTAATTGCAAAAACTTCAGTAATTTAAAAAAGATTTCTTTTATAATGGTAAGTAAAAAAAAAAAAAAGGAGAATGCCAGATAAAAGAAAGAAGTACAAATAAATATATTTTTTCGGCGCGGCTCCTCTTTTCTTTCGTTTTTCTCTTATTTTTAACAAGTCTTCGGCTTCCACTTCTTCAGTTCATGGTTCAGGAACCAGCCAGATAAGCCACTTCGCCTGACAAGAACACTTCCCTAGTCACACGCGCGCGCACACACGCACAACACAGTAAAGACAAAACGAAAAAAAAAAAAAAAAAATCGGAGTAACAGAAAAATCATTCAATATCCCGTGACGGAAAACAACATTAAGAAGACGCGAAACACTTTTTATTTAAGAGAGAAGAAAAAGAAATAGAAAAAAAGTACCAAAATTTTTCCAGTCGCGCAACAGCAGAAGAATAAGATCGACAAGAAAAAAAAAAAAAAAAAAAAAAGGAAAAAAAAAAGTGGTAAAAAAGGCTGGATAATTTTTCTTTCATGCGTAACAAAGCGATCGGACGACAACAGGGTCAGCCATGTTGTATTCTTGAATCTTCTGCTACGCAAACCAACCAAGCACAGAATGAAGTGTATGTCAAAGAGGGGAACATCCTTGAATGCATACTTTCACTTCACTCCTTTTTCCATCCCTTTTTTTTTCTCAAGTTCGCCCTTCAAGTTGTCCCTAAGGAAATTTGCTAAGTTGTTTCGCCGAGAGAAACGTAGTTTGGAAGGCGAGGAGGGGAAAAAAACGGGAGCTACTAAAATGCGGTGGAAGTTCGTTAACTTCAGGGTAAAAGTTTGCTAAGAGAAAAGACATTCGCCCAACTGTGTCGGAATTCTGATGGTGCTGTAATGAAAGAGGAGAAAGAAAGAATTATCGGGGCTTTTGCAATCCTAATGAAATAAAACCGGAAGCTAGTAAATAAAAAAGAAAAGGATGGGAGAGAAAGAATGCGTCAACTTTTTTTTTATTAGTTTCTACCTATATCTCCTGGGATGGTAAGGGGTTCCTGCCCTGCGAAACAAATCTTCCAGTTTTCAGCAAAATATTTTTCAATGATTGTGTGCTGATAATTTTTAGGCTTTCCATAGGAAAAATTGAATCATGGGACTGGTTGTTATGTATTATTTTTCATACTGTATTCGTCTCCAGGTCAACACACTTCTGACACTGACGGTTGTTTCTTTAAGCCTTCCAAAAAATATCTGAAGATTGTGCTTCAAACGTCTTGTCAACACCTGACTGGCATCAAAAATGGGCTGGGCTCTTATTTACGCTTTCCAACCGTAGGTTGAAGAAGTGTATATGCTCCAGCTTTGTCCGTCCGTCCGCACGATAACTGGCGTAAAAATGGTTCGATTTCGATGAAATATTAGTATGTGGTAGGGGACCACCTGATGACGAACCCTATTGAAAATGGGACAAATGGGGTCAAAGGTCACGACGTAGGAGCGGGATCCTTCCGTTGCCCTTATGCGTCATAACGTGCGTAAAAATGGTTCGATTTCGATGAAATTTCAGTATGTGGTAGGGGATCACCTGGGGACGAACCCTATTGAATGTGGACGAAATGGGGTGAAAGGTCAGGACATAGGATTGCGATCCATTCCATCGCTCTTATCCCATATTATTAAGGTGGACGTCAAGTAATTTTGCTTCCTATACTCCCAATGGAAAAACTTTTGTACACATTTCCTTCACAATTAATGTGTTCCCAAGGATGAAAATTTGAACATCGATTAAAATAACTTTATTATAACTTGAAATACTTAATATTTTCTAAAACATAACCATAATTATATTAAAAATCAATAACTTTTCCTTTGGTGGTGTTGAAACCAGAAAAAGGATGGCGCGACCTGTTCTTTGATGACGTCAGTAGACAAACAAATGTTGGATTGCATAATTATGGTTATGTTTTAGAAAATATTAAGTATTCCAAGTTATAAAATGAAGCTATTTTAATCGATTTTCAAATTTTCAACACATTAATTGTCCAGAAAAAGATAGCGCGGCCTGTATTTTCATGACGTCAGCAGACAAAAGAATGTCGGATTGCATAATAATGGTTATGTTTTAGAAAATATTAAGTACTCCAAGTGTGGTGTCATGGCGTCGCCCCATTAGATGTTGGCGCGCGTTCATGCCATTTATCTCATTACGTCACGTGTTGTTTGTTGATACTATTAAAGTTTTATGACGTCACACCTTGCCAGCAGATGGTCGCGATTCCCATCTGCCTCTTTACGTCACTCGTTGTGTGCGTATGTTCGTCCGCACCATAACTCGCGTAAAAATCGTTCGATTTCGATGAAATTTTAGTATGTGGTAGGGGAACACCTGCGAAGGAACCCTATCGAAAGTGAATGAAATGGGGTCAAAGGTCAGGACATAAGAGCAGGATCTATTCCACTGCTTTTATGCGTCATAACTAACGCAAAACAAGTTCGATTTCGATTAAATTTTAGTATGTGGTAGGAGACCACCTGGGGACAAACCCTATTGAAAATTGGCGAAATGGGGGTCAAAGGTCAGGACATAGGAATGGAATCACTTCCATCGCCATTATGAGTCCATAACTTACGTAAAAATGTTTCGATTTGGATGAAATGTTGGTATGTTGTAGGGACCTGTCTGGGGACGAATCGTATTGAAAATGGGCGAAATCAGGTAAAGGTTAGGACATAGGAGTGGGATTTATTCTATAGCGCTTAAGCATCATAACTTCCGTAAAATTACTTCGATTGCGACAAAACTTTATCATGTTATTTCGGAGATATACTGAACCAGTTCTGTTGAATATCATCCAAATGGATCAAAGGTCAGGGCACAGAGGTGAGATTTATTCCACAGCCATTTTCCTCATAACTTGAGTAATAGCTTGAGTAATGATTTCTAGTATATTGGAAAGCGTATCATAATCAATGCATTGCATGATTTTACTAACTTGTGTTACTTTATACCAAGGTTAATAGACAGTAAGGTTTGCTTATCCCGCCTTCCTGGCAGACGAATAGTCGTGACGTCACTGAGCGATATCACCGTCCTAACATGTGAATCGTAGATCCGAACTGTAGCTATGGAGGAAGATGTCTTGTCAACAATTTTTATAACTCAATCACAGAACAAAAGCTTAGACAAAAGCACATTTACATTAAATACAGAAAAACCTCCCGCACAGTTTTGTTATACGTAAAGGGCGGAAAAACGGTTATACATAGAAATGCAAATTTAGTTACAAGGATAATTTTTTGCTCTTTTTATATAAGTTTAGAAGGGAAATCGCATAACAGGACATAATATTGTCACATAATAAATAATTTTTTTGAGGAATAGGAAAAGCATCTCGGCAACATTCCCCAAATTTTAAATTAAAAACTGAAAACACTATGCTTAAAAAATATGGTAGAATATATGAAGATTATTCCAACTGGTTTACGAATAATAATTCCGACACGCTGTATGGTGATTAGGTAGTCTTACGATGGCGATTTGGACGGTGACGTCACAAAGCAATCACCGGAAGTGTAGGATGAGCATAACTTTGTCATCTACTAGATTTGGTCTTACGATGGCGATTTGGACGGTGACGTCACAAAGCAATCACCGGAAGTGTAAGATGAGCATAACTTTGTCATCTACTAGATTTGGTCTTACGATGGCGATTTGGACGGTGACGTCACAAAGCAATCACCGCAAGTGTAGGATGAGCATAACTTTGTCATCTACTAGATTTGGTCTAACAATCGCGATTTGGACGGGGACGTCACAAAGCAATCACCGGAAGTGTAAGATGAGCATAACTTTGTCATCTACTAGATTTGGTCTTACGATGGCGATTTGCACAGTGACGTCACAAAGCAATCACCGGAAGTGCAGGATGAACATATCTTTGTCATCTACTAAATTTGTCTTTATGCTACCGATGGTATAACATCAACAGTAAGTCTCTTTGTCCTCATCAGAGGCGTAACTAGGGCAGAGCAGCCGGCGCAGCTGTCTCGGGCGCAACTCAAGAGAGAGGGCGCAAAGCTCGCTGTCTCCAGTCTGATTAAAATTGGAACAAAAACTTTTCTTTTCTGGTACATATTTTTCAGGACATACTTAGTCATTTGTAAATTTACAGAATTTGTTTTTAATTGGAGATATAACGACCACAGTGAGCAACTCAATGTGCTATAAGCAGTCGCCCGTCCCTAATTTAACACCACTGGTTCCAGGGATCATTTTTTGAAGAAATCCTTCGATCTTAAAACCGTCTTCAGGACAGTAAAGGGTATCCACAATGTCTTGTTACCCCCCCCCTGTAATAAGAAATGTAACTGAGCTATGTATCTGTTGTATGATGTATATGCTGAGTTATGGTCTTTATTGTGTTTATTTACAGATTAGGTACCGGAACCATGTGTGATACCAGCGAATACACCCTGGAACAGCGGATTGTGGTCACTGTCTGGGTACACGAACGTCCACACACAGGGAAGACAATGCGTGACGTGAGTGCCGATTTTCAACAACGATTCGACAAAGAGGCCCCTCCTAAACAGACTCTTCTGGGGTGGGAACATAAACTCTTCGAAGCAGGCAACGTCAATGATAAACGTCAAGCAGGCAACGTCAATAACGAACGCGAAGACCATCAACCAGAGTGCGACAGTGTCAAGCTGTCGAGGAATCAGTTATCATGTCACCGACGAAGTCGCTCCGCAAACGATCAGCGGAGCTTGGAATACCACGATCGACACTGCTTAAGCAGTGCACATGAAGAATGACCTGAATTTGCTCGCATATCGCCCGATGTGGAAAGGTCATTTTCAGTGATGAATGTGCGATATACCGCAGCTGTCGATCACGGAACGTTGTGTTCTGGTCCAAGGAAAACCCACATTATGTCGAAGAATTGGAACATCATCGTCCGCATGCCATGATATGGGCTGAAATGAATAGTCGGCATCTGTTTGGACCGTATTTCTTTAATGGTCCAGTGAATCAGACAACTTATCTGGACATGCTGCAAACCTGGTTTGTGCCACAACTTGGAAATCATAGCATTCTCAATGACGTATGGTTCTATCAGGATGGGGCACCCACCCATTATGCAATCGCTGTTCGGGAATACCTTGGTGAAGTCTTTCGGGATCGTTGGATCGGCCGAGGTTCGGCAGTGCTGCCCGTTCCACTTGAATGGCCACCTCGAAGCCCAGAACTTTCAACGTGTGACAATGCCCTTTGGGGTTTCATAAAGGAGGTTGTTGCACAGCAGCACTACCAAACCACTGATGAACTTAAACAAGCAGTGATACGTGCTTTCTTTCGTATCACCCCGCAACTGCTTCGGAAAATGTCCCACAGAACATGGCGTAAAATTATTCACTGTCACGAGAATGACGGAGCCCAAACGGATCCACTGGATGTTTTTTTTTTTTTTTTAATTGGAGGTTTAACGACCACCGTGAGCAACTCAATGGGCTATAAGCAGTCGCCCGTCCCTAACTTAGGGTCACTGGTTCCAGGGAAGGGAGAGAGCCAGTGCCGTAAGACAAGCACAATATCCATGTCTCATCGGGATTCGAACCCGGACCCCGTTCGGACGAATGATCAGAGGCCATCGCTTGGACCACTGCGCCACCGGGGCGACCCCACTGGATGTTTAAGCATGCCTCAACATATAACTCAACATATACATTATACAACAGATACATAGCTCACTTACATTTCTTATTACGGGGGGGGGTAACAAGACATTGAGGACACCCTGTATGTTAAAATCACTATGTGGTTGTTGTTCACAAGGTGATCTCAAAATCATCTTGTGAACAGCAGACTTCAAAACTTCCTAGGCGGTCTTCTTCTTCAGTGCTGAAGTGACCAGACTTAAATTTAAGAACCCGGTTTCTAAGTGTGAAGTAGGAAGGCCACTGATTACATAACGTCTCCGATACTTCACTACGAATTTCTTTCGCTGCCTTCCCTTTCAGATTTAGGGACTTAAATTTATTTTTTACCATTGTGATCTCCTTCATTGTGAACTCTACATGACAGAACGCTATCTGTACTTGAGACCTGAAATGAAATGCCCCACGTAGCACAAATTGGTTGTTTCAACGTTCAGAAATGGTTAACGGGTTGGTTGCAGAAACGTTAAAAGGAATACGTTTAAAAAACACCAGGATGTCCGGTTGATAAACGGTTGTATCGACCATTCGAAAAACCCATTTTTAACTTTTATGAAACGTTGAAAAGCTGTTTTCTAACGTATTTAAAGTAACTTCGAAAGGTAGATTTTTGGTTGAAGAGGGGTTGATATAGCGTTTTCATTGTACCATACGGCTTCTGCATTGATATAGCATTTAACAAAGAAAAATTCCTGCAATTAAAGTGTTCATCGCATGCGTATGTATATGGCAGATTGTCAATAAAGTCCCTCGGTAAACTACCTACTATTATTTAAATATGCCAATACTTATTTTGGAGAACGTTCAAGCCTCTTTTTTTTTTTTTTTTTTTTTTTTTTTGATTGGAGGTTTAACGACCACCGTGAGCAACTCAATGGGCTATAAGCAGTCGCCCGTCCCTAATTTAGGGTCACTGGTTCCAGGGAACGGAGAGAGCCAGTGCCGTAAGACAAACACAACATCCATGCCTGACCGGGATTCGAACCCGGACCCCTTACGGACGAATGATCAGAGGCCAGCGCCTTAGACCACTGCGCCACCGAGGCGGCATTCAAGCCTCTTCGTCAGTCTGTACAACAAGTCGAAGTTTTCAAGTAGCGGGAGACAAAACAATTTAGAACTGTCGTTTCGTCCTAGAGAGATTATTAATAACATTCCTCATAAAAAACACCGCTCAAGTACAAGGCTATTTAAGCAAGACTCACATACCTTTTAAACAATGCAAAAGGCAGTAGAAAATATTGGGCCAATTTGAAGTTCTGCCACGTAGTTTCCATTAAACGGTTTTTCATGTAGACCAAAAGAGAGCGTTGGATTATGCTTTATGAAAGGAACTGGAAATGGACTCAGGAAATAAAGTATGATGTCTGCCGAAAAATTGAGGGTTTCTCAACACATTTCATGTCTTTTTAGAAATTTACTACTTATGTAAAAAAGTTAGCACTTTCTTTTAAAATTAGGTGCGTTTATCATTAGTTTTTAAGTTTTGCTGATAGATGGCGTTGAGATCTGAGCCTGATTTTCAACGTTTTAAAATCGTTTAAAAATTCCACGATTTCAACACAAATATATCAACTTTACTAAAACGTTTTATAAACGTCCTAAAACGTCCACTGTTTCAACGTTCAACTGTTAACCACATATCAACGTTTTCAAAAGGTTTTAAACCAACCAGAAACCAATTATCAACTACCAAACCGGTATTTACTGTGTTACATGGGATAGTTATTCATGTCACAATGGGATCAAAATTGGTCACAGAATATTACAATCTCATGTGACACACAGTTTAGAAAACTGATGGAAACACCGACTGTGATTGAAGTACGCACGAATAGCGGCGACGCCAGGAGTTTAGAACTGGAGGGGAGAGAGGGGGATATTAGGGGCTAAGTATCGCATGGGGGCAGAAACTTTACCAAAACAGGAGTTCAGAACTACAGGGGAGGATTATTACGGGGTTAAGTACCACATGGGGGACAAAATTTTTGCCAAAAAAGGAGTTCAGAACTAGGGAGCTAAGTATCGCATGGGGATTAGAAGCTTTGCCAAAAACAAAAGTTCAGAAGCGGGGGGAGAGGAGATATTAGGGAGCTAGTACCGCATGGGGGCAGAGACTTTTCCAAAAAAATTATATTCATGTAGATTTCACCCGTCGGAGAGAATGTGATATCCATTAAAATAAAAAGATTTCATTCAATGTATGTGGTACTGAGAACCATGAATACGAAACTGCATGTCATTTAACTCAATATTTTCCCGCAGTTTTAGCTCACGTCATTTTTTAAATCTTTTTTTTTTTAATATTTACTGTAAGAAGCCTGTTTATGAATTTTAGTTTGTAACCTAACAAGGAGCCTATCTCTCTCTCTTTCTCTCACTGTCTTTTTAAACTTAGATCACGAAAATTTCGACTCCTCTGTTAGACATTCGCTCACAGGGACGCCTTCTATTTCACACAATCGTACAACAGTAGATTTAACAAAAAATTCATTTTCTCTAACTCAATTTCAGCAATTTCGAAAAAAAAATACCATATTTTTATAAAAATCTTAGATTTTTGCACTCACCTTGTGTTCTAACTCCATAAATATCTGAGGTGAGGGGCTAAAGAAGGGCTCAAAGAAAAGTTAAGTGGGCTGAATCCCACTCTAGCCCACCAGTAACGTCACGCCTGCACACAATGCGCCCTAGGCAAATCACAGGGACGACGTCACCCGACACGTGAGATACATAAAGGGATGCAGTACAATCAAAGAATATCTAACGCATAAAGAAAGCCAACTCTCATAGTGATAACGTAAAACAGGCGGCAACAGCGCCACCACATCTTAAGAGGTAATATGCTCTGCGGGAAAGTTAACATTCAGGAGCAAAACACGTTAGGAGGACTACGGCAATGAAGCTTTTCTTTGATCCACGATGGCTTCCTTCGATCTGATGATTATTTGCTTAAATAATCATCTTGTTGTTGTTGCTGCTGTTTTCTGATATCCCGCCCATCCCTTATTTTGGTGAGAAAAATATGCAATAACATTAGTATTACTATTTAAATTAAATTTTAGCAAATGTTACAGTTAGGTCTAAGGATACGTACGAAATGGAGACATTCCCTAGTATTTGGCATTACTGAAAATGTTTCTGAAAAACTGAAGAACAAACAAAAGCCTTAACTAACCCGATTGGCGTAACAAAACTAACATATCCGATTTGCGAAGTGATTATGCTACCGAGAAGGTAACAGTCACGTGCTGTGAGTAGTTCGGCTGACTGTTCTTTACCCAAAGAATTGAAGTCAACAGAAATACGCATGCGCAGTCTGCTCTGTCTGCTCCGGCATCAGCCTGTATGTTGGCTTCTGTGCAATGCATTTTAACTCTGAAGATATGGCGGCGTTAGTTACGTCTCGCCGAGCCTTAACTTCTTCTCGTTAGATATTCTTTGGTACAATGCCGGCTATCACGTAGCAACGCCACAGTCGCAAACAGCTGTTGATTCTCGACAATGTCAGATATTAGAGATCTCAAAAAAAGCATGTCTTGTAGGTGCTTCAGTAACTAGAACGGCGGAAATAGCAGGAAAGGGGTTCGGGTTCGGATCCCGGTGAGGCATGGATGTTGTGTTTGTCTAACGGCACTGGCTCTCTCACTCTCCTGGAACCAGTGACCCTTAATCAGGGACGGGTGATTGCTTATAGCCCATTGAGTTGCTCACGGTGGTCGTTAAACCTCCAATCAAAAAAAAAAAAAAAAAAGGAAATAGCTGGTGTAACACAAGGGAATGAGTCGAAAATTACAACTACCTATCAAAAAGGACACTCCAAGCGAGCATATTATTAGCGCCATACAAAGATGTCAGACAGAGATAGGCGAACGTTGGCACGGATTGTATAACGAAAGCGCAAGACCACGACACCGCAAATAGCAGCACTATTCGGAATGATCCCATTCTCCGGGATCGCTACCTTGCACGTTTCCGTCATGACATTCGTCTAGGACTTCATGGCGCCGGGAGCTGTTTATGACCGTGCTGCAATTCACAAAACTCTAGATTACCAAAATCAATGTAACAAAACGTATAAGGTGGTGCAAAACACATAAAAACTACGCTGCTGGCCACCCAAAATGCAACACAAAGAAGGACACGAGATAGCAAAGCCAGATTTACTGGACACATAACAACAGATACAAAGATGAAACGATTGAGCTTACAGGCCCGTGCGACTTGCGGAACACGCAGACAGCAATAGTTCGTGTGGCCCCCATGGCTGGCAATAACGGCAGCTACACGCCGCGGCATCGAACGAAAGAGGCTTCGGATGGGGGCTTGGGGTATGTCGATCCAGGCTGCTTCCACACGTTGCTACAGTTAATGAGGCGTAGCCGCGGGTGGTGCTTTCCGGGCCACTCGATTGCCGATCAGCGACCAGACGTGTTCGATGGGCGACATATCAGGAGAACAGGCGAGCTACGGCAGCAGTGACATCTGGTGGGCCGTGAAGAATTGTTGCACGATGCGTGCCACGTGCGGGCGCGCATTGTCCTGTTGAAACGTGGCCGCTGGCAGGTCCTGCAAGTATGGGAAGACAACAGGTTCCAAAATGTCGGAGATGGTGCGGTGGCTATTGAGTGTACCGGCGATGCGTACCAGAGGGGTGCGGGTGTCATATCTAATTGCCCTCCAAACCATAACGCAAGGCGACGGACCGGTGTGGCGATACATAACGCAGGCGTCATACAGTCTCTCGTTGCGGTGCCGCCACACGTGGATCCGACCATTGTCGTGTTGCAGAAAGAAGCGGGATTCGTCGGAGAAGACAATGTCATGTCATTCTGTAGTCCAGGTGTGGCGTTCAACGGCCCACCGCCGCCGCACTGGCCGGTGGTGTAACGTCAATGGTAATCGGAGCAATGGGCGCCGTGCGACAAGTCCCCGCCCCTGCAGACGACGTCGAACGGTACGTGCTGCCACAGGTTGTTGCGCAACACACCATAATTCCTGCGCTAACGTTGGTGATGTGGCGGTGCGAGCCGTCAATGCCCGCCGCACAGCATGCCGGTCCTCTCGTTTGGTGGTGGGCTGCGGCAATCGCTCACGTCGGTCCGTCCGTCCTTTCTGCACCCAACGAATCCATACTCGCCTCACTGTGGCTGGATGTCGTCCCACACGGGCGCCGATGTCTCGGTACGATAAACCGCTATCGCGATAAGCCACTATTCGTCCTCTGTCGAACTTATTTAACTCACAGTCGTTTTGCTGGCGACGTAGTCATTTTTGCAACTACCCCTTCAGAACTGCAGAGTATGATCCAGGAACTTGCTGACAAGAGTAAAGAAGTGGGATTAAAAATGAACTTGCAGACGACAAAGCTGACGTACAATGTTTTTATTATACACGAAATGAAGATTTATCAATTGAGATAAGAGATAACCGATTCCTACATTTATCTTGAGAAACAGATATCAAGCGAAGGCCACATCGGTGAAGAAATAAATCAAAGTATGAAACTTTGTTTTCGAGAGCTTTTAGAAGAAACAGTACAATTTTTAAGAGCAATATCCAGTGCTTACATATGGAGCTTAGACATGGACCTTACCTAAAAGAGACATAGAAAGACTGCAGACAACTGAAAGAGGCATGGAGAGACGCATGCTTGGTGTAACCAGGAAAGATTAAAAGAGGAACTCGTGGATAAGGAAAGTGACAAGAGTGGACGACATCATGATAAGAGTAAAATCCCTGAATTTTCAGTGGGCTGGACATATTGCCAGGAGAACGGACCACGGGTAGACAATCGAAATTTTAAACTAGATTCCCAGGGACAGGAAAAGGTCAAAAAGAAGGCCACGTGGGAGATGGGCGGATGAATTCTAAAGCATGCCGGAGTAACATGGAGGATACTGGCTTAAGACACACTGTTGTGAAAGAAACTTGGGGATAGCTATCCAGCAGTGGATTGATAATGGGTGATGATATATACAGGGTGATTCAGCTAAGCGTGCACAAACTTCTGGGAGGGGTAGGTTGCACAAAGACAAATCGGAATTACATAGCAATGCAGGGTCGGAAACGCCATCTTCATGCGGTAGATGGCGTTGTTCGGCCGCGAGACTGATCATACGTTCTTTCAGGATACCGTCATTTACACGGGAAGCTTGCTCATAACGCGCATGTATGGGCGGTGGAGAACCCCATGCTGTACGACCACGCGTAGCACAAAACCGTTTTGCTGTTAATGTTTGGGCCGGCATTGTCGGGGACCACTTAATTGGCCCATACCTCATGCCTCCTCGTCTGGACGGAAGGAGTTACCGGATATTTCTGGAGGACGTCTTGCCAGAGCTATTGAAAGAACAACAGGTCCCTCAGTCGCTGCACCGTGCAATATGGTTCCAGCACGATGAGGCCCCCGCCCATTTCAGCAGTGACGTTCGTCATCACTTAAATATGACATTTGGACATCAGTGGATCGGGGGTGGTGGTCCAGTTCATTGGCCGGCAAGATCGCCGGACTTAACATACGCTATCTACCAACAAGTAATTGGACACCCTGCAATCGACGATATCTGCGGTCTTGATACACGTCACGGCCGCTGCCGTTAAATATCGTGTGGGAAACAACAACGCAACCAGTCGCATGCAAGATGCCACGCAGTTCGGAGCTCTCTGATTTCGAGAAAGGTGTAATCGTCGGGTATCACAGAAATGGCCGATCCATAAGTGACATATCCAGCGAGTTGAAGTACCCAAAATCGACAGTGGCCTACGTGATTGGCAAGTGGAAGATGAGAGGTGACTGTCGGAATGTGCCACGACCCGGCAGATCCATAAAACTGGGAGTTAGAGACCGACGGGTGCCGGCCAGAGAAATTCGGAAGAACCGCACCAAATCGATGGGCCACATCCGCGAGGAGTTTCAACGTGCATCCGGGAGTGTTCTTTCGATGAATACCATCCGTAAGGAAGCCCATCTGCTCGGTTATCATGGACGTGCTGCCGCCTACAAGCTTTTGATCACCAAGTCCAATAGCGCTACTCGGCTAACGTGGTGCAAGGAACGTCGACAGTGGGCCGTTGAACAGTGGAAACAGGTTCTCTGGAGCGAAGAATCAAGGTTCACCCTCTACCGTTCCGATGGCAGGGTCTGGGTTTGGCGTCTGCCTGGAGAACGCCTCCTGCCGGAATGTATTGTGGAAACTGTGAAGTTCGGCAGCGGTGGAATTATGCTATGGGGGTGTTTCTCCTGGTATGGCACGGGACCTTTGGTCGCAATTCCTGGTAGACTCAACGCCGAGACCTACTGCACCATTTTGGATGACCATGCGCTTCCTACGTTGTGGCAGTTTTACGGGGTGGACCCATGTTACTTTCAGGATGACAATGCCACCTGTCATGTTGCGAGGTCCACCATAGCTTGGTATGGTGACAATGGGGTTAATCGAATGGACTGGCCTGCGCAGAGCCCGGACCTTAACCCTATCTAGCACCTCTGGGACGAGTTGGAGCGTCGACTTAAGGGGTGTCCCCACCGTCCGAAATCGGTGAAGGAACTGACCTGTCTTCTCCAAGCCGAGTGGAAGAAAATACCGCTAGCCGTAGTACAACGCCTAGTTGAGAGTATGCCCCGGAGGGTCGCAGCTGTAATCGCCGCTCGTGGAGGCTCCACCAACTATTGAAGGTGAATAAACTTCGTTTTCCTTTGCTATCACAGGTGTCCAATTACTTGTTGGTAGATAGTGTATTTTGATTACTTCTTCTGGGGTTACATCAAAGGATTGGTGTACGAGACCCCTGTTGAAAGTGATGGGGACCTTGTAGCACGAATCTCTGTAGCTGCTTCGGAAGTCCGAGACACGCCAGGAATTTTCCAAAATGTACGTGATTCCATGCGCCGACGATGTCAAGCGCGTGTTACAGCTCAAGGTCACAACTTTGAACACCTTGTGTAACCTCAACGCATTTCGCAAACGTCTTGTGAGTAATAAAAAAGCATTTTGTTCTCTTACATGCTGCTCTTTCATTTCTCGTCCTCTCTGTACACTAGCACGTGAAGATGGCGTTTCCGGCAATGCATTGCTATGTGATTTCGATTTGTCTCTGTGCAACCCACCCCCTCCCAGAATTTTGTACACGCTTAGCTGAATCACCCTGTATATATGCGTCGGGGTGGGGCTCATCAATGGTTTTGCACCCGGCCTACGCAAAACTACGCACCGCCTCTGACAAAAATCTCCCTTGTACTAGCCGATATTGCTGGATCCAACGTGAAACTGCAGACCATTGTTGAGCTGTTGGTGCTGAAACAGCCTTTATCTTAATAAACATTTTCAAGAGCTCATAGTTTCCTGATCAGAGGCATTTTAAATAGGCTTTGTTTTCGCCTTGTCTCACATCAAGACCAAAGATACCTCTTTCCAGCGCAGTTAGTGAACATTAGTTTATCCTGCTGTCAAAATTCCGAGCAGCATCATGCATGCTAATTTATATGAATCCTCTGCTGACCATTTCATAGCAATCAGTATCGGCCATTATTCACCGCCTGCACACCTTTTAATTGTTCATTTGCTTTAGAGTTTGACGCTACTTATTTTGCACGAGATGGAAAATGTGAGTGGAACTCGATATCAGATGCTTTTCCAATGTTCTCTGGGCAACTGTGAGTTTTGAATGCCGCAAGGCGAAATCTTCTCACGGCGTTTCACACCGACCAACAGACTTTTAATTCATCCAGGGAAAATTAAAGCCGAAGGCGCCATTTTAAATGCCTCGCTGACAGAGCTGCCTGACGGGATCCGCCCGACGTGACTGTCAATTAGGAAAACCAGCTTGGTTGGCGGGGAAGCCTAACTTCGCTTGATGGCACTGGATAATTAATAAGACGAGAGCGCCTGGCAGAATCAGCGCTGCCAAATAAGCTTTTGAATTTGGATACAAGTAAATTTCTGCCACCAGAATGAATCTCGCAAGAATTTTCGGCTTGGTTATTTAAAAGGAGATACCGGTTATATTTCAACTGGGAAAATGTGACGAAAACGGCTAAAATTAAACACCATAAATTAAGCAAAAGGTTGAACGAAATCAAGTTGAGTGGAAATTCCTTACTAATTTCATACCTTACTTCTTTGGAACTTTAACGGACTCACCGGTTATGTGCCCGCACAGTATGTGTGCGAAACACATAATGTGTGTTGCGCCCACAGTATGGCTAGGAGAAACAGCCTATCCAAAGTTTAGGGTTAGGATCTCCAGCATATAGAGTCTGTCAGATCGAGACACAGATGAAATACACGGGCGGAAAGTGAAAAAAGAACACCAAGAAGGAGACGTCTGATACCAACGAAATTTATACAGCATAATAACGGAATACAGAGGATAACGTGATCAAAACATTATGGCAAAATACAGATGTATTTGCTGGTAAACTGAAAAATAACATTTTCATGTAACATGGTTAGTACGAGGTTGAACCGCCATGAACTGCGTCACACTGTGCAATTGTGGCATGGAGTCTGTCGTACAGATGTTGGATGTAAGTTTGGGGTATTGAGTTTCAAGCATCCTCAACCTGGACGCGTAAATCGGGGATGGTCGTTGCTGGCCGTGGAGACCGGATAAGTCGTTGTCCCATAAAATCCCACACGTGCTCAATGGGGAACAAATCCGGTGAACCATGGAAGTTGTCTCACACCCTGAAGTGCATGTTGAGTTGCACGTGCCGTGAGTGGGCGTGCGTTATTTTGCTGGAAAACACCACGATGGACCGACCTTAAAAATGGCACAACAACGGACTGAATGATGCTGTTGATGTAGGAGGTGCTGTTTAACGTAACCGGTACAAACACTAGTTGTGTACGGAAGTGATAGCTGATCGCTCCCCACATCAGGAGACCAGGTGTAGGCCCTGTGTGTCGCTGGCGAATGCAAGAAGGGTGGAGACGCTCCCCTATGCATCTGCGAACACGCATACGGCCATCTGAGGCTCCCAAGCAGAATTTGCTTTCATCGCTGAATACGACAGATCGCCATTGCGTTCTCCAGTGCAGACGTTGGCGACACCACTGCAGCAGTTTCTGACGGTGGGCTGGAGTCAGAGGTACACATGCCAGAGGCACACGTGCACGTAGTCCCGCAACCAGTAGACGGTTGCGGATTGTTCGCACAGTCACCTCAGGTGCAACGGCAGCTCGGATTTGCGTCGCAGTGGATGTTCTGCTTGACAACGCCGCTCTTCTTATGCGTCGATCGGTCCGCTCATCAGTCCGTCTGTGACTCCCGGTTCCACGTCTTCTCGTGTGGGAATGTTCCTCGGACCATCTACGCCACCATCGTCCCACCACCGATACTTTCCGTCCAATTCGCTCCGCAATACGACGATACGACCGTACACGTCTTCATGTCCAGGCACTGCAACTTCTTCAGGGTCTTCAAACGTGTCCGTTCGCCGACGACTGATGACATTCACTTCGCTGTACTCCTTAAATACCACCGACGATAATTTGCATATTATGCCGTGCTGTGGCGCCAGCGCTCACCGGTTGGTCCCGAAATTAACATCACACCTACGTAAACTCGACCCCATTAACATATGTAAATTTCATGATCGTCCGCCAATTTCTTCTTGGTGTTATTTTTTCACTTTCCGCCAGTGTAGAAGCTTGCAGTTGTGCCAGACTACAAAGATAACTGTGCGCGCAACACACACCATCCCCATAAATGTCATTGCTGAAAAATGAAACTATTCCTGACAGTGGCGAAGCGTCAATGGAATCAAGGGAAGCATTGCCTCCCTTTGGTTCATGCGGTTTCTTTAGCGTGAATTAAAAATATGTAGCATTAAGGTAAAATAAAAATATCACACCAACATAATGCAGCTGGCATTTTTTTCAGTGTCTTTTATTTTTTAGAAAGCAAACTCATATTTGTATTTTTACGAAAACAATAATAAATGTCTCGTACGTAAGTCGCTCGTTGGAAGCAACACAGATAATGCATCCAGCTGAACCTCAGTAACACAGCATGCCCACCCTCACAGTGGCCAGCCACAGCCAGTAAAGCTATGCTAAGCATATAACGTGAGGAAACATTCTCCCAAACGCTTTCACGGCGCCGAAGGCAGAAAAACACAAGAGAGTTTCAAGGATAAAGCCACTAACTTGAGCATGCGCTCTTTCCAAACGTTCAGTCAGACCAAAGAATATCTAAGTTGATTCAGTTCCATTATTGGCTTATGGTTTGAACTTTCAGTAGTTTGATGTCGCATGTTCTTTAGCGGTGACATGTCATTATTTCAGGAATATAAAAGTAAGCGTTACTTTGATTACTGTAGTTATTTGTTTCTGTGACTCTTCTGAGGAATGTAAGTGCCATGGAAGCAATGGACTCGGCACATCTACAGTACACGGCCACGTGAACTCCCAAAACTCCGAAGACTGCATTCCAGAAAATATACTTTCTCTGTCTTTTGGATCATTTTCATAATCATATAAAATCCCATTTATAAATAAAAAAAAATCTCTATAAAAATCATATAAAATCACATTTATATATATGTGATTTTATATGATAATTTATATGTGATTTTATATATAAATCATATAAAATCACATTTATAAATAAAAACAATTCCCTCGCTCTCCCTCTCTCTAAGAGCCCGAGCCCGCCCGACCCCGAAATTCAGCAAATATTCTACAGCCAGAGCTCTGCTTCAGGTTCAGCCCGTCTCAGCTCTGATAGAAGCAACCCCCAATTCTTTTCGTTGTGTGGGTAGACAAGTTTCTTTCCCTTTCAACATTTTCACTGAATTTTTTTTTTATAAATCTTTGCATTGGAACTTCTACATAGACATTTCTTTTTGGTGGTACCGCGCATGTTCGCGTTGGGGGGGGGTATTACGATGCTTTCTGCCATGCCGTATTGTCAACGTAGCATATAGACTACGGGTCCCTTGCTGATTTTAATTATTATTAATTTTCACTCATATCAGTTTTGCCATCTATTTATCCCATATTAACTGTATTGCTTCCCTTACTTACAAAGTCACGCTTCGCCACTGATTCCTGAGCCTTTTGTCTTTCTTACAAGTCTCTGACTGAAGTACTTCTCTCCAAAGCGGATACAGCCTGTTTCGTACAGTTTTTTTTTGTTTTGTTTCGGGATTTAACGACAACACTGAGCAACTTCAAAGGCTATAAGCGGCCCTCCGTCCGTAATTTAGAGCCACTGTTTGCAGGACAGGACCGGCCAGTGCCCCATACTAATTTCATACCTTACTTCTTTGTAACTTTGACGAGCCCACTAGGTTCGTTGTGTTGCGCGTACAGTATGTATGCTAAACACATGATGTGTGTTGCGCGCACAGTATGTTTGCTAAACACATGATGTGTGTTGCGCGCACAGTATGTATGCTAAACACATGATGTGTGTTGCGCGCACAGTATGTTTGCTAAACACATGATGTGTGTTGCGCGCACAGTATGTTTGCTAAACACATGATGTGTGTTGCGCGCACAGTATGTTTGCTAAACACATGATGTGTGTTGCGCGCACAGTATGTATGCTAAACACATGATGTGTGTTGCGCGCACAGTATGTATGCTAAACACATGATGTGTGTTGGGCGCACAGTATGGCTAGGAGAAACAGCTTATCCAAAGTTTAATTTCCAGGGTATAAACAGGGCCCGATTTACACAGAATCGGGCCCTAAGCACAACATGAGGCCCCCACCCATCCATATTCTTGAAAGAGTAAGTATATTTGTTGCCACTAAATGTTATCATTTAATTTAACAGTTGATTTAATAAGTGCGACACTGTGCTGGACAAAATAGGAATAATCTACTTTTATTAAACATTAATACACGGTGGAGTCATATTATTGTGACCACCAGCTAAAATCCATAGTAAATGCCGTGTGCAGCGCGGACAGCAGTTAGACGAGCTGGGAGTGACTCAGTAAGGTGCTGGTAGGTGTTAACAGGTATGTGGAGCCATGCTGACTGCAGCGGATGTGACAGCTGCTGGAGGGTGCGTGATGGAGGATTCATACAGCGAACAACACGATCGTGGTGGTCCCACAGATGCTCAATTGGGTTTAAGTCTGGGGAATTAGGAGGCCAGGGAAGGTACTTTGAAGTCTTCATCGTGCTCTTCCAACCACTCTCGGATATTTCTAGCTGTGTGACACGCCGCATTGTCGTCGTGCTGGAAGATCCCAACAGCCCCAGGGAAGAAAATCAGCATGTATGGGTGTACGTGGTCTTCCAGGATGAATTCATAACGAATTCGGTCTATAGTGCCTGCCACAGGTATGAGTGGACCCAGAGGATGCCACGAAAACATTCCACAGACCATAACGCTGACCCCACCGGCTCACGTTCTTCCAGCATTGGTTGAAGAGTGTTTGTTCTCCGATGTTTCTCGCCTTATATGCCAACGTCCATCCGTTCGAGGACGCAGAAAACGTGACTCATCGGAGAAGGCAATCCTTTGCCAGTCAGCGAAGGTCCAATTCCGATACTGTCGTGCAAATGTAAGCATTTTCTGCCGATGAACCTTCGTCAGCATAGGTGCAGTGACCATCCATCTGCATCGGAGCCGCATACGCAGCAGGATTCGCTGAACTGTTGTTTTATACACACTTCCGGTAGCCCGCTGGGTCATTCGACGATTGAGTTGCTCCACTGTAGCATTTCGATCGGCCCTCACGCACCTGCGAAGCCAGCGTTCACCTCTCACATCAATGAAACGTGAAGATCCGCAGTTTTTACGTCGCTTATTTGCAAGGTGTCATTTCTCCAAATCACGATACACATTAATCACAGCAGCACGCGAACAGTTCACAAACTGCGCTGCTTCAGAAATACTGCCACCCTTGGCCCGAAAGCCGATAATCATCCCTTTTTGCAAATCTGATAAATCGCTCCTTTTATCCATGACAGCAACGAGTGATATGTTTTCAGATGATCAAATGATCAAATGTAGAGGATTTTAGGAAGGGAGTGTCTGACCCCAGGTCTTAAACAACCCTTAGAAATAGGAAGCTAGGAGATTTGGGCTAGAGTGTCCGATAGGAAAGTAACACGGAAGCGAAGTAGAAAGGGGGAGAAAGACGCTCTTTTTTATTGCTGGGGGGGCAGTACCCGGGGTCCGACGGCTTAACGTGCCCATCCGATGCACGGCGGATATTTAGTGGATCGAGCGTTCGTACCTGCCTGGGATCGAAATTGAGGTCCTTTCCGTGTCAGTCACGAACGTTGCCCACTAGGCCACCCGCGGCCATGTTTTATGATCATAAATGATCATATGTAGAGGATTTTAGGAAGGGAGTGTCTGACACCAGGTCTTAAACAACCCTTAAAAATAGGAAACTAGGAGATTTGGGCTAGAGCGCCCGATAGGAAAGTGACACAGAAGCGAAGTAGAAAGGGGGAGGAAGACGCCCTTATTTATTACCCGGGGTCCGACGGCTTAACGTGCCCATCCAAAGCACGGCGGGTATTTAGTGGATCGAGCGTTCGTACCTGCTTGGGATCAAACCTGAGGCCGTTCCCGTGGCAGTCACGAACGTTGCCCACTCGGCCACCTGCGGCCCCCATGTTTTCAGAATGCCTACAGCACACCTTATATACCTTCCAAGCCTGACACGTGCCTCCTTTCACTGGCTACGCGCTGTTGACGTCAAAAGTAGGAGGTGGTTACAATAATGGGACTCGACTGTATATTAGCAAAGAAATTCTCCCTTAAAAACAGAAACGGGTAAATAAAACAGCATTTAATAGTTTAGTATTGCTACTTTCGCATTTAATTATTAATTCCAATATCCACAGATGTTAAGTTATTCATCCCCTTTTAATTTTACTTTTAACTGATGAGCATTATTTAGACTTGGTACAGACTGATTTTTGGGGGGCAAGGTGAACTTCCATGTAGCTGATTAATCACAAGTGATGTGTTCAACGTTATAGTAGAATAACTCTATTAACCGAGGAATGATACTTAGATTTGAACAAACATGCATAATTGGATAATTCTCACACTCAAGAACGCACATCATTCATCTCATTAAATCACTTAATTCAGACCAAAAAATTTTAAAATCTGATATTTTACAATATGAAATACTCAATGCTTCTACAAAGTGTCTTAGCAATAGTTATACAAAACCTTTCAAGAGGTGTGTAGTAATAGGAAGACATCACATTTATACTGTATTTCATTCCCAAGTTTTGGGTGAAAGTGACCTCACATGACGTCACTGAACTGTAGTTGAAATGAGGTAGTAGTCGATCGATTGGAGGTTTAACGACCACCGTGAGCAACTCAATGAGCTATAAGCAGTCGCCCGTCCGTAATTTAGGGTCACTGGTTCCAGGGAAGGGAGAGAGCCAGTGCCGTAAGACAAACACAACATCCGTGCCTGACCGGGATTCGAACCCGGACCCCTTACGGACGAATGTTCCTTAGACCACTGCGCCACCGGGGCGGCGAGGTAGTAGTGAAACAAACTAGTAAAAACACTAGTACTAATCTTCATTGCAGGAAAAAAAAGCCACCCGCCCCCCAATGTTTTTACCATTCATAACAAATTAATACAAAATCATCCTTTTTTGTTTTGCATTGTGGTTCTGGGCCCTCCCTAAAATACGGGGCCCTAGACGTAAATCAGGCCCTCGCTGTCAAGTCTGTCAGATCGAGACACAGATTGCCGTTGTGCCAGACCACAGAAACAATTGTATGCTCAACACACATCATCCCAATAAATATCATTGCTGAACAAGTTAGTAAAATCATCCAATTTTTTTTTTTTTTTTTTTTTTGATTTGAAGGTTTAACGACCACCGTGAGCAACTCAATGGGCTATAAGCAGTCGCCCGTCCCTAATTTAGGGTCACTGGTTCCAGGGAAGGGATAGAGCCAGTGCCGTAAGATAAACACAACATCCATGCCTCACCGGGATTCGAACCCGGACCCCTTTCGGACGAATGATCAGAGGCCATCGCTTAGACCACTGCGCCACCGGGGCGGCAAAAAAAAAAAAAAAAAATCATCCAATGCATTGATGCCGGAAATCATTACTCAAGTTATGAGGATAATGGCTGTGAAATAAATATTGCTCCTGTGTCCTGATATTTGACCCCATTTCGATGATATTATACAAAACCGATTCAGTATACCTCCGGAACAACATGATAAAGTTTTGTTGCAATAGAAGCATTTTTAGTCAGGTTATGAGGTATTGGATCACCCGGGGACGAACCCTGTTGAAAAATAGGCAAAATGGGTTAAAAGGTGACGACATAGGAGCGGGATCCATTCCATTGCCCTTATGCGTCATAACTTGCGTAAAAATGGTTCCATTTCCATGGAATTTCAGTATGTGGTAGGGGACCACCTGGGGACGAACACTGTTGAAAATGGGTGGAATGAGTTCAAAGGTCAGGACATAGGAGCAGGATTCATTCCATCGCCCTCATGCGTCATAACTTAGGTAAAAATGCTTCTATTGCGACAAAACTTTAGTATGCTGCTCCGGAGGTATACTGAACCGGTTCTGTTGAATATAATCGAAATGGGGGTCAAAGGTCAGGGCACAGGAACGAGATTTATTCCACAGCTATTATCCTCATAACTTGAGTAATGATTTATGGTATGTTGGGAAGCGTATCATAATCAATGCATTGCATTATTTTACTAACTTGTTTACGCTTTTCAACCGTAGGTTGAAGAAGCGTATATGCTCCAGCTTTGTTCGTCTGTACGTCCGGCCGCACGATAACGCGCAAAAAATTGGTTTGATTTCGATGAAATGTTAGTATGTAGTAGGGGATCACCTGGTGACGAACTCTTTTGAAATGGAAGAAACAGCAGCGGGATCCATTCCATCGTCATAACTTGCGCAAAAATGGTTCGATTTCGATGAAATTTTAGTATGTGGTATTGGATCACCCGTGAACGAAACCTGTTGAAAAATGGGCAAAAATGGAGTCAAAGGTGACGACATAGGAACGGGATTCATTCCATCGCCCTCATGCATCATAGCTTAGGTAAAATGCTTCTATTGCGACAAAACTTTAGTATGCTGTTCCGGAGGTATACTGAACCAGTTCTGTTGAATATAATCGAAATGGGGTCAAAGGTCAAGGCACAGGAGCGAGATTTATTCCGCAGCTATTATCCTCATAACTTGAGTAATGATTAATGGTATGTTGGAAGGCGTATCATAATCAATGCATTGCATTATTTTACTAACTTGTTTAAGCTTTCCAACCGTAGGTTGAAAAAGCGTATATGATCCACCTTTGTTCGTCTGTACACGTCCGGCCGCACGATAACTCGCGTAAAAATGATTCGATTTCGATAAAATTTTAGTATGTGTTAGGGGATCACTGGGTACGAACCCTTTTGGGAATGGAAGAAATGGGGTCAAAGGTCAGGACACGGGAGCGGGTCCCATTCCATTGCCCTTATGCGTCATAACTTGCGCAAAAATTGTTCGATTTGGATGAAATTTTAGTATGCTGTAGGGACCCCTGGGGACGAACACTCTTGAAAATGGGTGAAATGAGGTCAAAGGTAAGGACATAGGAACGAGATTTATTCTACAGCCATTATCCTCATAACTTGAGTAATGATTTCTGGTATGTTGGAAAGCGCATCATAATCAATGCATTGCATGATTTTACTAACTTGTTGTTTTGTTTCGGGGGCTATCGACAACAACGAGCAACTCTTACAGCTATAAGCGGTCGTTCTTCCCTAATTTAGGGCAACTCTTTCCAGGACATAACCAGCCAACGCCGTAAGAAAATCACACCACGCATTCTTCATGTGGAAGTCGAACCCGGGCAGAGCTCGGAGAACTAGCCAGAAACCTACGCCTCTGATTACTCGGGCACTGGGATGAAGTTTAATTACATGAAATTTCATACCTGATGCAGTTTCTGTCAACCATATAAGTGATCGAATCTACCAGTGGCAGCTGGTGTTATGGGCTACAAGGTCGCAGATAAAGTAGTTGCCCTTCTTCACGCCGTACCGAAGTTTCCTGAATTCAGTTTAGAGTTTTTTTGTGCATAATCCAGTTTATTGTCTGTATAGTCTCTTGCCCCCTGGGTGCTAACCTGAACGTAGCGCTGACGTGTATTGAAAGCATCTCAAGTGGGAATGTCTGCCTTTTCCCATATCATAAGTTTCCGCGGAATAAGGTCTCATTCGAGGCTTTCTTGTTGACAGCCTTGGATGACACAGCAGATTTTAGGTCCCTCCGGTTTTGAGGCCAGTGATATAGCTGGAATGCATCTCTGCTTTGATCTGTGTAATGAACATTGTTGATAAGTATAATGAATATGATATAAATTTATGCAAATTAATTAAAAAACAAAAAGAGTAATATGGAATATATTGTTTGATAGTTTCGCCTTGTTTCTTTCTTTCTCTCACTTTTTTTTTTTAATTTTTTTTTTCAATTTTTGCATAAACAAAGACATCGCTCTCTCCACGTTTTAGCAACACACAGCAACCGAAAAATTGTTAATCGGCCACTGCTGGGGAATCGAATCCCAGATCTCTCGATATCTAGCCGAGAGCGTTAACCTTACACCACGGTGGCCGACAATCCACGGCGCTAAGTGTGTTTTTCTGTCAGCTTCTGACGTCATAAATCCGTGTTGTAAAGCTAACGCGCTCGGCTAGATATCGAGAGATCTGGGGTTAGATTCCCCAGCACTGGTCGATTAACAATTTTTCGGTTGCTGTGTGTTGCTAAAACGTGGAGAGAGCGATGTCTTTGTTTATTTACTGACGCCACGTATTTGGAGGATTTTCACTTCAATTTTTGGATCGGCCCTGCTTTTGTTGAGCCAATATTTCTAACAGCGATGTGACTCCCATCAAACTGGAGAAAATTAATTATGTGTGTTAGCTAATAACAAAATCTCAGTTGCTATTTTTGTGAAAAAATTTGGCTATTTTCTCCTCCAGTCAAAATGGCCATGTGAATAAATAACAATTACGAATAAAGTTCTGTAACGAATAAATTGCAAACAAAACAAAAAACAACTAATTTCTTCAGTAAATTAGGTACACAAAACTGTTTGTTTTCACTCACTTAAGGAAGAAAAATTTTCGTTTTACAGCTCGTGTAAATTTGTATTCATCAAAAATCATTAAAGGTAACTTCATGGGTACATTGCATTTAATTTTTTTCCTGCTGCTCTTCCCCCCCCCCCTTATTTATTTTTATTTACTCTTTTTTCAAAACATGACGACGCCTGTTTTGGTTCACGTTGTGAACTATATTTAATTCTTTCATAAACAAAGTTTAATCAGAGACGATGGCATCAACGGACAACTAACATCTTTTTCGAATTATCATGGAAAAAAACGCCGAATAAGCACGTTCCGTTCATACCGAAGATTTAAAAATGCAGCTTTTGTTGTTTAGTAAATCTGCGAAGATGTTAAATTTTTAAAACATTTTTTTTTTTACAGCAAATTGAAGTCATGTCTTCAAAATGAAACCTGAATGTGTTTTAAATGGGGTGATTCATTTTAGCTACGGTTCACAAAAAGTTATGCAGGATGTGTTGCAGTTTTCTTTACGGTACTTCAAAAAGAGGAAACTCGTGGCTGATGGAAACAGAAGAAAAAATCAAAGAAAAGCAGCAATTTAGCACCTAATGGAAATATAATTAATGTAGTTTATAAAAAGGTGGCATGAGCTGAGATTTTTTTGTATTCATGTATTTTAAAGATATTATAACTGTACTGTTAACAACATCTGCACACATAAAGTGATAAGAAGCTAATATTTTTCGTGGTTAGGGTGCGTGTGTGGGAGGGGGGGGGCTATTTGTAAAGGAAATATTCACTGCAGTAAAAATCAGAATATATAGATTGCATATTGAAAGCACAATTCAGTTAGATAGAAATAAGTCCAAAAAAAAACAAAAACAATTCTGTTGATGTAAGGGGAGTAAAAGAGACCGGTAGGTTTATGAAAAAAGCAATGCAACACCCTTTTTAAATACCGTATTTTTCGACGTATAGGTCGAGGCCTCCCTTTTTCTTCAGGAGTCTGGGCCTCAGCTTAAACGCCATATCGACTTTTCTATCGATTGGTTATTGAAATTTCTCAATGAGAAAATAAAAAAAGAAATTATTATGTCTTAAATTCTGCCGTGATCTGAGCTCCTCAAACGCAATATTACGTTTATAAGAAACTATTCGGAATCTGTATGAAATATAACATTCCATTCATTAAGAACTTTCTTAAGATGAAACGTTCGACAGAACAGCATTACAATCGCCGTGTTTGATTTAGAGTAGCAGCTGTCGTATGTTAAATTCATTACCCTTGCGATCACGCTGCAAGCAGTCCTCCCGAATTCAGCTTGCTCAGTTTGATATAGTGATTACAGATCGTCTTAGAGATTGCAGCACGTCAACGCTTATTCGTATAGTTTATTTAGTTAACGTGTTGGGCAAAAACACTTCGAAAAAACTTACCGCTACAAAACACACCGGCAGTAATCCCGCTGTAAAACACAACGGAGCTAAGAGGTTCGGTCCCAGATGAAGGAAGAGGAGTGAGCGCTTACGTGCTGCCAACATTCCGCCCCGTTGGAACTATTTCCCCGGCGAATTCGGAGCAATATGGTAGCGTCAATTTGTTAAGGAAAAAAGATAAACTTAGGAAATTAAATTTTCTGCCGAAAAGAAAAAACGAGCAAGTTACCTCACTTTCTCTTTCTTTTAATAATACTTATTGAAACATTAAAAATGCAGTTACAGAATTTTGGAACACTAATTCCATTTTATTCTAGCCACGTCTTATATTCTGGATCGACATATCTATGAATGAAGATAAGGAAACTGAAAAAATTCACCCATTGACTTATACTCCATATCGACTTATAAGCCGGGAAATACGTGGCTTGAACTTTATACATAGGGCGATCAAAACGTTCCGAAACTAGATACGTAGAGCTCCAACAGATGGCAGTACGCGGATGCGCGAGCAGCGGTCGAGGGCAGTGACCTGCAAGAGTCATTGTGCCGAGTGACGTCGTTCTGTGAACATCGGGAGCTGTGCTACACGATATTTGGTGACCACGTGCAGAACACAGCTGCGATTTCGGTATGGACTGAAAACTATAGATGGACGGCAACTCTGTCAAGATCTTCGTCAGCAGGTTGTGAATGAACCAACATTCCTGTCGTGGGTCATCACTGGGGACGAGACTTGGGTCTACTTTTACGTCCCGGAGACAAACAACAGTCGTCACAGGGGAAGAGCCCGGCATCTCGACGATCGAAGAAGGCCCGACAGGTCCGGAGCGCAACCAAAATCATGCTTATCGTGTTCTCCGATATTCGTGGGTCGGGCCCCAGGGCCAGACCTCCACCGCCCTTTTTTACTGCGATGTTCTACGGCGTCTGAGGGAGGACATTCGCCACAAACGACCTGAAATGTGGGGAAGGGGAGATTTCTTTCTCCATCACAACAATGCAGCAGCTCACAGAGCGTTAGCAACACGCCAGTTTTGCAGCCGCAACGGCATGACTACCCTTCCTCACCCGCCTTACTCGCCGAATTTGGCCCCCTGCGACTTCTTTCTGTTCCCGAAGATGAAGCTGAAGCTCAAGGATCGCCGTTTTGAAACCGTGGACGAGATCCAGCGCGAATCACAGACGGTGCTTGACACGATTCGCGAACAGGACTTCCAGGGAGCGTTCCAACAGTGGCAAAAACGCTGGCAGCGGTGTATCGCTGCCCAAGGAGACTACTTTGAGGGAGATCATAGCCAGATTTACGTAACGTAAGTACTTTGTTGTATATCGGCCTAGTCTCGGAACTTTTTGATCAGACCTCGTATATCACTATTTCGTTTGTTCAACACTCACATCATAAATCTACTGAAACCCTATGTACACTATTTCAGCAACAACAACAACAAAAAGCTTAGAGCACTGAGAGGCTCACAACAATTTAGTTTTAGAAGTGATATCGACAGAACTGGAATACAGGCCTTCCTACCTCACTTCCATACAACCCGCTATTGGAATCTACCAGTTTGTTATGTAAGTAGAAGATAGCAAATAACGTACACTGTTAAAAATTTGTGGTAGGTTGCACCAAAAAGTGGTGCTACACCAGCTGCACCACTTTCTGAGAAAAGATACACCATTATATGGTGCAAATAAAACTCAACAACATGGCGAAATCTTGTACTACAATGTGGTACAACCTTGTACCATAACGTGGTTCAACGTTGCACCATTTTATTGGGTTTTGTCTGCACTACACAATATATATATATTTTTTTTTGATTGGAGGTTTAACAACCACCGTGAGCAACTCAATGGGTTATAAGCAGTCGCCCGTCCCTAATTTTTTTTTTTTTTTTTTTTTTTTTTTTTGATTGGAGGTTTAACGACCACCGTGAGCAACTCAATGGGCTATAAGCAGTTGCCCGTCCCTAATTTCGGGTCACTGGTTCCAGGGAAGGAGAGAGCCAGTGCCGTAAGACAAACACAACATCCATGCCTCACCGGGATTCGAACCCGGACCCCTTACGGACGAATGATCAGAGGCCAACGCCTTAGACCACTGCGCCACCGGGGCGGCGTCCCTAATTTAGGGGTGACTGGTTCCAGGCCGTAAGACAAACACAACATCCATGCCTCACCGGGATTCGAACCCGGACCCCTTTCGGACGAATGATCAGAGGCCATTGCCTTAGACCACTGCGCCACCGGGGCGGCACAATACACAATGGTGTATCTTTTCTCAGAAAGTGGTGCAGCTGGTGTAGCACCCCTTTTTGGTGCAACCTACCACAAAATTTTTAACAGTGTACGTTTTTCGTGGTTTCTTCATACACAGTTACTGATTCCTATAATCTTACGTTTTACACCAGATACAGCTTTCAAAAGCATATTGATGATTACAGTTTACAGTTAACACATGAAGAAAAGAAGTTTCCCAGTCCGTTTTGTAGAACCAGCAAAGATATCGTGTCAAATGCGAAAACACATTTCCGGCACCCAGCTGGAAAACTAAACAGCATTGAAATTGGAAAACCTGTTTGACATATTGTTTATGGTTGGAGCAATTCGACTCTACTTTCTCTAAAGGATTTGCAGTTTATGAAAGTATCAAGTTTAGAGACGGACAGAATGTCAGCCAAATAGTCATATATACAGACAGGCAACGAGACAGTAACATAATACTGACAGACAATGGTAGATAGACAATATGATGATATAAACCTTTTTTTAGAATAAATCGAAAACAGCATCGCTTATTTCGTCGACAACATATTGCTGGTGCAGCTAAAATGAAGTTTTGGGGTTGAGAAAAAATTCCAATGCGAACAAAGTTTTACATTAGTGAAACGCAAAAAAGCGGCCTTAAGTTTAATGTCTGTACCAGAAAATCATAAGGTTAATTCAGAGTTTAATAAACAATCTCCCATTAAATAACGCAAACACCTGCTTTTATCTGTATTGGACGAAACTTCATTACAGTGGTATAAAAACTACTGGAAACATTTATACACGGGGAATAGACACTTTATTTATGCCTGAAACCTGAAACTTTTCCCTTACTGCAAAATTTTATTATTTAAAAACAGCCCCAAACTGACAACAGACCCTTTATTTGCGTAGAACGATTTTTTTGCAATAGCACAAACAAAAAAAAGGTCTCAAACTTCTTTTCAAAGACAACATACTCTTTATTTACGTCGGACAGAAATATTTTTGCAATGGTACAAAAACTGCCCCAAACCTTTATCCATGGGCAACAAACCATTAATTTATGTAGAACAAAATTTTTATTGCAGTTGTGCACAAATTTCCTGAAACTTTTATTTATACAGAACGAAATTATCTTTGCAATAGAACAGTAGATTTATTTATAACGGAACCCAGAAACTTTTACCATACTGAAAATAATCAAAAACTGTCCAAAATTTTTATTCATGGGAAACAGTGTATTATTTATACTGGACAAAACTTTATTGCAGTGGTACAAAAACTACCTGAAACTTTTATCCACAAACGATATTTGTGTTGAGAGAAGCTTTATTGTAGTGGTACAAAAAGCTGCCTGAAAATTTTATCCATAAAAACATTTCTGTTGGGAGATGACTCATCGCAGTGCTACAAAAAATACTTGATATTTTTATCCACTGACGAAATCTGTTTTGGTCGAAGCCTTACTGCATTGGTACAAAAACTACCTGAAACATTTATTAACAGACGACATTGTTTTGGGCGAAGACAAAAAACAGTGGTAGAAAAAGCTACCTGCGACTTTTATTCACGGAGGTTATTTGTATTGGACATAGCCTTATTGCAATGGTTAAAAAAAAATCCTGAATTTTTTATCTACGGGCAAGAGACGCTTTATTTAGGTCGGGCGAAACTTTATTGCCGAGTTACAAAATCTACCTAAAACTTTTAACAACAGGCAAAAGTCGTAATACGCCGAAATTAATACCGAACATTTTCTTCAATAATAAACGAAAGCAAAAACAAAGGAGTCGAAAATTCTTTCGGCATCGTTGATCTGGATAGTTACTAAGCGTGATGCTGTTTCCTTGTCTCCCTTTCGTGTTCCATTCCAAACAGCGGATCAAAATTTTGTATTTTGTACAAGAAAACCACATACACAGCTGAGTCACATCATTGTGACCACCTCCTACTTTTGACGTCAACAGCGCGTAGCGAATGAAGAAAGGCACGTGTCGTGAATTGGATTGGAGGGTATATAAGGTGTGCTGTAGGCATTCTGAAAACTTATCACTTGTTGCTGTCATGGATAAAAAGAGCGATTTATCAGATTTGCAAAAAGGGATGATTATCGGCTTTCGGGCCAACGGTGGCAGTATTTCTGAAACAGCGCAGTTTTTGAACTGTTTGCGTGCTGCTGTGATTAAAGTGTATCCAGATTGGAGAAACGGCACCATTGCGAATAAGCGACGTGGAAACTGCAGAGCACCACGTGCCATTGATGTGAGAGGTGAACATCGGCTGCGAAGGTGCGTGAGGGCCGATCGATACGCTATAGTAGAGCAACACTCAGGCCGAATGAACCAGGAGGCTACCAGTGTATCTAAAACGAGAGTTCAGCAAACCCTGCTGCGTATGGGGCTCCGATGCAGACGGATGGTCACTGCACCTATGCTAACGAAAGATGCATCGGTAGAAAAGGCTTACATTTGCACGGCAGTATAGGAATTGGACATCCGCTGATTGGCAAAGGATTGCCTTCTCCGATGAGTCACGTTTTCTGGTTCATCGAGCGGATGGACGCTGACGCATAAGGCGCGGAACATCAGGGGAATGTTTTCGTGGCATTCCCTGGTTTCACTCATATCTGTGGAAGGCACTATGGATCCAATTCGTTATGAATCCATCTTTGCAGACTACGTACACCCATACATGCTGATTGTCTTCCCTGGGGAATGTGGGATCTTCCAGCTAACAATGCGACGTGTCACACAGCTAGAAATGTCCGAGAGTGGTTGGAAAAGCACGACGAAGATTTCAAAGTACTTCCTTGACTCCCTAATTCCCCAGACTTAAACCCAATTGAGTATCTGTGGGACCACCTCGATCGTGTTGTTTGCTCTAAGAATTCTCCACCACGCATCCTCCAGCAGCTGTCAGATGCACTGCAGTCAGCAGGGCTCCACATATCTGTGAACACCTTCCAGCTCCTTATTGAGTTACTCCCAGCCCGTCTAATTGCTGTCCGCGCTGCACACGGCGGTTACTCTGGATATTAGCTGGTGGTCACAATAATGTGACTCGACGGTGTATGTGTCCATGTGCATTAATAAGGAAAGTCGAATAGTTACAGAGGATGTTCACACTTTTTGAATGATTTTCCAGCAATATAATTAATGTTCAAAATAAAAAAATTTCTTTCTCAAATGTTCTATCTGATATTAGGAACGATATTTCTCTGGATAGATATTTCTCTGGATATTTCTCTGGATTAGGAACGATTTTCCAGCAATATAATTAATGTTTAAAATAATATTATTTCTTTCTTAAATGTTCTATCTGATAGCCTTTTCTCTGGACTAGGAACGATTTTCCAGCAATATAATTAATGTTTAAAATAAAATTTTTCTTTCTTAAATGTTCTATCTCTGGAATAGGAACGATTTTTCAGTAATATAATTAATGTTTAAAATAAACAAACATTATTTCTTAAATGTTCTATCTGATACCCCTTTCTCTGGACTAGGAACGATTTTTCAGCAATAAAATTAATGTTTAAAATAAAAAAAAATTTCTTTTTTAAATGTTCTATCTGATAACCCTTTCTCTGGACAATGAACGATTTTCCAGCAATATAATTAATGGTTAAAATAAAATTCTTTCTTTCTTAAATGTTCTATCTGATAGCCCTTTCTTTGGACTATGAACGATTTTCCAGCAATATAATTAATGTTTAAAATAAAATTATTTATTTCTTAAATATTCTATCTGATAGTCCTTTCTCTGGACTAGGAACGATTTTCCAGCAATATAATTAATTTTTAAAATAAAATTACTTCTTTCTTAAATGTTCTATCTGATAGCCCTTTCTTTGGACTATGACCGATTTTCCAGCAATATAATTAATGTTTAAAATAAAATTCTTTCTTTCTTAAATGTTCTATCTGGTAGCCCTTTCTCTGCACTAGGAACGATTTTCCAGCAATATAATTAATGTTTAAAATAAAATTATTTCTTTCTTAAATGTTCTATCTGATACCCCTTTCTCTGGACTAGGAACGATTTTCCAGCAATATAATTAATGTTTAAAATATAATTATTTCTATCTTAAATGTTCTATCTGATAGCCCTTTCTTTGGACTATGAATCTGCATCTACATTTCCAAGATAAGCAGGCATTTCTTAAAATTGGTAATGGTATTTTATTCCGCTCCTCTTCCACAGCTTTCCATAATCCAATTATTCTTTTAGGTCTGCGTTTAAAAAGTGCTCTTTTTAGCTGTTTGAAGGCACGATAGTCCATTGCTGACACATTAGGGGATTTTCAAGGAATATGAAGGTATATATAGACTTAATATCGTCTCTTTTCATATTTTTACACGAAATAGAGTAGTGGATTTACATGTATGACTGGTATATTTATCCTGATGGAGTTCTACTCTTTGAAGGCCCTGTCGATAAAGGAATGGTATTTCCTCTTTAAACAGAGGAGTTGAAAAATTATTTTGGTAATTTATAGAATTGATTTTAACACTTGTGACGTGCCTGCCACGCAGGTCGCACATGAGATAAAGGCAGATAGCAGCGAAGGCATACGTTCGCGTAGCTCAGCAGTTGAGAGAGCGACTTATTCCGGAATGAGGGCACCCGGGTTCGAGGCCCGGCGTGGACAAAAATGACGGAAAAATTTTACTTCCTTATAGACTCCTTTCAACATTTCTTAATTTTAATTTCCCATTGTACGAGAAACCATCAATAATCATGGATCTGTTCCTGACACTTTATTTGGATTATTGAAACGAAGTTTATAAGTCTTACTCTTTTGCGATAGCAAATCGACCTTTGCTGTTACAGTGTTTAGGTAGATCCATGTTTCATCAATAGTCACAATAAATCTCCGGCTAAATGATTTCTATAAAAAAGTCTACACCATTTTCTGCGCTCAGCCACATGCCTAGTAGGAAAAAACAAAGAAACATTATGTTTTTTTGTTTTTTTCAGATTCAAATCTTTTTGTATTATCTTGTTTACAGTTGGTACATATATCTGTAATGACTTAGCGACTGCTCTTTGGGTCGGTGGATTTTCTTTTAAGATCAGAGACCTTACTTTTGCAATAGTTGTAAAAGTACGTACCTTCTTTCTATATTCGTTAATGTTCTTTTTCCTGTTAAAAGCAATGCTTGACGAATTTTTCATCTGCTATTAATAATATTGCTTATTTTACATTTAGAAATGCTTGTTCTTTTCACAGCGTTTTTTAATTACAGCATGCGAATGTTTCTCTTCGTAAAGAGCAAAATCATAACCTTCTTTCCACAGCTTGTTTACCTGTGCCATTTTCTTTGAAGACGATATTTAACTGCAGCCGACGTTTCTTTCGTGTTCATGTAATACGATGTTGACCGTTTCAGTGCTTTGAACTTCTCTTATTTTCTACAATTTCTTATCAAAAACGTTCTAAAAATGTTTTATATGCTTCTCTCTCTTACTTTGTTTTAGACAGGACCTTTCCCCCCTTGCCCTCCTGGACAATGTAACTTCAGGATCCGCGCCTGGGCAAAAGTACGTAAAGGACAGTCTTCGGTGCAAAGAAGTTTGAATGTTCTCCAATTTTCATTGCATTATTTAATATACACTATACTGACAAAAGTCACCGGACACCCCTTCAAAAGCAAATGAACGGATCCGCTACGTTAACATGCGCGGTACAGCTGCAAACGGTATAAAACCAAGCCTGCAGCTGATCGTGATCATATCGCACAGTGAGGTTGAGTGAAAATGCCGCGGCAGGAAAGAACTGACTTTGAGAAAAGAAAGATTGTACGGTGTTACATTAGTGGGTTGTCCATGAGAGTAACCGAGAGGCGTTTAAACATACCCAAGTCAACTGTTTTGGATGTACTGAATAAGTGGAAAACACATGGCGTGCCTGAAGCAGCAAAACGTACCGACAGTCCAAAGAAAATCAGTGATAGAGGACGTCGAACCCTCAGGAGTGTCGTTACAGTAAATCGATGGAGTACCGCAGAAGACCTTAGTTTACAGGTGGGTAAAAATGCTGGAACCTCGGTATGTACACGTATCATTCGCAGAGAACTTCATTACATTTGTTACTGTGGTCGTGCGGCAGCTAATAAGACTTTCATCTCCACTCGGAATGCTACTCGTCGTTTAGCATGGTGTAAAAACATTTATCGTGGACCGTAGATCAATGGAAACGGCTCCTATGGACTGATGAATCCAGATACACGATCCATCAGTCTGATGGCAGTGTATGGGTATGGCGGCAGCCGGGTGAACGCTATTTACCACATTGTACTGTTCCTACGGTCAAGTTTGGAGCTGGCAGTGTATTCGTGCAGGCGTGTTTTTCGTGGTATGGTCCCCGCCCATTGGTTATCGTGGAAAGACCTGTTAACCAGCATGTCTACCTCGATATTCTGGACAATTATGCCCTACCAACTCTGTGGCAATACTATGGAACCGAGCTTTGTTGGTACCAGCAGAATAATGCACCGAGCCATAAAGCAAGGACTGTTATGGCGTGGTTTGACGATAATTCCGTATCGTGTGTGGACCGACCAGCACAGAGGCCTGATTTAATCCCATAGATCACCTATGGGATGAATTAGAGCGCCGCATAAGAAGTTTGGAACCAAGGCCTATTAGTAAGCAACAGTTAGCGGCAGCATTATGCAATGAATGGAAACGCATACCTATCGCTGTATCCCTAAACCTTGTCGAAAGCATGCCTCGAAGGGTCAGTGCATGCATTAAGGCCAAAGGTGGACACTGTACTAATGTTTATCAACAAATGCTATTTTGTGTTTCTCTTCTAGGTGTCCGGTGACTTTTGTCAATATAGTGTATCTACAGCTACGTACGTTTTGGTAAGTTATAATTCAGTTGTGAGCACTAGTATTGCTTTAATGTTTGGCATGCATACATGGCATTTTTGTAGCTCTGTGGCTTGCTACCTTCCCAAAAAGTTAATGCAGTTTATTCTTCAATTTTTACATTTTCAAATTTCCCCTTACAAACACACAAAGGAGAGAGATGACTTCATGTTTTTAAACTGCATATTTTTAAGAAAGTTCGAAAATAAAAATAAAAACTGTGAGAGGTCAGAGACCAAACTTTTCACTCCAGAGTGTATCTGTTATGCTCTTCCCCACTACAAACTCGTTCAAAAGAATATTATCTCATAATTTTCTGTCAAAAATATCCCTTCCATGGAGAGGGTCACGTGCGCAATGGCGTTCACGTGACTGAACAAATGAGGAAGAGGTCTTTCAGGTCAAATCCACAGGAAGCACTTCTCCCTGGGATGTTGTCACGATCAAAGGAATCCCCCACATGAAGGATAGGGCCCCTCGGGAAGGCAGCTCCGTCCCTTTGATAGGTATGATAAGCAGAATGACTCATCCACTAGAGTTTTACCTATCAATGCTGACACACACACTTTCAGAAACCCACCATCCCCGGTCACCATCGCATATTTGAAGATCCCACGAATCCCATGTGCATCCGGTATTAGTACAACTTTGTACTGTACAGTTTTGAATCTCTCGGGTAGCAAAGTTTCGTAGCGTGGCATCAGCAGTGCCTGTTCCCCCACTGAATCCGCAAGAGCCCCCATGGGGAAATAAATCAGAAAAAGAGTTCTCTAAGTGGATCGATACATCGGCAGGGATGGTGGCTGCTTGCGTGCACGACTAACGCAATCACTTTACCATGCTGTTCCTTTCATCCTCGCTAATCCCATTGCATTAGACGCTGACATCGATGACACTTTAATCAAGTTCCCCGTGGCCGCACGCGCTTCGTTCCCCCCTCACTTCATGACCCCTTCCACAGATCTTCCGGGCCCATGAATTAAGCCCATCATTTACTTAACATCCCCGACAATAGGCAAAGAACTAAAACTCTAGAGGAACTGTACAAAAAGCCCTAACACAAACAAGGCATCAAATCAGATTTAGTGTTCCGCCTTCTACGCGAGGTTGCATAAAAAAAAGGAGGACCATATTTTCCTACTTAAACGATGCGCCCGACTTCGCACTCAATTAAACGGTGATTCGTATAACCATCATTTTTAAGCAATAAATTTCTATAGTTGGAAAAAAAAATATTGTGAAGCAAAGTGTTGGTGTTCCTAATAGAGTAAGTGGGAGGACCTATATTTGTGTTCTTCATTTTCGTTAGTACGTTTGTCGTGTTTTCCATTAATCTGTCTGTATGTCCGTCTACAAGGGTAATAACAAAAGTTCGTTACTCTAAAACGGAAGCGGAAGAAGCAATAGGGAAACTGATTGCATCATGTCAAGGACAGACTCTCAGCAACGCAAGTGTGTCAGAACGACGCGCTATCATTTGCTGTGTGGACGTGGGAGGGTTTGGAAATGGAAGCGTTCAGCTCCTCAGGTCGAGTCACGGCGTTAGACCAGCGCTCGTACGTGAAAATAGAAATTCTGTGTGGACGTGGGCGGGTTTGGAAACGGAAGCGTGCAGCTCCTCAGGTCGAGTCACGGCGTTAGACCAGCGCTCGTACGTGAAAATAGAAACTCTGCGTCGACGTGCGAGGGTTTGGAAACGGAAGCGTGCAGCTGCTCAGGTCGAGTCACGGCGTTAGACCAGCGCTCGTACGTGAAAACAGAAACTCTGTGTGGACGTGGGAGGGTTTGGAAATGGAAGCGCGCAGCTCCTCAGGTCGAGTCACAGCGTTAGACCAGCGCTCGTACGTGAAAATAGAAAGTCTGCGGGGGAAAACTCCGACACAGATCCACATTGCCTTGCAAGAAGTTTGTGGGGAAGGAACTCTTGATCGAAGCACGCTGGGCATCGCGCTGCCGGGATGGCAGAAGCAGCATTGAAGATGATAACCGCTCAGGCCGACCTCAAACGGCGACAGATTGTTGCAACGCTTCTTGAAGATAATCGACGCTTGACAGTCGAGGAGATTGCTCACCAGGCAAATTTTTTCTACCATGTCTGTTCACCGGATTTCGACAGACTCACTGGGAAAAAGAACAAGTTAGTAAAATCAAGCAATGCATTGATTATAATACGCTCTCCAACATACCAGAAATCATTACTCAAGTTATGAGGATAATGGCTGTGGAATAAATCTCGTTCCTGTGCCCTGACCTTTGATCCCATTTTGATGATATTCAACAGAACCGGTTGTATACCTCCGAAATAACATGATAACGTTTTATCTAAATCGAAGCATTTTTTACATAAGTTATGATGCATAAGGACTATGGAATAGGTCCCGCTGCTGTGTCCTAACCTTTGACCCCATTTCGCCCATTTTCAATAGGATTTGTCCTCAGGCAGGGCCCTACAACATACTAACATTTAATCTAAATCGAAGCATTTTTACGTAAGTTATGACGAAAATGGCGATGAAAGTGATTTCGCTCCTATCTCCTGACCTTTGACCCCATTTCGCCCATTTTCAATAGGGTTTGTTCCCAGGTGGTCCCCTACCACATACTAACATTTCATCGAAATCGAATCTTTTTTACGTTAGTTATGACGCATAAGAGCAGTGGAATTGATCCCGCTCCTTTGTCCTGACCTTTGACCCCATTTCTTTCACTTTCATTAGGGTTCCTTCCCAGGTGTTCCCCTACCACATACTAAAATTTCATCGAAATCGAACGATTGTTACGCGAGTTATCGTGCGGACGAACATACGCACACAACGCGTGACGTAATGAGGCAGATGGGAATCGCGACCATCTGCTCGCAAGAGTGTGACGTCATAAAACTTTAATAACATCCACACACAACGCGTGAAGTAATGAGATAATTGGCGTGACCACGCCGACATTCTCAAACGCGAGATTGTGACGTCATAAGATTTCTAAGCATGGGTAACATTAATGGAACGACGCCATGACACTAAAAACGTTATGATTCGGGGTGGTTATTTAACCCACTAAACGAATTTTCCTAAAGTCGATATCAAGCTAAATCGATTTCTAGTACCAGAAAATGGTAGGTTAACCAATTTCATGAAAATCCTTAGAGCCGTTTTCAAAATAAAATTTACATACATACAAGAATTGCTCCTTTAACACAGTAGTATGGAATAAGGGCGATGGAATGAATCCCGATCCTATGTACTGACCTTTGGCCTCATTTCGTCAATTTTCAATAGGGTTCGTCCCCAGGTGGTCCCCTACGACATACAACAATTTCATCGAATTTGAACCATATTTACGCAAGTTATGACGCATAAGAGCAATGGAACGCATCCTGCTCCTATGTCCTGACCTTTAACCCCACTTCAATCATTTTAAATAGTTTTCCTTCCCAGGTGGTCCCCTACCACATATAAAATTTTCATCGACATCGAACCATATTCACGCAAGTTATGACGCATAAGGGCAATGGAATGGATCCCGCTCCCATGTCGTGACCTTTGACCCCATTTCATCCATATTCAATAGGGTTCGTCCCCAGGTAGTACCCTACCACATACTAAACTTTCATCGAAATCGAACTATTTTTACGTGAGTTATCGTACCGACGGACGGACAGACGGACGGACAAAGCTGGAGCATATACGCTTCTTCAACCTACGGTTGGAAAGCGTTAAAAATTGCCGGGCGCTGGGACTTCTCCTCTCTATCTTTACAGGCCTGGCCATCGGGTTAAGAACTTGCTTGTGACGTCGTCACGCTAAGCGACGGGCATGTCCATGGATAGCTGAAGATATCAATGAGAAAATATTCATTATTTGCTTCAAATTATTTAAATTCCTTTTGACTGATGATTGTGAGCAATTACACCATGTATAAAATGTAAAATTTGTGTTTAAAACTTTAGCGGCAAAGAAGGTTGAAGAGCTCAATTTGAAAACGGAAAATGTTCAAAATGTAATCAAACTAAATTTGAACTGGGACTAAAGTGCGCTTCTGTATTTTTAAATAACTACTCAAAGTTGAAAAATGACCGCTTAAATAACAGGTCAGGGAAAAGAAAATATGCTATGTTTGCAGCAGCTATACTTAATGAATCTGGTCTTTCTGTGTGCCTTAACATTTGATAATCATCATTACAGGGAAATTAAATCCAAGTTCCAGTCTAACTACCCTAAATCCCATACAAATAAATATACACTGAAGAGCAATTGAATTAAAGATACCTGTCTAGTAACGTGAAGCACCACATTTCGCCCTGATGACGGCGGCGATTCGTCTCGGCATGGACTCGACAAGACACCGGAAGCGTTGGGAAGCCATACGGATCCACGATCCCTGAACAAGCTCGCACAGTTCACGAAGATTTGATGGAAGGGATCAGAGCCTCGAGCATCTCTCTCGATGTCATCCCAGATGTGCTCGATGGGATTGAGGTCAGGTGAATTAGCTGGCCAAGAAAGCGAGGTCACGTCGGTGGGGTGTTCATCCAACCATTCGGATACAATTCGGGAGCTGCATTGTCTTGTTGCCGGATGAGGTCCCCAGTGGGATGTTGAAGACGCACAAACGGGAGCAAATGGTAGTCCAGGATATCCCTGTAACATTGACCTGTGAGGGACAATGTCACACGTACCACGGGTCCCATTTCAGTCCACGTAAACAGTCCCCAGACGAGAATGCCACCCACATCAGCTTGAAGAGTACCCTGCTGGCAAGAAGGATCCATCGCTTCATGTGGTTTGTGCCGTACTCGTATCCTGCCAACCGCATGTACCAACGTGAATCTCGACTCATCAGTCCAGGCAACATTTTTCCACATGTCTAGGGTCCAGCGGTGATGTTCCCGCGCCCATGCTAATCTTTGCACCCTGTGATGTGCGGCCAGCAGCGGTACCCTCGTGGGACGATGGCTTCTGTACCCCATAGCGAGGAGATGGTTCTGGATGGTGTGGCTGCTTACACGTTTTTGTGCACCAGCGTTAAATTGCCGAGTGATTTCTTGCACTGTGGCCCGTCTATCCGCTGTTACAATGCGAACTAGCCGACGATGACCCCGCTCATCCACACGCTGTTGTCCACGGCAGTTGGCCCTTGCAGGGATGGTTTTATCGGATTCGATGTACTCACGGTGCACCCGTGACACAGTGGCTCGGGAAAATCCCAGTGCCTGCACGACTTCCGAGATGGAGTGACCCATTCGTCGGGCCCCGACAATTTGCACACGATCAAATGCGCTTAGATCCTTCGTCTTACCGATACTGCGTCTGACTCTTACTGATTCCCGTTGAATCACTCCTTATATTGTCGGATCGCTGCATACGTCATGTTGTTTCCGTTTACAGGACCGCCCACAGCGCCACATTTGCATAACGCCAGCTTTCTCTAATTCAATTGCTCTTCAGTGTATTTCAATCTCCATATTGTACATTTTTAATCTTCATTTTTGTTAACTTTTAATCTTCATTTCATGTGTGGGACAAAATTATCAAGCATGCATGTTCTAACACATGCTCATAATTATCCATGGGGACGAAATCAGTAAAAGGTGAGTTTATTTTTCATTTATTTATTTCTGTGTGTGTACTGAGAGTTACACATTGTCAGTAACAATTTAGTTTAGTTGGATGCCTTAAAACTTTTTTATTTATATCTATATCTGTATACCCTGAAACATTATGCAGGTAAATAGTAAGATTATATCTCTAATTCCTTCAATTTCAAAATAGATTAGGGCAGGGGGAGAGGCTAAGTTGTTAAAACCACACATAAATATAGACTGTAGCAGCATTATTAGATTTTGTTTTGTTACTTTCTTTTCAAAATATGTTCTCAGTATTAATTTAGTATATAGCTGGATTCCCATTTTTTTTAATTTATTTCTGGGTGTACTGCAACATTAACCTAATGCAGCATTATTATAACTTTTCTTTTGTGAATTACCTTTTCAAACACATTCCCAGTATATTAATTTTGGAACACTTTGCTTTTTCAGATTTATTATTTTTGGATGAAAGCAATGTTATTCGACCAGAAAAAGTTAGGGTCTAAAAACGCAATTTTGGAGACTGTTTCATTAAATGTTCGCCGGTTTTTCTCTTACACATGCAAATTGCAATGTAACAGTATGTCAACGTTCTATAAAGAAGATACCTAAGCAAAAAAATACATATATAATTTTGACTCACACCTAATACAACATAGAAAAGGTTATGTATCTACCTGTGTGAGTAAAAGGAGAAAAGATAAAAAAATAAAATAACGTACTAATAGATTGCGTTTCAGTTATTTTCTGCGTATGTTTAAAACTGTATTAAGAGAGATTTTTGGTATAACCGTTTATACTCATACAGCACAGAGAAAGCGTAATTCCCGAGAAAGGTAAACAGACGCAAATCTCTTTCCTTCTGGAATAATCCAATAATAATCCAATAATAATCCAATAATAATCGTCACTGTAACTGCACGATTTAAAATCCGATTTAACAAGATCACATTAAAGGTTTATCAGATTAAAATATATTATTTACCAGTTAAAATCTACAAGATCTTTCGTGTCGATAAAAGTCTACTAGATCTTTACTATATTAAATCTTTCAGTGTCGATTATTATTGGATTATTCGAGTGATGCACGACAACTAATACTGAGTTCTTTCTTTCTCTTCTTTTTTTTTTAATTTCGGTAGAACTAGCATTTTAAAGAAATATAGCATAAAATAATATGCAGAAAACTAAAATATAGGCCTTATTAAGCCGTTCCTACAAGCATTAAGTACGACTAAATCTCCAGAAACGTACACTGAAGAGCAATTGAATTAGAGACAGCTGGCGTTATGCAAATATGGCACTGTAAACGGAAACGACATGCCGTATGCAGCGATCCGACAATATAAGGAGTGATGCGACAGGAATCAGTAAGAGTCGGACGCAGTATGGGTAAGACGAAGGATCTAAACGCATTTAATCGTGGACAAATTGTCGGGGCCCGACGAATGAGTCACTCCATCTCGGAAGTCGTGCAGGCACTGCATGGGATTTTCACGAGCCACTGTGTCACGGGTGCACCGTGAGTACATCGAATCCGGTAAAACCATCCCTGCAAGGGCCAACTGCCGTGGAGAACAGCATGTGGATGAGTGGGGTCATCGTCGGCTAGCTCGCATTATAACAGCGGATAGACGGGCCACAGTGCAAGAAATTACTCGGCAATTTAACGCTGGTGCACAAAAACGTGTAAGCAGCCACACTATCCAGAACCTCTCCACGCTATGAAGTACAGAAGCCATCGTCCCACGAGGGTACCGGTGCTGACCGTACATCACAGAGTGCAAAGATTAGCATGGGCGCGAGAACATCGCCAGTGGACCCTAGACATGTGGAAAAATGTTGACTGGACTGATGAGTCGAGATTCATGTTGGTACATGCGGATGGCAGGATACGAGTACGGCACAAACCACATGAAGCGATGGATCCTTCTTGCCAACAGGGTACTCTTCAAGCTCGTCTGGGGACTGTTTACGTGGACTGAAATGGGACCCCTGGTACGTGTGACATCGTCCCTCATAGGTCAACGTTACCGGGATATCCTGGACGACCATTTGCTCCCGTTTGTGCGTCTTCAACATCCCACTGGGGACCTCATCCTGCAACAAGATAATGCACCGTGCCATCGTTCCCGAATTGTATCCGAATGGTTGGATGAACACTGCATCGACGTGACCTCGCTTCCTTGGCCAGTTAGGTCACCTGATCCCAATCCTATCAATCACATCTGGGATGCCACCGAGAGAGCTTCGAGAACTGTGGGAGCTTGTTCAGGGGTCGTGGATCCGTATGGCTTCCCAACGCTTCCGATGTCTTGTCGAGTCCATGCCGAGACGAATCGCTGCCGTCATCAGGACGAAAGGTGGTGCTACACGTTACTAGACAGGTATCTCTAATTTAGTTGCTCTTCAGTGTATATCAAAGTAAGAGCTGTTTTGGTGGCACGTGGACCACCAACATTATATCAGCAAAGTGGTCATAATGTTTTGGCTCTTTGGTGTATATCAGGGTAAGAGCTGTCTTGGCAGTACGTGAAGTGCCAGCATCATATTAAGTCGGTGATCATAATGTTTTGACGGTGTATATCAGGGTAAGAGCTGTTTTGGTGGCACGTGGAGGAGCAACATTATATTAGGAAAGTGGTCATAATGTTTTGGCTCTTCGGTGTATATTTCGTATAGAAATAGAAGGAACTTTTCTCTGGTAGGTGCTAACCGATACTGACGTCATTTCCCAAAGTCACTTTCTCAATCGTCTGTGTTGTTGTTTTCAAAGTGGCGAAAATTAAATATCTTGCCCAAATAAAAATAAGAATTAAATTAAATATCTTCCCCTCGGGCGCCAGACACCTTTGCTAAATCACTGGTTTGGGTAAGGTTGCCAACTTCATCATGATGGCCAATGACGGGTTAAATCAATTATTGTTTACCGAGCAGATATAGCTTTAGTCTTCGTCTGTTCCTACAGTTGATTGTTTACTAAGCTGTTACCTTAAGTTTTCGTCGATTCCTGCTGTTAATTCTTTCGGTACGACGAGCTTTGATAATTGCCATCTGATTCGTCAATTGGTGAACAGTTTTAGCATCATGAAATAAAGTCCGATGTTTACCTTAAGTCTGTGTTTACGTTTACCATTTTCAAATAGCAAGCCATTGAAACCGAAGCTACAACATTATATACTACCAGGTGAAAACTCGTTAATAATGACGGAGAAAAATACGTTTTGTTGATCCATTTTTTAATACCAGGTATTTTTTCAGTTTGCGATACCCAAATGCGAAAGTACACTATATTATCAAAAGTATTCGGACATCACAATGTTGGGACAAATGGCTTTATTAATGCAATTAGTCGGTCCACCTTTTCATTGTACGACAGCGGCAACAAGTCGAGACATATTATCAACCAATTTCCGGTAGGTCTCGACAGGAATGGTTGTCCACTCGTCCTGCAAAACTGCTGTCAGAGTGGAGTGCGAAGACGGTCATTGCGATTGATTTCGTACTCGTCATTCCAGTTCTTCTCAGAGGTGTCCTATGGGATTAAGATCAGGACTCGGAACAGAGCAGTCTAAGAATTCCACCTCATTTTCAAGAAACCAGTTCTTCACACGCTGTGCAATGTGGCAGGGAGTTCGATCGTGTTGAAAGAGACAACGATCATTTCCATAATACTGCTACATTGTTGGTAAAGCAGAATTATCCAGTACGTGGAGATACACTTCAGAGTTCATTGTTTGTGGTATAATAATCAACGAGCCAAGTCCCATCCATGAAAAACAACTCCATACCATGATAGAGCCTCCGCCGAACTCAACAGTTGGAAGAACACAGTCCGACGAAATTCGTTCGCCGGGCTGTCGCCAAATCCAGAGAAGCCCTTCAGATTACAAGAGTGAAAAGCGTGATTCATCACTCGAAAGAACAGTTTTCCAGTTACCTACAGTCCAAGAATGACGTGATTCACACCACTCCAAACGGCGCTTTGCATTCCCGGTGGTGATGTGTGTCTTGTGTTCCGCTGCTCTATCATAATAACTCACGCTGCGCAACTCTCTGTGGATAGTTATGGTACTAAACGAGCCATCAGAAACATTTTCTACTTCAGCAGCGATGGAAGAATGGAATTTTTTAAGATTTCTTACCATGGCTCTTCTGCTACATTCCGTCCCTTTGTGCGGCCTTCCTGAATGTTTTTTTCGTTTTATTTCTTTTTGTTTTTTTGTTGCAGTTGCACCCTCCTGCTCTCATCTCTTCACGACACCACTTACAGTCGATTTTGGTATGTTTAGTTTAGCCGCAATGCCCCCAGCTTGGGCTGGTCATACGTAGTATGCCATTACTCAAATGGCATACTACGTATGACCAGCCCAAGTTAGGACACGGAAAGTTCACATCCACGAGGCATATCTGCGTCAAAGTTACTGATAACACGACAGAACATCTCAGCTTTATGTACGTACCAGAGATGGAAGCGGGTCACGGGTCAACAACTTCTTGCGGGTCCAAAGGGTCAGGTCAAGGTGTTCCTGACCCGATTTTGACTCTGTTTTATTCCCGTTTTATTTCTGAAAAGAGTGCTCACGGAGTGAATAATGATTTACCATGCAAAAATATTGTCCTCTCTTTCATAAAGCAACGAAGATTTCCACCGACCGACGTCAGACACAGCGACACCATATCGAAAAAAGATACTTCCTTTACGTTCTTTTACAGTGCGATTGTCCAGGGCAAGGTACAGGCAAACGCCATTCGCCTGCTTCTCAGCTGATTCACTCTCTCCGTGCGAAGTTCACTGTATGACTAAGAGTTACTTTTCACATCGCGTCTTTTACATTGAGCATCAGAGGTTTCCGATTGATGTGCTAACATCCCGTTCCCATGACATTTCATATCGAAATTAACTCCCTATTTGTTAATATGGATGGATTTAATATTAAGGAGGTTGAGAAAGTTGTCGAGGCCAACAAATACGTGCTTGTTGAAAACCACAAGGGGACAGTTAATGCTGGAAATCGTTTCGTCTCATTAAGGAACCGGTGTATAATTCTGTATTGTTTGGTTATATTATATAATAATTCTGTATTGTTTGGTTATATTATATAATTGTCAAAGTTCAGTTAATATTTATAGGCTTTTTTTTTTAATTGGAGGTTTAACGACCTCCGTGAGCAACTCAATGGGTTATGAGCAGCAGTCGCCCGTCCCTAATTTCGGGTCACTGGTTCCAGGGAAGAGAGAGAGCCAGTGCCGTAAGACAAACACAACATCCATGGTTCACCGGTATTTGAACCCGGACCCCTTTCGGACGAATGATCAGTGGCCATCGCTTAGACCACTGCGCCACCAGGGCAGCATTTTTAGACGGGGGTAAATTTTTTCAATAACGTCTCATTCCATTATTTTATTTTCACAATTTAATAAAATGCATTAGGAAGACAAAATACGAGTAATATACTAAATGGCATACCACGGGTTGAGCTGGATCCAAATAAGTGCTGCAACTGGCGGACCCCGGCCGCGCTGGTCTGGGCCTTAAACGCACAGGCTTGGCTCGGGCCGGGTTCACCAATTAAGACCCGCCTTAATTGAATAAGGCACGGACAAGACTGATGAAGATGAGACTGATAATTGAATAAGGCACGCATAAGAATCTAACATGAATAAGACTTCATGAAAGAAATACGGGATTACACCATATAATACAAATTTTGAAGATGACAATCCGATTTTTGGTGTAAATGTGACAAGGATGGCAAGTCAGATAATATCTGAAAACTTGAAAATTTCATCGTCCTGGAGCGGGACTCGAACCCGCGTCTCCCAGGTATGCTAACCACTACACCACCATGAACGACTAAGTCGAGTCCTGACCTGGTCGTTCTGGGTGGTATATAGTATGCTAACCACTATACCACCCAGAACGCGGATTCGAGTGTCGCTCCAGGACGATGAAATTTTCAAGTTTTCGGATATTATCTGACTTACCATCCTTCTCACATTTACACCAAAAATCGGATTGTCATCTTCAAAATTTGCATGAATAAGACTGTTGAAGAGAGCTGAATATCAGGTGCTATTTATGCATACTTTTTCATGATCTTAATAGGCGCCGTTGTTTACCTGTAGTTGCTTCGATTTACATAAAGACGCGTTGGTCGTAATGTTTTGGCAATTCGGTGTACATTCGAGTTGATTTAATCCCATTTTGCTTACCCCAATTAATTCGTTACGGCCGGTTAAAGGGTAAAGAAAGAAATTTGCTTAGTGAACTTAGTTAGAAAGAAAATTCTCTACAAATTTTCGCTTGAGGAATATTCCGTCACATGGGGATTTTTTTTTTATTATTCATTGAACGTGAAATTTGAGAGATACGTGGTTCCCGAGAATTTTCTACTGTTGGAAACGGAAGCATCGTTTCTAAGCTGGGATAGAATTATTGACGATTCTCAAAAGGAAGTTTGGCTTTGTAGGAAACAAAGGGAGCGAAACGCTTTCGCAAATCTGGCAAAGGAAAAGGAAGGTGCTGGGAGGGGTGGTGGAAAGAGGGGACTCAGCGGGTTGAATCCGCGAAGCTTCCGTCGAACTGGCGACGTTAATTCCTCGTAATCTGTTTAAGAGAAAACTTAATTACATAACAATTACCGGGATCGTCTTTCCGCTTGACATGCATCACGTCGCCGTAAGCAAGTCAATTACGGATTGTTGACAATTAACGGTGATTAAAGTCCTGAAGACTCCCTACTCTCGCAGCCTTTGCCTTTCTTTATTCCTTTCTCTCCCGGTAACGGGCTCGCTTGTCTGAACAAATCTCGGAAAAGAAAGGGAAGGGGGTGAATAAAAAAAAAAAAAAAAGACAAAAACACGAAATGGAGCAACAAAGAAAGGGAAATGAAAAATATTTCTGAAAGAGATTAGGCTGGATTTACGTTTAATTGTATTACTTCCAACACCTTAATCTCTGACTTTACTTTTAATTCTCTGAAGCCTTAAATGACATTCCAGGGTTTAACGTTTGTCGTTAGAAGCCCTGTGAGTGAAAAATTAAATAAATCTTACGCTCTTGTTGCTCGGATTTTATTAGAATACGTAACGTTCAGTCAAAACAGATTTAAGCATGTTAAAACATTAAGCACGACGATGTTTTTCTATTTCTTGTTTCGACTTCAACGCTCTAAAGATTTGGAGCATATATTATTTCTTTTTTTCTTAATTTCACTCGTCAGTTTACTGAAAGATCTTCTGGGATTACATTAAAGCAATGAATACAATCCGACAACTACGCACAAACGTAAAATGGGAAGCAAGCTTAATGTTTGGGTAGGTGATTTCTGTTGGTCTTTTAGAAAATTTATGCTTCTTTTTTTTTTTTTTTTTAGGGGAAGTGTGTTACATGAAGGAATATGTCGTACAATGTAAGAATTAGGTTTAAATTTATGCCCCAAGACTGTTGAAGAGAGCTGAATATCAGAATATGAAGAGAGCTGAATATCTGAATATGTCGTACAATGTAAGAATTAGGTTTAAATTTATGCCCCAATTCCCACAAGGGGCTTCGAGGTAAAATATCTATTTTCCCCCTTAGGTTGCTGAATAAAACTGTTTGATGATTATTAAAATAGTGACAGAAAGGTAAATCTGGAGTCAAATTCTGTTGTCTAAAAAGGTACAGAATGTGAATGCTTTGCTTATTTCTCTATGTGTAAAAAAGAAATCACATTTTAAGTGATTTTACAAACTCACGAGAGCTGTGTACTTGTACGATTCATTATTTCCTTTATATAGTGTCTGTATGAGTGGAATTACAGTGAAACCTGTGTTGCCAATCACTCGCATTTGTGTTTATCTGCCAAAATGGGTAATTTTGTTCAGACGGATGTTATCACCAATAGAAACAGGGCATACGATACCTTTATTTGGCTGCCACCAGCAGGACGAGGGCAGCCATTTTCGAAGCGCATGAACATGGGCGGCGGAAGGTAGGGAACACGGGATCCGGACCCTCCGAGGAATTTCATGGTCCTCCTACTGGGGGAGTCTTCCAATGAAACGACTTAAAAATTTGTGGTTCACATACGATTTAACGTTATTTCTTTTTATTTTTTTATGAAGATTTTCTGGAGACCGTTGCTACGTTTCGCAGTTTTCTGGAAAACGTTACAAAAACACTTTGGAAAATTGATTTTTCATAAATAAGTTGAAAAGTTAACTTAGAGTTGTGTTCTTAACTTTTAAAAAGATCGTTAATGGGCTAGATATATTGCTAGAACTGATCACCGACGGACAACTGAAATTTCAGAAGGGATACCAAGGAGCAGGAGAAGATAAAGGTCTGCACGGGCCTTAATTTGGAAAGCCCGGCCCGGCCCAAGCCCGCAAGTCCAAGGGCCAGCCGGTTTAAAAAATTTTAATTAAAGCCCAGCCGGCTCGTATATTTCTCCTGTTTTCACGGCCCAGGGCGGCCCGTAAAATTTCAACAATTACCAAAACACGAATTTGACACTTGGTGCACTCCGTCATTCGACTCCTGAAGAGTTTTCGTTTTCTTAATTACAATAAACGTTAATTCAGAATATTTCTGAGACTCTGTATAAGTCACGTGACGTCCGAGGAGGGAGGAGACTTGTACACTAAAAAAATATTGCATGAAAAGTACAATTTTCATGCCTTTCAAATTTTCTGGGTTTTCAAATTATCATTCCCTACCGCCGGACCCGGAAATATCAAGGTAGGGGGGGGGGTTGCGGAAATTCAAAAAGTACGAAATATCTAGAATTATGAGTCCGATTGTTTTACTGTGAGAAGATTTTATGGCTTTATAAAGTCTCTCTCGTGTGAGGGGGGAGATGTGATGCTCCAGACTTTGTGCTATCGTAACTCAAAAAGTTTTTGCATTTAGTGCACTGCACAACGTTTTCCGGCCGACTAGTTTCAGAACGGGACAGTAAATTAAAATATTTCCAAATTTCGCTTTCCCCCTTTTACATTGTCTACAAGCACATATTCTTCCCCGGAAGCGATTTTTTCGCGAAAATATTTGGCTTTCTTAAACTCTATAATAAGTATGGAAGAAGAGTATTTATCAGCAACTCTGAACTGAGCATATGCTAAGGAAAAACAACGACAGACTGCCCAGCTAGTCAGTGTCACAGAAGTTTTGAAAACGACTGCAGGATAGTACAAATGGGGAAAATACGGCACAGATTTATACACAGAAGTAAGTTTCTCCCAGCCCATTTCTCTCGTGCCATTTAAGATAACTTAAAAGCTTTTCACACATCTAGAGAGCAAAGTGCCGCCGACCAGAACAATGAAAAAGTTCCTCTGCGACAGCCCTGGTCTGCGAGCGGGTGGCTCGGTTTAGAAATACTGCAGTTAATAGCCTGCCCTGAAGCATGAGAGGAGGGTGAAAGTTAGGGAGAGAGAAGGGACCACATTCATATTGAAAAAATAAGGGAAATGACCCACTCCAATTGTTTTGTAGGAGGAGAGGATGTCGTAAAACTTCTGTTTTTTCCATCAGCTGAAATTATTCAATCTTGTCCTGCTGTTGTATGTTGCGAGTTTTCCAAACGAGAAAGGCAACCATACAGCGATTGTTTTGCTCATAAAAAAAAAAAAAAAAAAAAAAACCCTGCTCGGCCTGTGTCTGTTTTACATTAAATATTGAAGGCCCGGCCCGGCCCGGCCCGGCTTCCCAACTTAGAAATGAGCAAAGGCCCGACCCTGCCCAGGACCGTGCAGTTCTCTAGGAGAAGACCCAGTACAGAACCTGATTTGAAAGCATGCTGAAGAGACTCCGAAGAGACAGGAAGTTGTGGAAGAGACTTGGGGAGCTCTCCATCCAGCAGAGAACTGATAACGGTTGATAATATGTACGAGTATATACATATATACAGTATATCCTACGATTTTCTTATCTTGCTTTTATTTTTCATTGTTTTAACTCTCGGAAAAGTAGGACTCCTAACCCTTCTAATTATTCGGTTCCTCCCCCGATGCGAATGCAGAATATACAGGGTATCCGGGACGAAAACTACCAATAAGAAGTCGTTGTAAATGAGTGAAAAACATAGATACAGAAATGCTGTTTGCGGTAGGAGAACTACCAAGATTCTTTGGGCATCAATAAATCTCCACATGTACACCCTTTGCGGCGCGACAGATATCCAGACGGTATTCGACCTTTCGCTATGTGTTTTCCAGCGCCTGCGAGGCGACACTTTCGCAAAAACGGTGATCCTCGGACGCAAATACACTATATCGTTTACTGGAGCTCGGTAGACAATGTCTTTGATATCCCCCCCACACACACACACAAAAATCAAGAGTAGTACGATTCGGGGATCTGGGAGGCCATAGCACGGGTCCACAACGTCTGATTCAACGTACAGGAAAACATTCGTCCAAATGAGCTCTGATATGCCCTGTGTAATGATGGGGTTCCATCTCGTTGGACAAAGAATTCGTCTGGTATCTGCAGTATGGCATAAATGTTCAGCATATCCAAGTAAACATCTACAGTGGCAGTCCTTTCAATGAAACAGAACGGCGGATAATTTCTTGCACATTGAGGTGGCACCAAGCGTTCACTTTAGGACTGGACTAGCTAGCTCTCTCACTGCGTGCGGATTTTTAGATGCCTATATCCCGCAGTTGCGTTTGTTGACCGTCGCTGACGGGTGGAATGTGCACTCGTCGGTGAAAATCACCTTCTGAAGAAAATGTTTTCAATCTTGGCAGCATGTCAGAATCCAACTGGTATCTCATGGGCATGTCATTTCGCTGTGCAGGAAGACTTAACTTCTTACGAAGAACATCGCAGACTGTCGACCATGGGTTTCCTATATTTCAGGACGGGTACGACGAACGAACTTAGTTGATCTGCGGTCCTGGAAAGCTTCAAGAACGACCTCCACTTGTTCGTCAAACACGTGCCATCTGCTTTTCAAGATAGCCAGTTTCCAGCGAACATTTGTGCCAGGCTGTCATGATGTGTCTTTCGGGCGGTTCAATTTCGTACATTTGTCGGAATTTCCTCTGTGGGGTTTCTGGAAACTTAAATTCTGTAAGCCAACACCGCACTTTCTGCTGCACCGTGAATGCCATTTCAACAACACTCACAATGTATACCGATGAGTCATTACACTTTGACCACCCCCAGCCTAGAGAAATGAGCGCGCCTGGAGACCGAACGGTGGCGCAAATGAAGTTCACAGAACAGTATATATACAACCCGAGGACCGGCTTTCGGCCAATAAAGCGTTAGGAGTCGGAATGGGAAAAGTTGCCGGTTTATCGGACTTTGATAAATAAAAAATTGTGATGGCACGGCACCCCGGAACTACGATCTCGGAAACGGCGCAATTGGTGGGTTGTTCACGTGACGCTGTAGTGAGTACGTATCAAAAGTGGTACACAGATGGCCAAACGACGAACCGTCGTTTGGCCGTGTGTCGTCCGCAGCTCACTGATGCCAGAGGGGAGCGGAGACTGTCGCGCATTATTCACGGCGACCGCAGGGCCACACAGTGAGGCAAATCGCCCGCAGCTACAACAGCGGTGATCAAGAAAATGTGCCACAGTACACAGTTCATCGCCACCTTCTGCGCATAGGCCTGCGTAGCCGAAGACCCATCCGGGTAGCCGCGCTCACTACACGTTATTGCCAACAATGTATGAAATGGGCCCAAGATAATAGAGATCCGATTCAAGGAAGAACAGAGAGCAGTGATCCGATCCGTTTCAAGGAAGAACAGAGAGCAATGATCCGATTCCTCTGGTCTAAAGGTGTGTCAGTGGTTGAAATTCATCGCCACCTTCTGCGCATAGGCTTTGCGTAGCCAAAGACCCAGCAAAGTCCCCATGCTCACTGCACTGCACGTCATCGGCAACAATGTATGAAATGGGCCCAAGATAATAGAGATCCGATTCAAGGAAGAACAGAGAGCAGCGATCCGATTCCTCTGGTCTGAAGGTGTGAGAGTGGTTGAAATTCATCGCCACCTTCTGCGCATAGGCCTGCGTAGCCGAAGACCCAGCAAAGTCCCCATGCTCACTGCACGTCATCGCCAACAATGCATGAAATGGGCCCAAGATAATAGAGATCCGATTCAAGAAAGAACAGAGAGCAGTGATCCGATTCAAGGAAGAACAGAAAGCAATGATCCGATTCCTCTGGTCTGAAGGTGTGTCAGGGGTTGAAATTCATCGCCACCTTCTGCGCATAGGCCTGCCTAGCCGAAGACACAGCAAGGTCCCCATGCTCACTGCACGTCATCGCCAACAATGTATGAAATGGGCCCAAGATAATAGAGATCCGATTCAAGGAAGAACAGAGAGCAGTGGTCCGATCCGATTCAAGGAAGAACAGAGAGCAGTGATCCGATTCCTCTGGTCCGAAGGTGTCTCAGGAATTGAAATTCATCGCCACCTTCTGCGCATAGGCCTGCGTAGCCGAAGACCCAGCAAAGTCCCCATGCTCACTGCACGTCATCGCCAACAATGTATGAAATGGGCCGAAGATAATAGAGACCCGATTCAAAGAAGAACAGAGAGCAGTGATCCGATTCAAGGAAGAACAGAGAGCAGTGCTCCGATTCCTCTGGTCTGAAGGTGTGTCAGTGGTTGAAATTCATCGCCACCTTCTGCGCATAGGCCTGCGTAGCCGAAGACCCAGCAGAGTCCCCATGCTCACTGCACGTCATCGCCAACAATGCATGAAATGGGCCCAAGATAATAGAGATCCGATTCAAGGAAGAACAGAGAGCAGTGATCCGATTCCTTTGGTCTGAAGGTGGGTCAGGGGTTGAAATTCATCGCCACCTTCTGCGCATAGGCCTGCGTAGCTGAAGACCCAGCAAGGTCCCCATGCTCACTGCACGTCATCGCCAACAATGTATGAAATGGGCCCAAGATAATAGAGATCCGATTCAAGGAAGAACAGAGAGCAGTGATCCGATGCGATTCAAGGAAGAACAGAGAGCAATGATCCGATTCCTCTGGTCTGAAGGTGTGTCAGTGGTTTAAATTCATCGCCACCTTCTGCGCATAGGCCTGCGTAGCCAAAGACCTAGCAAAGTCCCCATGCTCACTGCACGTCATCGCCAACAATGTATGAAATGGGCCCAAGATAATAGAGATCCGATTCAAGGAAGAACAGAGAGCAGTGATCCGATGCGATTCAAGGAAGAACAGAGAGCAATGATCCGATTCCTCTGGTCTGAAGGTGTGTCAGTGGTTTAAATTCATCGCCACCTTCTGCGCATAGGCCTGCGTAGCCAAAGACCTAGCAAAGTCCCCATGCTCACTGCACGTCATCGCCAACAATGCATGAAATGGGCCCAAGATAATAGAGATCGGACCGTGGATAATAGAGAGCAGTGATCTGATTCAAGGAAGAACAGAGAGCAGTGGTCCGATTCAAGGAAGAACAGAGAGCGGTGATCCGATTCAAGGAAGAACAGAGAGCAGTGATCCGATTCAAGGCAGAACAGAAAGCAGTGATCAGATTCCTTTCGTCTGAAGGTGTGTCGTGGGCTGAAATTCACCGCAGGCTTGCAGCACAACACGAGGACAGCGCTCTACCACGCAGCAGTGTGTATGAGTGGATCAAGAAGTTTAAAAATGGCCGGACAAGCGTGAAGCATGAAGAGGATGCAGGACACCCATCAACCTCCACCACTGACGGGAAGATTCAACAAGCTCGAGAGATGATTCTGGCGAACCGACGAGTGACCACCGATTATGTTGCCTGTTCTCTGCAAAACAGTTATGGTTCTGTATACGAAATCATCCAGGAGAAACTTGGTTTCCGTAAAGTCTCTGCAAGATGGGTGCCAAGACAGCTTACCGAAGAGCATAAGCGCAAACGTGTGGAGATCTTTCAACGCTTACTGCACCGCTACAACGATAATGGCGAATTTTTTTTGGAGAGAATCATCACAGGAGATGAGACCTGGATCCATCACTCTGAGCCGGAATCCAAACAGCAGAGTATGGAGTGCAAACGTCCGAGATCGCCAGCGAAGAAGAAATTCAAGACGCAACCTTCCGCAGGAAAAGTGATGCTAATCGTTTTTTGGGACTCTAAAGGGCCTATAATGGAACATTACCTGGACAAGGGGTCTGCAGTCACCAGTGTACACTACAGTGAAATGCTGGCAAAGGAACTGAAACCAGCTATTCGCACCAAACGCCGAGGCCTATTGTCGCACACCGTTGAAACCCTTGGCAAACACCAAACGCCGAGGCCCACCTCCCACACCGTTGAAACCCTTGGCAAATTTGGTTTCGAGGTGCTGGAACACCCTATATACAGTCCAGATCTTTCCCCTTCCGACTTTCTCCTCTTTGGACCGCTCAAAGATGCTTTGTGAGGTCATCGATTTGCTTCGGACGATGAAGAGACGGAAGTGGTGCATAAATGGCTGTGTGACCAGCAACAAACCTTCTCTAATGGAACACGCATGCGTGTGGACCGCTGGAACAAGTGCCTCGAAAAGCAAGGAAACTAATGTAGAAAAATTATGTACTTTTTCAACCCCTGCTTTTGTTGTGATGTATTACAGAAACGGGTGTCGGACAAAAGCCCCCGGCAAGATGCCCACCGGATATTTGCCCACCCGGACATTTGACCACTTCGAAACTTGCCCACCCGGACACTTGCACACCGGACAGTTGCCCACCCTGACATTTGCCCACTGGACACGAGACCACTGAACCTGAGCACACTTAGCACACTAACTTTAGTAATAACTGCTACCATATATTTTCGAAATTTAATCATCACGACCTGCTTTGATTTCGGGAAATGGTGTACACGCGCCGAAATTTTAATTTTGCATACCGTGTGACCCAACGCACGTTTGGGATAGATATGATGTACACCCACCGGATTTGTACGCCCGCCGAAATTTAAATTTGTATGCAATGTGACCCAACGCACGTTTTGAATTTCTGGGGCAAGTTTAATACTAATTTTACTTGCGAAACACTGAAAAAGGATTTTTAGTGTTTTTTCTACTACCGGCTCCAAAGGAAGTCGGCGCTAACCACATTCCCCCTCTCGCCACCCCCCACCCCCGTCTCTCTCTCTCTCTCTCTCTCTCTCTCTCTCTCTCTCTCTCAGAAACATATGCTCCTACACCTCTGGGTCTAAGAAATTACGCTACTGGTAAACCAACAAGATGAGACGAATACGAGTAGTGGTATAAGAGGGTTGGTGGAAAACCGCCACACGAGAAAACTGCGACATAGTTTTCATTAAGGGGCCGGGCACAAATTACTGTTCTTCCGAGGAACACTTTGAATGTGTGGCAGTTTTCCAAGGTGCCTAACGACGGGAAGGAGCTCTTTTGTTTGTCTGATTTTTCATGCCGGTTCATACTTAGGGCAACTGGCCACAGAAGTTCGAGGGAAGGGGGGGGGGTATAAAGATTGCCGTTTTTTGGCCTATATTGAGATTTGAATTGAGAACTCCAAACAAATTTCGAGAAAACGTTCTATGTAAGCCTAGCGAAAATTGCTGTGCTCAGGGAAAGGACAATAAGGTGGGATATTTTAATAACACTGCATTTTTACCTAGGCACTAAATATTTACATAACATGTCAAATTTGTAATATTTTTCTTTTACTTAATTAATTCACAGGCCCAACACCTAGGCCTTTTCAACAGCTTTTTATAAGCCGACTTCATATTCATAACGTTTACGTATCAGATCAAGTTAATAGCATTGCGCTTTTCCTTACGCACTAAATATTAATTCATAGGCCTTAGGCCTAGGCCTTTTTAACAGTTTTTATTCTACCGATGTCAAAAGCCGCCCATGGCTAAAACTCACTGTACGTATTTCCAAAGGGTAAAATCTGTCAATTGTTCAGTGAGAAATCACTTAACGAGAAGTAACTAAATTTACATAAGAGAACAGAACTTAAAATAAAGGTTAAATAGATGTATACGTCACAATTTGTTTTATTAATTTCGATGACCTGTACAAAATCTGCGGTGCGCCATTTCAGGCAAATAATAACATGACTTGTGGAACACAAAACGAATTATTAGATCTTCCCCGGAAAGGCACTACCCATTACATCCCAATGGACGGGACGGGATCCAATTTAACTTATCGGCTTCCATTAAAAATCATTGACAGAGAAGAACTGCGGTATTGTAAACCGTGTCGTTCCGGGTAGCATTACCAAGCTATCAGCAAAGCGTTCGGCGCCATTGTTGGCCGCAAAATAAAGAAAAGCCTCCAGCATCTGCCGAAGAGATTCCCCCTCCTATCCCGATGACAAAGTACTCCCCGTGGAGCAATAAAAAGCTTCGAAATTTTACTCCTCCAAACAAGTAATAAGATTTCCCGCTGGAAACCATGACAATGGTAGAATCAGGGGATTAGCTTTGGTGTGGGCCGAACCAAGTCCATCGGCTGACACACTGACTTTTATGATCCCCTCAACTAATCCTCACCCTCACATTCATTTTGCCGCGTCCCCTCCCCCTCCTCGCTTTACGGGGGAAGCCTCGGAATCCTGTTCCCCACGGCCACTGCATGCCCTTATGTCGTTTCCCGCGGGTATCTGCTATTTGCCCATTATCAGCCAAGTCACGTGTCGCTAATGAGGAGAGCTCCCGCCCTTCAGCTGCTGACAATCCGTCCATTAGGGATCATTAGAGGAGAAATCCCTAATCCGTCCGCATCACCCGACTTTACTGACTAGCAAGCTGACTGACGTGACCTCCCTCCCCTGCAGTTAAGTTTTATTCTTTGCGCCTTTCTCTTCTCTCGTCAAATCCCAGAATTCCTTCCGGTGGATGACTGCCATAACCGATGAAATATTTGAATGACATCCAGTAATAAGGATAACGCATCACTGAAAAGATTTTTTAAAAATTATTGATCATATCCGTATTTTACCTGAATACACTGGAGATTAAATAGCAAATTAATAGAGATTCTGTGTTCCCGAAGTTCGAGGGCAGAGGCGTTGATACACTAAGAACAGGCTAAAATGTTTGCATTCTCTCGTACTTCCCCCATTTTCGCTATTAAAAAAAATCTCTTACAACCAAAGAAAAAAAAAAACAAGATTTTAGGGAGGGGGGGTAACGGCCGCCATGAGCAATAAACAGTCGCTGGTCCCTAATTTAGGGTCATTAGTTCAAGTGCTGTAAGGCAAACACAACATCGATGCCTCACCGGGATTCTAACCCGGACCCATCTCCGACGAATGATCAGAAGACCGTTTAAACCATTGCGCCAACGAGGCGGCAAGGGAGATCTTCAGTTTTAGTACAATAATTTTAGCATAACATTAATATTATTTAAATGTTGAGCTTCTTCCAGAGGCGCATTTACCTGCTTAGGGACCTCGCGCACAGCAGAATTTTGGGTCTTGCTTCCCTCTACAATGTTCACCGTTCCATAGATTTACTGCTAGAAAGGGTTCTCATTTAAGTCTTCCGCCTTCCTCGTACTACTTCAGATTTTCGGTTTCCCCACATTTTGTCGATTATTCCCTAAAAAGTGTTCAGTTATGCCTTCTGTGAGGGTTTTAGGACGCAAAGCAATATCATTAACATATAGATTTCCTCTTAGTTCCACTTTCATGCTATTTTACACGATTGCTATAAGAATTGAAATTTTCTGTTGACAAATGTAGAACTCGCTTCTTTTCACTCTTTCTGACTGGATAATGACATCCAAGTACTTGAACGGTGCTGTCATTTTGCTGTTGATAAACGTAATCTGTCTTTTTCTTAGATTTTGCTAACACTTTACACCCTTGTCTAGATTGCTTATTAAAGTTCCAGTTTCACCTTTTCCATTTTTTGCCATCTCAGTCTTGGAGTCGGCTACAACGACATCTTCAACCCTATTAACAGGCAAAAAAAAAAAAAAAAAAAAACTCCTTTTTTGCTCTTCTTGAAATCTTTCTTTTTCTTCCGTTTCTCATTTCCTGACAAATACATAATTCGGCTATATCCCAGCAAAAACACAAGTGTTGGTGAACTGCTGGTCAACAGCTGGCAGTGATGAATCACTGCTGGCTGAAATCTGCCGCTCACGGCCCGGTAGCGGTCCGTTGGTGGCCGCACCATCAGTTGGCAGCCATTGATGGCCCTGCAGCATCGCCGTGAATTGCTGGTACTTCAAGCAAGTGCCACTAGTGGCCCGTAGCTAGCAACCGATGCAACCCCGACACCAGCTGGAAGCAACGGGACTGCGCAGAAGCAACACGTGCTGTGTCTCTCTTGGTACCAGTTAGTTGAAGACGACCGACGCTATCGCCATTGTGTTATTCTAGAGGATGTTAAGAAACAAAAAAAGCCATAAGTAGAGAGGCGAATTAATTTCCTAATGAAATGCCATGCCTACGAAGATATCAGATTAAGCTATGAAATACTAGATTACAGCCATGAATTACACCCACTCCATTCCTATGAATCAAGCTTGCCCATGAATAACAAGAAATCATTTCTGTGTAATCTTTCGTTTTAACATACGCTAAACCACTTGAAACAACAGTCCTGGAAAAACATTAAAAAAAGTTTGTGGGAAAAAAAATTATACGTGTACAAAATTTATGAATTATTTGAAAAGAAAAAACAGAAAAAGAAAAACGAACGCTATGTGATGTGGATATAATGTACTCTCATCCATGGGTTGAATACCCACTGGAGGAATTCGCTTCTGAAAAGAACAAGAAGTAAAATAAGAAATATTTCCTCTTTAAAACAAATGTAGCTTCGGACAGCGGAAAGGAAAGATGCAACGTTAAAAATGTAATAGAATGTGACATGAACGGGTAAATACATTAATTCAACAATCGCCTTTCAAGACGACAAGGGCAGGCCCAAACTTTGGAAAGCGTCTTTAAGTTGGTACACTCTTTGAAAATGAATGAAGTTCCCTTAAGGTAATAATAATAAAAAAAAATATCGTTACGTTGAAAAAATAAATTTATGAATTATATAAAACTTACATTTATGAAAAATACCTCGCAATATTGTAAAATCAAAGAGAGAACAATTTGATTACACATTCCGCAGGAAAGAGACTCTGCTTCAAGCTAACGCTCGGGCGTGTCATAGCAGTTCAGTTGGTAGAAAGCGCGCTTCCCATGCAGACAGTCCTTGGTTCACTTCCAACTAGATCCAAACGAACGTTGTTTATCCGGACCTCTTGATAATTTCATAAAACGTGAGCTGGTGAAAACTTCGAAGGTTGTGTTGCAATATCAATAAAATGTGCTAATATGTAGTTCACAAATTCGAAAGTTTTACACAAAATGAAAGAAATGCTAATGTTTTAACGAAACTGAAAGTATTTGCGAAGTTTTCGCTTAGAATTCCAGTTAATGGGAGCTTTGAAATTGCCGCACAAAATAAATGAAATCTGCTGTTGTTTTGTTGACAGATTACTTAAAAGGTTGTGGCACGAAATGCGAATATTTTAATGTTTTTGATGGCAAGTGTCTGCATCGATTCCAAGATGGCGGCTTGTTTACAATTCTTGTTTCGCTCCTGGTGAACTTCCTGTCAGATTTTTGCGGAACTTTTTTTCAATTTCCTTCTATTTTTATTGAAGGACTTTGCTCCGCCGCCATTTTAGAGGTTCCGGCGACGGTATTTTTGGTTCTGGCCTACACTCGTAATGTTAACATTACTGATGTGTCGTGTCAGTATGTTCTTCATTCCTGGATTATTCAAGGAAAAATACTTTTAAGTACTTTTTTGCATTTTTGCTTGACTTAAACCCAATTTCTGAGGTTGTTTTTTTTACTGTCTTCATTTTTTGAAAGGGCAGACTTTTGTCGTTTGAATTTACAGCACTTAGTAAATCTACCACCTGGCCGTTTCTACCACTAAGGAAAACAAAAGCGGTGTGCAAAAAACATTCCTGTAAGATGTATGCATCTTACGGAAATGCTAAAACGCTAAACAACTGAGATAGTTTTACCAACAAAACATATGCATAACAAATTCTTTTTTTCAATGTATATACACTGCTGGCCACCCAAAATGCAACACCAAGAAGGACACGAGGTAGCAAAGCCAGATTTACTGGACACATAACAACAGATACAAAGATGAAACGATTGAGCTTACAAGCCCGTACGACTTGCGGAACACGCAGACATCAATAGTTCGTGTGGCCCTCATGGCTGGCAATAACGGCCACTACACGCCACGGCACCAAACGAAAGAGGCTTTGGATGTGGGCTTGGGGTATGTCGGTCCAGGCTGCTTCCACACGTTGCCACAGTTCATCAGTAGTAGCCGCGGGTGGTGCTTGCCGGACCACTCGGTTGCCGATCAGCGACCAGACGTGTTCGATGGGCGACATATCGGGAGAACAGGCAAGCCACTGCAGCAGTGACACCTGGTGGGCCGTAAAAAATTGTTGCACGATGCGTGGGCGTGCATTGTCCTGTTGAAACGTGGCCGCTGGCAGGTCCTGCAGGTAAGGGAGGACTACAGGCTCCAAAACGTCGGCGATGCAGTGGTGGCTGTTGAGTGTACCAGCGGTGCGTACCATAGGGGTGCGGGTGTCATATCCAATTGCGCCCCAAACCATAACGCCAGGCGACGGACCGGTATGGCGATGAATAATGCAGGCGTCATACAGTCTCTCGCTGCGGTGCCGCAACACGCGGATCCGAGCATCGTGGTGTTGCAGGCAGAAGCGGGATTCGTCGGAGAAGACAATGTCGTGCCATTTCGTAGTCCAGGTGCGGCGTTCAACGGCCCACTGCCGCCGCACTTGCCGGTGGTGTAACGTCAGTGGTAATCGGAGCAATGGGCGTCGTGCGACAAGTCCCTGTTCCTGCAGACGACGTCGAACGGTACGTGCTGACACAGGTTGTTGCGCAACACACCCTAATTCCTGCGCTAACGTTCGTGATGTGGCGGTGCGAGCCGTCAACGCCCGCCGCACAACATGCCGGTCCTCTCGTTCGGTGGTCTGCCACGAACTGCGGCAATCACTCACGTCGGTCCGTCCGTCCCTCCTGCACCCACCGAATCCATACTCGCCTCACTGTGGCTGGATGTCGTCCCACACGGGCGCCGATGTCTCGGTACGATAAACCGCTGTCGCGATAAGCCACTATTCGTTCTCTGTCGAACTCCGAAACGTGCTCGAATGACTGCCGTATTCTGCGACGAGGCATCAGGAAGCTTCCCACGCACAGGTCCGGCAGCACAACACACTTCCACTACTTACACATCGCCTTCTGTGCACCCTTGTTATAGTGCTTCTCGGTGGCGTGCCGGTCGCACATGATTTGCATATGCCCTGCAATGCTAATCGTTTGCATGTCCTATCGCGGGCGACGCATGCTGCGAATTTCAGGCCAATCGGATGCTTTCTTCTTGGTGTTGCATTTAGGGTGGCCAGCAGTGTATAAATAACTAAACTTTGCACGTTATATTACTTAAGACAGAAAAGAAATCTTACCTGTATATCCAGTAACAAGCAAATAATCTTTTTTTTTTTTTTTTAATCAAAAACGCTCTAATATGTTTTCTGTTGCAGTGGTAAATGAACGTTATACGTTTTTACGAGTGATAATTCGTTTTTCTTTGAAAAGAAAATCACAATAATAAATAATAAAATAATAAAATATAAAGAACTTCACAGCAACACGCTAACGGACTAATGGCGTTCATGACTTCACAGCAGGGAAGCTGAGGCCATTTTGGTCACATGACTAAATCGTTTCAGGGCCTCTTCTTACCAGTTTCTTTTGGAACTCCAGTTGGAGCCGTGAAACTGCCCTGAAGAGTTTTCTCTACTAACGCTACATTCTCTCCTATGCTTTTTGTGGATAAGTATTCAGCTCTTAGAACTTGCTGTTTGAGAAATCGTTTAGTTAATTTACGTTGAAATACTGATAACAATGTCGAGTTGTGCTGAGGCTACTTGTAAGAACCAATACAAAAAAACTAAAGGTCAGTGTATTGTGTATTATGCATTTCCTTTGAAAAATCCAAATTTGGTGAAGGAATGGCTGAACAAGTGTTATAGGTCAGACTGAATGTTGCGAATGCTTCAGTTTGCAGCGAAGATTTTCATTTTTCGGGAATACGAAGATGATTTAAAAAATCGCTTACTTGGACTCCCGAAAAAAAAAAAAAAAAATACTGAAACAAAACGCGGTGCCTGTCTTGAATCTACCGAGCTGTCAGCAAAACGGACACTGTGTCACTCCACGAAGTAACAGAAAGCACAAACGAGATATTTTAAAAAGTGCTTTCGAACGAATGGATATTTCAAGTCTGAAAAAGGTTTGCGTGCAAGAAACGCGCGCAGGATCTCTGTCATGAAGTTGGTGAAACATGAGGGGATATCAGTTGTTCTTCCTGTATCAAAATAACGGAGGGAAATAGATTTATACTTGAAAATGCTGCATCCCTTAAAATATAACCTCAAATTTTAAAATTGGAGAGAACCAAGGCGTTAAAAATGAAAGCTAACGGAAGACGACAGAGAAAATTACGAATGCAACGACTATTCTGGGAAAACAGAGTTCAGAAAACAAAGTTGAAAATTATTGATTTAAAGAATAAAAATCTGTTAAAAATGGAACCGCGTATTAAAAGTGTGCTAACCATTTAATATACAATATCTACCAACATGTAATTGGACACCCCTGCAATCGACAATATTTGCGGTCCTGATACACGTCACGGCCGCCGCCGTTAAATATCGTGTGGGAAACAATAACGCAATCAGTCGCATGGAAGATGCCACGCAGTTCGGAGCTCTCCGATTTCGAGAAAGGTGTAATCGTCGGGTATCACAGAAATGGCCGATCCATACGTGACATATCCAGTGAGTTGAAATACCCAAAATCAACAGTGGTCTACGTGATTCGCAACTGGAAGATGAGAGGTGACTGTCGGAATGTGCTCCGACCCGGCAGACCCACAAAACTTGGAGTTACAGACCGACGGGTGCTGGCCCGAGAAATTCGGAAGAACCGCACCAAATCGATGAGCCACATCCGCGAGGAGTTTCAACAGGCATCCGGGAGTGTTCTTTCGATGAATACCATCCGTAAGGAAGCCCATCTGCTCGGTTATCATGGACGTGCTGCCGCCCACAAGCCTTTGATCACCAAGTCCAATAGCGCTGCTCGGCTAACGTGGTGCAAAGAACGTCGACAGTGGACCGTTGAACAGTGGAAACAGGTCCTCTGGAGCGACGAATCAAGGTTCATCTTCCACCGTTCGGATGGCAGGGTTTGGGTTTGGCGCCTGCCTGGAGAACGCCTCCTGCCGGAATGTATTGTGCCAACTGTGAAGTTCGGCAGCGGTGGAATTATGCTATGGGGGTGTTTCTCCTGGTATGGCACGGGATCCTTGGTCGCAATTCCTGGTAGACTCAACGCCGAGACCTACTGCACCATTTTTGATGACCATGCGCTTCCTACGTTGTGGCAGTTTTACGGGGTGGACCCATGTTACTTTCAGGATGAAAATGCCACCTGTCATGTTGCGAGGTCCACCATGGCTTGGTATGGTGACAATGGGGTTAATCGAATGGACTGGCCTGCGCAGAGCCCGGACCTTAACCCTATCGAGCACTTCTGGGACGAGTTGGAGCGTCGACTTAAGGGGTGCCCCCACCGTCCGAAATCGGTGAAGGAACTGACCTGTCTTCTCCAAGCCGAGTGGAAGAAAATACCGCTAGCCGTCGTACAACGCCTGGTTGAGAGTATGCCCCGGAGGGTCGCAGCTGTAATCGCCACTCGTGGAGGCTCCACTAACTATTCTCTTACTTTATATTTAAGTCTGTTAAATACCTAGAATGAATCATTTGTTATATTTATTTGCGAAAGGCACTGAAATGCTCGTTAGTTTTCATTCGATCACTGTAGCCATCCAGCTGTCAGCTCTGTTCCAACATACTGACGTCACATGCTCGCGTTCGTAGCGATTGCGTGTCCGAAGCCTATGACCCAGCTCTTCTCCTGAATGCATCCTGACTTCAAACTTCTATAGAATTATCGGATTAGCAATGTAGTACCTTCTCCAGAGCGCTGAGTCCCGAAGACCACCACTGAAGGTGGACACAGACACACACGTTTGAATGACACCTTTGATTGTCACGCCAACAAATAGGGGAGTTTTGTGCCTGAGGCTGTATGTAGCGTGGAGTGAAGTTCTGCAACGCATACTTGAAATCCTCTTCACTCCACGCTACATGCCACCTAAGGCACAAAACACCCCATTTGCTAGCGTGGTACTCTAACGTGTCATTCAAACATGTGTGCCTGTGGCTACCTTTACATTTTAACAAAAAATTATGTCTGAGGAGCTCTGTTAACCAGCTTTCCTGCTAGCTAAAGCCTATTGCTTAGAGATTAACAAACAGGCTGGGAAAACGTACTGATTGCAGCTAAATGATATTATACGTTGCTATTATAAAAAAATGAATCTTTTTTTAATTTTTGATTCAAAATTTTATAATATTTAATTTTTGAATTGAGCCGCGGGTGGCCTAGTGGGCAACGTTCATGTCTGCCACGGAAAGAACCTCAGGTTCGATCCCAGACCGGTACGAACGCTCGATCCACTAAATATCCGCCGTGCGTCGGATGGGCACGTTAAGCCGTCGGACCCCGGGTACTGGCCCCCGGTAATAAATAAGGGCGCCTTCCTCCCCCTTTCTACTTCGCTTCCGTGTCACTTTCCTATCGGGTACTCTAGCCCAAATCTCCTAGCTTCCTATTTCTAAGGGTTGTTTAAGACCTGGGGTCAGACACTCCCTTCCTAAAATCCTCTACATATGATCATATGATGAGTTTTGAATACAATAGAGCATTGCTGCAGTTGGATCCCCTTTCTTACATTTAGGATAATTTTTATTTGTGACCTTTGTTAGGACGAGCAACATATTCCGTATGCGGATAGTGCGGAAGCCAAACTTTTAGTTTCATAGCGCTCGCAATTCAAACAAGGACCAGAGCGAATAGAGAGGTGCTCGATAGGGTTATCCTATGTGTTCGCTGCGTGCTGGCTCGGTAGTCTAGAGGGCCGCGGGTGGCCTAGTGGGCAACGTTCGTGACTGCCACGGAAAGGACCTCAGGTTCGATCCCAGCAAGTACGAACGCTCGATCCACTAAATATCCGCCGTGCGTCGGATGGGCACGTAAAGCCGTCGGACCCCGGATACCCCCCCCCCCCACCAGTAATAAATAAGGGCGTCTTCGTCGCCTTTCTACTTCGCTTCCGTGTCACTTTCCTATCGGGTATACTCTAGCCCAATTCTCCTAGCTTCCTATTTCTAAGGGTTGTTTAAGACCTGGGGTAAGACACTCCCTTTCTAAAATCCTTTCCATATGTGATCTGATCTGGGTAGTCTAGTTTATTGGGGTGGCTACCAGGCGCGGACTGGGCCGCAGGGACATCGAGAAAATATCCAGTGGTCCGGGCCGCAGGGACACCGGGAAATATCCAGCCCTGCTCCAGACGCTGAGTCCCGAAGTCCACCACTTAGGGTGGACACAGTAGATCTTATGCTAACATAGGAATAAAACGTATCTATGTACACTATCTACCAACAAGTAATTGGACACCTGTGATAGCAAAGGAAAACAAAGTTTATTCACCTTCAATAGTTGGTGGAGCCTCCACGAGCGGCGATTATAGCTGCGACCCTCTGGGACATACTCTAAACTAGGCGTTGTACGACGGCTAGCGGTATTTTCTTCCACTCGTCTTGGAGAAGAAAGGTCAGTTCCTTCACCGATTTCGGACAGTGGGGCACCCCTTAAGTCGACGCTCCAACTCGTCCCAGAGGTGCTCGATAGGGTTAAGGTCCGGGTTCTGCGCAGGCCAGTCCATTCGATTAACCCCATTGTCACCATACCAAGCCATGGTGGACCTCGCAAGATGACAGGTGGCATTGTCATCCTGAAAGTAACATGGGTCCACCCCGTAAAACTGCCACAACGTAGGAAGCGCATGGTCATCAAAAATGGTGCAGTAGGTCTCGGCGTTGAGTCTACCAGGAATTGCGACCAAGGATCCCGTGCCATACCAGAAGAAACACCCCCATAGCATAATTCCACCGCCGCCGAACTTCACAGTTGGCACAATACATTCCGGCAGGAAACGTTCTCCAGGCAGACGCCAAACCCAGACCCTGCCATCCGAACGGTAGAGGGTGAACCTTGATTCGTTGCTCCAGAGAACCTGTTTCCACTGTTCAACGGTCCACTGTCGACGTTCTTTGCACCACGTTAGCCGAGCAGCGCTATTGGACTTGGTGATCAAAAGCTTGTGGGCGGCAGCACGTCCATGATAACCGAGCAGATGGGCTTCCTTACGGATGGTATTAATCGAAAGAACACTCCCGGATGCCTGTTGAAACTCCTCGCGGATGTGGCTCATCGATTTGGTGCGGTTCTTCCGAATTTCTCTGGCCAGCACCCGTCGGTCTCTAACTCCCAGTTTTATGGGTCTGCCGGGTAGGGGCACATTCCGACAGTCACCTCTCATATTCCACTTGCCAATCACGTAGGCCACTGTCGAATTTGGGTACTTCAACTCGCTGGATATGTCACGTATGGATCGGCCATTTCTGTGATACCCGACGATTACACCTTTCTCGAAATCAGAGAGCTCCGAACTGCGTGGCATCTTGCATGCGACTGGTTGCGTTGTTGTTTCCCACACGATATATAATGGCGGCGGCCGCGACGTGTATCAGGACCGAAGATATCGTCCATTGCAGGGGTGTCCAATTACTTGTTGGTAGATAGCGTATACTTGCACTTCAATATTCTTGTAGAAGAAAACCAAGTTATACTACAATTTCAAAGTTTGTTTACCACTTTGACGGCTTCAGAAACACACACAGCCACGTAGCAAATTTTCTGTTGGGCCAAACACTGTTTATGATACAACTTCCTTCACTTTCACAACTTTCGAATTTAAATCCGGCCCTTTAGGCTGATGCCATCTACTCAGTCTACTTTTGCCAATTGCAGTTACTACTCAAAATGCACTTTTAAATTTTTAAATAGTACTAGTACCCCCGTATTCCTTTGAAAATCGTGCACCTGTTCTTCTACAATTACATCAGATACTTCCACAATTAAATCCTTTTCTTCTGACGTTTTCAAAGCAACGGACTCGCGCAAATTGTGCGTTGCTTCTTCGATATACATATCTTCATCAACCGTAATGAAATATTTTGAATTTCCTTCACTTTTCAGACACGGAATTAGTTCCAAAATGGCGTCTAAGCCCGCATCTCTTGGATTGACAAAGAATACCATATTTTTCTTGAAAGAAGCTGTTTCGTTCAATTCTCCGAAAATATCAGCCGTATTGAAACCCACACATCAGCAGATTTGGAAACGGGTCAAAAATTACGGACCCGGACGTCCCATAACTGGACTCCGACCAGATCCGGACCCGTACCTGACCCGGACAAATCTGCTTTGACCTATAAATTCGAAACTGAATTTATATATATATATACATATAAACGTAATACATATATACACCTCAATAACTGCTTGATATTTAATAACTGAAATCTTTTTTTAATAATAAAATTTGGTTACTTGCTAAATTTTAGTGCCATTTTTAGTGCCACTATTTTGTGTAATCCGGAAGTAATGGTTGACTATGACCGTGACCATGGAGTATATTACAAATGGGAAACATTACTTACGATTGCACAAATCTATTTTTTAAATGAATTTAGATTGTTCACTCTTTCCACGCTTTGATGGAGGTGCGCATACTTTCATATGGTCCGTTAGATTTTTGGTTCCATAATCTCTTATTACACCGACGACATCTTTCTTTGTAATTATACACTTTCCACATTTTGAACAACAAGCAAGACCAAACAACACAGAATTATTCACCGGTTCCTTAATGAGACGAAACAATTTCCAGCATTCACTCTTCCCCATTGTGGTTTTGAACAAGCACATATTTGTTGGCATCGACACCTTTCTCAACCTCCTTAATATTAAATCCATCCATATTAACAAATAAGGAGTTAATTTCGACATGACATGTCATGGCAACGGGATGTTAGCACCTCAATCGAAAATTTCTGAATGCTCAGCGTAAAAGATGCGATGTGAAAAGTAACTCTTAGTCATACAGTGAACTTCGCACGGAGAGAATGAATCAACTGAGAAGCAGGCGAATGGCGTTTGCCTGTACCTTGCCCTGGACAATCGCACTGTAAAAGAACGCAAAGGAAGTATCTTTTTACGATACGGTGTCGGTGTGTCTGACGTCGGTCGGTGGAAACCTTCGTTGATTTAAAAAAGAGACGACCATATTTTTGCAAGGCAAATCATTATTTACTCCGTGGGCACCAGTATCGACTACAGAATTCCACAAAGCGCATTTTTCTTTGGAATATATTTTTCTGTTTTCAAAAATAATACGGGAATAAAACTGGGCCAAAATCGGGTTAGGAACACCATGACCCGACCCGTTGGACCCGCAAGAAATTGTCGCCCTGTTGACCCGTGACCCGTTTCCATCTCTGCAGATCAGCACTTTTTGTAATGGAGAACTGGAGGACAAAAAGTACCATATATTTCCGTCCAAAAAAAAATTAAACAAAACCAGTAAAAATTTGTCGATATTTTTTTCTTAGACGTTCATGTTTTTAACTATCTTATGACCAAGACCACTGTCAGTTTTTGGGAGGGTCCGTCATTTGGAGGTAAATATACAGAACAGTACATACTTTGGGACAAGGAATCACGAACTGTCCGCAAATTGGAGGTGTCTACTATTTCGGAGTGTCCGTTGTGGAGGTTCTACTGCATTATTAAAAATAGGAAGCAAAGGGTTAAAATTTCATTAAAACAGGAGAAACAGCTCGAAATGAAAGAGGTAAGGAGTTATTTTGCAAAGCCAAAGAATGAATGGAAATACCAAAAATCTTGGGGGCTGAGAATCACTGGAATGTAGAACTTCTTCAGGGTGCGTAGGAAAGTTCCTTCAGCCTGAAATAACTTGCGAACGGAGAGAGGTACAGTTATGCAAGTGATATAACGATAAATGTAGTAAAGCGACTACGCCCGATCGAATGCAACTGATAGCAGCGCCCCTAGTGGCGAATTGCTGAAGTTAGCCATAAAAAATCGAAAACGAAAAGAGATAGAGCAAAATTTCTAATTACAAAGTTGTAGAGCATCAATTAATTAGTACAGAACGACATTTGTTTCACACGGATAAGATAAATTGTCGCCTGAATACCCTAAAATGTCCGAAATCAATGTGCGACCTTTTGTGTGAAAGTTTGAAGGGAACAGGCATAGGTATGGGCAAATACACAAAATTCATTGCATAAATGCTTACTTATGTCAATACAGTTTGATGACGTCAGGCAAAACAAAAACAAAAAAGGCAAACTGGCGCACAGTGATAAAAAAGTTAATGTCGAGTATGTTCGAAGAGTTTGCCATTGCCCACGATACACATTTGCATTCGTGAAAGTAACTCTACACATTTGTATTCGTGAAAGTAACATTCCTCAGCATGGAAAGTGTCACACTATTGCAAGCATCGGTAAAACGGCGACATATTCCCGTGCAGCTAGCGCCGCGTTTTGTTGGCATTCGCCGTAAATAAGTACCATCTCGCAATATTGCAAGTGAAGCTCGCCATTCTCACACAGCGTACGTAGACCTAAACTTTTGATCAGGGAACATCCTGCTACTGGTTTTTATATCGTAGGTACGGTTCAACGTCACAATCTGCATTTGCAAATGGCTACATTTGCGAAATGTGAATATGCAGATTCGAATCGCCGCGCATGGATGTCGGGTATTTTTGGGTATTAAAGCCACAATTTATCTTATCCGTGTGAAACAAATGTCGTTTTGTACTAATTAATTGATGCTCTACAACTTTGTAATTGGAAATTTTGCTCTATATCTTTTCGTTTTCGATTTGCAATGGCTAACTTCTGTATTTCGCCACTAGGGGCGCTGCTATTGGTTGCATTCGCTCGGGCGTAGTTGCTTTACTATATCGTTATCTCACTTGCATACTTTACCTCTCTCCGTTCGCAAGTTATTCCAGGCTAAAGGGACTTTCCTATGCACCCTGCATACTGGAGGTATAGAGGGAGCTGTTATTGGAAAATATAAACTCGGAGCAACTAAACATTGGTAAAAATTAAAAAAAAAAAAAAAAACAGAAAAAAAAACCCCAGCAAAGGTAGAAATATATGTGGATACATTCAACATGGCGTTTTCATGGATAGGGCATGCAGAATGTTCCCTTATCTGTACCACAACCTAGAATTTGAGTTTCTGACTGTGCCTTCTTCCTAAGGAAACTATTTCTGAAAAATAAATTTTGATTTTTTGGGGCTGGGATTGAGACATGACTGGAAGTCATGGTGTGGAAAACAGGTGCGCATTTAGACGGGGAGGACAAGAATCCTTGGCCGTCACGAAAGTGTTTCATTTTATTGTTTGTTAAAATGCGACTTACATTAGAAAACATGCTTTAATTTAATAAAAATGCGACAACTTACATAAGAAAATAGTGTTTTAATTTTATTTTCTTCCATTTTTCATTAAATTTTATTTTGTCCTGATGGATTTTAAAAACTTCCATTTTCTATTGCCGCTCCCCGAGAAAAATTCTATATACGCTCATGGTGGGGGCCTAAATCCCTGAGTGTAGGCTACGCATTGGGAGATCTCGGAATGCCATAGAAATTGCTGTTTATTAGCAGATGGCTCGACTTTATGATTTGTACTCACGTAAAGATAGTACACTTTCCAAGATAAAGAATGCATACGAGAGTAGAATAAAAGAAAATAGTTACTAAGGCTTGAAAGTACCATGCCCGAGATTCCGGGGGTATGTAAATTATTGGCCTGGGCAGGTAAACAATCTAGTTGTCCGGTACGGGCAACTAAGTTCAAAAACGAAATACTTTGGAATGGAATTTCCTACTACAAGAAAAAAGACGGTCGTTGCATGTCGGGTTTCATTTCACTACTAATAACCGGAAGTTGTATTATTGTTACGGAGTGCAAAGGCCAGAATAATATCACTTCTTTAATTGTGTTCTGCTCTAGGTATATTATAATATTGGAACCATATGTAATTATATTCTAAATGTTGTTTATAATCAGCACATTGGCTGAATCACTAAATTGCACAAATACCAATTTCATCATTACACGATTTCAGACCAATTTCAGCATCATCATGTTAAAACTTGAGATACACGCTTTTGTGCATTGAACGTTTTGAATCATCATCATCATCATCATTGTCAACCATTATTAATCCACTGCTGGATGAAAGTCTCCTAAAGTTTCTTCCACAACTCTCCGTCTTGAGCCAGTCTCCTCTATGTTAAATCAGCATGCTTTTGAATTTAATCCATCCATCTCCCATGTGGTCTTCTTCTGGGTCTTTTTCTGTCTCTTGGAATCTAGTCTAAAATTTCACTTGTCCATCTGTGGTCCGTTCTTCTGGTAACATGTCCAGCCCATTGCTATTTCAGGGATTTTACTCTCATCATGATGTCTTCCAGTCTTGTCATTTTCCTTATCCACGAGTTCCTCTCCATATCTTTCCTGCTTACACCAAGTGCGCATCTCTCCATGCTTCTAAAAAAAAAAAAAAAAAAAAAAGGAGGGTTCTGATTTGTTATCTTAAAAGATAAATTTTCCTGATTTTCATCACGATGAGAGTAAAATCCCTGAGCTTTTACTACCTGGGCAGGGAAATAATTTTTTCGCATGCTCAGCTGGGAATGTAACTCTTCAGATATTTTTCAACTCTGGTTATAATTTTTTTCTGCATAAAGCGTTATTACGAATATTTCACTAGCAAATATATTAAAAACACAACAGATTCATTTTCCCTCGTGCATTTGAAATCTTCATAATAACGAAATGAATATCAGACGAAAAAACATTCGCATTAACACTTTGACTCTCGCGCATTTGCATCATGGGATCTTAACTTTCTTGTGAACAAACACCTTTATCCTAACATTTTTGCTCTTATGAAGTCAGTCATATATATATACTTTTTTTATAGTGTTCCATCCGTGCATTTTTTTTCTTCTTGCTACGAGGAATGATAAGATGAAATTCGGTTCTAACGTCAGGTCGGAAGATGGGCTGATGTGATGACAGGTCCATGAGGAACGCAGAAAATTGAAATATGACTGGTAGAGATGTTGTAGGTTTGTGGGAACATGCCGAACTGGTCTTGCAATTTAAGCTCTTGAAATCCTTCTTCAGCTTATGACAGCTACGCTTCAACGTGACGCTGAAAATCCAAGGTGACGTGGTTTCGTACGCATCGTTCCTTTGAATGGAAAGATGGGAGGTGGAATACTTGTTGCTATGGCAACATCCTGTGGAAAGAAGGGGATTATCCTGTTATCAGCTGTAGCTGAAATAAGGAATACCCACAGCGTAAGAGAAATAAGAAAAGAATACGAAGTGGCTTCAAAAGCAACAACGGCTGTGCATCCAAAGAAGGTTTCGTTGTGGTTTGGAGCGCGCACACACAGCTTGGGTTCGCGGCTATGATAGATGCAGAACACTTTACCTCTATGCAGGAAATTCCAAGATTATATTTTCGCGACCCATTTCAGCTTACACATCCATTTACCTAGGCAGAAGCAGCATATCTCAACAAAATTCTTCTGCAAGGATGCTCATTTATTATGCTGATTTTATTTCTTCACCAAAGAATATACAGACACCGCTCACTGAATTAGGAACCTTTTTGCATATGTACGTAAACGACTCCGTGTGCAACTCAATGGGCTATAAGCAGTCGCCCGTCCCTAATTTGGGGCCACTGGTTCCAATGAACGGAGAGAGCTAGTGCCGTAAGACAAACACAACATCCATGCCTCACCGGGATTCGAACTCGGAGCCGTCTCTGACGATTGGTCATAAGCCAGCGCTTAGACCACTGCGCCACCGGGTCAGCTAAACGTCGTTCTCGTGGTGCATCCTGTTCCCACTAAAGGGGGCTCTGACGACCGCAAATAGCGGTATAACTATACCATCGGGATCAGAGGAAATGCTATCCCACACTCACCAACCCGCTTGGCCAGCGTGGTGAGTTATGGCCAAACACCTCCAAAATGACTCTACAACTTAAATCTGGCCCTCAGTCTCCGGCAGCTGGAATGTACCTGGGCCAAGGCAGCGGCCAGTGCGACATGAAGGCAGAGGGAGCTAAGAATCCCCGGAGGACCGGACTAGGCTGCCATTTGATGCTGACCTTGGCTACCTACAACGGACGCTCCCTATCTTCTGATTCAAGGCTTCTTGAATTGGAAGAGGAACTACAAAGGATCAAGTGGGACATCGTCGGGCTGAGTGAGGTAAGGAGAAAAGGAGAAGATCTCATTGAACTCGAAAAGTGGACATCTCTTCTATTATCGGGACAGATACTGGCAGAACTAGTGGTGTTGGATTTATAATAAACAAGAAACTGAAGGATAAAGTGGTAGAAGTTGAAAGTTCCTCTGACAGAGCTGCACGACTCGTTATCCAACTATCGAGAAGATACCAGGCTCAGATTATTCAAACTTATGCACCCACCACAAGTCATCCTGAAGAAGAAATTGAAGAATTTTATGAGGAAATTCGTCATCTAAATAATAAAGGTAAGCAGCACTTGAAGATAATTATGGGAGATTTCAATGCAAAAATAGGGCACCGGCAACAGAATGAAACTTCAGTAGGTAAATTCGGTCACGGCAACAGAAACCAGCGTGGAAATACTCTCGTTGAGTTTGCAGAGGCAGAAGGATTTTTCATCTTGAATTCCTTTTTCAAGAAAAAGCCACACAGGAAATGGACATGGAGACATCCAATTGGGACGACAAGTGAAATTGATTTTATTATGTGTAACAAAAAATTCGTCATCGAAGACTGCAGTGTGCTAAACAAGTTCAACACAGGTAGTGACCATAGATTGGTGAGATGTAAGATGCACCTCAACACTAAACTGGAACGTGGCAAGCTCTCATAAGACAAACAAAATGTATTGACATAACCAACCTTAAAAAACACCATAATACTTTCAAGTTGGAACTGAAGAACAGATTCTCTGCTTTAGAAGGCCTAACATCGGAAGAAGTGGATATTTCTGAAGTTAACAGAAAAGTAACCAAAGCTCTTATGGAAACAGCAACAAAATTAGCTGGGTCTAAGAACAAGTTGCATGTAAACAAATTATCAGGAAAAACCAAAATGTTGATGCAAAAAAGAAGAGAGATGAGGACAACTAAAGAAGATGTGACTTCCAAAGTGGAATATATAGAGCTATGCAAGACAGTAAGAAAAAGTATCACTGAAGACGTAAGAAAATTCAACTGTGAACTAGTAAGGAAAGCAATTGAAAACAACCAAAGCCTAAAGATAGCAAAGGGACATCTCAGTAAGGGAAGAAAACAGATTATGGCTCTGAGAAAAGAAGATGGTTCTATAACAAGAAATAGAGGCGAAATTTTGACAAGAGTGAAAGATTTCTACTCCAAACTATATGAAAGGGATGATACATGTACTCCAGACATCATGAAAGGTACCAGAGTTCTTCCAGTCCTCCCAGCAGAAGTTGCTCATGCAATCAAGAACATGAAGCAGGGGAAAGCTCCAGGAGAAGATGGAATTACTATAGACATCATACAAGAAGCAAATGGAGAAATTGAAACAGTACTCGCCCAAATTTTCACTCGATGCCTTAATGAAGGGAAGATTCCTGAGGATTGGAACAATGCTACAATGATCCTGCTACATAAAAAAGGTGACATTGAGGATCTCAGGAACTACAGACCTATCAGCCTCCTATCAGTGGTATATAAAATCTTCACTAAAGTTCTTTCACACCGCTTGAAGGTAACACTGGACATGGCTCAACCGAGAGAACAAGCTGGATTCAGGAGTGGCTACAGCACAATAGATCATATCCACGTACTGAGGGAACTAATTGAAAGAGCGAGGGAATATGAACTTCCATTGTGCATGGCTTTTATCGATTATGAAAAAGCCTTTGATTCGGTGAAACCATCAGCAGTTACCACGGCTCTGAAATCCTGCGGTATTGAAGATGCATACATTAATATTATTAATAACATCTATGAAAATGCAAGTGCAAAGATTCGGCTGTTTGAAAATACAACACACATAAAAATTGGAAAGGGAGTGAGACAAGGTGACACCATATCTCCGAAGCTCTTTAATGCCACATTGGAAAATGTCTTTCAATCACTGAACTGGGAAAACAAAGGGATAAAGATTAATGGAGATTATCTAACCCACCTTCGTTTTGCTGATGACGTAGTCATTTTTGCAACTACCCCATCAGAGCTACAGAGTATGATCCAGGAACTTGCTGACAAGAGTAAAGAAGTGGGATTAAAAATGAACTTTCAGAAGACAAAAGTGATGTTCAATGCTTTTACAAGAAATGAAGATTTATCGATTGATGGAGAAAACTGGAGATAACAGATACGTATGTTTATCTTGACAGCAGATATCAAGTGAGGGTCACATTGATGAAGAAATTAATCGGCGTACAAAACTTGCCTGGAGAGCTTTTGGAAGAAACAGCATAATTTTCAAGAGCAATATGCCGTTATGTCTTAAAAGAAAAGTGTTTGATCAATGCATCCTTCCAGTGCTTACGTATGGTGCAGAGACGTGGACCTTAACTAAAAGAGACATACAAAGGCTGCAGACAACTCAAAGAAGCATGGAGAGGTGCATGCTTGGTATGACCAGGAGAGATAAGAAGAGGAACTCGTGGATCCGAAAAATGACGAGAGGGAAGACATCATGATCAGAGTTAAATCCCTGAAATGGCAATGGGCTGGACATACTGCCAGAAGGACAGACCATAGATGGACAGCCGAAATTTTAGATTGGATTCCAAGGGACAGGAAAAGACCCAGAAAAAGACCACATGGGAGATGGGTGGATGAAATTCGTAAATATGCGGGGTGACATGGAGGAGACTGGCACAAGACAGACCGTTGTGGAGGAAACTTGGGGAGACCTTCGTCCAGCAGTGGATTGATAATGGTTGACAATGATGATGATGATGATAAAACAAAGGGATAAAGATTAATGGAGATTATCTAACTCACCTTCGTTTTGCTGATGACGTAGTCATTTTTGCAACTACCCCATCAGAACTACAGAGTATGATCCATGAACTTGCTGAAAAGAGTAAAGAAGTGGGATTAAAAATGAACTTTCAGAAGACAAAAGTGATGTACAAAGCTTTTACAAGAAATGAAGATTTATCGATTGATGGAGAAAAGCTGGAGATAACAGATACGTACGTTTATCTTGGACTGCAGATATCAAGTGAGGGTCACATTGATGAAAAAATTAATCGGCGTATAAAACTTGCCTGGAGAGCTTTTGGAAGAAACAGCATGATTTTCAAGAGTAATATGCCATTATGTCTTAAAAGAAAAGTGTTTGATCAATGCATCCTTCCAGTGCTTACGTATGGTGCAGAGACGTGGACCTTAACTAAAAGAGATATACAAAGGCTGCAGACAACTCAAAGTAGCATGGAGAGGTGCATGCTTGGTGTGACCAGGAGAGATAAGAAGAGGAACTCGTGGATTCGAAAAATGACAAGAGTGGAAGACATCATGATCAGAGTTAAATCCCTGAAATGGTAATGAGCTGGACATACTGCCAGAAGGACAGACCATCGATGGACAGCCGGAATTTCAGATTGGATTCCAAGGGACAGGAAAAGACCCAGAAGAAGACCACATGTGAGATGGGTGGATGAAATTCGAAAGTATACGGGAGTAACATGGAGGAGACTGGCACAAGACAGACCGTTGTGGAAGAAACTTGGGGAGACCTTCGTCCAGCAGTGGATTGATAATGATTGACAATGATGATGATGTTGATGTTGTTGATGATGATGATGATATGAAAATACGTGGCCATGTGCGTCACCACATGATCTAGGCAATTATTTAAGATTGCTACTCATCAGTAGTGATGATCACAATGGGAAAAACAAAGGATCTTTCGGAGCTCGATAGTGGGCTTATTGTGGGTGTCAGTCTGGCTGGAGCAACCATTTTGAGAACGACTGTTTACTCCAAAGGTGAGAAATCGCGCGTCTTAAATCAGGGAAAAAACAATCATATTGATCGTCTAAGAAGTCGTTCCTGACAGATTATGGTCGCGCCAGATTGACCGACGCATTAAATGAAGGCTGTTACCGACCCATATCTTAGCGAACTACGCGCAGGAAATTCTTGAAGAGGATCGGTATTGGCACCAGTACGGAAACACTGACTTCTGCGAAGAACCGCAAAGTTCGTCTGCAGTGGCACTTTGTAGAGTTTTTCGCCACGAAAGACAGGTCCTTCTGTGAACGAGGCATTCTGCAGCTCATTGAAAGATGGCAAAAGGTTATCGAACAAAACGGGCATTATATCGTTGATTGATCTTTGTTCTTTCCATCAATAAATGTCCTTTGAAAAACATGGCTAAAATACGTCTTGACTTTTTGGACAACCCAATAGGAGTTAAAACATTATTTTGGTAATTTGTAGAATTGATTTTAACATTCTTTTTAACTTTTCTTAACTTTAATTTTCCATGGTACGAGAAACCAGTAATATTCATGAATCCTTTATCGAAACTTTCTTTGGATTCTTATCAAGTTTGTTAAGTCTTTTTCTGATCTTTTGGGTTATAACATCGACCTTTTTGTGTTACAGCCGTTTATCCATGCTTCATCAACAGTCAAAATAAATTTCCGTCAGTTTCCGGCTAAGTGATTTTCATAAAGAAGTCTACACCGTGTTCTGCGCTCAGCCACCTCCCCAGGAAAGAGGTGGCGCATATTATTGTTTTGTTTTTCAGATTCAATTCTTTATTTACAGCTAATACAGAGATCCGTAATAGCTTTTGGGTCGGTGGATTTCCTTTTAAGACCAGAGGCCTTACTTTTGAAAGTAGTCGTAAAAGAACGTAACTTCTTTAGATATCCGTTTGGTTTTCTTTTTCCTGTTAAAAGCAATGCTTAAGGATTTTTCCATCTATTATTAATAATGTTGCTCATTTTACGGTTAGAAATGCTAATTCCAGGATCCTCACAGCGTTTTTTAATTGCAGATTTCGAATATTTCTCTTCGTAAAGAGTAAAAACATAACCACGGCTTTCTTCAGCGCGCCATTTTCTTAGACGACGATCTTTAACTGCAGCAGATGTTTAATTCGTGTTCATCTTCCACGCTGTTGCCAGTTTTAATTGTTTGAACTTCTTTTATTTTCTGTATTTTCTTATCAAAAACGTTCTAAAAATGTGGGAACACCCTCTGTAGTGTATAAGAGCTCAGTCTGATAACTTATGTTTGACTAAGCGATGTTTGTTAAATGATATGCCAGCTATGTGTGTCGGTGGAAAGAGCAAGCAACATGTATGTGAGGAGAAAGAGTGTTTTTTCATCAGCGTATAATTTGAATATGAGTGTTGGGTTTTTCTGACGTGCTGAAGAACTACTGAATAAACAAGATTAATTCATAAGTCATGCCGAGTCATTTACGAACACCACCGTTTATTACAGAAGCATTTTAATGTGCATAAACTAAGTTTTCAGCTGCTGTAACTAACTACCGGCACAACAACCTTTTAAGTTAAAAAGATAATTTAAGGTAACAGTGAAGCTAACGTATAGTGGAAGTTAAAATAATAATAATTGCAGCTACACCAATTAGAACATTATAAAGCCTCCTAAACTGAGGGAAAATAGACATCAATCAGAAACAAAATGTTTTTAATACTGAGGAACCTAGTTTACACGCTTCCCAGTTATAAGTTTTCACATTTATACGTAATTCTGCGTTGGTCCCGGTATTTTACTGTAGTTTCTATCGCCTTTTCATTCCGGTTACACGTAATCTATTTATACGCTTTTTGCGATTATGCGTTAAGTTTTTAATTTCGGATTACCAAAAATAAACGGTTCCTTGACTTTTTTTTATACGTAAACTGCAGGTTACAACTTTGAGAGAATTCAGGCAACGTTACTAAGTTCCTTCTTGGTGCAGCCAAATTTGTACCTTAATCCCTTTAGAGAACTCTGAGAGAATCGAGACTAAGTTACTAAATTCTTTGTTGGTGTAGCCAAAGTTGAACCTTGGTCTCTTCAGAGAACTTTGAGAGAAATGAGAGAGTGTTTCTCAGTTCCTTCTTGATGTAGCCAAAGTTGAACCTTGATCCCTTCAGAGAACTTTGGGAAAATTGAGAGAGCGTTGCTGAGTTCCTTCTTGGTGCAGCTAAAGTTGAACCTTGATCCCTTCAGAGAACTTTGAGAGAGTCGAGAAAGTGTTGTTAAGTTCCTTCTTGGTGTTGTAGCCAAAATTGAACCTTGATCCCATCAGAGAAGGACATGTTGTTTACTTTCGGTTTAGATAAAAAAAAAAAAATCGCAATCCGCGCTTAGGGTAAAAGAGCCACCTACTTTTAGGGAAGTTGTATCGTCTTTTCACGTGGTGCGGAACCTATTTATTTATTTATTGCTGCCGTGAAATAAGTGATGTAACTATAAATTTACTAAATAACATTCACAGTCCTTTTCTTGTTAAACGTTGACGTACTTGTATTGGTCGTGATGGGGACTATATATAAACATAAAATATGTTAATTAAAGTAGAAATTCTTAGCTTTTTTTTTTTTTTTTTTTATTTTTTGTTTATACCTTGCCACTGGGCAGAGTTGGAAACGGGTCAAAAATTTTGGACCCGGACCCGGACGTCACATAATTGGACCCGACCCCACGACCCGACCTGTACCTGCTATATATCACATTGGAAAATGTCTTTCAATCACTAAACTGGGAAAACAAAGGGATAAAGATTAATGGAGATTATCTAACCCACCTTCGCTTTGCTGATGACGTAGTCATTTTTGCAACTACACCATCAGAGCTGCAGAGTTAAACGTTGACGAACCTGTATTGAAATGGGATTAAAAATGAACTTTCAGAAGACAAAAGTGATGTACAATGCTTTTACAAGAAATGAAGATTTATCGATTGATGGAGAAAAGCTGGAGATAACAGACACGTACGTTTATCTCGGACAGCAGCTATCAAGTGAGGGTCACATTGATGAAGAAATTAATCGGCGTACAAAACTTGCCTGGAGAGCTTTTGGAAGGAACAGCATAATTTTCAAGAATAATATGCCATTATGTCTTAGAAGAAAAGTGTTTGATCAATGCATCCTTCCAGTTCTTACGTATGGTGCAGAGACGTGGACCTTAACTAAAAGAGACATATAAAAGCTGCAGAAAACTCAAAGTAGCATGGAGAGGTGCATGCTTGGTGTAACCAGGAGAGATAAGAAGAGGAACTCGTGGATCCGAAAAATGACAAGAGTGGAAGACATCATGATGAGAGTTAAATCCCTGAAATGGCAATGGGCTGGATATACTGCCAGAAGGACAGACCATCGATGGACAGCCGAAATTTTAGATTGGATTCCAAGGGACAGGTAAAGACCCAGAAGAAGACTACATGAGAGATGGGTGGATGAAATTCGAAAGTATGCGGGAGTGACATGGAGGAGACTGGCACAAGACAGACTGTTGTGGAGGAAACTTGGGGAGACCTTCGTCCAGCAGTGGATTGATAATGGTTGACAATCACAATGTTCTGTCTTGAGCCAGTCTCTTCCATACCAGTACCATATGTTATCGAATTTCATCTGTCCATCTCCCATGTGGTCTTCTTCTGGGTCTTCTCCTGTCCCTTGGAATCCAGTCTAGAAATTCGATTGTCCATCGGTACTCCGGCCTTCTGGCAATATGCTCAGCCCATTGCCATTTCACGGATTTTACTCTGATCATGATGTCTTCCACCCCTATCATTTTCTTTATCCACGAGTTCTTTTTTTATACATCCTGGTTCAACCAAGCATACATTTCTCCATGCTTCTTTTCAGTTAATTCCTCAGCTTATATAAATCAAGATTTTATCTTTTCATGTCTTTATGTACTACCATTTATTTAATCTTTTAAGCTGCCAATGCTATATGCATATTTTTGTTCATTAGCATAATAAAGTATTATGATTTTAGTTGTCTGCAGTCTTTGTATGTCTTTTTTAGTTAAGGTCCACGTCTCTGCTCCGTACGTAAGCAATGGAAGGGTGCATTGATTAAACACTTCTCCTGTAAGACATCTTAAAAATTGTACTTTTTCTTCCAAAAGCTCTCCAAATGAGTTTTATACGTCAATTAATTTCTTCATCAATGTGACCTTTGCTTGATATCTGCTACGTATATATATATATATATATATATAAGAAATGAAATTATAAACGAGCAATAGTAAGTTGCGCACCACTTCTGTGTGGAGTTCTATACTGGTTGTAAGTCAATTATTACTTATATTATATATATGGATTTTTGTGTTGTGTTTTTTTGACGAGAAAATGTCTCACACAAAATTTCGAGGAAATTCGGTAATATTTAGGAGGTCCTCATCCTCAATGTGGTTGAATTTTACTACTAAAAGACTACACCCATTATAAAAAAAAATAATAAACATGACCCATTGACACTAGAATACTTTAAGTGAACAAGACAAATATCACATTTATTTCGTAAGTAGGCTCACATACGGCTTATTATAGTGATTATATGTACTTTGCAACAATTTACAGAAAATCCCACCGCTGATTTCTCAGTCGGCTTGCTTCTTAGTCTCTGAGAAAAGTGTGCTTTTCTTGTCACCCGGAAAGCGTTTCCGGGGACGCTCCACAACTTGAAAGAGGAATTGTTTATGATTTTCTTGCTTAGTGAAAGAAGAATTGAAAGTGGTAGCAACAGAGAGTCCCCTTTTAGCTCTGTCGTTGACAACTTTAAGAGCCATTACTGTCTTCTTTGCTTCCTGGAAAGAACTAATGTCCTCTCACGAATCCACGTTCTTGGCCAAGAAAGAGCTATTCAATTGTAAAACTTCAAAGAAGAAATCGGAAGCTGGTAAAATGAAGTTAGAAAGCGTTTGCCATATAATTTATACGGCAAAATTTCAACCTTGATAAGGCAGTCCTAAATGTAGTCCGATTAGTTTGTAATTTTTTGTGAGTTGTTTACATATCGAAAGGAACAATAAAATCCGTGAGCACCTACAATTTATGGAAGTTGATTTTTTTGCATATGACTTTGAACCACCGTAATGTATGTGTGTGTATGTGTGTGTGTGTGCGAGGGTTGCACCGAAAGGGTTACTATAGAGGAAGTGTTACTCTACCAGCATGTGCAATTTGAACGATCCCTGTCAGTTAATAAAGTGGGCATAACTTTTTTATTAACTGACAGAGGTCGTTGAAATTGCACATGTTCGTAGAGTAACTCTTTCTCTATACAAAGGTACTACTCAACATACTCTCCATCACAAGCGATGCATTTGCGCCATCGTTGAACCCAACTCTCGAATCCTCTTTGAAAAAATTCGAGTGTGGACTGTTGCACCCACTTCTTTTCAGCCACTTTCACCTCGTCTGTGTCATCAAATCGTTGAAGCCGGAGTGTGTTCTTCATTGGACCAAACAGGTGGAAGTCGGAGGGCGCCAGACCTGGGCTGTACAGTGGATGTGGGACCACTGATCAGCCTAATTTGCTGATCGCTTGATTTGTTGCCAAAGATGTGTGTGATTTCGCATTGTCATGGTGAATGTGGATCCTTTTAAGATGCTTGTTCTGTCTCTTCCTCATAATGGCTTCTCTAAGCTTCTTGTGTGTCTCAATGTACTGCTCGCTGGTCATGGTACTGCCACGTCCCAGAAAATCAAGGAGGATGACACTCCTGTCATCTGAAAAAGATAGTCACCATGACTTTCTGTGCTGATCGCTGGCTCTTGAACTTCTTAGGCCTTGGTGAAGAGGTGTGACGTTTTTTATTTCGTTTCCGGACAGTAAAGATACGGCCACGTTTCATTCCCTGTCACCACATTGAAAAAAATGTGTCTTCATTGGCATCAAACACTTCCAGCAGATCATAGCAGACTTCCGCGCTTCTCTCATTTCTCTCATTCCAATCTGCAATGAAGAAGAAGGGTTACTATAGAGGAAGAGTTACTCTACCAGCATGTGCAATTTGAACGATCGCTGTCAGTTAATAAAAATGTTAGGTCCACTTTTGCATTACTTTCGGTACAACCCTCGTAAGGCGAAGGCCCAGACCATTCCTGGCTGAACTACGTCCTCCAGAAAATCCTGTTCCCGTTCTTATGCGATTACATTGAACACACTGGTACGAAGGTAAAACTAACCTCGCAACAATGCATCTGGTTAAAATAGTATAACTATACTAAAAATCCGAAATTTCTTGGCGTAGAATACGAATAAAACTTTTCAAGCTTTCGCACATCAACCAGATGGCTTTTTCAAGGAAGGTAGACAGCTAACTGCAAACTGGACAACAGAACGTTTCAACAATTTGAACGCGGTGACTTGACTATAGACAATAAATTAATGGGCGCAAACGTAATAATTCGAAGAAACGAGGTCACATTGGTTGGGCACGCGGTACCATGGTAGAAAACTCAGCATTATTTGAAGAATTGATTCCAAATAGGTGGCAACTCAAGAGAAACGCTCTATCATTGCAAGCCTTACAGTTGGTCAAGATTTCCAAGGTTTCGCGAATGGCAGTACATTTGGTTGTGGAGTATGAAGCTAATTTCTTTACATCATTCCATATAGGATCGGCGGACTTGAACTTGCATTCTTTTGAGAGGGCAGTGGCTATTTTTCCGTCTCTTGTATCCCTTTTATGTTCGCTGATTCTAATTCTAAACGAACGTTTGGTCATTCCGATGTAGTATCGCTTGGAGCCGTCCGGATATTGTAGTGGGATGGCATAAACACCTGCCTCATTGAGAAGTGGGGGCTTGTCAATATTTCTCTTAGGCATCGTATATAAAGATGCCGGAGACCTTATGCCGACACCGAAGTTTATCCTCCTGAGCACGTTCTTGAGTTGATAGGAAACGTTTGGTATGTAGGGAATAAAGCCCAGGTATCGAAGTTGCGGCATAAAAATATTAGCACGGCTGGTTCTGGCTTTCTCGATAAAGTTATGCATCTGGTTCGACGTATATCCTGTCTGAGTGGCAAATTCGACGATGTTTTTTTTCGTTCTGATTCTCTAGAACGGACATCGGATGAGACAGCGAAGGCTCTTCTAATTCGAGAACGGAAGAAGGTCGTCTTGTAATCATCAGGGCAGAATGAACTGCGGAGCATCAGGTTGGGAACGGAGGTGAGTTTATAATAGACTTCCGTATGAAGGCGGTCGTCATGCGATTTGCTCCCTGAGACGTCCAGATAAGGTAAAGTTTGCAGTTAGCTGTCTACCTTCCTTGAAAAAGTCATCTATCTGGTTGATGTGCGAAAGCTTGGAAAGTTTTATTTGTATTCTACGCCAAGAAATTTCGGATTTTTAGTATAGTTACACTATTTTGAGTATAATTTGGTGTACAGTTCCTACTTATTGAATGCATCTGGTGTTTGAAAAATGTAATACTAATCATTCGGCATTTTAATTTAAATTTTAGAAATAATGAACTTTTGAAATTGAAATATTTTAAAGGCACATAGTTTAGTGGGTGAAAAATTAATGGCAAAAGTTGAAGGGGATAAATCTTCCCTAATTTCATTCGATTCAACGCTCGTGCCTTTCACAGTTATTACATCCATTACAGACACGGATTTAGACATGATACTTTTTTGTTGATCATACTTTATTGCAGGTTCACACCGTATATTGAAAAAGGATATTTGTTAGCGTTAACTATGAAGGATTAAATTTTAGTGGCATGTCGGAAAATGCTTTCAAAATCATTCATTTCGTAAGTATTTTGTGCCCCTCAGTAACGATTCTTCCTCATGTCTGGGGTATTGTTTCCCTTAAAGAGCCAGCTAATGAATTATTATCGGCCCTTTTATTGAATGACGACGTGCAGTAAAGGCCTCTCCCTATAGCGTGACAAGCCAACAATGGGGAAAGGGATGTCTGTCCCCCAGTAGAGGGATTCTGTCTCCTTTCACGGATCTACTTCTGGGAAACGGATTGTTGCCGTGTTCCAATCACTATTAGTCGCTGAATCATCCTGCCGCTGGAAACGTGAACATTCATGCTACCGCTTCCTCGTCGCTCTCGGTTCAGATCACGGCGCGTTAAAACAATAGATGAATGTTCTGAATACATGAGCACATGAAATGGCGAATCCTTAAATTTCCGTGAGAGGAAACAAAAGCATCCTGTGAGAATTATCTGCGCACTCTTCATTTATAAACTAGCAATGTCACCACCAGTTAAAAGTATTTTTCTGCATCTCTTATCTTAGCACTGAAAAGGTTTGTACGAAACGATTTAAACGTAAAGAAGGACACTTTGACGACGCAGCTAATTTATTTATTAAGCTGCATTTCTCAAATTCTACATAATGACAAATTCCTATTAAAAATATTTTCAACACTCACTTTCAAATAAAAACAAGTATGTGGAAATAGGAAAAATAATTTAATTTCATTGTGGGGAAAGCGGGAAATCGGAAAAAGAATTTAGTTTCCTTGTCGTGAAAGCAGAAAACCAAATGAATATTAAGTAGGACTTAGTGCTTAGACGTACTACAGAGGTAAAGACGACAAATCTGCAGCGATAAATTCCGTTCGTGCAGCTTAGTTGGGAGAGCAACTTACTCCGGAGTGAGGGGGCGCGATTTTGATCTTGGTCACGGAAAAATTTGTGCTTTAACATTGGCACCCGAACGTTAAAATGAACGTAATAGCCGTTGGATTCTTCGAAGAATGTGTGATGTTTGTTCCACACATCGTCTAGAATGAATGAAAGTTCGTTCTACGCTCAAAAAAAAAAAAAAAAAGAAGTATCAGGGAGATGATGTGACGTACTACAGAGGTAAAGCACGTGTCAAGATGACAAATCTACAGCGATATATACATATATATAGATATATCAGGTGATGCGTAACATCACAGCCTCTCCTTGACAAATGTCAACCCCGCCTTCTCGTGGTACATCCTGTTCCCACTAAAGGGGCTCTGACGACCGCCAATAGCGGTATAACTATACCATCGGGATTAGAGGAAATGCTATCCCACACTCACCAACCCGCTTGGCCAGCGTGGTGAGTTATGGCCAAACCCCTCCAAAATGACTCCACAACTTAAATCTTGGCCCTCAGTCTCCGGCAGCTGGAATGTACCTGGTCAAGGCAGCGGCCAGTGCGACATGAAGGCAGAGGGTGCTAAGAATCCCCGGAGGACCGGACTAGGCTGCCATCTGATGCTGACCTTGGCGACGTATAACGGACGCTCCCTATCTTCTGATTCAAGGCTTCTTGAATTGGAAGAGGAACTACAAAGGATCAAGTGGGACATCGTCGGGCTAAGTAAGGTAAGGAGAAAAGGAGAAGATCTCATTGAACTGAAAAGTGGACATCTCTTCTACTATCGTGGGACAGATACTGGCAGAACTAGTGGTGTTGGATTTATAATAAACAAGAAACTGAAGGATAAAGTTGTAGAAGTTGAAAGTTCCTCTGACAGAGCTGCGCGACTCGTTATCCAACTCTCGAGAAGATACCAGGCTCAGATTATTCAAACTTATGCACCCACCACAAGTCATGCTGAAGAAGAAATTGAAGAATTTTATGAGGAAATTCGTGATCTAAATAATAAAGGTAAGCAGCACTTGAAGATAATTATGGGAAATTTCAATGCAAAAATAGGGCAACGGCAACAGAATGAAACTTCAGTAGGTAAATTCGGTCACGGCAACAGAAACCAGCGTGGAAATACTCTCGTAGAGTTTGCAGAGGCAGAAGGATTTTTCATCTTGAACTCCTTTTTCAAGAAAAAGCCACACAGGAAATGGACATGGAGACATCCAAATGGGACGACAAGTAAAATTGATTTTATTATGTGTAACAAAAAATTTGTCATAGAAGACTGCAGTGTGCTAAACAAGTTCAACACAGGCAGTGACCATAGATTGGTGAGATGTAAGATGCACCTCAACACTAAACTCGAACGTAGCAAGCTCATGAGACAAACAAAATGTATTGACATAACCAACCCAAAAAACACCATAATACCTTCAAATTGGAACTGAAGAACAGATTCTCTGCTTTAGAAGGCCTAACATCGGAAGAAGTGGATATTTCTGAAGTTAACAGGAAAGTAATCAAAGCTCTTATGGAAACAGCAACAAAATTAGCTGGGTCTAAGAACAAGTTGCATGTAAATAAATTATCAGGAAAAACGAAAATGTTGATGCAAAAAAAGAAGAGAGATGAGGACAACTAAAGAAGATGTGACTTCCAAAGTGGAATATATAGAGCTATGCAAGACAGTACGAAAAAGTATCACTGAAGACGTAAGGAAATTCAACTGTGAACTAGTAAGGAAAGCAATTGAAAACAACCAAAGCCTAAAGATAGCAAAGGGACATCCCAGTAAGGGGAAAAAACAGATTATGACACTGAGAAAAGAAGATGGTTCTGTAACAAGAAATAGAGGCGAAATTTAGACAAGAGTGAAAGATTTCTACTCCAAATTATATGAAAGGGATGATACATGTACTCCAGACATCATGAAAGGTACCAGTACCAGAGTTCTTCCAGTCCTTCCAGCAGAAGTTGCACATGCAATCAAGAACATGAAGCGGGGGAAAGCTCCAGGAGAAGATGGAATTACTGTAGACATCATACAAGAAGCAAGTGGAGAAATCGAACAGTACTCGCCCAAATTTTCACTCGATGCCTTAATGAAGGGAAAATTCCTGAGGATTGGAACAACGCTACAATGATCTTGCTACATAAAAAAGGTGACATTGAGGATATCAGGAACTACAGACCTATCAGCCTCCTATCAGTGGTTTATAAAATCTTCACTAAAGTTCTTTCACACCGCTTGAAGGTGACACTGGACATGGCTCAACCGAGAGAACAAGCTGGATTCAGGAGTGGCTACAGCACAATAGATCATATCCACGTACTGAGAGAACTAATTGAAAGAGCGAGGGAATATGAGCTTCCATTGTGCATGGCTTTTATCGATTATGAAAAAGCTTTTGATTCGGTGAAACCATCAGCAGTTGCATTGGCTCTGAAATCCTGCGGTATTGAAGATGCATACATTGATATTATTAATAACATCTATGAAAATGCAAGTGCAAAGATTCGGCTGTTTGAAAATACAACACACATAAAAATTGGAAAAGGAGTGAGACAAGGTGACACCATATCTCCGAAGCTCTTTAATGCCACATTGGAAAATGTCTTTCAATCACTGAACTGGGAAAACAAAGGGATAAAGATTAATGGAGATTATCTAACCCACCTTCGTTTTGCTGATGACATAGTCATTTTTGCAACTACCCCATCAGAGCTACAGAGTATGATCCAGGAACTTGCTGACAAGAGTAAAGAAGTGGGATTAAAAATGAACTTTCAGAAGACAAAAGTGATGTACAATGCTTTTACAAGAAATGAAGATTTATCGATTGATGGAGAAAAGCTGGAGATAACAGACACGTACGTTTATCTTGGACAGCAGATATCAAGTGAGGGTCACATTGGTGAAGAAATTAATCGGCGTACAAAACTTGCCTGGAGAGCTTTTTGGAAGAAACAGCATAATTTTCAAGAGCAATATGCCATTATGTCTTAAAAGAAAAGTGTTTGATCAATGCATCCTTCCAGTGCTTACGTATGGTGCAGAGACGTGGACCTTAGCTAAAAGAGACATACAAAGGCTGCAGACAACTAAAAGCAGCATGGAGAGGTGCATGCTTGGTGTAACCAGGAGAGATAAGAAGAGGAACACGTGGATCCGAAAAATGACAAGAGTGGAAGACATCATGATCAGAGATAAATCCCTGAAATTGCAATGGGCTGGACATACTGCCAGAAGAACAGACCATCGATGGACAGCCGAAATTTTAGATTGGATTCCAAGGGACAGGAAAAGACCCAGAAGAAGACCACATGGAAGATGGGTGGATGAAATTCGAAAGTATGCGGGAGTGACATGGAGGAGACTGGCACAAGACAGACCGTTGTGGAGGAAACTTGGGGAGACCTTCGTCCAGCAGTGGATTGATAATGGTTGACAATGATGATGATGATGATATTTGATTGAAGGTTTAACGACCACCGTGAGCAACTCAATGGGCTATAAGCAGTCGCCCGTCCCTAATTTATGGTCCCTGGTTCCAGGGAAGGGAGAGAGCCAGTACCGTAAGACAAACACAGCATACAGCACTTAAAGATAATTACACTCACCAACCCGCTTGGCCAGCGAGGTGAGTTATGGACAAACCCCTCCAAAATGACTCCACAACTTAAATCTTGGCCCTCAGTCTCCGGCAGCTGGAATGTACCTGGCCAAGGCAGCGGCCAGTGCGACATGAAGGCAGAGGGTGCTAAGAATCCCCGGAGGACCGGACTAGGCTGCCATCTGATGCTGACCTTGGCTACGTATAATGGACGCTCCCTATCTTCTGATTCAAGGTTTCTTGAATTGGAAGAAGAACCACAAAGGATCAAGTGGGACATCGTCGGGCTAAGTGAGGTAAGGAGAAAAGGAGAAAATCTCATTGAACTGAAACGTGGACATCTCTTCTACTATCGTGGGACAGATACTGGCAGAACTAGTGGTGTTGGATTTATAATAAACAAGATACTGAAGGATAAAGTGGTAGAAGTTGAAAGTTCCTCTGACAGAGCTGCACGACTCGTTATCCAACTCTCGAGAAGATACCAGGCACAGATTATTCAAACTTATGCACCCACCACAAGTCATCCTGAAGAAGAAATTGAAGAATTTTATGAGGAAATTCGTCATCTAAATAATAAAGGTAAGCAGCACTTAAAGATAATTATGGGAGATTTCAATGCGAAAATAGGGCAACGGCAGCAGAATGAAACTTCAGTAGGTAAATTTGGTCACGGCAACAGAAACCAGCGTCGAAATACTCTCGTTGAGTTTGCAGAGGCAGAAGAGTTTTTCATCTTGAACTCCTTTTTCAAGAAAAAGCCACACAGGAAATGGACATGGAGACATCCAAATGGGACGACAAGTGAAATTGATTTTATTATGTGTAACAAAAAATTCAGGTAGTGACCATAGATTGGTGAGATGTAAGATGCACCTCAACACTAAACTCGAACGTGGAAAGCTCATAAGACAAACAAAATGTATTGACATAACCAACCTTAAAAAACACCATAATGCCTTCAGGTTGGAACTGAAGAACAGGTTCTCTGCTTTAGAAGGCCTAACATCGGAAGAAGTGGATATTTCTGAAGTTAACAGAAAAGTAACCAAAGCTCTTATGGAAACAGCAACAAAATTAGCTGGGTCTAAGAACAAGTTGCATGTGAACAAATGATCAGGAAAAACCAAAATGTTGATGCAAAAAAGAAGAGAGATGAGGACAACTAAAGATGATGTGACTTCCAAAGTGGAATATATAGAGCTATGCAAGACAGTAGGAAAAAGTATCACTGAAGACGTAAGAAAATTCAACTGTGAACTAGTGAGGAAAGCAGTTGAAAACAACCAAAGCCTAAAGATAGCAAAGATACATCTTAGTAAGGGAAGAAAACAGATTATGGCACTGAGAAAAGAAGATGGTTCTGTAACTAGAAATAGAGGCGAAATTTTGACAAGAGTGAAAGATTTCTACTCCAAATTATATGAAGGGGATGATACATGTACTCCAGACATCATAAAAGGTACCAGTACCAGAGTTCTTCCAGTCCTCCCAGCAGAAGTTGCACATGCAATCAAGAACATGAAGCAGGGAAAAGCTCCAGGAGAAGATGGAATTACTGTAGACATCGTACAAGAAGCAAGTGGAGAAATCGAAACAGTACTCGCCCAAATTTTCACTCGACGCCTTAATGAAGGAAAGATTCCTGAGGATTGGAACAATGCTACAATGATCTTGCTACATAAAAAAGGTGACATTGAGGATCTCAGGAACTACAGACCTATCAGCCTCCTATCAGTGGTTTATAAAATCTTCACTAAAGTTCTTTCACACCGCTTGAAGATGACACTGGACATGGCTCAACCGAGAGAACAAGCTGGATTCAGGAGTGGCTACAGCACAATAGATCATATCCACGTACTGAGAGAACTAATTGAAAGAGCGAGGGAATATGAACTTCCATTGTGCATGGCTTTTATCGATTATGAAAAAGCCTTCGATTCGGTGAAACCATCAGCAGTTACAATGGCTCTGAAATCCTGCGGTATTGAAGATGCGTATATTAATGTTATTAACAACATCTATGAAAATGCAAGTGCAAAGATTCGGCTGTTTGAAAATACAACACACATAAAAATTGGAAAGGGAGTGAGACAAGGTGACACCATATCTCCAAAGCTCTTTAATGCCACATTGGAAAATGTCTTTCAATCACTGAACTGGGAAAACAAAGGGATAAAGATTAATGGAGATTATCTAACCCACCTTCGTTTTGCTGATGACGTAGTCATTTTTGCAACTATCCAATCAGAGCTGCAGAGTATGATCCATGAACTTGCTGTAAAGAAGTGGGATTAAAAATGAACTTTCGGAAGACAAAAGTGATGTTCAATGCTTTTACAAGGAATGAAGATTTGTCGATTGACGGAGAAAAGCTGGAGATAACAGACACGTATATTTATCTTGGACAGCAGATATAAAGTGAGGGACACATTGATGAAGAAATTAATTGGCGTACAGAACTTGCCTGGAGAGCTTTTGGAAGAAACAGCATAATTTTGAAGAGCAATATGCCATTATGTCTTAAAAGAAAAGTGTTTGATCAATGCATCCTACCAGTGCTTACGTATGGTGCAGAGACGTGGACCTTAACTAAAAGAGACATACAAAGGCTGCAAACAACTCAAAGTAACATAGAGAGAAATGCATGCTTGGTGTAACCAGGAGAGATAAGAAGAGGAACTCGTGGATCGCAAAAATGACAAGAGTGGAAGACATCATGATCACAGTTATATCCCTGAAATGGCAATGGGCTGGACATACTGCCAGAAGGACAGACCATCGATGGACAGCCGAAATTTTAGATTGGATTCCAAGGGACAGGAAAAGACCCAGAAGTAGATCACACGGGAGATGGGTGGATGAAATTCGAAAGTATGCGGGAGCGACATGGAGGAGACTGGCACAAGACAGACCGTTGTGGAGGAAACTTGGGGAGACCTTCGTCCAGCAGTGGATTGATAATGGTTGACAATGGTGATGATGATGATGATTTTTGATTGGAGGTTTAACGACCACCGCGAGCAACTCAATGGGCTATAAGCAGTCGCCCGTCCCTAATTTACGGTCACTGGTTCCAGGGAAGGGAGAGAGCCAGTGCAGTAAGACAAACACAACATCCATGCTTCACCGGGATTCGAACCCGGACTCCGTTCGGACGAATGATCAGAGGCCATCGCTTAGACCACTGCGCCACAGGGGCGGCATATATTCCGTCCTGAGCAACTTGCTCTGGAGTGAAGGGGCATAGACAAATTTGTGTTTTCACAGTCAGTCCAATTATTGATACCGTATCTCTGCAGCTGTTTGGCTGGATTTGAAAATTCTTTTCCCGTCGAACAGCTTACCATACTATCAATCATCCGTATTGGGTGAAAACACAAATATGCCGGTGTCAGTATACGAACCTGCATCCTTCTGTTCCGGAGCCGAATGCTTTCCCAATTAAGTTACACGAACAAGTGTAACTTAATTCCTACTTCCGTCTTGATATATCGGTCACTTCTGGAGAATACGTCACGCATCAGATCGTTCGGAAAATAATGTCGAAATTTCTGAGGTGCCACATTCAACTCGCCCATAATGCTTGCAGACCAGCCCGCTCACAGCGCCATTCGTGCGAGTTGAAGGGCGATTCAGACGCCATATACACGTCATAATCGGTTGAGCTGCAGTCGTCAATAATTGTGTGAGAGTGGTTTGTGCAACATGTTAGGAAGGAGTGAGTTGCGGGTGATTCTGTTTCATGAGTTCAAACTGGTCTGTACAACATGTTAGGAAGGAGTGAGTTGCGGGTGATTCTGCTTCATGAGTTCAAACTGGTCTGTACAACATGCTAGGAAGGAGTAAGTTGCGGGTGATTCTGCTTCTCTAGTTCAAACTGGTCTGTACAACATGTTAGGAAGGAGTGAGTTGCGGGTGATTCTGCTTCATGAGTTCAAACTGGTCTGTACAACATGCTAGGAAGGAGTGAGTTGCGGGTGATTCTGCTTCATGAGTTCAAACTGGTCTGTACAACATGCTAGGAAGGAGTGAGTTGCGGGTGATTCTGCTTCATGAGTTCAAACTGGTCTGTACAACATGTTAGGAAGGAGTGAGTTGCGGGTGATTCTGCTTCATGAGTTCAAACTGGTCTGTACAACATGTTAGGAAGAAGTGAGTTGCGGGTGATTCTGTTTCATGAGTTCAAACTGGTCTGTACAACATGTTAGGAAGGAGTGAGTTGCGGGTGATTCTGCTTCATGAGTTCAAACTGGTCTGTACAACATGCTAGGAAGGTGTGAGTTGCGGGTGATTCTGCTTCATGAGTTCAAACTGGTCTGTACAACATGCTAGGAAGGAGTGAGTTGCGGGTGATTCTGCTTCATGAGTTCAAACTGGTGTGTACAACTTGTTAGGAAGGAGTGAGTTGCGGGTGATTCTGCTTCATGAGTTCAAACTGGTCTGTACAACATGTTAGGAAGGAGTGAGTTGCGGGTGATTCTGCTTCATGAGTTCAAACTGGTCTGTACAACATGCTAGGAAGGAGTGAGTTGCGGGTGATTCCGCTTCATGAGTTCAAACTGGTCTGTACAACATGTTAGGAAGGAGTGAGTTGCGGGTGATTCTGCTTCATGAGTTCAAACTGGTCTGTACAACATGTTAGGGAGGAGTGAGTTGCGGGTGATTCTGCTTCATGAGTTCAAACTGGTCTGTACAACATGTTAGGAAGGAGTGAGTTGCGGGTGATTCTGCTTCATGAGTACAAACTGGGTCGTAATGCATCAAAATCCTACCGGCAATGCGGTCGAGGCACGGGGCGAAGATCCAACATCTGAACCTACTTTTCGTCGTTCCGGTGATACGAGCCTACAAGATAAAGAGGGCTGAGGACGACATTTGGTCATTTATAACGACACTCTGATGGCAAATGTGGAGGCAAATCCTCGCGTCACAGTCAGAGAACTCGCCAAATAGTACAATGTGTCGATGTCAACCATATCCGAGCATCTCCACCAAATTGGTAAGGTCAAGAAGCTCGATATGTGGGTACCACACGAACTGGTGGAGCATCAAGAGCAACAACAGTTTGAGATGTGCAGTAACCTTCTGTTTCGCAACGAAGAGGAGGCCCCTACTTGATCGCTTAATAAACTGTGATGAAAAGGTGGTGCTGTACGACAATCGTAAGCTATCTGGACAGTGGTTGAAGCACCGAAACAACATCCCAAACGAAGGATGACGCCAAAGAAGGTTTTGTTAACGGTGTGGAGTACTGTTCACGGCATTCCGTCCCTTTGAGGAACTGAATGCCGACCCGTGTCTGAAAGGGTGGGTGGAAAACTCGTTGACCACTTATTTCTACGTCATCGCGCTAGCCTGCTCCCCGAGCTTCGTTTGTCAACTTCGTTACAATCCCGATTTTCATCTGTTATGGTTATGCAGGCGCAAGCCTTTTCTTGGTTTATAGAATTTGTTTCACATTGTGTTTAATTTAAGTTGCATACTGAGTGTTGATTTTTATTTCCCTTTTCTTTTTTAACGAAATATCGTCATGTGCCGACAGAATATTCTGAAATACACATACACTGAAGATGAATTGAATTAGAGGCAGCTGGCGTTATGCAAATGTGACGCTGTGGACGGCCCTGTAAACGGAAACGACATGACGTATGCAGCGATCCGACAATATAAGGAGTGATGCGACGGGAATCAGTAAGAGTCGGATGCAGCATGGGTAAGACGAAGAATCTAAGCGCATTTGATCGCGGGCAAATTGTTGGGACACGACGAATGGGTCACTCCCTCTCGGAAGTCGTGCAGGCATTGGGATTTTCACGAACTACTGTGTCACGGGTGCACCGCGAGTACATCGAATCCGTTAAAACCATCCCTGCAAGGACCAACTGCCGTGGATGAGCGGGGTCATCGTCGGCTAGCTCACATTGTAACAGCGGATGGACGGGACACAGTGCAAGAAATCACTCGGCAATTTAACGTTGGTGCACAAAAACGTGTAAGCAGCCACACCATCCAGAATCATCTCCTCGCTATGCGGTACAGAAGCCATCGTCCCACGAGGGTACCGCTGCTGATCGTACATCACAGGGTGCAAAGATTAACATAAACGCGGGAACTGCGCCACTGGACCCTAGACATGTGGGAAAATGTTGCCTGGACTGATGAGTCGAGATTAACGTTGGTACATGCGGATGACAGGATACGAGTACGGCGCAAACCACATGAAGCGATGGATCCTTCTTGCCAGCAGGGTACTCTTCAAGCTGGTGGGGGCGGCATTCTCGTCTGGGGACTGTTTACGTGGACTGAAATGGGACCCCTGGTACGTGTGACATCGTCCCTCACAGGTCAACGTTACCGGGATATCCTGGACGACCATTTGCTCCCGCTTGTGCGTCTTTAACACCCCACTGCAGACCTCATCCTGAAACAAGACAATGCACCGTGCCATCGCTCCCGAATTGTATCCGAATGGTTGGATGAACACTCCACCGAAGTGACCTCGCTTCCTTGGCCAGCTAGGTCACTTGACCTAAATCCTATCGAGCACATCGGGTATGCCATCGAGAGAGATGTTCGAGGCTCTGACCCCCTCCATCAAATCTTCGTGAACTGTGGCAGCTTGTTCAGGGGTCGTGGGTCCGTATGGCTTCCCAACGTTTCCGGTGTCTTGTCGAGTTCATGCCGAGACGAATCGCCGCCGTCATCAGGGCGAAAGGTGGTGCTAGACGTTACCAGACAGGTATCTCTAATTCAATTGCTGTTCAGTGTATAAACACGAAAGGATGGGACATCATCTTCCACGTCCTTTCGTGTTTATAAGAAGGATCTTTATCGCGTTCCGATAAAGATGCTTCTTTAGAAACTAGTGTTTCTAAGAACTACCCCGAAACTAATTCTGTTCAAGACAATCGTGTAAGACTAATAATATCTGCTGCCTGTTTGACAGTACTATCATGTTCTTGGAATAATGTTGTGAAACAGTTTAAATAGATTTTCTGCGCAGTTCACGACAGGACATTCAAAAAAGGGAAAGGTGTTGTCATTCGGGAACTCATAAATGAACTAGAAAAACGTTTCCCATCTGTCAACAAAGGTGCTATTCATCTGTTTCGCAGAATCCGAACATTTATTCAAATACGTTTTCTGAACAGAAATTCACTATTAGTGCCGCTCAGGAAAGCTCTGCAGAAAATGAAAAATTGGATTGACTCAAACGCAGTGAGACAAACACAAGTTTTTATGGTCCCCCCACCCCCTTTGGGCAATGAAGGAAATTGTTTTACATTTTCTGCAATGAAGAAAACATTTTTCCAGTTTCTGCAATAAGAAACACATCTTCATTTCACGAAGTAAATTTTGTTCACCACTTTTTAAGTGCAGCGAACTTCAGAAATCATGGTGGATGTAAAATGTAAATAAATAATTTTCATTTTATACAGTATATTAACAGAGTGTTTTAACTACTTTTGAGGAGTTTGAAGAACCCAGTAACTTTCCGTGCCTTAAAAGTTTTGAACAATTAATGTCTGTGACAGAGAGAAAAACGTTTTAAACCAACCACAAACTTTTTCTATGGAATTACAAAAAAAAAAAAAAAAAAAAAAGAGGAAAGATACACTGAGTTTCTGACATCAGAAAAATATAGTTAGTGTATTAAACAAAATACTTTTTAAATAAAAAGCATGCATGATAGAAGTTTGTTCATTTAAAATTATCGCATTTATACTACTAAATCAAAGTATTCTGACTTTAGGACCCAAAATCCTTAACTTTTGTTTTCAAAAAGACCATTTTCTAATACACTTCCGGACAATTGCTAAGGACGGATGACAATAGCAACGATAGCAACCATAAAATGGAAGGCAGGAAAATGTGGAAATTAGCATAAGTGCGGGATACAGTAAGACGTGTTGTGAGTATGCAAATTTTGGATTGCCGAACTTGTTCGTGACGTCATAGCGCTGATAAGAGATATAAAGGATTTGACGCTTATTGACCGTTGTTGTTCAAACGCAAAGTTGAAAGGAAAAGATTCAATTGACGAACTTGCAATTTTCAGTATGTCTTCCCGGCATCACCTAGATGATTTTACGCGTGGCCGTGTTATTGGCAAGATTGATGAAGGGTATAAAATAACAGATGTGACCAGGGAGTTCGACGTCAGCCACAGTGTTGTTTCAAGGCTTTGGAAATTATTTCAAACAAATGGAGAGTGTAACAAACGTCACGGGGGAGGTCGTGTTTGCAGTACGACACCTGCAGAAGATCGGTACAGAGTGCTATAAAAAAAAAGACATCGGCGCAGCACAGCTAGTGAGGTAGCAAATCAGTTTATGGCTGCTACTGGCAAGCAGATCTCCAGAAAAACTGTCGCCAGACGTTTGCATGAAGGAGGACTATACGCCCGGCGTCCTGTTGTGTGCATCCCATTGTCCAGACGTCACCGTACCGCCCGTTTGCAATGGTGCCATCAACATCGCAATTGGACTGATAACGACTGGTCTGCTGTCCTCTTCTCAGATGAGAGTAGATACAGTCTATCGTCTGATTGTCGACGACAATTGATCTGGCGTGATAGTGGTACTGCATATTGTCCAGCAAACATACAGGAAAGGGACCGATATCCGACATGTAGTGTCATGGTATGGGCTGGCATCATGATCAATGGCCGTACGTCCCTCTATGTGCTCCCCACTGGGACTATGACTGGCCAACGATACATTAATGATGTTCTGCTACCTCATGTTCCGTGGTGCTGTCGGTGATAGATTCATTTTCATGGACGACAACGCAACATGTCATCGAACAGTCGTTGTCCAGGAGTGTCTTGAGAGCGAGGATATTCAACGCCTCGTATGGCCAGCACGTTCTCCAGATCTGAATCCCATTGAAAATGTGTGGGATGCTTTGGGGAGGAGTCTTGCTGGTCGCCAATGCCCTCCAATAAACAAGGACACCCTCGTCCGTGCACTGACAGAGGAATGGGATAAATTACCCCAACAGCTGCTTGATAATGTTGTACAAAGCATGACACGACGTGTGGAATCTTGCATCGCCCTCCATGGTGGCCATATCCCGTACTGACATCTTACGCCGGAACGCCTGCGGACGGTAATTGCATTTTTTTCACGTTTACGTATTCTGCACAAAATGGCCTGTTTGTCCCTTGAACACGTTTCAAAGCCTTCTGGATTTCAGAGCACAATAAATTGTCTTTCTTGTAATGTCCTGGCATTCTGACATTATTTTATTTCACTTGGCATCCAACCACACTTACTTTTTTATGCGCTATATAGCCGTTTATGATCGTCCTTAGCAATTGTCCAGCAGTGTATTTGAGTGCGCATTGAAATAGATGACACATTGTGATCTGTTAAATACAGTAATAACACTGACTAAAAGTGACTTTCCTTTGGTGCTCCGCACAGCTTTCCGTGGCTTTTGGCTTCGGAAATGCCAGCGCAGCTAAGTCACCAACTTCAGGTGCGTGTTTCAGGGGGTGAAGTTCTAAGAACTAGCCCTTTTTCCTCTCAAGCCCTGGGTCCTGTTGCTTCAGGATAACGCGCGTCCTCACACCGCGAAAACGACTTTAACCCTTTAACGACCATGACACAAAAATCTTGTATAACTCTAAACACCATAACGCCCAAAACTGTCTGTTCGATAACTTGTTTGTTTAATAACAACAATATTGACTGAGGGTGACTTCTGCTGGTCCGAAAACATTTGAAGAACAAGCGAGGGTAGAAAATCTGACTCACTCTAGACAAGCGCTTCGGGTGGCTATGGCCGGGCTTTCTGGGCGTTAAGGTCGTTAAAGGATTAAACACGATCACCGACCAGGGATGGGAGGTTTTGTTCCACCCGGCGTATTCTCCAGACTTCGCCCCGTCGGATTATCACCTCTTTCGCTCCCTGCAACATCACCTGAGTGATACGCACTTCACTTCTGTCGAGGAGGTCCACACTAGAACTGATGACTTCATCAGCTTGAATCAGCCCTCTTTTTTCCGCAGTGGCATTCGGCAGCTCCCTGACCGATGGCTCAAATGTATCCAACACGACGGGGATTATTTCCCTGATTAGGTACGAATTCCGTTTTCTATATAATTTGCTGTCAACGTGTCGTGCCTGTGACCGAGAATTAAGTTGCACACCTAGTATCTGAAAAGTCTCAATGTTTCAGTGCTACGTACTTGTAACATATACGAAATATTCTGTACTGTGTGGAGTAGTACGTCACAACTGTCATGATTATCTAAACTGTATACAATTCCATGAAAATTTTGTATACTTATTCTACTTAGCAGAGGTAGTCACACAGTGTTGAATGTCAGTAACAGAAGGCTGATCCGAGGAATATACAAAAACGGGGGCAGGGCAATTGCCGGAAGTTATCCGCCATATGGTTACAAACATAATTTTTCCATTAATATACGAAAGAAATTGCTGAAAGGTTTCCGAAAATTTAGAAATTTCTCTTAATATATTAGAAACGGCAATTTCACATTATTGTACGAAAATATTGTTCGAAAGTTTTTAAATATTTAGAATTTTCTGTTATTAAACAGATAAAGATAATCAGGAGTATTTCTTAATGAAGGAAATACGGGATTACACCATTGTACAACACAAATTTGGAAGTTGTGAATCCGTTTATTGGTGAATAATTTTTCCATTAATACACTGCTGGCCACCCAAAATGCAACACCAAGAAGGAAGCATACGATTGGCCTAAAATTCGCAGCATGCGCCGTCCGCGAGAAGACATGCAAACGATTAGCATTGCCCAAATCATGTGCGCCCGGCACGCCACCGAGAAGCACTATGAGAAGGGTGCACAGAAGGCGGGATGTAAGTAGTGGAAGTGTGTTGTGCTGCCGGACCTGTGCGTGGGAAGCTTCCTGACGCATCGTCGCAGAATACCGCAGTTATTCCAGCACGTTTCGGAGTTCGACGGAGGACGAATAATGGCTTATCGCGACAGCGGTTTATCGTGCCGAGACAACGACGCCCGTGTGGGACGACATCCAGCCACAGTGAGGCGAGTATGAATACGGTGGGTGCAGGAGGGACGGACGAACTGACGTGAGAGATTGCCGCAGCCGCGGCACACCACCGAACGAGAGGACCGGTATGTTGTGCGGCGGGCATTGACGGCTCGCACCGCCACATCACGAACATTAGCGCAGGAATTAGGCTGTGTTGCGCAACAACCTGTGTCAGCACGTACCGTTCGACGTCGTCTGCAGGAGCGGGGACTTGTCGCACGGCGACCATTGCCCCGATTATCATTGACGTTACACCACCGGCGACTACGGAATGGCACGACATTGTCTTCTGCGACGAATCCCGCTTCAGCCTTTAACACCATGATGGTCAGATCCGCGTGTGGCGGCACCGCGGCGAGAGACTGTATGACGCCTGCATTATGCATCGTCATACCGGTCCGTCGCCTGGCGTTATGGTTTGGGGCGCAATTGGATATGACACCCGCACCCCTCTGGTACGCACCGCCGATACACTCAACAGCCACCGCACCATCTCCGACGTTTTGGAGCCTGTAGTCCTCCTTTAACTGCAGGACCTGCCAGCGGCCACGTTTCAACAGGACAATGCGCGCTCGCACGTGGCACGCATCGTGCAACAATTCTTCATGACCCACCAGGTGTCACTGCTGCCGTGGCTCCTCTGTTCTCCCGATATGTCGCCCATCGAACACGTCTGGTCGCTGATCGGCAACCGAGTGGCCCGGCAAGCACCACCCGCGGCTACGCCTCATGAACTGTGGCAACGTGTGGAAGCAGCCTGGACCGACATACCCCAAGCCCACATCCAAAGCCTCTTTCGTTCGATGCCGCGGCGTGTAGCGGCCGTTATTGCCAGCCATGGGGCCACACGAACTATTGATGTCTGCGTGTTCCGCAAGTCACATGGGCCTGTAAGCTCAATCGTTTCATCCTTGTATCTGTTGTTACGTGTCGAGTAAATCTCGCTTTGCTATCTCGTGTCATTCTTGGTGTTGCATTTTAGGTGGCCAGCAGTGTATATGAGAGCAATTGAGAAAGTTTTTGGATATTATGTGACTTACTATTCATGTCATATTTTCAGCAATAAACGGATTCCGTGCCATTTTTCACAACTTTCTATTAATTCAGGTATGAAAAATCCGTGAAATTAAGTTGTTTTCAGTTATTTCACGGAAAAGGTTGAATCAGAAATATTCTCCGTTAATTCACGAAAGAGTGATGAAAAATGGCACGAGATTTTCATAAAACTTCTTACAGTGTGAGCGCAATGAGTTTTCAAATATCATCGACTAACTTTTCTTCCATTTAGGATATCTCCCACTCTTCGCCTTCTTGCACGGTTCTCAAATATGTTTCAAAAATGATTCGAATTGAATTGCTAGTTTGAAGAACGATTTTGTACCTTGTATTCACCAATTAAAATTTCAACATGGACATTCAAAATAGCTTTCCTCATCGTTGCAAAAGTTCGGTCGAAATTCAAATCAGAGTGAGATACAGTGGCGAACCGCCCCCAGCCCCCTCCCCTCGCAAAAAATTATTTACCACGCTTAACGGTATTTCAGTACATCAAATTCTTTGGACCTGGAAGTATTTTTCGTAAAACCAGAATGATTACACTTTATTGTGTGAAACACAAATCTGCACATGGTAATTAAAACGATTGCCTAGTTTCACACCAATACAAAGTGCTCCAAAATAATTACGCCAAAGTTAAAGATGTCATGCAAATTTTATTCCTTTAGGGAACTAAAGACAGCCTCCTTGAAACGCCCCAGGATCGCACACATAAACGTAATTGTCGTGTGACAATGTCCAATGATCTTTTCCGGTTTATATGAAAATGCATTACTTAAGTAAGCAAGGTAATAAGTAACAACGAAGAACTGTGACGCAAAATACGTGAAACTACTTAAATTGTATACTCTCACACTTAACTCATGTCACAAGTTTGCACATAGTAAGAAAAAAAAAATATTTTGATTCTCTCAGTAAAAAAAACAAGAAAGATGACACCGAATTTTCGGGTGTCATAAGCACGTCTTTTGAATCCGTTCTGACACAAATTAAATTTATCAAAGCTATTCAAAGTCAATGGAACCGGTATGGAAAACAATAGTATCTGACGGAAGAAAGAAGTTTTTCAGTTGGGTCTTTAATCCCTCAGATATTGCTGTAAACGGAATCGTGAGCTTACGAACTCTTAGAAACAGAGTTATCGACAAAAATAAGATGTAACTTTACGTCCCTTGGTGGGAAAATCATGCATTATTTCAGGAAGAAAGTATTCACAAAAGGTTTATCCATATGAGCGGTATCGGTCCAAGAAAAAAAAATTTTAGTCGAGTTTTCAGGAGCCCAGATTTTGCTACAAATACATCAGAAGTAGAAATTAACACTTATGACCCCTGGTGGCCAAACTATTCTTTACCAAACATTAGAAATTACGTGAAAAATATTTTCCGTCAGGTCTAGTATGCGATACAGTAGGAATTTTTCAAATCAGAGTTTTAGGAGCAGAAAACGCAATTTACCTTTGAGCCCCCTAGCGGAAAGTCTAGGATTTAATTGAAAATTTTAAATTTACAGGAAAAACATTTCGCATCGGAAACACTATCCAACAAAGAAGGGATTTTTCAAATAGGACTTTTAGAAGTAGAGATATTGACAAAAATAAGATATACATCTACACCCCTGGCGTAGAAACCATGCATTATTTCAAGAAGAAAATGTTCCTAAAATGTTTGTCGACATGAGTAGTATGGGTCCACAAAAGACTTTTTTCAATCGAGATTTTAGAAGCTCATATTTTGCTGCAAATACATCAGAAGCTGAAATTAAGACTTACGCCACCTGGTGGCCAAACAATTTTTTACAAAAATTTGAAATTACGTGCAAACGATTTCCCATCAGGAGCTGTATCCAGTGCAGAAAGAATTTTTTAGATCGGAGATTTAGAAGCAGAGATATAGGGGGAAACGAAATTTACTTTTACGCCCCCTAGCGGAAAGTCTATGAATTACGTGAAAATTTTGAAATTATATGGAAAAGCATGCGGCACGGAAAACACTATCCAACAAAGAAGGAATTTTTCAAATCGGACTCTTAGAAGTCGAGATATTGACAAAAATAGATATACATTTACGCCCCCTGGCGTAGAAACCGTGCACTATTATAAGAAGAAAATGTTTCTAAAAAGTGTGTCGGCATGAGTAGTATCAGTCTACAAACGACGTTATTTTCAATCGAGAATTTAGAAGCTCATATTTTGCTGCAAATACATCAGAAGCGGAAATTAAGGTTTACGCCCCCTGGTGGCCAAACCGTTTTTTACAAAAATTAGAAATTATGTGCAAACGATTTCCCATCAGGAGCTGTATCTGGTGCAGAAAGAATTTTTCAGATCGGAGATTTAGAAACAGAGATATAGGGGAAAACGCAATTTACCTTTACGCCCCCTAGCGGAAAGTCTATGAATTACTTGAAAATTTTGAAATTATATGAAAAACATGCGGCCCGGAAAACACTATCCAACAATGAAGGAATTTTTCAAATCGGACTCCTACAAGTTGAGATATTGACAAAAATATGATATATATCTACGCCCCCTGGCGGAGAAATTGTGGAATATTTTAGGAAGAAAATATTCCGAAAAGGTTTATCGATGTGAGTGACATTTTCAATTGATATTTTAGAAGCTCAGATGTTATGGCAAATACATAAGAAGCAATAATTAACACTTACGCCCCCTGGTGGCCAAAGTATTCTTTACCAAAAATTCGAAATTATATGCAAAAGATTGTGCATCAGGCGATGTAACCGCTGAAAAAAAAAAAATGTTCAAATCGGAGTTTTAGAAGAAGAGTTATCGGAAAAAATGCAATGTACTTTTACGCCCCCGTAGCGGAAAATCTATGCGTAATTTGAAAAAGAAACTATATCCAAAATACTCTTCGCCATAAATGGAATCGAAAGATAAAATATTTTTTTCAATCGGATGTTTAGAAGCAAATATGTGGAATAAAACGTATTTTTGAATTCGACATCATTTGCATTTACGCCCTCTAGGGGCGAAATTGTACATCGTAAAAAAAAAAAAAAAACGAAATAAAGGATCATCATGCGCATATTTCAAGCTTTCGAATGAAAGAAGAATTTTTTAAATCGGACTAATAGTTGCAGAGATACCGTGGGTACATACGGACTGACGGACGGACAAACCGATAACATAAGCACAATTTTTTTTTACAAAAGACGTGCTAAAAAAACAACAACTAGAAAAAACGACACAGCTCTCTGATTCTTCGCTTCAGTGAAAAACACCTTTTAAAAAGTTCATTATATTCTGAAGGGTGCGTAGTTATGTGCAAACGTTTGTAATACATGACACCTTAACTTCAAATCAAAACGATGATTACGTGTAGAAAATATACATTAATTATAAACAAACCGTCGATACACGATTAAACTCATGGTTGCAGTAAAGGACTCCCTACGAGAACATCAATCAGTACGTATCACATACTTGACAACTATGAGTTTAATTGTGTATGGACGATTTGTTTTTAATTAACGTACCTTATGCTCCTTGACATAAAAATTCCACCACTGAACTGATAATTCTTCCACTTTCTTTTGTTAATACACGCGTACGTAGACAAGAACTTTAGCTAGGGTCGTGAAAGGGGACCTCAAATCCTGTGGATCAGCTCCTTTCTCGTCATCCAGTTTTTATGAACTTAAAGCAACGAAAATGTTTTCTAAAGATTTTACTGAAAAAAAAATTGCTTTTATTTTTAATACTTCATTCAAAGCAGCCTGAATTCCTGGCCGCAAATTGTTTTGTAAAATCTTTCTTGCAAAGGCTAACACGCGTCCCTCAAACCCCGAAAAACTTGATTGTAGTACTCCTGTTTTTTCACTTTATGTCTCATGCCCGACTTTAATGAAAGCCGACCATGAGGAATTCATAAAGAATTGTTTAGGATTTTTTTTCATTTCCTGAATCACATTGAAACACACCTGTTACTCACTTTCATACCATTTACTTAATCTAAAGATTTATCTAAAAAATGCAAAATTTATTTAAGCTACTATTTTGCAGAATAGATACGTAAAGAACACTATAAACGAGTTCCTGGGTTAAAAAACACCAAGTTAAAATATTTAAGAACACCAAGTTAAAATATTTCACACAGATATACTATTCAAACTAAATTTCATGTGGATCCAAGAGATAAAATCTCACAGTATAAATTATAACAATATTCCTTGTTGATTATTTGGTCTGATAGAAGGTATTCATGATACACAGGACTGCGATCTGACCGCAGTGTTCTCCTTTTTTAAGGACATTGACTTTTTTAACCTAATCTAGTTTTTACCGTATTCATTTCCATCTTTCATTTTTACCGCTTCATCCTGTTTTTAACCTTGTGTACGTGTTTTATTGATTTTGTTCTCTTTTGATGTCTTATGTTTGGCGCTCTTTGGCCAACCCTGGCCCTTGCGCCATTAAAATCTACTTACCAACCAATCAACCATGATACACAGTTTCCACATGATTGGAAAAACAAAACAAAACAACAGTCAGCATAGTCTTGACATTACTGCTTTTGAGTTCTTTTTTGGGTCTGGGAGAATTTGGGGTATTCCATTGTGAAGACTGGGCGTCGGTTTCGGAGTCATACCCATAACATCGTATTCATCGTATATTCATCGATACATTCATCGCATTCATCATGTATTAATCGTCTACATTCATCGTATTCTTCATGTATTCATCGTATACATTAATCATATTCATCATGCATTCCATTGTGAGACTGGGCGCCGGTTTCTGTGTCATACCCATAACATCATATTCATCATGCATTCATCGATACATTCATCGTATTGTAATAGCGGTAATTGTAAATAACCTTTAATAATAGCGTAATGAAACGGGAATGTTTATTTTATGAAATGTAATGTAATGTAAATATATTTTAATTGTTGAATTTTAATGAATATGTAAATAATTTAGAATCCTTGCAGTTTTAGAATGATTTAAAACTAATCGTGGGAATGTTAGAATTGTCCTCCATTTTCTTGTAAACACAGCTGAACACGCTGCACCATATTCAGTGACGTCTCATGTAGAGTACGAGCAGTAACATTGCCAATTTCAGTCGTGATTGTTTCACGCAATGCATCCAATGTTTTTGGATGGGTTTTGTAAACTCTATCCTTTAAGTAGCCCCATAAAAAAAAGTCAGGGGAAGTTAAGTCCGGAGATCGGGGAGGCCATATGTTTTTGGAAATTAATCTGTCATCAAAGAAGCTGGTTACGAGTTCCATTGAGACTTTCGATGTGTGACACGTAGCGCCATCCTGCTGAAAGCAGCCCTCTGTCAATTCAATGTCATTAAGTTGTTCCACAAATTCATTGAATATGCGGCAATAAACGTTAGTGTTTACAGTCTCAGAGAAAAAAATGGGGTCCATAATTTTCGTAGACGAAACCGCACACCATACACCAACCTTTTGTGAATGCATCGGTGTTTCACACATAACGTGTGGGTTTTCGGCAGTCCAGTATCTGCTGTTTTGCGAATTGACGTAGCTTGACAGATGAAACCAGGCTTCATCCGTAAACAATGTGATGGAGAGAATATCAGATCGCAAATTAAGAACATTTTGAAACCATTTGCAGTAACTTACTCTCTTTCCCTTGTCCGGTTCCTGCAGCTGATGGATTACGTGCACTTTAACTTTAAATGGTCGAATATTCGCTTTCTTTGCTGCCCTTTGACAAGTTCCGTATGAATATCCTGTCTGCTGGCTTAATCTACGCAACGATTTCGTCGGAGATTGAAGTAAACGTTGTCGAACATCGTCCACACGCGTTTGGGGCATCGGAGGGTGATGTCGACCGCTACCGCTGAGAAGAGAACCGGTTTGCTTCAGTTTTTTTGCCATCGACAGAATTGTTGACTTGCTTGGCACTTTTCGAACTCCAAACTCTCTTCGAAATGCTCGTTGCGTTTTGATGACAGAATTGGTTACCCAATACGATTTCACTAAAAAAACACGCTCTTTAACAGAGTACTGCCTGTTTCCGAATGCACGCAAGTGAATGACAACGCAACAACAAACAAATCACGAGCTGAGTTACAGTTACGGTTAACAATCTTCTTTACGGTGGCGGTTTTCATTCTCCAGGAGTTGCTGCTTCTATTGAAAAAAAGAAGAAGTTCCTTGCGCGATCCCTTGCAAAATATAAGTTTTTTTCAGGGTACTGGTTTAAATGGATCACCCTGTAGAAGAAGGCTTTTTTTAGAGTTTTAAAGCGACTCATTAGGAAGGACTTCCGTTCTCGAGTCAAGGGTTTCCTTTGGGGAGGTGATTAGGAATGGAGACGGAATGAGAAAAAGGTGTTCGGACAGAGGCTTCAGGCTGGTTTTTGGAAGTAGTGGGAAGACAATAGGAGAACGAGACTTCGAGGGTAGGAATGATGACGTGTGTTAGGGGAGAATGCGTCTGACGTGAGTAGAGCGAAGTGGCGAGACGTTGAAGGGAAGGAGTAAGTTTTGAGAGGGGAGGTTGTCTCCGCTTTCGAGCAGTAACCATGAATGAATAGAGAGGAGTTATAGAGCATGAGAGATGGTCTAATCACAGGTGATCAGGAGTAATAATTAAATTAAGCAAAAACACGACAATGAAGGACATTATCAAACGTTAACTGACTTCTGTTAAATGATCTATTCGTACTCTATTGATGTGTACAGTGCTCAAGGAACCTGTCAATCTTCTGATTCAAACCTATTTCGGTAATATATGGAAAGAGATGAAACAGCACTGTGACAGTATTCATCATGTATTAATCGTCTACATTCATCGTATTCCTCATGTATTCCATTGTGAAGACTGGGCGTCAGTTTCGGGGTCATACCAATAACATCATATTCATCATGCATTAATCGTATACATTTATCGTATTCACCATGTATTCATCGTATACATTCATCGTGTTCATCATGTATTCCATTGCGAAGACTGGGCGTAGGTTTCGGGGTCATACCCATAAACCATTCATCACCAGTCATGATAGTTTAAAAAAAAAAAAGTTTTGGTCGTGTTTGACGCAGGTCACTAGCAGCTGAAACACGGGCCTGTTTTTTTGCTCAGCTGAGAACAATTTTGGGACAAATTTGGCTGAGACGTGTTTCATACTCAAATCGTCCGTAAGAATCGACCGAACAGAACAGAAATTTATGCTGAAGTTTTAAGATAACTCATAGTGATTCGGGGATTTTTCCGCACAACAGTGGGCACAAGTTCGACATTGTTCATGAATCTCAACACTATCATTCAAAAGTTCATACCACTCTTAAACTTATACACGACTCATACAATCCTCCCCATAGGATTTCTGTAACTTTAAGTATGTGTTTTTCAAGTTTCGGCAAGTTTTTGACAAAATCTGCTGCGAATTCGTTGATCAATTTTTTACGACATGACAGATGCGAAGAAGAGATTCACACACTAAGAAAAAAGCACTACCGTAACAAAACTGAACGAGCAGAGGAGAGGTGACTCACGGCACATGCGCAGAAGGTTCCAAGATCAACCTGTGGTAAACCACTTCCTGCTGTGCTGCACTATTTCGAACTTATGCAACCATTTTTGATCACACCTCGTTTCAACCATTTTTTATCACACCTCGTATGCTTTATACTGCTTTGTTTTAATTTTACATGGCATTACACAGCGACCTCTCCAAATTCGGTAACACGGCGTAAATACAGCAGTTCGGTTTGACTCCGAAAATTAGGGCATTTTTCTGGAAGTTGGTTTCCATTAAATAGTAAAACGAGATTTTTTTATTCTGTTTTCGGAGTTCTTTTGGTGGCTCGTAGATTGGGAAGGACAACTCAGGCAATGAAAGTGTAACTCCCCAGCCATCCAGAGAAACAGCTGATCACATGTTGGATGAGAAGTGTTTCGAATTTTTGTTACGCTTCGGAGTACCCCATAACGATTCCTGTAAGCATTTACTGCTATAGGAAGCGGCCGAACCATAATTTTAGGACACCAGTTTTAAGGGAGGGACCCCAGCGTCGTACCGCATCCGGTACTTGAACTCGGGCACCAACTCGAATAATTAGCCAGCAGCTCGCGCCTTTAACCACTCGACAACGGTAAAAATACCGCTGGAGAAAATACCCCAGAAAACTGAAAAGCGGTACAAATACCACCAGAAAAACGGTTCACTCATCAAACAGAAGTCATTGCTCTTTCCAGGTTTATAAGTGAGTCACGGAAAAAGTCTCATTGCTCGCCACCGAGAATCGAACCCAGGTCTTCCAGTTATGCGCCGGACATGCTTCCACTTCACAACAGCGGCCTCGAATTTCTCCAGACTCGCGTACGACTAACTGCCAAGCCTCTTGGCAGGTTGCTTCTTGGAGTACCGCACAATGCTGGGGATTCACCAAAGATGGCAAGTGTCTGTATTAATTATTCATTCGTCTTCTAGTTATTTGTCCAGTTGCTGCTTACCATCTTTGGTGAATCCCAGCATTGTAAGGAGCTCCAAGAAGCAACCTGCCAAGAGGCTTGGCAGTTAGTGGTACGCGAGTCTGGAGGAATTCGAGGCCGCTGTGGTGCAGTGGAAGCATGTCCGGCGCGTAACTGGAAGATCATGGGTTCGATTCCCGGTGGTGGCCAATGAGAATTTTTCCGTGACACTTATAAACGTGGAAAGAGCGATGACTTCTGTTTGATGTTTCTAACCCACGTCAAGTGTCTATATTAAACGGTTCACTGTAAACTGCCACACAGGAGCACTGATGTGTGGCAGTGTTCCGGTGTGGCAATTTACCGGCAACCCTGACACACATCTTTCAGCAACTTGCAACTTTGAAAATTGCCACATGTTTTTCATTAAGGGGTCGGGCACAAATTGCTGTTCCTCCGAAGAACACTTTGAATGTGTGACAATTTTTCCGGTGGGGCAGTTTTCCAAGGTGCTTAACGAGGGGAAGGAACTCTTTTGTTTGTCTGAATTTTAATGCCGGTTCATACGAGTTTAAGGAAACTGGCCGCAAAAGTTTAAGGGGAGGGGGGGCTATAAAGATTGCCGTTTCTGGGCCTACATTGAGAACTGAATTAGGAACTCCAAACGAATTTCGAGAAAACGTTCCATGTAAGCCAAGCAAGAATTGTACTTTGATTTGAGGAAATAAATTCCCGAGGATCCGAGGTACACTTGGTTTGGGGGGCTATACCCCCAACTTCCGTATTATTATATTCTGGGCCGCTGGAGTCTGTCAGTGTATCCATGATGTTCACCTTCAATCGTTACATGACCAAGAATTTTCAGGAGGGTGGGGTGAATTCACCCTCCCTCCCAGTTTCTAAGAGCTCTTCAGGGGTAACATCGAGGATACACTGACCGACTCTAGAGGTCTAGAATATAAAATTACGGAAGTTGGGGATAGAGCCCTCCTAACCAAGCACCAATTTCTGGGGAGGGGAGAAGGGCCATACATAGTCTGGCACTAAACACAACATGAGGCGTAGAAATTGCGAGTAAATCCCTTACCCTGAACACTTCTCTAGAAACTTGGGGAAGGGTAAATTCACCCTACCCTCCTGAAAATTCATGGTCGTGTACAGAATCATTATACACTGGCGTGCAAAAACTAAGGACGAGGCGGTTTTTCGAATGTAACGTCGTGCAGAAGTGCTCCACATCGACTCAAATCATACCATAAGATCCATAAGATGTAAAAATATGAGACAAGTGAGCAAAACCGTCCAAACAAGGAATCCATAGGATACAGAGGCACTTTATTGAAAAGGTAGCTTTGAGCACAACTGGACAGAAGACAGAAACGTCCATGTGACAGGCGGCTGCCAAGAAAAATCCAGTCTTTAGTAGGTGATATGATCACCCCTGACTGCGTTGCAGGATGTACAATGTCTGTCCATGCTGAGGACGAGGTTGTTAAGGAGCTGTTGAGGTATCGCGGCCCATTCCTCTTGTAGTGCCAATCGCAGCTGTAGAACCGTTGCTGACGGCGGGTGACGTGCTGCCAAGCGTCTCCCGAGAAGATCCCACACGTATTCCATTGGATTTAGGTCCGGGGACCTTGCAGGAAAATCCATGCGTTGAATATCTTTACTCTCCAACAACTCTGTGACAGCCACTGTACGATGAGGTGTAGCGTTGTCGCCCATGAAGAGGAACGCAGGACTCATAGCACCTCTAAACAATAGCGGACACCAATGACTGAACCTCTTTGGAAGATGTGGAGGTCAGTACGGCTACCAAGCATGATACCGCCCCAAACGAGAACTACGCCACCTCCAAACCGGTCCCTTTCGATGATGTTGTAGGTGTGATTGCGTGTTCCCTGCTCTCTCCAGATGTATATACGTCCAGAACCGCTCGTCAGACTAAATAGGCTCTCATCCGTAAAGAGAAATCGGCCCCATTGCTGATGTGTCCAGTTCTTGTGTTCCTGGTACCACAGAAACCGCCGTCTCCGATGAGCAGGCGTTAATGTCACACACCGTACTGGTCGTCGTGCAAATAGACCACATTTGTACAGCCTCCTGGCAATGGTAAAACGCGATAAAGGACGCCCAGTTGTCTGTTGCATGTGCCTTGCGATTTCTCCCGCTGTCTGCCGTCTGTCTCTTCTCGCCTGTAGGACAACATACCAGTCGTCCGCCGCCGTGGTTGCATGTGCCTTGCGATTTCTCCCGCTGTCTGCCGTCTGTCTCTTCTCGCCTGTAGGACAACATACCAGTCGTCCGCCGCCGTGGTTGCTTGTGGACGACTACTGCTAAACTCTCGGACAGCTGTTCCTGTCGTTTGAAATGCTCTCCAAGCTCGTGAAACGATGCTGTGGGCGATCTCGAACTCTTCGGTCTCACTAGTCACACTTCCACCTTCTTCCAACTATCCAATGACGCGACCTCGGGTAAATTCATCCAGATGTCGTCTACTGGAATGCCTGTTGGCCGTATCACACGGTGGCAGCAACTCGACGTCGTTGAAACCGATGTACACCGTGCAATAACTCTCACCGAATTGCTTAGCGTACACCGCCCGTGTGCTTTATACCCTTCCGACCCCCTACGTCATGCTGCATATATGCGCATGCCCTGCCGTACCGGACCCCAGTCTATCTCCTAAGTGGTCTTTCGGTCCGTTCTGCCTGCTCGTTCCGCTGTTACGCTAATTTCTCCTCTTCGTCCTTAATTTTTGCACACCAGTGTATAATACATGGTAGACTGTTATTAACAAACGGACAAAGCGTCGAAGGTAACTGTAAAAATGCATGATATTGGCAGATGTAAGTGTTTGATCTGCTGGGGGTATTTCCTTCAGGGATATTTTTTCCAAAGCGGAAGAAATACCCCGTCCAATGGGTTTTAGTTGATTGTACAAGTAAATCGCTTTAGTATTACTGCAAGAATGACTTCCTTTCATTCTGTTTCACCGCATGCAGTTTATGCATGTAGAGTATTATTAACAAACGGAGAAAGCGTCGAAGGTAACCGCATGGGAGATGTGAGTGTTTGATCTGTTGGGGGTATTTCCTACGGGGGTATTTTTTACCGCTTTTCCGTTTTCAGAGGTATTTTCTCCTGGGATATTTTTACCTACATCCCTCGGCAAAAAGAACGCCGCTAGACTTCGAAATCAGGATGGGTGACGGGTGGGTGAGCATTATTACTGGTGGGGCAAACTTCATAGCATTTTTTTTTTTTTTTTTTTTTTTTTACTAAATACGGAAAGCACTCATTTTTAATGCTTTTTACTACCGGGTACAAAGGACTTCGTGCAATACCCCCTCCAACTGGACACACGCACACGGGTCTGACTAGTTACGCCACTGGTGTAAGATACACGTTTTGCTAGAATGTCGTCTTCAACTCTTAATGCATGGTCTTAAATCGCTTTTCAAAATTTTGCATTTATCTTTACGAAAATAGTACTGTACTTGAACAATTTAAAGGAAAACGTCGTTTTTTAAAAATCTAAATCAAATTTTAAGACGTGTCACGCAGACACAACACCTCCCCCTCCCCTCTCCTTAACAGCCCCTTCCTTCATGCCAGCAACTTTGCCTTGCATTCCTCTCTACAAAGCAGTCGTCAGCCATTTCCTGCACTTTTACTTTCCCGGGCAGTCTTAAGAGCACTACTGTATATTTAGACTCTATTTTCCGTGTTGAAATCCCCTTTTTTGTATAAAACAAAAACAAACAGCAGGACAATTAGTACAGACACCACAGTAAATACTTATACACACTTGACATTAGCCCACCATGGCCATACTATTGTCTCCCACTTCCGTACGTGCCATTTCTGTACAAAAGGAATTTTGTCCCATTTCCGTACATAGCAAATCGGTTAGTGCCATTTCCGTACAGTTTCACCGCGCCTGGTATCAGACGTGGGGAATCTAAGGAAAAATGTAAATGCTGATCCTCTGTCGAGTTCTTCTGATGTCATAGAGATCATCATTCATTGTCTTCGTCAACCAATAGGCGCTCATGATAGGGTAAGTGGGAAATGCAACAAAAGCTGAAGAGTAAACAGGTTGTCCATTAACTCCATCTTTACAGTCGTCAGCATTCGTCGTAGATGTTTAACTTCAAAACCGCGGAAAAAAAACTTTTTCTTTTTAATATTTTGTTCAAAGCTGCCGTCAAAAATTCCGGGATACTTCTTTAACCAGTTTCGTTTAAAGTTTCCACAAAAGATTTTGTAAAATCTTTTTCCGAAGGCTAGAAGTTCTAATAGCTGTGAACCCTCCCACAGTAGGGAGGGGAGGGGGCGCAAGGGCGATCAGTACGCCCCCGATCCTCTGTCTTCCTTCACGCATATCTCACTGCTCACGGATCATCACATCTGTGTACGGAAATGGCAGTAGCGCACCTGGATGTGTAAGGAAAGGGGACAAAAATTGATTTCTACGGAAATGGCACGTACGGAAGTGGGACGACCCCAGCCATACAATCACGAAAAAGAGGCTTAAACTAAGGAATTGGAGGAGTGGTGGACAATTGAATTTTCATGGCCCTACGGATGCTATTTTGAGAACTTTTCTACGGAGAAGTAAACAACGCACTTCCTAGTGGAAAATACGAAGGGCTATACATGAAATAAAACACATGTCCAGATTATATAATTTAAAGCGAAATATACTGAAAAACGACCCACTTTAAACTGGGAGGGAGGCATGGTGGGCAAGAAAAAATGAGCTCACTCTCGCGTCGCCTTGGCAACGTCCATGCTCGGCAACCACGGTGGCATTGGAAGTGGTGTTCAGTAGCGTCGTTTGGAGAGAGTGTATATTGTAGCACCACTTTCCAACATTGTTTTCCTTCTGCTTTTTATTCTTGCCTTGATAACGTTTTGCTATGAGCACATTTCATCAAATTTTTTTATTAAAATAATTTCAAAGATTACTTACCTACATGAACTTACTGAAATCTTGACGGAAGCTCAGTCCTACCATACAGTGAAACAGCATGTTTAGATATCGAGGTTCTTTCCTCTTGTAAAAATCTCGCAGTACAACACAGAAAACTTTGAGCATATAATTCAATCAACACTTCTCTGTTAGTAAACCTAGACAGTAACTATCTTTATTGTTCCCTTGTTGGTGTTCTGCGGAATCCTTGCGTCTACTAGAAGATTCAAAATAACATTCAAGCAGAAAAGAATTTTGTTCAGAATAATTTTCCTTTGTCTCTACGTTCTTCATACGCAATATTTCGGTGGAGATTGACCGATGTATTGCCAACTAATTTGAAGGGAAACGAAGAAATTATCCTTAGTTTTGACTGAGGGAAAAAAACACGTATGCACGATGTTTTCACCTGTAAAAATAATCTGCTTTCCACGGGACAACGACTAAGATAGCAACTCAAATAAAAACAGGGATATAAAAACCTGTAACGGTCACTATGTTGCTTCATTGCTTTGTATTAGCTAAAATTTTAAATCTTGTCCATAAAAGGAAACTTTTCAAATCATAAGAAATCTCCACAGCTTTTCGACCCCGCAAAATTTCATTGGGAATGACTTTAATTAAATGATGATTTTCAAAATGAAATACAGGAACTTCTTAGAAATTTAGGTACACATATTTTGCAAATTCTTCTCCTACAAATCGCGATAACGACGGCGTTCACAATTAACTGGAAATTAGCGAGCAAGCAACTCCACTTGCTCTTTATTTTCGAGGAATTTCAAATCTTTATGTTAAAATTTTTCCTGTTTCGAAGGAATTTGTTTAAATTTATTCAACGTACTAAGGAATTTATGCTGAATTAACTTCAGACATCAGTTTATACATGAATTAAAAGAAGACTCATTGATTAATTCTTTTGGTGTCTTTTACTGAAAGCCAATCCATCTTATTCAAATATACATTTCCTGAGTTTTTGTTCTGCAGTTCTACACATGAGCAAAAACAAAACGTACAAATCGATCAAATTCTGCATCTGATAAATCGATTAAATTTTGCATCTGATAAATCGATTAAATTCTGCATCTGATAAATCGATTAAATTCTGCATCTGATAAATCGATTAAATTCTGCATCTGGAATCCAATTTTTAAGTGCGCTTCATTACAAGAATTTTTAAAGAAAATAAAAATAATTTTTAACAAGTGCAAATTTGCAGGTGCATTTAATTTTTTAATTTCAAGTTTTACGCGCATATTTATGTGTAAATTGCATATCATATGGATGTTTACTGACACAAACACTTCAGATTCGCTTCTCTCCATAAATTCGTTTACCATTACTTCCTCCAACTTAGCAAATATTCTGAACACACATGTATCGTGTATAAAAGCTCTTGATAACTGCGAAAAAAGCTTTAGTCTGCAAATAAAATGGGAAACACCGCACTAGAATAAACGGAAAAGAAATAATAATGGCTCTGATTTTTGACCATGTCACTCTATCATTATTGACTAAAGAACTGTTACATATTCAGTTGCGAAACTTCTGGTATTACGAACAGTTTGAATGTTACTTAGTTTGTATTCAGATAGAAGGAAAGGGGAATATCACTAAAAAAGAACCAACTAAAAACAGAATAATGTCAATGGGCTTGTATTTAGCTATTATGTGAAACAAATATATGACAGCACGGGCAACAGACCTTGTGTATTTTCACTTTCGTGAAATTAAGAGTCTAATTTCTCGGTTAGGATTGAAAGAATGCCAGCTAGAGTTACAAACTTTAAAAGAAAATAGAAACTTACCTTCGTCTCTTCATTTTCAGTATCACACTGAAACGAAAACAAATTATTTTACAACCACGCATTCAATGCATTAAGCAATAAGAACAGTAATTTATTATATTTCATCTCACAAAAGTTTTAGATAAATTTAGTTCTTTTTTTTATCCAGAGGGGATTTAATGACCCCGTAAGGCCATAAGCAGCCAACCGGCCCTAATTTAGAGGCACTGGTTTGTGTACCTAAATTAGGGACGGGTGGCTGTCCAATCTAGGGGCACAAACCTTTGACTAGTTCATAATGTTATGTTTAAAAGTACAGTAATACTGTTTTAACATTACATTATGAACTAGTCAAAGAAGGTGTACATATCACCCATCACCCTCATCTAATGATGAGGTAAGTCGTAACACAGTTGAGTTAGCGGAAGGTCATCCAAGATATTAAAAAACAACAACTTTATAGCGTTTAAGTGGAGATGGAGAATAAAATCATGTTTAAGTGGAGATGAGAATAAATTAATTCTTGCAGCTTCTAGAAAAATCAACACGTCTCTGTCTGCTATGTTACATGGCCGACTTTCATAGACATATAGCTTTTGGCACACGTATATTTCTATAAACTATTAGTATGTAATTATTATTTGCAAATTGTGTAATTTCATTACCAAATAATTCCATTGCGTTTGAATGACATTATTAAATAACTAGCAACCGAAAAAGCAATTTAGAATTTACAGCGAAACTAAAGAGAGACGATTATTGCGTTCAACAAGCGACTATCTTTCTCTTTGCAAAACCATTCTTTGTCTGTCATTTGCCAATCGAGATTCTGTTTCTTGGAAAGTTTCATTATGACGGGATAAACAGATTCTTTTAGAGTCCTATGTACTACGACCTATATTCGATTTTCATCTCGGCATAATGTTAATACAATATTTAAATTTTAATTAAAGAGCTACTCAAAGAGATACATACGTGTGGCCGAAACACAACTACGCATTTAGTCTATGCGAGCGCCGATAAACCAATTCTTTCAGCGTCCGATGTAACTACGCATTTAGTCTGTGGCCTTACGTGCTGTCAGACCGGCCGCCGTGCATGCGCCTCGCGTTTTTTCCCCAACGGCCGCCGCGCATGCGCATCGCGTCTTTTCCCCAATGAGCATAAAAGTTTCGTAAACCGGTCGTCGGGCATCGTTGTTTAGGCAGTGGAAGCCACGAAAGAATGCGAACGGCGGTTTTTCCTTTGACTTGTCACTATAATTGTTACTGCTCGGCTCCCTTTTGTCATAGATTAATGTTTCATGCACCTAAACCTTCCTCGACAAATGCTCTATAGAATGGTGAAAGCCGCATCAAAATCCGTCCAGAGATTCTCGAGATTAGCCCGAACAAACAGACAGACGCCTACCGGGGACTTTATTTTATGCTATGTATAGAATGAATTATATCCTCTTCATTGTAATGCATTACAGATTAATTCCATTACCTTGTGCGAACCATACTTGGGATTACATTGTAATGAATTACCAGTTACTGCATTACTTTGTAATGCATTACACGTTAATTGTAATATGTACTTCCATTACTTTGTAATGCATTCCTGCCCAACTCTGCATTCTACAAACACTTGTATCTTACGCCACTGACCACCAGACATTTTCATGTTTTCTTGTTGGTTTACTAGTGGCGTAACTAGTCAGATCCAAGTGGGTATGTGTGTATGGGGGGGGATATCCGGGGGTGCATGAGTTGCTTTGTAGGTGGTACTATGAAGCATTAAAAATACTTTCTTTTAGTGTTTCTTAAATCAGGTTGCTATCAAAATGCCCCAAGCAATAATAATACTCGTCCATTCTTCGCCCATCCCGATTTTGAAGTCTAGCGACGTCTATGTTCAACCCCCTCAATGTTCTTAGTCCAGCGACGTCCCACTTTATTATCATCCCCTACATTACACCAAGGGGAGAATTGATCTGCTAAGTGTTGCTGGGTAGCTTATGTCATCAACATCAACCATTCCCGATCTACTGTAGGATGAAGGTCACCCAAGTCTCTTCCACAATTCTCTGTCTTTAGGAGTTCCCTTTCATTACACTAATCACAAATCCATTCCGCATGTGGTCTCCTTTCGTTTTGTTTTTTTGTTTTGTTTTTTCTCCTTTAGTATCCAGTGTAGTGTAACAGGACTCGTTCGTTTATAAGTCCAGTTCTAATTCGACATTTGAGCCTAATTGTAGTTCGTTGTGAAAGTTATTAAGACAGAGACTCCAACCTTCTCATAAGAATTTTAGTATTAAAGGATACAGAATCAGTACTTTCTTGTTTTTTTCAGTAGTTAACGCTAGAAAATTCAGTATTTTTTGGTTTTTTTATTTTGCTTTTTTCAGTAGTAATGAACAAATTGGTATTATGTGATATGTAACAAACACAATGTGAGTAGTGGTTAAATAAAAGTGTAGATTCATAAAACAGTGAATTTTTGCTTAAAAACTGTCGAAAAAATTGAAGACTTTCTGTGGAAAACAAGTGTCACTAACATTTGTTTTGCTTTCGTTTTTCCTCAAAAAGCCAAGTATCGAATAGAACACACACGTCTTTACACGATTCAAAAACTTGATGACCTCCTAAAGTTTACACAAGTTTAAAAATTAATTTAATACTAAAAAGTTTAAAACACATGAGACCTTTCGAACATACAGTGGGTTCATCCTCACTTTTCTAGCTTGTGCCCTAGCACATCACAATAAATCTAACCCTAAATCAACTACCATTATTTATTGCAACACCAACCTAACTACAAACTCAACTCAGTTAAAGAATCGGCCTTAAATAAAGGATTAAAATATGCTTATCCAGCCACCAGAATTAATCCTTTCACCTTTATTCCTCAAGCTGAATCAATAATTAAGTCGTTATCAGTAAATGGACAGGAACCTATTCGATTTAAACTTGTTCAAGCAGTCAATAACAACTATTTTAAAGACTCCAGATACTTTAAACGATGTGGAAGAACGTAAACAGCTCAAACTCCTTCATGATAACCCGGGCCTATCGTTAGTTTCTGCAGACAAGACTAACCAGATAGTTATTATGAACAAATCAGATTATTCTGCCAAAATACCAGAAGCCATTCAATCTATCCCTCACTCCATTCTTCGAAAAGATCCCACCCCAGCTACTATTGCAGAACTGAGTCAACTAAAAAACCATGACAACCTCCCATCTGTGATTGTGAAAAATATGTCTCCCCGCTATGGTACAGAGTTCCCTAACTCTTTCAAAAAATCAAGTTACATAATGAAAGAAATCCACTCAGACCACTTGTTTCGGGCCATACAAGTCCATCTCGCCCTTTAGAAAAGGCCTAAACCAAGTTTCTAGCCCCCTGATCTCCAACTGTAGCTATTCAGTTTCCAGCTCAAATAAAGCTCTACAGACAAGATTCACTCTTATCAACAAAAACGAATCCCATTTATTATGGCATCACTTGACGTTATCTCACTATTTCCGAATGCTCCAATGGAACCAGTCCACGGAATTATAGAATCTAAACTTGCATCGCAGAACTTAACCTCACCTAATGAGACTCAAGCCATAATCAGAGCATTAAAATTCATTCAGAAACACTCCTATTTCAAATATAACGACAAGGTTTTTCACCAAAGAGACGGTGCTCCAATGGGATGACCCCTATTCCCTCTTTTACAAAAAATCATTATGCAAGATCTAGAAGACAAAGTAATCCAAGAAAATCAATTACTTCCAAGACTATACATACGTTACGTTGATGACGTACTCATTTCTTGGGAATATAACATAGAAGATCTGAATTGTTTCGTAGAACGCATGTCCCCACAATTCCCCTCCATTAAGTTCACACTAGAGCTTGAACCCAATTGCAAGCTACCTTTCCTAGATTTCCTGTTGGAGAGAGACCCAATAATCATTCCATTCAACATTCAGTCTACCGCAAACCTACATCCAGTTTTTCGATTTTTCCGAATTCTTCTACCCATCCAATGAGTTACAAATTGGTAGCACTAAGGTACTTGCTCCAACGTGCCATTTCTCATTCTTCGAACATTCGCCTACGTAGACAAGAAATTAAAATCATCAAACAGATCGCTGTTGCCCACGGATATGAAACACAAGTGGTGAACCGTTTATACAGGAAATTGTAGTCTACCAATACATCTACCTTAACACAGGACTCTAAACCCCGTAAATTCATCGAAGCCATAAACTTTGATCCGAGATCTACTCCGATATTAAAAAATGTTTGCAGTAAGAGCACATGTCCGCGTAGCTCGATTGGGAGAGCGACTTACTCCGGATTGAGGTTCGATGCCCGGCGCGAACAAACTTATACATTATATGCTTTTTTACAACTCTCATTATCATTGCCGCCGTAGTGTTCCAAGCTGACTGAAAAAAACATCAACTGCTCAAAATTCTTTACTTGGAAATAAATTAACACTAAAACCCCAAATTTTCCGCATTAAATTTTCGTAACAGTTGCACGCCAATTGTCCAACGGTGGTCTGTCCTAGCAATATGTCCAGCACATTGGCATCTTGTTCCAGGAGTTCCTTTATCCTGTTCCAGAGAACTAAAAGCCTCCTATCAGTTGTTCGCAAAATCTTCACTAAAGTACTGTTACCCCGCTTGAAGGAAACACTGGACATAGCTCAGCTAAGAGAATAATCCAGATTCAGGAGTGGGCCCAACACTATGAGTCATATCCATATACTGAGAGAACTAATTGAAAGAGAGAATGAATATGAATTCCTACTATGTGTGGCTTTTGTTGATTATGAAAAGGCATTTGGTTCTGTGAAACCAGCAGCAGTTAGAGAATACGAGTGGTAATCAGAAAGTAACTTTCCCAACATCATATATTTTGTATTTATCAGTATGAAAAAAATGCATATATATATATATATATATATATACAAAATTAGCTGGGTCTAAGAACAAATTGCATGTGAACAAATTATCAGGAAAAACCAAAATGTTGATGCAAAAAAGAAGAGTGATGAGGACAATTAAAGAAGATGTGACTTCCAAAGTGGAATATATAGAGCTATGCAAGACAGTACGAAAAAGGATCACTGAAGACTTAAGGAAATTTAACTGTGAACTAATAAGGAAAGCAATTGAAAACAACCAAAGCCTAAAGATAGCAAAGGGACATCTCAGTAAGGGGAAAAAACAGATTATGGCACTGAGAACAGAAGATGGTTCTGTAACAAGAAATAGAGGCGAAATTATGACAAGAGTGAAAGATTTCTACTCCAAATTATATGAAAGGGATGATACATGTACTCCAGACATCATGAAAGGTACCAGTACCAGAGTTCTTCCAGTCCTTCCAGCAGAAGTTGCACATGCAATCAAGAACATGAAGCGGGGAAAAGCTCCAGGAGAAGATGGAATTACTGTAGACATCATACAAGAAGCAAGTGGAGAAATCGAAACAGTACTCGCCCAAATTTTCACTCGATGCCTTAATGAAGGGAAAATTCCTGAGGATTGGAACAACGCTACAATGATCTTGCTACATAAAAAAGGTGACATTGAGGATCTCAGGAACTACAGACCTATCAGCCTCCTATCAGTGGTTTATAAAATCTTCACTAAAGTTCTTTCACACCGCTTGAAGGTGACACTGGACATGGCTCAACCGAGAGAACAAGCTGGATTCAGGAGTGGCTACAGCACAATAGATCATATCCACGTACTGAGAGAACTAATTGAAAGAGCGAGGGAATATGAACTTCCATTGTGCATGGCTTTTATCGATTATGAAAAAGCCTTTGATTCGGTGAAACCATCAGCAGTTACAATGGCTCTGAAATCCTGCGGTATTGAAGATGCATACATTAATATTATTAATAACATCTATGAAAATGCAAGTGCAAAGATTCGGCTGTTTGAAAATACAACACACATAAAAATTGGAAAAGGAGTGAGACAAGGTGACACCATATCTCCGAAGCTCTTTAATGCCACATTGGAAAATGTCTTTCAATCACTGAACTGGGAAAACAAAGGGATAAAGATTAATGGAGATTATCTAACCCACCTTCGTTTTGCTGATGACATAATCATTTTTGCAACTACCCCATCAGAGCTACAGAGTATGATCCAGGAACTTGCTGACAAGAGTAAAGAAGTGGGATTAAAAATGAACTTTCAGAAGACAAAAGTGATGTACAATGCTTTTACAAGAAATGAAGATTTATCGATTGATGGAGAAAAGCTGGAGATAACAGACACGTACGTTTATCTTGGACAGCAGATATCAAGTGAGGGTCACATTGGTGAAGAAATTAATCGGCGTACAAAACTTGCCTGGAGAGCTTTTGGAAGAAACAGCATAATTTTCAAGAGCAATATGCCATTATGTCTTAAAAGAAAAGTGTTTGATCAATGCATCCCTCCAGTGCTTACGTATGGTGCAGAGACGCGGACCTTAGCTAAAAGAGACATACAAAGGCTGCAGACAACTCAAAGCAGCATGGAGAGTTGCATGCTTGGTGTAACCAGGAGAGATAAGAAGAGGAACACGTGGATCCGAAAAATGACAAGAGTGGAAGACATCATGATCAGAGTTAAATCCCTGAAATGGCAATGGGCTGGACATACTGCCAGAAGAACAGACCATCGATGGACAGCCGAAATTTTAGATTGGATTCCAAGGGACAGGAAAAGATCCAGAAGAAGACCACATGGAAGATGGGTGGATGAAATTCGAAAGTATGCGGGAGTGACATGGAGGAGACTGGCACAAGACAGACCGTTGTGGAGGAAACTTGGGGAGACCTTCGTCCAGCAGTGGATTGATAATGGTTGACAATGATGATGATGATGATATATATATATATATAAAATATGGCCATCCGTACACTACTTCTCAATGAAGTCACATTCTCTATTGAGACACTTGTCCAGCTGGGATATCCATGCATCGAAACCTTGTCCATAAAAGTTGGCGGTTGTCCATACAGCCATTTATTCCCTGAACGCTTCGTAGCGTCATCCAACGGGAATCGTTTCCCACGAAGGTGCTGCTTCAACCGTGGGAAGAGGTGAAAATCCGATGGAGCCAGATCAGGACTGTAGGCCGGATGTTGCAGAGTTTCTTATTCCCAGCTTTCCAACAGATTCACTGTATAACGAGCCATAAGCGGGCGAGCGTTGTCATGCAATAAAAACACGCGTTAGGATGACATTTCAGACCTTTTTCATCGAACAGCTCTCTTCAATCGCTTCATAGTAGCTTGCTAAGCAGCACCATTGATTCTTGTCGTGAAAGCTGTGAAATCCACCAGAAGAACAATATGCAGGTCCCCGAGTACGGTCGCCATAATCTTCCCAATGCTGGTGGATGTCTTGAATTTTTTGGCAATGGGAGATCCTGAATGCTTCCACAACATGGATTGGACCTTTGACTTAGGAGTGTAGCACGGAATATCCATGTTTCATCTCCGGTGATGATGTGCTGTAAGGAATCGTCACCATGTTCATGGAAGAAGGACGAGAAAAGCACCCATGCGGTTATTCTTGTGTTTCTCTGTCAGTTGTTTGGGAACCCACCTACTACACACTTTTCGATAGCCCAAACGGTCATGATCAATGTCCCATACGGTGGTATGCGAAAGATAGATTTTTCTTCCAGGTGATGCAGTGTCACACGGTGATCTTCATGTAAGCACTCCTCAATTGTATCGAATATGATCTGCTGATGCGGAAGAACGTCCGGTCTTTGGTTCATCATAGACACTCACTTTACCACCACTGAAATCCCGACACCACGTTTGTACCGGGTCTGGTACGATTCGTCCAACGACGATTGGTCCAATGCCGATTCGTCCAACGACGATTGGTCCAATGCCGATTCGTCCAATGGACGATTGGTCCAATTCCGTCCTATCTGTCCAAAGTGCTACTCGTGTTATAAAAATCTCAGGTGTTGTGATTTTATCTCCGATGTGATACGAAAGTGCCGGTAGTACAAAGAATGTAAAAAAATGTCACATTTCATGCGTAATATTGTGGTTACAGATTCTTTTTTTTTTTCTTTTTTCGGAATCGCGTTTTTTTTTATACTGTTCTTGCTGCCGTATGAAGTTACTGATGCACGAGCCGTTCAATCAACTTCAATGTTTCTCTTTTGCATGAAATAATATAATATACTAGTTTTCCGTTTCTGTTTGTAGAATGCAGTGGGGTTTTCCGCCAACTGCCCAATGGAAACAACAGTTCGGAGTTTGGACAGAGGCCTTTTCAACAGTTTTTATTCCAGCGATGTCATATTCATAACGTTTACATAATAAATCAAGTTAATAATATTGCGCTTTTACTTAAGCACGAAATATTACTTCCTAAGGCCTAGGCCTAGGTCTTTTTAACAGTTTTTATTCTACCGATGTCAGATTAGTAATGTTTACCTATCAAAGCAAGTTAATATTGCGTTTTTACTTGAGCACGAAATATTAATTCACAGGCCCTAGACATATGCCTTTTTGACAGTTTTTATTCTACCCATGTCAGATTCATAACGTTTACCTATCAAGAAAACTTACTAGTGTTATGCTAGTATTTTTAACTTTACTTAATATGTAAACGTTAGAATATGACATCAGTAGAATAAAAAGTGTTAAAAAGCCTAGGACTAGGTCTTATGAATTAATATTTAGTGCCTCAGTAAAAGAGCAATGCTATTAACTTGATTTGATGTGCAAACGTTATGAATATGACATTGGTAGAGTAAAAATATTAAAAAGGCCTAGGCCTTAGGAATTAATATTTCGTTCTTAAGTAAAAACGCATCTAGGTTGTAACTTAAAATCTTCTAAAAAGGCCTACGGCCTAGGTGCCTTGTAAAGACGTGAGAAATGATACGATGAGTGCCTTTTATAAGGTTTTATAACATATTTACAAATACCAAATATCTAGGTTGTAACTTAAAATATTCTAAAAAGGCCCGCGCCTAGTTGCTTTGCAGACAACTGAAAAATGCTTACATTGAGTGCCTTTTACCAGGTTTATGTAAAATGTTTACAATTACCAAATATACGGAAATGGTCTTATGATCTTTCAAAAGGATATAATCAGCAAAATAATTCAAATCATTATTTCTTTCTGGAAAATAAAACAGTTTACCGTTGGTAAGATGATACCATTGGACGAATCGGCGTTGGACCAATCGTACCATTGGACGAATCGGCATTGGACCAATCCTACCATTGGACGAATCGGGCATTGGACCAATCCTACCATTGGACGAATCGGCATTGGACGAATCGGCATTGGACGAATCGGGCATTGGACCAATCGGCATTGAACCAATTGTCCCTTTGGACGAATCGGCATTGGACGAATCGGGCATTGGACCAATCGGCATTGAACCAATTGTCCCTTTGGACGAATCGGCATTGAACCAATTGTCCCTTTGGACGAATCGGCATTGAACCAATTGTCCCTTTGGACGAATCGGCATTGGACGAATCGGCAATGGACGAATCGGCATTGGACCAATCATCGTTGGACGAATCGTCCGGGACCGGTTTGTACCTGCTGCACTGTCATCGCGCTAGGGCCGTACACAGCTTGAAGTCATGGTGAATTTCAATAGGCGGTGTCCCTTTTGCCCACAAGAAGCGAATAACTCCTCGGATTTTTTCTTTTGTCAATTCAATCAGTGCAGTAGCCATTTTGAATCTGTGTAGGTCAGGAACGTAATACTTCTGGTGCTTCAAACTACATCCACCTAAAACAGAACACGTCAAGTTATAGGTCAGCAAAGAATATTTTCAGTACATGCAGTACGTTTAAAGTTCTTCAATACGGAAAGTAATTTTCTGACTTCCTCTCGTATTTAAAATCCTGCGGTATTGAAGATATGCTAATATTATCGATAACATACTGAATGTAATATGCGTCCAAATGGCACAGTGATTGACCAGGTGAATGAGTTTGTGTATTTAGGAATCATGTTTGACAGAAAGAACAAATTGGATGGTGAAATTAGTAGGCGAGTGAATTCTTCATTGAAAGTCATGGCTGATTTGGGAGGCTTTCACAGGAAAGATGGGTTCTCAAGAGCGTCCCGCATGGCAGTGTATAAAAGTGTAATTGTTCTTATTCTGATGTGTGGCAGTGAAGCCTAGGTGCTACAGAAGTGGATTCGTTTGTGTGCTAGAGAAATGCGTTACTTACGGGGGGTTTGTGGCAAGACGCGTTCTGATTGTGTGAGGAATGAAGATGTGTTGCAGTTGTGTAATGTGAAGCAAAATGCTGTTAGCAAGGTGGAGACTAATATGCTTCAGGGGTTTGGCCGTGCTGAAAGAAAGAGTGATGAGATGCCTACTAAGAAAATCTTTTTAGCCCAAGTGGCAGGAAGGAAAAGTCGAGGAAGGCCAAGGAAGTCATTTGAGGATCAGATTCAGGAGTGTCTGCACAAGAAAAAGATTATGAGTATGAAGTACATAAGGTCTTGTGTACGGCGTGTGATGGATGTGAGTGAAGTCCGAGTTGTACGTCAAGATCGCTGTAAATGGAGAAGTTTCTTACGGCAACAGTCAGTAAAAATTATCTGGTAGTTTGTATTTCTTTGTGGAGCTAACCTCTGAATAACAGAGAACAGCGTAGTGATATGTACATAAATGAAAATTCCATTATCAATAACATGAATAAAAATGCTAATATATCACAGTGCAGTGTGGTTGACTGCTCAAGAACGCAGAACGAAAAAATTAGGGAAGCGAGTGAGACAAGATGGCATTATACCATCCAAGATCTTCATTGCTACACAACAGAATATCTTTCAGTCACTGAACTAGGAACACAAGGGGATAAAGATTAATGAAGGTTGCTTAACCCATCTTCGTTTAGGTCACGATACAGTGATTTCTTTAAGGAAGGCTGCAGAATACGATCGAGGAAATTGCTGGCGAGAGAGAAAAGAAATGGCATTAAAGATCAACTCGCCGAAAATAAAACTGAACAAAAATACAGGAACTGAAGATTTTGGGGTTTACAGGATAAATTTAGAAGTAACTTCTACCTTGGACAACAGGTATCGAGCGAGTACCACATCGAAAAAGAAATTAATAGGCATACAAAACTTGGCTACGTTGCATTTGGGAGAATTTTTTTAAGAACAATTTACTTTTGCCTTATCATCTTTGCTACATTTAGGGATTAAATTGCTTTAGGTTGTGTAACTTTCTGTGGCATCAATAAGCTCTTTTCGCGATACAGCAAACAGTTTCTGTTGCGGGATTGGCAGCAGGGTGGAGCTTTTACCTCGTGGTGGCTTGGGTTCTGCTTTTTTGTTTTGTTAATTTCCTAAAACATGCATCGTGACAGGAGAACTTCTCAGTAAGTTTGGAAGTTTCTACTTGTTTTTCAATTTTATAGATTTTTTTTTTCTACGGAGGATGTTTACACATTTATAGAACAATTTTCCAGTAATGTAGTTAATGTTAAAAATAAAATTATTTCTTTCTTAAATGTTCTATCCTATCAGGGGCGCACACACGGGGTGGGTCCGTCGGGTCCGGACCCCCCCCCCCCCGAATTTAAAATACCTTATTCCGACTACGGCGAAATTTAAAAAAAAAAATCTTTCTGCGCATGTTTATAGAAACGAGCTGGCTGTGGTGTGATTGTATCAATCACAGAAATCAGAGTGCTCTTTTGCCTTAGGAATGTTGCATCTGTTTTGGATGGCTGACGATGGCAAGCATTGAAGCAGGGAATTAGTGAAACCCCAGAGTGTTTGAGGAACCAGGAATCCATCACTCTCCCAGTCTCTCGTGTTCCCATAACATTTTCCAGGAAATTTCTCCATGGCTCGGGCCTCAGTCACATATGGGGTGCTAATGGGCGTTCCTCCTCTGAGAGGAGGGGGATACACAAGATAAAGGCCTGGGAGTAAACACACTATTTTCTGTTAAGAAGGTCTGCGGCTGTGCTTGATATTTGTATTCGTTGATTTCCATCCGTTTAGGACATGAGAGACTAACTTCCTCAATTTGCCATTTTTCGAGGGGATATATGAATGACTTTTTCTAACCGAACAGTGAATGACTGTTTTTACTCAGAAGTATGGTTCATTGTAAACTCATTGATTATTCAGTTTTAGATTTATTCAATTCCCTCTCTGAAAAGGTACTTCGATAACTGTAATAGTTTTCAAAGTTCGATGAGGAATACTTAGGTGAGCTAAATATTATTGTTTACTTAACTTTTTCGTTTTCCATTGGTAATGTGTCTGCTCTTTAACAGTGTAATGAACAGTGCTGTCAGGGCAAGCATATAATTTATATATATTATTTAAAGTGAGCTTAGATGAAAATTTTTCTGCATTACAGTAAGAGAAACGATTTAAACTTTATTTTTCTGTACGTCTTAAGGTCTTACATAAATATTAATCGATATATTAATGCACATTTAATTTAGCACTTATTCAAAAGAGTAAGGCTTTTTTAACTTGTGAACACATCAGTGCTGATTTATGCTAACAAAAAGAATCCACACACACACACCCGGGATAATATGGAATTTTTTAAAATTAGTAGTGGCATTTTATTCCACTCCTCTTCCAATGTTTTCCATAGTCCAATCATTGTTTTAAGTTTGCATTTAGAAGGCGCTCTTTTTAGCAGTCCGAAGGTAAACAGTCCACTGGCGACACATCAGAGGACTTTGAAAGAATATCAGCAAAAGGTGTAGATTTGATATCCGTCTCTTTTTTTCATTTTTTTTTCAAGATATAGAGTGGTCGAAATATATTAAATGTATGACTGGCAGCCTTATCCTGATGGAGTTCTAGTCTTTGGAGGCTCTGTGGATAAAGGAATGGTATTTCCTCTTTAAATATTATAAGAGTTAAAACATTATTTTGTAATATGTAGAATTGATTTTAACATTCTTTTCAACGTTTCTTAACTTTAATTTCCCATTGTAAGAGAAACCAGCAGTAATCATGAATTCTTTACTGAGGCTTTCTTTGGTGTCTTGGAACCAAGTTTGTACGTCTTTTTCTCTTTTTCTGCTTTTTGGCGGTAGTAAATCGATTTTTTTACGCTTTCCAACCGTAGGTTGAAGAAGCGTTAATCGATTTTTTTACGCTTTCCAACCGTAGGTTGAAGAATGCTCCCGCTTTGTCAGTCTGTCTGTCTGTCCGTCCTTTCCATCCGCACGATAACTCGCGTAAAAATGGCTCGATTTCGATGAAATTTTAGTACGTGGTAGGGGACCACCTGGGGACGAATTGAAAATGGGCGAAATGGGGTCAAAGGTCAAGACATAGGAGCGGGATCCATTCCATTGCCCTTATGCGTCATAACTTGCGTAAAAATGGTTCGATTTCGATAAAATGTTAGTATGTGGTAGGAGACCACCTGAGAAAGAACCCTATTGAAAATTGGGCGAAATGGGGTCAAAGGTCAGGACATAGGAGCGGGATCCATTCCATTGCCCTTATGCGTCATAACTTATGTAAAATGCTTCGATTGCGACAAAACTTTATCATGTTGTTCCGGAGGTATACTGAACCGGTTCTGTTTAATATAATTGAAATGGGGTCAAAGGTCAGGACACAGCAGCGAGATTTATTAAACAGCCATTATCTTCATAACTTGAGTAATAACTTGAGTAATGATTTTTGGTATGTTGGAAAGCGTATCATAATAAATGCATTGCATGATTTTACTAACTTATCTTTTTTATTGTTGTTTAGGTAGATCCATGTTTCATCAATAGTCACAACAAATTTCCATCTGTCTCTGGCTAAGTGATTTTCATGAAGAAGTCTACACCGTGTTCTGCGCTCAGCCACGTGCCTGGGCAAAAGGCGAAAACATTTTTTTTTTTTTTTTTTTCAGATTCAATTCTTTGTTTATTACTTTGTTTACAGTTGATACAGATATTTTTAACGACTTGGCGATTGCTCTTTGGTTCGGTGGATTTTCTTTTACGATCAGAGACCTATCTTTTGAGATAGCCGTAAAAGTACGCACTGTCTTTGCATATTCGTTTGGTGTTCTTTTCCTGTTAAAAGCAATGCTTGACGTATCTTCTCTCCATTATTAATAATATTGTTCATTTTACATTTAGAAACGCTAAATTTCATGATTTTCACAGCTTTTTTAATTACAGAATACGAATATTTCTCTTCGTAAAGAGCAGAAACATATCCTTCCACCCACAGCTTGTTTACATGCGCCATTTTCTTAGCAGGCGATATTAAACTGCAGCAGATGTTTCTTTCCAAGCTGTTTAGGGCCGCGGGTGGCCTAGTGGTCAGCGTTCGTGACTGCCATAGGGATGACCTCAGGTTCGATCCTGGGCAGGTGCGAACGTTCGAACCACTAAATACTCGCCGTGCGTCGGATGAGCACGTTAAGCCGTCGGACCCCGGGTACTGACCCCCCCGGTAATAAATAAGGGATTCTTCCTCCTCCTTTCTACTTCGGTTCCGTGTCACTTTCCTATCGGGCACTCTAGCCCTAATCTCCTAGCTTCCTATTTCTAAGGGTTGTTCAAAACCTGGGGTCAGACACTCCCTTCCTAAAATCCTCTACATATGATCTGATCTGATCTTTCCACGCTGTTGCCAGTTTCAATTCTTCGAACTTCCTTTATTTCCTGTATTTTCTTATCAAAAACGTTCTAAAAATGCGTGAACATCCTCTGTAGTTGTTAGAAGCAATTTCTAATACTTTTTAAAACTTTTGTTTCTAAAAAATTCATTAGCCTGTGGGTTCTTTCATTTTGTTCAGCGTTTTTCTGAACTTGGCCGCTTGATAGTATTTTTATTTTCTGTATTTCGCCAAGGGCAAGTGATTTGTTTACCTGTGTTGGCAGTTGGTTTCCTTCCCTAAATAATTTTTCCTACATGATAATAGCACAATATGATATAAATATTTTCTGTTTTAAGTTCATTTTTCAGTACTTTTTGTTCTGGTTTTTTGACGTCGGGTTGGGCTTGTATATCATATTTGTAGCTAACTTAAGTTCAAAGCTAGCTTCACCAAAATAAGCTCTTCTAAAATATTGAGTTAATAGCTCTTTCTAAATTTTTTCAACTTTTATGTGTACCTTTTCCTAGGTAGCATAATAATGGAAAACTAAAAACGGATAGTTACGGTGAAATTCCCATTTTCTTGGGTAACTTTTACTTGGACCAAATACAAGTAACACACGTTGATTGGGCCTATGAAGACTAGACTACAGAGAGTTATGTCTTTTCTACTTAGACCCAGTGTAAATTTATTAGGTATTTTTTAGTTATCCTCGAAGGATCCATGGGTAACAGTTCTCTCAAAATTTCTGCATTCCTTCTAGTCCGTTGCAATGTGGTTTTGAAGGGTTTATAGGGGGCCGTTCATAAGGTACGTCCGAGATTACAGGGGGGGGTTCCTGACAACCGGACGAAATGTGACACGGGGGAGAGGGTAGGTTTAGTATTTTGGACGTCCGGCGGCAAAAATATAGTGGATGGCATTTCTTCTTTTCAGATTTCTGATGATTTTTACCTAAATCAGAATATTATTATTAAGTTCTCGTATTTATACTACCAAATCTATCGTGTTTTGTAGATGGTATAACCGGGAGGATTGCAACATTGAATGCGTGCATTCATTTCCACATCTTCATTTCAGAATGATAAAGTTCGGGTAGCATTAGGGAATAAATTAATGCCTAAATAATAAATACTTTCTGAAGCAAACGTGTAAATATATGGAAGATCCCTTTAAATAATTACATGTTTTCTTTCTGTTTCTCAACGGATTTCTAAAAGCAGTCGTCAAAAATAAAGGGGGTTGTGGGAATTAGGAAGTACTTTTTAGGGGGTGGGGTGTCAACAATCGGGCAAAATGTGACATGAGAGAGGGGGTGTCTAAAAATAGTAAAAAATAACTAATTTTAGACCCCCCTCCAATAAGCACTTCACTTAACGGCCCCTAGGCGTTAAGTGAAGTGCTTATTGGATTGTTGCTCTTGAAAATTTTTTTCAGCAGATTCTGCTCGGTTAAATTTTTAATGGTTTTGCTACTTTTGTGGGGTTATCACACACACACACACACACACACACACACACACACACACACACAGGATACAGCTTTTTTAAAATATTGAGTAAATAGCTTTTTCGAAATTTGTTTAACTTTGGTGTTGACATCTTCCTAGGTAGCATAATACTGGAAATTTAAAAACCGATAGTTACGGTGAAATTTCAATTTTTTTGGGTAAAGATAGAATACGGCACAAATAAAAATTGGAAAGGGAGTGAGACAAAGTGACAACATACATCGCAAAATCTCCAATGACATATTGCGGTAAAGTACGTACGTTGAAGTCGTGCTAATCACAAAATAATCCAAAAAAGTTGCTGTCGATCCAAAAGTTGCTGTCTATCCAAAAGTTGTATCAAAAAGTTGCCGTCGAGGTCTAGTGTTTTAATGTAACTTTAGAGTATTAAACCTTTTAACTTGATTTTAATTGCTTCTTGAAGTTTAATCGTAACATTTTGGATTATTTTGTTACATTGCGGAATGGCTTTCAATCACTGAACTGGGAAGACAAGGCGATGAAGTTTATTGAAGGTTATTAACTAACTTTCGCTTTTCTGATACATAGTAATATTTTCAACTATCCCTTCAGAGCTGCAGAAACTTGATGTCAAAAGTAAAGAAGTGGGATTAAAAATTAACTTTCAGAAAACAAAACTCATGTACAATGCATTTACAAGAAATCAAAATTTAGCGACATTTACCTTGGGCAACAGATATCAAACGAAGGTTACAATGACGAAAAAATAAATCGCCGTACAATATTTGGTTGGAGAACATTAAGGAAAAACAGCACAATTTTCAAGAGCGATATAGTCGCCCTAGTGGCGCAGTGGTATAAGCGTTGGCCTCTGACTATTCGTCCGAGATGGGTCCAAGTTCGAATCCCGGTGAGGCGTGGATGTTGTGTTTGTCTTACTGGCTTTCTCCCTTCCCTAGAACTAGTGGCCCTAAATTAGAGTCGGGCCACTGCTTATAGCCCACCAAGTTGCTTACAATTGTCGTTAAAAATAAAAGAGCAATATACCATCATGTCTTAAAAGAAACGTTTTTAAACAATGCATTCCCCTAGTTCATGCGTATGGGGCCGAAACTATGAACCTTAGCTAAAAAAAGGCATACAGATGCTTCAGACAACTGAAAAAAGAATGGGGTAACCAGGAAGGATAAGAAGAGGAACTCGTGGATCAGGGAAATGACAAAAGGGGATATCATGATCAGAGTAAAATCCCTGAAATGGCATCGGGCTGGACATATTGCTAGAAGAGTGGATCATTGATGGGCAACTGAAATATTAGACTACAAGAGCGGATCAATGATGGACAACTGAAATATTAGACTAGAAGAGCGGTTCATTGATGGACAACTGAAATATTAGACTGGGTGACAAGAGACAGAAAAAGACCCGAGAAGACCATGTGGAAGGTGAGAGGGGGTACGAAATTCGAAAGCATGTCGAAGTGACATGGAGTAGACTGCCTCAAGACAGAACGTTAAACTTAGCAAGACCTTCGTCCAGCAGCGAATTCCTAATGGTTGACACTATAACAATAAATACATTTCATCGACACTTTACTATTGAGGACACCTATTTTGTTGTTGTAAAATATATTGGCTTTGTTTTCTTAAATGAAAGATATAGTTTGTCCCATACTTGTTTTATAGCCGCCCCAGTGGCGCAGTGGTCTATGAAAATTCGTACGAGAGGTGTCCATGTTCGAATCCCGGTGAGGCATGCATGTTGTATTTGTCTTACGGCAATGGCTTTCTCCCTTACCAGGAACTAGTGACCCTCAAATAGGGACGCGCGACTGCTTATATAGCCCATTGAGTTGCTCATGGTGGTCGTTAAAACTTCAATAAAAAACTTTGTTTTATGAAAGAAGATGAATTCAACATTGGACTTTACGCATGTAGATTGTTGCTGCAGAAACATAACTCACACTAATTATGCATGAAAAACAGTCATATTTACCGTTTTTTCTTCCTGATCACTCATCTGCGGAGATGCTTTTTCAAATTTTGAGGCATATACCGGGAATTCTTTGCCATGAGATTTAGGAATAGTCACTTGAAATCCCTTTGTCTATATACACATCAAAAGTGGAAATCCATTTGCCTTGCTGTACACACATAACTCCGAGAAATCCATTTTTTTGTCTGTAGGTACGTGAGATATTCAGAGGAACGCGTTGCGACGGTTCTTATAAAAGTTTCTCGCTAAGATTCGAAGAAAATGTATTTGTTTCCGTTATATCGAAATGAAAAATGAGCATTCGAACAGTCGTTGCCATTTCATTTACGATACATTCTCCTTTTTTTGTTTCTGTTTTTAATATTTTTGTCTGTATCAGCTTCAGAACTTTAGAAAGTTTTGCTGCACTTATTTCATATTATGTACTCTTTATTTATGTGAAACGACAGGAATTTTATGTAATAAAATTTCACAGTGAGTTAGAAATGCAGAAAATTTGTGCATTTTGTAATTTCTGGCATTCGAAACGACTGTCACGAAATAATAAATGAGTATGCTGCTCACTGACCTTCCAGAAAATCATCACGTGATATTTCATCATTTCAATGCGTACTCTAAAACTCCCCAAAAGGAAATACGCGCAAACACTCATTTTTTATATAAACAGATATTTTTTCCGTATACCTTTGCTGTTAAATTTAGCGTATCAGTACATGAAGAAAGACTTGCACTTCGTTCGTTTTAAGACAGTTGGGAATTCGTTAAGAAAACTAGCGAATATTCAGGAGTACAGCATTGTTTACATAAATATATGATATTTTTTCGCGAAAACTGTACTGCTAGTTAAAAAAACCTTCACATATTCCCCATCATGTTACGCACAAAATCAAGTGAAATATCAATTCAAGCTATGATTGAACCCATTACTTTGGTGTGAATGCTTTTAAGCTGTTCTTTTAACTCGTGAATCTCAATTCACATATTATACGTGTAAAAACCTTAGTTCATATAAATACAGATCACCCAAATTTTTACGGAGATAATAATTACATTAATCGAAATGTTGCATTAGAACCCTAACTGCACTGCTGCTTGTACCAGAACCATTTATTAAAAGTATTTTTATTTTTGTATCAAATAAGACAACGAAAGATTTCCGTAAAAAAATTCTTAAATGAATATGTTTTTTCTACTTTCACTGATTGTTAATTAAGCATTACATTTCTGATTAAAATTATTAGGTCTCTGACATATAAATGAATTACTATGTGTCGGTGATAAAGAAGAACAACTGCAATTACTGTGTATAGAAAATTAGATCATTCAATTAAAAGGCAAATTCAGACAATTCGGAAAAATATTTATCTCCAAGTATGAATCTTGCTCGGTTAGCCAACTGCAGCTTCAATTACTTCAGCAGATTAAGTTTTCCTTTCGTAGCACGCATAGACAATCTTTTATTTTGATATTACTGTTACCTATCAATTAAATCTCCAGTGATAAATATTAAACGTTTGTTTCCAAATAAAGTAAAATGGAGAGCAGTTACATGCTATGAATCGACAGTAATATTCAAAACATTTATGGCATTTTTGAGCAAAAAATGTTGTAAAATATTTAGCAGTATATAGAGAATTTTGAAGGCATTATGAGAAATTTGAAAAAGTATGAGATACGTAAATTTAAAATGCCAAACTTTGAGCTTTTGTAACTTTTTAACCAATTTACTTTCTTAATCAAAGATGAGAAATTTCCTAGTGAGCTCACGTGACTTTTGCGCAAAATTAAGCCTTTTTTTAGATTTACGTTCAAATAATTTCTCTTTTACCTATCAGGAAACCAAACCAGTTATTTTTTTAAAAGCAAAAACAACTGAGAGTTTTTTATAAAATCAAATCTGCTCAAAAACACTAACATAATTTCATTAGTTCAGGTGAGAAAATTAAAAAGGTGAGGACAGTGAAAAGGTGAATTACAAGTAATGGGTTATGCAAGAAATTATGAATGGAATAAAGTGACTTATAAATTAAATTTGTTTAATGAAATGTAATCCAGGGAATTATTCAAGTCACTGTTTAAACCTGAACAATATTGTTGATGTGATCGTATGACTAGTCAGACGAAATTCTATTTAGAATTAAAACATCGAGTGTGCTTTTTTTCAGATAATTAACTTATTTTGTTTAAGTTCCACGGATAATATTAATTTTAAGACAGGTTTTATTCAGTATTAATTTCGACTACAAATACCTTGAAATTAAAATATACTTTTCTAAGTAAGAAATACACAATTGATGCTAGAAGCCTTTACGAAGAATTGCATAGCTATTCGTATTTTTTTCAGTAAATATAGGCATACCTTTAAAAATCTATTGAAAACTATTTTATGGAAAATAAGTTTCTCAAAACAGCTTGTAAATGAACGGTAATTGATATCAAACTTTCAAAACTGTCAAACGTTCATACTCTTAAACTGAAGCAAAATTGCGTCAAAGGAGATATTTACACCTGAGAGTAATTTATTGTCTTTTAATGGATAGCTCTATTTCGTATACTTTCAATGAAATCAGAATAAGGCAGCGCTTAATCAACTAGAGAAAACGATGCTACTAAAATTCCACGAAAGTTGATATATTCACTTAAGGGAACGGAAACAAAGCGCGAACTAGAAAAATTAAATTAGGCATTAAATTGGTTGAAAACAATTTACAGGTTACGAAAGATACATCTCACTCAATAAGGAAAATTCAGAGAAACGCGATATATTGAAACAGGTGCAATTGGGAATACACTTCCAACCATAAATGTGGAATGCTGCAAGAGCGTAAATATTTCAAAAAATCTAAAGTAACGTAAATTACTTGACAGCTCTTTATGCGATAGTTTAAAATTTCAAGAGCAAAAGCTAAACAAAGCGCCGGTAGTATAAATCTCTACACTTTCTTCTTATTAGAACTTAAACTTCCCGAAATCAAGGGTGGGAAATAATACTGGCGCTTCAAAATGACAGCTTTGTTCTTTGAATCAACGCAAGCGGAGTTTCGTTAACGTTTGCGGAACAGGTAAATATGAAACTGAGACTTGCGGAAAAATGTGATAAATTGATCTTTCATAGTTTCTAAAGCAGCAGTTAGGTAAATTCGCGCACAGCGATCATTCCTTTCAGTATATTAAACCTTAAGTTTTATTAAAGAATTCTTTCGAGATTTCTTCGTTTATATCCAACAAAACATTTCGAAAACTATGTGGAGCGAAGTGAATTTGAAATGCAATTGTTCTTGGCAAATGCTTCACAACAATTTAAAATTTCATTAAACATGCTGAATACATTGCTGTGGTATCTTTTAGGGAAAAATTCCTAAAAATATTTCTCATACGTTGGAAACATATTTTAGTCGTAATCAGCTGAACTACTTGGTCTACATTATTTTTCTGCTAATAAAAAATTGAAAAGAAAAAGGAAACTCATTAATGGACTTGGTCCAAAACTGCCAAATGACGAAATATCACTATTTTGCTCATTTTTCGGTGACAGCTTATTAGTTCGAAAAATTACTCTAATGAGGATGCTTTTATCGGCTAATTCAATTAAATTATTGAAAGTGGAGGGATATATGTTTTTAAATCCAGTTTTTGCATGTTGCGGAATAACAACAGAGATAATACTTCGAACAAAAATAATCCCTGTTTAGAAAATGTGTAAAGCTGTTGAAAAATGTGATTCTGAGTGACACAGTCCACAAATGCTCAACTCACTAGAACATCACTATGTACGCTGCTTCCCTTCGGATTAGAAATGGTGCATGGGTTATCCTGCTTTAATGGTGATGAGATATACATGTGGTTGAACTTTTCCCACGAAAGGCAAAACTTTCTTCTGAAACAGCACACGCACAAATAATCCAAAATTGATGAAGAAGTAGCACTTCCGTCGGAACTTCACTCAAAATATTTCAAGAACACAATGTCTTTATTCCAACGGAAATTTTGTTCTGAAATTTTCTTTTCGTAGAAATAAGAACAATTTTAACCAGATAGCACATAAACGTATTAACGAAAGGAAAATAAAAAGTTCTTTACAGAGAACAGCGCGTAAGTTGTTCACAGAATTTTCTTGATAAAAATTCCTTTACTCAATTCTGTGTTGAACGGACTTGAAGAGCAACCTCCTCAGCTGTGTGATGCTTACAGGATGAACACTGACATCATGTGATAATACAGCGAGTCGTCGAGATCACGAAGTATAGAACGAAAGCGAGAGAGAGAGAGAGAGAGTGAGAGAGAGAACCTCACGCACACACATACAAAGAGAGGAAGGGTGATGGTGACCGCTAGTTGTCGACGAATCCCGCGGAAAAGAACCGGGAAAAGACTAGACTTCCTAAGCATAGAGCACGAGTTTGTGTCACGCCAAGAGAACGCACTCACACACATACACACGCATGCGTCTATCCTGAGACCAACAATTGATTTTTCTTCTAGTTGGACGCAGAGTTCTCTCTCTTTCGCTTGCTCTCTCGTTCTTTTCCTCTTCGCCTCCCTCTCTCTCCTTTAGGGAGGAGAAGGATGAAGATGAGAAAACAGGAAAAAAAAATAAAAGGGGGAAAAAAAAAGATGGATCTTGCCTCGCAGGAAAAAGAGGAGTACAGCCAAAAAGAAAAAGTACGGAAGAGAAAGATGGAGTCTTCGAAAAAAAAAGTAAAACATAAAAACGCACAAAAAAAAAGGAAAGAAATATAAAGAAGCGGAACCCAATGTTATATCTAACAATTCCTCCGGACTTACAGATGGCTATTGATTTCTTTGGCTGCTCCGAGATGTGGATAAAGGGGGAAAAAATAGGGAGAAAAAAACTGGAGTCATAATAAGACAGGAATACAGACGAAGTCGCTGTTCTGAGCGAAAGGGGGGAGAAAAGTAAAATAAAAGAAGTGGTATTAAGAGAGTAAGAAGAGAGAAAGTAGTTTTTCTCTTTTCGTAAAAGAAGGGAGGGTCGAAGCAGGGTGAAAGATGACTATAACTCTCGGGGAACTTGGTGTGTAGAGATAAACAAATACTTCATCGCTCAAAGAAAGAGATTTCATCTTGGAGAAGGCATGAAAAAAAACAGCGATAAAAAGATCAACGTAAAGAAAGTAATAAAAAGCTTAAAATATGTAGATTCATTCAGATTCGGAGATATTTTTATCGCTTGATGAGAGCGGGAATTATAAAACATGTATTCATAAATGAATCAGAGTAATTAAAAAAAAAACACACACAATTAATGCGGCAAGTTCCGATCTGAGCGGAAGACAATAGAGAACACTGTTAAGTGTCGAAGCAGATAATTCATCAAAGCTTGGAAAATGGAAAGTTAAATGAGACTTTCTATTGATTCACTTTATTTTTTCAGAACTCTCACAAAGCTCTCCTTCGTTGCAGATAAATTCAACTTTTCGCCTGAGTATCTCTTCTTACTTATACTTACTTCGGCAGCGGCATACCGGAAAAACTCAGGGCCGCCAGTATAAAATATCTTCGAAGCCCTTTTGCGAAAATCAATTAGCTTTCAATTACTGAAATGATTAATTCCATATCATCAGCTACCTTTTTCTGCATTTTAATACTTCTATTACCGCTCCCTGCCGGGTATCAGCGAACCACTACTACGCCGTAGTGGGAAAAAGTTAAAAAGGTCAAAATTCAATACTAATCAATTCACCCCAAAATTTCGCCTAGTGGTGTCAACAATGAATTTGGATTCATTCCTTAAATAAGGGTCTCCAAGCTCAGGGTCGACAAATGCATCGCGTTGTGTTTCATATGAATTAGCATAGGGTTTCCATGCTCATTCATATGCCGCAAAGAAGTTAAAGTAAAAAGTTGCATGAATAACAATAAAAAAAAATCACTAATTGAACTCTAATGACATTTGGAGAAATGATCTGAGTGACACGTGAATTAAAATTACACTGTTTATTTCGTTTTAGAAGATGGTCTTAAAGCTAGGTACAAAGTACCGGTGAGGTTGCTTGTTTTAGCTAAACAATTTAGTTATTTATTTCAAACAGATATAATGCACTTAAATATTCTTGACTTTAAACTTTAGTTACTGGTTTAAACTCGGCGCGGTGCGCCAGAGGAAAATTATTAAAGCACTATGTGAGAGACTTTCGGGTAACTAGTCCTACATAGAACATACAAAGCTATGAGGCATGAATCAGAAATGTGTAAGATAAAAGCCATCATACCCTCTTTTCTTTGAGAAGCCCCGATCGTGAAACTCGGTTGCCGGCTGATCGTAGACAATTTTAACTCTTTAACTACCTCATCTTTCTATCGTGGAAACATCATCCTTCCTAAAACCGCTGAGAGCTCTTCTACTCAGCCCGCAATTCTCGAGTGTTCTCTCTGTCGCTATCTTCGAGTCTCTCGTCTCCAGTCTGAAGTCTGAAATCTTCATTCCTCATTCAGTTAATATTTCTGTTTTCCCGTGTCCAGTGTCCATCTTGGGGCGTGACGGCCCGGCCGTCTAAATCGCGTCGGGTTATGTCATTGGCTTTCACAGATAGCCCTGCTGTAAGATTCGCTTGCTATCCGTTCAGTTAGGGTCACTTTCCCAAAAATTATGTCTTCTTTCAGAAATTATGTCAACTTGTTCTCGCACCTTTTTGTTAATTGACCGCGCCTAGCTACTTAGAAGCGAAGATTGTCACGTAGGTATTTCCGGTGACGTGACTTATCTCGAATTTCGTCGCTACCCAGGACAATACAGAGATGCTCGCAATCGTTGCTTGAGGAAAGGGGTGATGCCCCCAAAAGGATTTATTGTGCTCCTGCTATTCTCTCAGCTTCGGCTACGAAACTACTGCTATTATACTTCCCTTCCATGCGTTTCGTGAAAAAAAAAAAGAACTGTGAATGTCTTCATTTCTCTTCCTTCCCATCTGGGATTTTCGTCAAGTTTCCGAGAAAAAAAAATTTTCTCCTTTTCATTTGGTTTGAGTGCAATTAGGACTGATCTAATTATCAACCGAAACTTTCGGGTAGCCTGGCTCAGCTTCACCGGAAAGTAATTTTTAATCATTGATATTCTACTTTGGCAATTTAAATATTTATTTCCTACCGCTTTAGAGAAAAAATAAAAAAAATAATAAATAAGCAAAATTATACGGATGAAATTCAAATGTTATGGGGATATAGAAAATTCCGCAGTAACACTTCAAATTCCTAGGAACCTACACATATTGGGTTGTCAGATAAGTTCATTCGGTTTTTTCCAATTTTTTTAAAGGAACACGAACAATATTTTGATCATAGTGTTATGTGCTTTTTTGTAGCTCTATTCTTCCTGTACAACTTTTGTTCGTCGGTTTCGATATTATATTAGGTGTACAAATAAGTTTTAAAGCATTTTTTGTGTGACGTATACCAATAATTTACATATCCGACATTCCCCGCGTTGTTGTTATGTGACCGTAACTGGTCCAGAGTATAAAATGTAACAGAGAAGTTTGCCCAACAGTCAAACACACTTGTACACCAGTAGGTGAAAAATGGCAAGCGATACTGCATTTATTCGACACTGCATTCGTTACGAATTTCATCAAGGACAAAGTGCTGCAAAAGCATGTGTTCTGTTCTGGAGGAGAATATCGTATCGAAAAGCACGTGTGAGTTTTAGTTTAGGCGGTTTAAAGCAGGTGATTTTGATGTTAGCGATCGAGAACGTAGCGGCGCCCCACAGAAGGTTACACATGAGGAACTGCAAGCATTGCTGGATGAAGATTCTCTCAAACGCAAAAAGAACTAACTGAACAACTGGTGGTAACTCAACAAACCATTTCGAATCATTTACGCGCAATGGGAAAGATTCAGAAGGAAGGAAAATGGGTGCCACACAACCTAAGCTAGAGGAACAAGGATGGGCGTGTCATGAAGTGTTTGAGTCTGTTGAATAAACAACACAGAAAGTCTTTCCTGTAAAAAATCGTTACAGGTGATGAAAAGTGGATATGGTACGACAATCCCAAACGCAAAAAACACTGGGTAGACCCCGGTGAAGCAACAACTTCGACACCGAAGCGCAATATTCACTCCAAGAAAGTTCTGCTGTGCATCTGGTGGGTATGAAGGATGTGTTCTATTATGAACTATTGGAACAGGGTCAAACTGTTACTGCTGATCGCTACAAGCAACATTTGCTGCGACTGAACCAGGAAATCTGTCGGAAACGTCCATTCACAGGCAAAGGATTGCGTCCTGTGAAATTACTGTATGACAACGCTAGGCCGCATGTCGCGAAATTGGTCAAGGAAACGTTATTGACGCTTGGATGGGAAGTTTTGGAGCAGCCGGCCTATAGTCGGGTCCCGACATAGCCTCTTCAGACTATCATTTCTTCCAATCGATGCAACATGGTTTGTCTGCTGTACGGTTCCGGACATGTGACGAAGTGCAAAAATGGGTTGCCGACTTCATCGCGTCACACGACGAAGTATTCTTCATGGCTGGAATTCGTCAGCTGCCCGACCGATGGCGAAAGGTGATAGATAGTGACGGCGCATATTTTGATTCGTAAAGGTATTGTTGTTTTCTCTCAAATTATTATTTGTTGCGTTGTCTTAAAACGCTTTAAAACTTATTTGTACACCTAATATTTGGTTTAACTGTTTTTAGCCATATGAAGATGGAGTGCCAAGTGGACAAAAATCAGCAATTTCGACACCTGCTTCTCTTCGCTTTCAATCAAGGTTCCGAAGCTGCTCGAGACATTTGTGCTGTGTACGGAAAAAGCGCTATTACTGACAGAACTACACGAAATGGTATTCACGCTTTAAGAAGGGGAAATTCGATCTCACAGACTCTCCGCTTCGCGGGAGACCTGCTCAATGAGGATGGATTGAATGAGCTCATCCACTAGAATCCGCGTCAATCCACTAGGGAATTGGCCCAGCAGATGGGATGCTCTCATGATACCGTCGCCCGTCACTTTCACTTGATGGGTAAGGTACAAACACTCGGTGCATGGGTGCCACATTCTCTGGATTCAAGACACAAATTCCAGCGCTCCCCTACCGCCGCCAGTTTGTTATCTCAACACCAGGCTACTCGCGGTCACAAACAGAGATTTCTTTACCGCATCGTCACCGGCGATGAAAAATGGTGTCTCTATGTCAATATTAAGCAGAGGAAAAAATATCTGAGGCCTCACAAGCATGCAAGACCAAAACGCAAGGCCGAGTTGCATCCACGCAAGATCATAATCTGCGTTTGGTGGGACTGGGACGGTGTAATCCACTACGAATTACTTGAAAAGAACACCACGATCAATGCACAGCTCTACGTTCAGCAAACGCACCGGCTCAACGAGGCAATTCAGCTGAAACGACCTAACTGGCGGCACGGTGTGCTTCTTCAACACGACAACACTCGCCTTCACGTCGCTAATCTGGCTAAAACTGCTATTCAAGATCTCGGCTGGGAAGTTCTACCGGACCATCTTATTCTCATGAACTAGCGCCCTCAGATTGCCACCTTTTCCGCTCGCTCTCCAACAATCTGAGAGGTGCATCGTTTAACAACGACGTCGAGTTGAAATGGTGGATCGATGACTTTTTCGAGTCAAAACCCGGGGATTTCTACCGTCGAGGCATTGACAACCAAGTGGAACGTTGGCAAGAGGTCATGAACCCCGAAGGACAATATATTATTGACTGATTTGTGAAAACTTTTTCATGAAAAATAAAGATTCCAATAATTGGAAAAAAACCGAACGAACTTATCTGACAACACAATATCTCATATATAAAACACAAAACGTCTGTTTGTCTGAAGCAGCAAAAACTCCCGAACGCCTAACTGTGGCATCGTGACATTTGCATAGCTTATTAATACTGGAATTTCTAGGTCAACGCAACTATTTTAAGATCTTTACGTTGTTCCGTTCGCGAGTTATGAATTAATTAATAAGCTAATCAATAAAGTCAGCGTCGTTTGCTACGTCATCGTTATCTGAAAGCACGTGACTGCATTTATCGCCGCGGCACATCCACAGGCGTTTTTATTCTTTGAGAACTGTGCATAAAAAATGCAAAAACAAACTCTGCGAAATCTTAACGAAACGGACTGAAATATTTATCAACACCATGAATTGGTAAGAGGAGTCCCTCGAAATTTCACCTAAATCCGGTCAAAACTTTTTAAAATAGGAATTTTTAATTCATCGGTAAACAGAAATATATACGCAGAAACGGTTAATAAAATTGTGACGGCTAATTTAAAAAGTTATTTACAGATTCAGGCGAAATTCGGAGGTCATGTTCCTATTAACGATTTATGGTGTTCATTTAAACTTCAGCCAGTTTCATAAAATATTCGTAAATATATGTTTTTAACCCAGATATTAGTCCCTCAAAGACGCCGGAAACTGAAAGCACGTGATGCATTTGATCGTTCATAACAAATTGTTAACGAATTTTGTTCAGTCAGTGTTCGAATGCTGTGTCTCCTGGATGCGGTCAAAGCCGGGTAGTAAAGCTAGTTTAACATGAAACCAAAACTATTTAACTTTATCGTGTAAAACACAAATGTGAATGTTGTATTGTAATTAAAAGATTGCCCTAGTTTTATATCAATACAAAACATTGAAGTCAAAGTTATCATGTCATGCCAATTTTGCTCTTTAGAGAACCAAGGTCAGCCTCTTTGAAATGTTTCACGATTACACCCAGAACAACATCTATTTGCAGTGTAACAGTGTCTTCCGGGTTCCTGGCATTGAGCCGATGTGCACTGCGACGACAGCTGCTTATCTTTTGAAGTGTTGGGTTGTACGGAAAGTACGTGCCGAATTTGCATAATTTGCTAATGATTGTCACCAGGTGCCAGCGTCACTATATGTAGATGAGGCACCTACATAACAGGATGAGTCCATAAGTCCGTGTATCAGTTTGTGCTGGAAAAACGAGAGACAGGGAAGAGGTGTAAGTCGTATAACGATGAACGACAATCCCTTGCATTTACGACATATGCTTTATCTCTACCATAAGGAACGAGTAACGCACCCAGAAATTTCCCAACGGGGAGGAAGGGGGACATGGGTCGTGGGGGCACAGAATTTCTCAAAGGCGGAGGTGACCCTCTAAATTTATCGGGAAAAATTGTTAGGTGTCATAAAAATTAACAAGGATCAGATCAGATCATATGTAGAGGATTTTAGGAAGGGAGTGTCTGACCCCAGGTCTTAAGGTGGTTCCACCAAAAATTTCTGCCTTATGTTTCCAATGGTAAAACTTCTTTACATATTTTCTTCGCAACCGATGTATTCCCAAGGATGCTCATTGGTAAAACTAACTTTAAGTTATAGCATGAGATACTTAATACTTGCTAAAACATAACCATAATTATTTAAAAAATCAATCATTTTTCTTTGAGTAATGTTCAGACCTGTTAATAGATGGCGTGACCTGTACATTGATGACGTCAGTAGACAAATAAATGTTGGATTGCTTAATTATGGTTATGTTTTAGCAAGTATTAGGTATCCCATGCTATAACTTAAAGTTAGTTTTATCGATGAGCAAATTTTCATCCTAAGGAATACATTAATTGTGATGAAAATATGTAAAGAAGTTTTCATCATCATCATCATCATCGTCAACCATTATCAATCCACTGCTGGACGAAGGTCTCCCCAAGTTTCCTCCACAACGGTCTGTCTTGTGCCAGTCTCCTCCATGTCACTCCCGCATATTTACGAATTTCATCCACCCATCTCCCATGTGGTCTTTTTCTGGGTCTTTTCCTGTCCCTTGGAATCCAATCTAAAATTTCGGATGTCCATCTATGGTCTGTCCTTCTGGCAGTATGTCCAGCCCATTGCCATTTCAGGGATTTAACTCTGATCATGATGTCTTCCACTCTCGTCATTTTTCGGATCCACGAGTTCCTCTTCTTATCTCTCCTGGTTATACCAAGCATGCACCTCTCCATGCTTCTTTGAGTTGTCTGCAGCCTTTGTATGTCTCTTTTAGTTAAGGTCCACGTCTCTGCACCATACGTAAGCACTGGAAGGATGCATTGATCAAACACTTTTCTTTTAAGACATAATGGCATATTGCTCTTGAAAATTATGCTGTTTCTTCCAAAAGCTCTCCAGGCAAGTTTTGTACGCCGATTAATTTCTTCATCAATGTGACTCTCACTTGATATCTGCTGTCCAAGATAAACATACGTATCTGTTATCTCCAGTTTTTCTCCATCAATCGATAAATCTTCATTTCTTGTAAAAGCATTGAACATCACTTTTGTCTTCTGAAAGTTCATTTTTAATCCCACTTCTTTACTCTTGTCAGCAAGTTCCTGGATCATACTCTGCAGCTCTGATGGGGTAGTTGCAAAAATGACTACGTCATCAGCAAAACGAAGGTGGGTTAGATAATCTCCATTAATCTTTATCCCTTTGTTTTCCCAGTTCAGTGATTGAAAGACATTTTCCAATGTGGCATTAAAGAGCTTCGGAGATATGGTGTCACCTTGTCTCACTCCCTTTCCAATTTTTATGTGTGTTGTATTTTCAAACAGCCGAATCTTTGCACTTGCATTTTCATAGATGTTATTAATAATATTAATGTATGCATCTTCAATACCGCAGGATTTCAGAGCCGTGGTAACTGCTGATGGTTTCACCGAATCAAAAGCTTTTTCATAATCGATAAAAGCCATGCACAATGGAAGTTCATATTCCCTCGCTCTTTCAATTAGTTCTCTCAGTACGTGGATATGATCTATTGTGCTGTAGCCACTCCTGAATCCAGCTTGTTCTCTCGGTTGAGCCATGTCCAGTGTGACCTTCAAGCGGTGTGAAAGAACTTTAGTGAAGATTTTATAAACCACTGATAGGAGGCTGATAGGTCTGTAGTTCCTGAGATCCTCAATGTCACCTTTTTTATGTAGCAGGATCATTGTAGCATTGTTCCAATCCTCAGGAATTTTCCCTTCATTAAGGCATCGAGTGAAAATTTGGGCGAGTACTGTTTCGATTTCTCCACTTGCTTCTTGTATGATGTCTACAGTAATTCCATCTTCTCCTGGAGCTTTTCCCCTCTTAATGTTCTTGATTGCATGTGCAACTTCTGCTGGAAGGACTGGAAGAACTCTGGTACTGGTACCTTTCATGGTGTCTGGAGTACATGTATCATCCCTTTCATATAATTTGGAGTAGAAATCTTTCACTCTTGTTAAAATTTCGCCTCTATTTCTTGTTATAGAACCATCTTCTTTTCTCAGAGCCATAATCTGTTTTCTTCCCTTACTGAGATGTCCCTTTGCTATCTTTAGGCTTTGGTTGTTTTCAATTGCTTTCCTCACTAGCTCACAGTTGAATTTCCTTACGTCTTCAGTGATACCTTTTCGTGCTGTCTTGCATAGCTCTATATATTCCACTTTGGAAGTCACATCTTCTTTAGTTGTCCTCATCTCTCTTCTTTTTTGCATCAACATTTTGGTTTTTTCTGATAATTTGTTCACATGCAACTTGTTCTTAGACCCAGCTAATTTTGTTGCTGTTTCCATAAGAGCTTTGGTTACTTTTCTGTTAACTTCCGAAATATCCACTTCTTCCGATGTTAGGCCTTCTAAAGCAGAGAATCTGTTCTTCAGTTCCAACTTGAAAGTATTATGGTGTTTTTTAAGGTTGGTTATGTCAATACATTTTGTTTGTCTTATGAGCTTGCCACGTTCCAGTTTAGTGTTGAGGTGCATCTTACATCTCACCAATCTATGGTCACTACCTGTGTTGAACTTGTTCAGCACACTGCAGTCTTCGATGACGAATTTTTTGTTACACATAATAAAATCAATTTCACTTGTCGTCCCAATTGGATGTCTCCATGTCCAGGAAAAGCCACACAGGAAAGAAGTTTTACCATTGGAAATATACGGCAGAGATTTTAGATGGAACCAACTTAAACAACCTGTTGGAAATCAATCCTTATTTGTTATTTATTATTCTCATGTAATGACGTAATTCATTAATTTGTTCTTGTATAATGTACTAGTAATTCAAGTCAAGAGAGATATACAGCTGTCACGCATTGTTCTCGTGACAAGCACTTTCACATGAGCGTATTGTAACGGTATAGAAAGCTGCTGTTGTCTTCACAGCGAAAGGTTGTGTTCGAGCGTCGTCGCTGTATTCTCGTTTTTTATTTGTCTATGTTTGATAGATGTTATTATGGTAATAAAAAATCTAGCTACATCTACTTTAATCATGTCTTACTAAGAGTAATTTCACTGCATTACTTGCTGTATTTTATGCATTAAACCCCACACAACCCTTAGAAATAGGAAGCTAGGAGATTTGGGCTACAGTGCCTGATAGGAAAGTGACACGGAAGCGAGGTAGAAAGGGGGAGGAAGACGCCCTTATTTATTAATGGGGGGCCAGTACCCGGGGTCCGACGGCTTAACGTGCCCATCTGACACACGGTGGATATTTAGTGGTTCGAGCGTTCGTACCTGCCTGGGATCGAACTTGAGATTTCTTATGATAATTACCACAGCAATCACACATCGCTGAGTTGACTGTAATTACTGTTTCACGCGTTATATCAATCACAGCAGAAAACTTGAAAATTCCATCGCTCTGGAACGGGAATCGAACCCGCATCTCCCGATTAACGTTCGAGCATGCCACCCGTTACACAATTTAGGACGAAGAAGTCCCGAGTATCCGAGTGTTAAGAGCATCGGACTATTCCTAGACCGCATTCTTAATCGAAGCAAATTCAGCTGCCATCTAGTGTTGTTAAGCAAATCTCAAGTTGTTCAGGTAGGCGTGGAAGAAATATTTTCATAATACGTGGTCAATACGTCATGATAATTAACACAGTAATCAGACATCGCAGATTGATCATCCGTGGCAGTCACGAACGTTTACCACTAGGCCATCCGTAACCCAAAATTAAGGAGGTTGACTTGTACATTTATTCTTATCCAGTTACTAGCAATGTTACCGTACAAAAAAAAATTAAATAATTAGAAGAAGCAGTAGATCAAATTCTTTTCCTGGTTAGATTTTTCTAAATTTCTTTAACAGAACTACTCCCTTATAATAATTGTATGTTATAATTATACGGTACATGATTAAGAAGCATACGTTGATCGCGTATCGCGATCTTTTGTTTCAAACTTCGACGTAATAATTTCCCCCTCTGTTAGCCGGGGGAGGGGAGGGGGTCGGCCCTCCCCGTGGGTGTGCCACTCTAAGGAACTAAATGCAAAGTAAACTGCACTGGAGATATGTGATGTGTACATACAGGGACGGTGCTGTAGCAGACAGAACAATTCGCAAGTGGTTTGCCAGACTTCGAGATGGAAACTTTAACCTGGAACATGAAGAGCGTCCGGGGCCGCCCCGGTGGCGCAGAGGTCTAAACGATGGCTTTTGATCATTCGTCCGAGATGGGCCCGGGTTCGAATCCCCGTGAGGCATGGATGTTGTGTTTGCCTTATGGCACTGGCTCTCTCCCTTCCCTGGAACCATTGGCCCTAAATTAGGAACTGGCGACTGGCTCACTGAGTTGCTCAAGGTGGTCGTTAAACCTCCAATAAAAAAAAAAAAAAAAAAAAAAAAAAAGGAGAGCGTCCGAGTAGGCTTTGAGTCACTGATGAGGACCAGCTCCGTGCACAGCTGGCGGCCCCCCCCCCCCTTCCGTTAAACAACATGGATTTAGCGCAGGTTCTCAACCTATCGAAATCCACCATTTATGAACACCTCCGGAAACTTGACCACGTCAGTCGGTACGATGTATGGGTTCCACACGATTTGTCCGACAAAAACTTGCTTGATCGCGTTTCCATCTGTGACACGCTTCTCAAACGCAACAAAAACGATCCGTTTTTGAGACGATTGGTGACTGGTGACGGAAAATGGACCGTTTACAACAATGTGGTGAGGAAAAGATCACGGTTGCAGAGTGGTGATACACCTTTAGCGACCCCGAAAGCGGGACTACACCCAAAGAAAATTTTGTTCAATGCCTGGTGGGGACTGTAAAGGTGTACAGCACTATGAGCTTCTACGGAACCACCAGACGATAAATAGCGATAAGTACTGCACACAGCTCGACGTCTTGCAGGGAGCAATCAAGAAAAAGTGCCCCTGTTTTTAGCGAATAGGATCGGCGTTGTGTTTCACCAGGGCAGACTTCATGTCTCCTTGAGGACACGACGGAAGTTTCTAGAGTTTGTGTTGGATGTACTACATCATCCGGCATATTCTCCACACATTGCTCTCTCACACTACTACCTTTTCAGTTCGCTTCACAATTCCATTTATGGCACGAGGTTTGGGATTCTTTGGACCAGGTCAGAAAACACCTGGGCCAACTTTTTGTGCTGAAACCTGTGAAATTCTGGGAGGACGGAATTTCCGACGATGGGGACACCCCTTAAGTGGGGGGGGGGGGGCAGGGAGTTACTGTTAGCTGACCCACCGGGTCTGTAAGAACATGTCTGGGTTTCTCAATGGATAAGAATTCGCTTCGCATATTATATCGAATACTAACTGAATGGGCATTGTTTTTTTTCTCATTTATTTACTATTTTGATTTTATCAACTTTAAATCTTAGCGCCTCTCAAATTTTGGCATCATAGGCAGACGCCTATTTCTCCTAGTGGTTGAACCGGCCCTGATGACAAGTTCTCTGGTCATCCGTCTGTTTGCGTTGCTGTCGAGGAACATATTAGAGATGAGTTCGGGCTCAATTTTAGGAGCCCGGGCCCAGCCCGCTTTCTTTGATTACATGTGTTTGCTGAGCCCGGGCCCTCCAGGGCCCGGATTCTTTGAAAATTTTGCTTATCAAGGTTTGCATTTATGTATTATACACTGACCAAAGATATGGCCCAAGCAAGAATTAGTTTAAAAATCATTAGTTTAAAAAGTTTAGTTCAGTTAATGCACTTCACATTATTAATATGTTTTTAGAAATACTACGCATAAAGCCAAATGTTCTAAAATGTGGATTTGAAAATAAATAAATAATTCAACGTGCCCTTCGACCGTATCAGGGGAATCAGTAATTTTGGTAAAAGCTGAAGAAAAGAAAATCGTTTAGAAACAAAAACTTCCATTCGTTACTTCTTTTTGATTTCTAAATTTACTTTTATTTAGAATAAATTGCATTATGAAACGTAGAACGCCGTACAGACAGTTACAAATGTTTGAAATTTTGACTCTAGAAAACTAATCTTTGCAATATAATTTACATATATGCTAATTGGTAAAGGTAGTTTAGAGTGAAGTAGAATATAAAAAAAGCATGTATGGAAATTTCCAAAATTAAAATAAAACAAAACGTAAAAACATTCCAGACCAGATTATTCTGCATTTTGTAACATTAACAAAGCTTTACGCTTAATAATATAATAATTCACAATATTATCATATGTGTGTGTGCGCTTTCCAGATCAAGTTCATCATGAAGAGAGAGAGAATTGCATCTAACGCCTCAGCGCTTCAACTTGATCTTCTTTGCTCTAAAACTCGACCTGCTGCACTAAAAACCAACGTCACCCCAAAAATCGCGGGGGTGAGGAAATAAAAATTAAATAAATAACAATACTTCTAACTGCACAATTTTGGAAATTAATACATCATTTTAAAGATAAGATTCTTGATTTTTAATAAAACACAAAAAATGCGAATGTGATTTTTCCCCAGTTTTTCGATACCAGACCTCCTTAAACTAATCCTTGCTTGGGCCATAGCTTTGGACAATGCATAATGCAAGTCTTGCTAAGCAAAATTTGTCTTGCAATGGCAGCTAGCTTAGGAAATTGAAAATCCTTCCACCATGGTAACAAATCCACAATGAAATTCAACACGTGTAACCCAACCGGGTTCGGAATTACACGTGTTGAATTAATTACAGTAATGAAATTCAAGACGTGTAATTCCGAGTCCGAGCCCTGATTTTTCGGTAGTTAATGAATTCTGAGCCCGTCCGAGCCCGGGCTCATCTCCAGAACGTATGAGGGAAAGTTTCGTTCGTGGTTCCACGAAATCAACGCGACGTGCGTCTCGTAACGTTCGCCGAATGTTACGAAAGCGATTGCACTTAAAACTATACAGATTTACCATAGTTCAAGATATTAGTAGCGCAGATTGCATGGTTCGCAGAAATTCTGTGCAGAATGCTGCATCGATTAGAGGAAGAAGGAACATTCCTGGATACATCTTCAGCCATCAGTCGACATTTCATGTCACTGATACGGTTAACACCCACACCTGCAGGATTTGGTGCGCCGAACATCCACGCGGATCTCTGGGACATGTTCATGACAGCCCAAAGGTGAATGTGCTTTATACACTTAGCAAACATAAGGTTTTAGGCCCCTTCTTTTTTCATGAGAAGACCATCAACGGTATCGTGTTTCTGCATATGCTCAAAAAAACTATCTCATTCCACTGTTGGACAATGATGACCAAGAAGGACGCATTCATTTTCAGCAAGACGGCGCACAACCTCACTACTGTACAGATATCCGGGATTTCCTCAGTAAACGTATCCCAGACCTGTGCATAGGTCGAGGAAGGTCGAAGGCATGGCCACCATGTTCTTCCGTCTTGACACCTCTCGATTTTTCTCAAAGGGGTTCCACTAAACATCGAGTATTTGTTCCAAGATTGCCAGTAAATCTCACTGAACTCAGAACTCGAACCACCACTGCATGCCGGAGAAGTGACAACAGATACGCTGCTTCGAGTTTGGGAAGTAATTAATTTCAGCTAGAATGTCTGCTGTATCACCAATGGGAGTCACATCGAACCAGAATGACTATGGGGGATAACACGTGACGTGTTTTTCTACAGATTAAGACACCCCCAAAACATTCTGTAAATATTTTGAATAAATTTCTATATGCTTTCAAAGCTGTAAAACCGTTTATTACGCTTTCAAAGTTGTAAAACCGTTTATCACGCTTTCAAAGTTGTAAAACCTATAAGCAGTAAAACCTGTCTGAGACGGAATCCAAGGGAACGGAATTACTTTCCGTTTTACACAGGTGATACATGAAAACCATTGAAATGTAAATATTTGAATTTTTGTCATGCTAACAGATTCGACATAATGATTGCTGAAGGGAATGTATTGTTTGTTCGAAGTACCCTAATCAACTAAAAAATCGCAAACTTCTATTTTTTTTATATAATCTAACATTCATGGTTAACAATTACAATATGAGTCTCAGTGACAGCAAGTGCCACTACTCTTGCACTCGCACGAAATCGGATTCAATTCTTTATATCCGAGGTTTTGCAGGTGTTTTTCTTTTCGCTTTTCATGCTTACGTTATCGGTTTGTCCGTCCAGTCAGTCTGTAGACACCATATCTTTGCAACTACTAGTCCGATAAAAAATTCTTTTTCCATTGAAAAGCTTGAAATATACGAATGTTGACCCTTCATTTCATTTTTCTTTAACGATGCACAATTTTGCCGCTACAAGGCGTAAATGCAGATGATGTCGAATTCAAAATACATTTTATTCCACATATTTGCTTCTAAACATACGATTGAATTTTTTTATTATCTTTCGATTCCATTTATGTCGAAGAGTATTTTAGGTATAGTCACTTTTTCAAGTTACGCATAGATTTTCCCCTAGGGGCATAAAAGCAAATTACGTTTCCCCCGATATCTTTTCTTCTAAAACTCCGATTTGAAAAACATTTTCTTCAGCGGATACAGCTCCAGATGGAAAATCTTTTGCATACAGCTTCTAAGTTTTGTAAAAAATACTTTGGTCACCAGGGGGCGTAAGTGTTAACTTTTTGCTTTTGATGTCATCATCCTCATCATTGTCAACCATTATCAATCCACTGCTGGACGAAGGTCTCCTCCACAACGATCTGTCCCGTGGAAGTCTCCACCATGTTACTCCTGCATACTTTCGAATTTCATCCACCCATCTCCCATGTGGTCTTCTTCTGGGTCTTTTTCTGTCCCTTGGAATCCAATCTAAAATTTCGGCTGTCCATCGATAATCTGTCCTTTTGGCAGTATGTCCAGCCCATTGCCATTTCAGGGATTTAACTCTGATCATGATGTCTTCCACTCCTGTCATTTTTCGGATCCACGAGTTCTTCTTCTTATCTCTCCTGGTTACACCAAGCATGCACCTCTCCATGCTGCTTTGAGTTGTCTGCAGCCTTTGTATGTCTCTTTTAGTTAAGGTCCATGTCTATGCACCATACGTAAGCACTGGAAGGATGCATTGATCAAACACTTTTCTTTTATGACATAATGGCATATTGCTCTTGAAAATTATTCTGTTTCTTCCAAAAGCTCTCCAGGCAAGTTTTGTACGCCGATTAATTTCTTCATCAATGTGACCCTCACTTGATATCTGCTGTCCAAGATAAACGTACTTGTCTGTTTTCTCCAGCTTTTCTCCATCAATCGATAAATCTTCATTTCTTGTAAAAGCATTGAACATCACTTTTGTCTTCTGAAAGTTCATTTTTAATCCCACTTCTTTACTCTTGTCAGCAAGTTCCTGGATCATACTCTGCAGCTCTGATGGGGTAGTTGCAAAAATGACTATGTCATCAGCAAAACGAAGGTGGGTTAGATAATCTCCATTAATCTTTATCCCCTTGTTTTCCCAGCTCAGCGACTGAAAGACACCCTCCAATGTGGCATTAAAGAGCTTCGGAGATATGTATTTGCCATAAAATCTGAGCTTCTAAAGTCTCGATTGAAAAAATTCTTTCGTGGACCGATACCACTCACGTGGATAAGCTTTTCGGTATATTTACTTCTTAAAATATTGCATAGTTGCTCCGCCAGGGGGCGCAGATGCATATCTCATTTTTGTCAGTATCTCTGCTTTAAATGGTCCGATTTAAAAAAATATTTCTTGGCCACTAGGGGGCGTAAATCCTAATTTCGACTTTTGATGTATTTTCAGCAAAATCTGAGCTTCTAAAATCTCGATTTAAAAAAAAAAAAAAAATTATGGATGACAAAGCTTTTAGGAATATTTTCTTCTTAAAATAATGCATAGTTTCTCTGCCAGGGGCATAGATGTATATCATATTTTTGTCAATATCTCTGCTTCTAATGATCCGAATTAGAAAATTATTTCTTTATTGGATAGAGTTTCCATTGTGACATATTTTTCATATAAATTCAAAATTTTCAAGTAAATCATAGACTTTCCGCTAGGGGGCGGAAAGGTAAATTGCGTTTTCCGCATTATTTCTGCTTCTAAAACTCCGATTTGAAAAATTATTCCTGTATCACTAACAGCTCCTGATGGAAAATGTTTTTCACATATTTTCTAATATTTGATGAACAATGGTTTGGCCACCAGGAGGCATAAAAGATAATTTCTGCTTCTGATGTATTTAACAGCAAAATCTGAGCTCCTCAAAACTCGACTAAAATTTTTCTTCCTTGGACCGACACCGCTCACATCGAAAAACCTTTTGAGAATACTTTCTTCCTAAAATAATGAATGTTTTTTTCGCCAGGGGGCGTAGATGCATATCTTATATTTGTCGATATCTCTGCTTTGAAGAGTACAATTTGAAAAATTATTTCTTCGTTGGAGAGCGTTTCCGCTGCGAAATGTTTCTTATATAAATTGAATTTTTTCTTAACGCGCAAGTCTGCAACCAGAGGGAGTAAGCTCACGATTCCGTTTACAGCAATATCTGCGGGATTAAGAAACACGATTGAAAAACTTCTTCCTTCCGTCAGATACTATTGTTTTCCATACCGGTTCCATTTGAATTTGAACAGCTTTGATAAATTTAATTCGCGTCAGAACGGATTCAAAAGACGTGCTTATAACACCCGAAAATTTGGCGTCATTTTTCTTTTGATTGGGGGTTTAGCGACCAAAGTGATCATCTCAATGGGCTGTAAGCAATCACCCATTCCTAATTTAGGACGACTAGTACCAGGAAAGGGAAAGATCCAGCGCCGTAAGACAAAAAACAACATCCATGCCTCACACTGCGATTCGAACCCCAACCAATCTCGGACATATGGTCACAAGCCAGGGCTTAGGCCACTGCGCCACCGGTGCAGACTCAGGTGTTTCCTTTGCGTGATAGCTTTGTTATCTCAGCCTTTCGCTTTAAAATGTCATAAATTTGCATTTTTTTTCGCCAATAAATTCCTCTGCCAAATGCGCGACACTCGCTTCCTTTTCCGTGCATATCAATAACTTTTAATTTTTTGTGTCCAAATCAAGAACGTTCTTCTTTGGCGCAGTGGCAATGGCCCGGGTTTAAGTCCAACATGAATCATGGGTGGTGTGTTTGTCTTACGATACTGGCTCTCTTCACCTCCTGGAACCAGTGACCCTAAATTAGGGACGTGAGAGTTGGTAGTTAAACCTCAAAAAATAAAAGTTTTGCCAATGCGTTTTATTAACGTATTCGAGCAACCTCCAGCAATGCCGATCCTTTTAGCTTCGGAATTATGCTCAGCGTAAACTTATTTATTGACCTACGTGTTTTTTTGGCATTATCGAACAATATTGTTTGCTAGTTAATCATTTCGGGAAATCCGAAAACTAAATGATTAAAAACGGATAAAACAAAGAAAATTCGAAAACTTTCTCATAATAAACTTCCATTATGCATATACGTGTTTTCTTGGGTTTCCGTCGCATAGGTTCGTCGATTAATTTGTGATAAAAAATCTTCCAAAAACATAACTTTTGATTGCCAAAACTCCTGATTTCTAGAACCTAATGTTTGATTTTCGGATGTGTGTGTGTGTGTGATGGTGGTGGTGGGGCGGGGTGGGGAGAGAGGAGGTGATCCACATATTCATCTGTTGCTCTTGATACAGGTAATGCTGCAGAATTCTCAATAATTATTACAGCATTTCGAAACGGGATTTTTGAATGATTAAACGGAGGAGGTGTCCAAGTTCGTCTTAAAAAATAAAAAATAAAAAAAAGACCTTTCAGTAAATATATATTAACTTCGGGAACACAAACATCTTTCTCCGCCTTTTCAATATTTTTGATAAAAAAAACACCGGGGATACGCCCAGCATTGCATTTTCTCAAACATTTTTTATTTCTTCCAATTGTACTATTGATTCATTGCGCATTCTTGTAAATGAATTCCATGATTAATGTTTGTTTCGCTCCTTAAACGGTGTCACCGTTTTCAGATTAACCAAAAAACTTTTTTCCTTTTTTCTTAAACATTTCGCATTTGTCTTCATCGCGACTGACAATACATTCCGTTAACGAAATGCTTTTTTCAGCAGAGGGATAATCATTTCTTACTTGAATAATGCCTTAAGAGAAGTCAACAATTTTTTTCAGGGAGAATCGAAATTGAAAGAAAAAAAGCCCTGTTAAGTGTAGGATTTCAAACAGATTTTTTTTTCTTATTTTGCTCGAAGGTATTTTTGTCAAGCATTGATATAAAAGCTCAATGTCGTAAAAATTGTCCAATGTAAGATTTGAAACATATTTGTTTTCCTATTTAAAAAAAAATAATGTGCTCGAAGGTATTTTATCAAGCATTTATATAAAAGCTCAAGGTTCTAAAAATTGCCCTGAATCTGTTCCTGTTCCCTTGGAATCCAGACTAGTATTTTCAATATTTTTCAGCTGCACGAAGGTGGTCAGTTCTTCTAAGAACATGTACAGCCAATTTCGATTTTGGGCGGCCGATGGCCTAGTGGTCAGCGTTCGTGATTGTCACGGAGAAACCTCAGGTTCGATCCCAGGCAGGTACGAACGCACGAACCACTAAATATCAGTCATGCGTCGGATGGGCAAGTTAAGCCGTCGGACCCCGGGTACTGGCATCCCTGTAATAAATAAGGGCGTCTTCCTCCCCCTTTCTACCTCGCTTTCGTGTCACTTTCCAAGCGGGCAGTCTAGCCCAAATCTCCAAGCTTCCTGTTTCTAAGGGTTGTTTAAGACCTGGAGTCAGACACTCCCTTCCTAAAATCCTCTAAAGTCTACATGATCTGAATTGATACATTGCCATTTCAAGGATTTTATCTTGATCATGATGTCATAACTCAAGTCATTTTTATGATCCAAGAGTAACTCTTCCTACCCTTCCTGGTAATACTAAGCATGCACTTTTCTATGCGTCTTTCGGTAGTTTGTAGAGTCCTGATGTCTTTTTTTTTTTTTAACAAACATCTATGTCTCAAATTTATAAGAAAGTACTCGAAGGGTGCATTATATATATATTTATATATATGTACTTTTAAATTTATAAGTATTTGTCTTTTTAAGTGAAATTCAAACCCTCCTATGCCAGTGGCGGAATTCGAATTCTTCTGTTTCGGAGCCGAATGTTTTCCTAGTTAAGCTACGCCAGCAAAGGGCTTTACACTTCCCGTCTTGACATTTGCGTCACCTCTGAGGTAGATATCTCACATACCTCTCCCCTTCCCCCTTTAAGAAAGGGATGGGATGGAACTATACGTTTTCGCGTCAGCCGGCAAATCATGCCTGAAGTAGCTCGATGAAGTTTCATACATTTTTCGAAGCGAAGAAGAAATGTTAATTAATTCCAGACGATAAGTGGAAGAAGCATCACACATTTTCGAAGCGAAGGAATTTTCATTAATTCTAGACAATGTGTGGAAGAAGCATTACACATTTTTCGAAGCGAAGAAGGAATTCTCATTAATTTCAGATGATGTGTGGAAGAAGCATCACACATTTTTCGAAGCGAAGGAATTCTCATTATTTCCAGACGATATGTGGAAGAGGCATCGCACATTTTTCGAAGCGAAGAAGGAATTCTCATTAATTCCGGACAATTGTGTGGAAGAAGCATCACACATTTTTCAAAGCGAAGAAGGAATTCTCATTAATTCCAGACGATGAGTGGAAGAAGAATCACACTTTTTTCGAAGCGAAGAAGGAATGTTCATTAATTTCACATGATGCGCGGAAGAAGCATCACACGTTTTTGGAAGCGAAGAAGGAATTCTCATTAACTGTAGGCGTTGAGTGGAAGAGGCATCGCACATTTTTCGAAGCGAAGAAGGAATTCTCATTATTTCCAGACGATGAGTGGAAGAAGCATCACACATTTTTCGAAGCGAAGAAGAAATGTTAATTAATTCCAGACGATAAGTGGAAGAAGCATCACACATTTTCGAAGTGAAGGAATTTTCATAAATTCTAGACGATGTGTGGAAGAGGCATTACACATTTTTCGAAACGAAGGAGGAATAATAATTAATTCCAGACGATGAGTGGAAGAAGCATAACACATTTTTCGAAGCGAAGAAGGAATTCTCATTATTTCCCGACGATGAGTGGAAGAAGCAAAACACATTTTTCGAAGAGCGAAGAAGGAATTCTCATTATTTCCAGACGATGAGTGGAATAAGCATCACACATTTTTCGAAGCGAAGAAGGAATTCTCATTATTTCCAGACGATGAGTGGAAGAAGCATAACACATTTTTCGAAGCGAAGAAGGAATGTTTATTAATTCCAGACGATGAGTGGAAGAAGCATAACACATTTTTCGAAGCGAAGAAGGAATGTTTATTAATTCCAGACTATGAGTGGAAGAAGCATAACACATTTTTCGAAGAGCGAAGAAGGAATGTTCATTAATTCCAGACGATGAGTGGAAGAAGCATCACACATTTTTCGAAGCGAAGAAGGAACGTTCATTAATTTCACGATGATGTGTGGAAAAAAGATCACACATTTTTCGAACCTCACGGCCAGGTGATTCAATTTTACGTTCTGGCGCCAATGTGAAATTCAAACCCTATCTATACCGGTAGGGAGGCTGCAACCCACATCCTTCTGCTCTGTAACCGAATGCTTTCCCAATAAAGCTATGCCGGCTAGGACTTTTCACTGCTACTTGCCGTCTTGTTATGTGATCATAACTGAGGAGTAGTAGAAAATGACCGATTCTGGCTAAAACCGGAGCCATAGACTTAACATTAGGTGTCGGCCGGAGCAGCCGGAGCCAGCCGGAGCAAGCTGCAGCCGAGCGAACGGAGGGGGGCGTGGTCAGTAGCAGCCTCCAATTCCCCGCTGCAATTTTTCCCCTCCGACCGAAGGGTGTGCTTATCTCCGAAGATAGTAGTATTTATTGGACTTTGTCGAATGTTGGGGGAAATCAATGAAGGCTTATTCCTTTTTTTTTAATTTAATGAAGGTTGTTTCATTATTTATTTTCCCCTCTCTCGACCCCATCCCCTTAGATTATTGTTATGTAAAACGTTTTTTCCCTCGTAATTTGTTGATTTTTCAATTAATTTTCATGAATTCCTCATGTGTCTTCCCTAATGAAAATTATGTAGGGTAAGTATTAATTAATCATTTCTCTTTTATTTTTTCTCGAATAACACGGTCATGTCCTCATCTCAAGAAATGTTATTATGATATCTTATTTTTGTTCATAAATGTTTGATTTTGAGGGATGGCAACGCCCGAGTGGGAAAGGGGTTGGATATAGGGGGATGGCAACTCGATGTGTTGCCCCCTAGCGGTGCTTCTTGGAACTTTCGATTGATCTTTGATTTTGAGGGATGGCAACGCCCGAGTGGGAAAGGGGTTGGATATAGGGGGATGGCAACTCGATGTGTTGCCCCCTAGCGGTGCTTCTTGGAACTTTCGATTGATCTTTGATTTTGAGGGATGGCAACGCCCGAGTGGGAAAGGGGTTGGATAAAGGGGGATGTCAACTCGATGTGCTGCCCCCTAGCGGTGCTTCTTGGAACTTTCGATTGATCTTTGATTTTGAGGGATGGCAACGGCCGAGTGGGAAAGGTGTTGGATATAGGGGGATGCCAACTCGATGTACTACCCCCTAGCGATGCTTCTTGGAACTTTCGATGGATCTTTGATTTTGGGGGATGGCAACGACCGAGTGGGGAAAGGGCACTGCGTAGGTGTTAGATATGATGATGCTTCTTGGAACTTTATTATTTCGATGGATCTTTGATTTTGAGGGATGGCAACGACTGAGTGGGGTCCGTTGGGAATTTCTGCATTTATTCCTGTGTTTTGCAAGCAAGATTTCCCCCTCTTCAATACTATTTTTCCCCCGGAGGAAATGTTTGCGTAACGATGCTGGGGAATTTTCTTTCCAAGGGAATAAAAATGCTCCTAAGGTCTTAGCGAGGTTCTAACTCACGATGATTTGGTTTCCAAAAATAGTCAGGGGGTCAAATGGTTTTCGTGTACTACGTATTCCCTATATATATATTTTTAAATTACTTTTACGTTATTTCTTCATGTGTTTTTATATATTTTTTGTATGTTTTGAGGGAGTTTTTTCGTGTAGATGTAATGAATTTTCTGAGGAACTTTTCTTTTTCCTCCATTCAATTTTATTTCAGACCATGAGACGAGGAAATGCTTCTTTAGAAATTATTTCGTTCTTGTTCGCAGTAATTACTGGACATAGACTTCATGTTAATTCTGAGTCTTTAACCCCTGCAATAATATTTTCTCGTAATTTTTTCGTATGTTCAAGAACTCTACAGATCTTTCCCAGTTAAAATTCTGCTCAAACAATATTTTCGGTCTTTATTTCCTTATAGCTTCCCAATTTCCGATATTTTTCTTCCTCTATCTTTGAAATTTCATTAAACTTCTCAATAGGTCAGGATTCTTTTTTTCTTGGACAAACTTATGAGTCCTTTTTATTCACACTATCTTTTTTTTTTCATTTCATTTCAGCAAACGATTATTTTAGATGCAACAAATCGTCAGATTTTGGTTTCCTTATATAGCATATTTTCCAACTTGCTTAAAAATATTCCTCAAAGCTTGCATGTATGTCAAATATACATTTTTTTTTATTCTTTCCTAGTTAGCCATACTTTTCGTGGACTGCCTTGACAGGAAAGCATTCAATGTCAAGACATACAATCTAAAACCTTTTTTCTTTCGATAAAATTTGTATTCTTTGAGCTGAATATTAGTCCCGCGTGTTCCCTCATTAACCTAATCTCAGTCAGATGCTGAAGGATTTCCTTTTGCTTGTCAGCATATTGACATAAGATTAGTCACATTTTCCCTTTGTTCGTTGTTGTGAATAGTTAGAAAGATTACAAAGTTTAAAGTAGTCTATGACTAAAAGGATGCTATTTACGGCCTAACGTGCTGCGGTATTGACTTTAGATAATTGTCCTTCTTGTTTCTTCTGGATCTTTGATTTTGAGGGATGGCAACGACTGAGTGGGGTCCGTTGGGAGTTTTTGCATTTATTCCTGTGGTTTGCAAGCAAGATTCCCCCACCCCCTCTTCAATACTATTTTTCCCCCGGAGGAAATTTTTACGTAACGATGCTGGGGAATTTTCTTTCCAAGGGAATAAAAATGCTCCTAAGGTCTTAGCGAGGTTCTAACTCACGATGATTTGGTTTCCAAAAATAGTCAGGGGGTCAAATGGTTTTCGTGTACTACGTATTCCCTATATATATATTTTTAAATTACTTTTACGTTATTTCTTCATGTGTTTTTATATATTTTTTGTATGTTTTTGAGGGAGTTTTTTCGTGTAGATGTAATGAATTTTCTGGGGAACTTTTTCTTTTTCCTCCATTCAATTTTATTTCAGACCATGAGACGAGGAAATGCTTCTTTAGAAATTATTTCGTTCTTGTTCGCAGTAATTACTGGACATAGACTTCATGTTAATTCTGAGTCTTTCACCCCTGCAATAATATTTTCTCGTAATTTTTTCATATGTTCAAGAACTCTACAGATCTTTCCCAGTTAAAATTCTGCTCAAACAATATTTTCGGTCTTTATTTCCTTATAGCTTCACAATTTCCGATATTTTTCTTCCTCTATCTTTGAAATTTCATTAAACTTCTCAATAGGTCAGGATTCTTTTTTTCTTGGACAAACTTATGAGGCCTTTTATTCAGACTATCTTTTTTCCATTTCATTTCAGCAAACGATTATTTTAGATGCAACAAATCGTCAGATTTTGGTTTCCTTATATAGCATATTTTCCAACTAGCTTAAAAATATTCCTCAAAGCTTGCATGTATGTCAAATATACATTTTTTTATTCTTTCGTAGTTAGCCATACTTTTCGTGGACTGCCTCGACAGGAAAGCATTCAATGTCAAGACATACAATCTAAAACCTTTTTCTTTCGATAAAATTTGTATTCTTTGGGCTGAATATTTTTTCTGTCTCGTCCGAAAAAACATTCATTCTAGAGGCAAAGCGACCAATTCCGTTCTTCCCATAAACATTATTTTTTTATTTATTTGATATTCAGAGTTGTATACATTTACTATCCAAAAAAGAGATATATTTAATGTAAAGGTATATTCTTCCAAGCTGGGGAAATATATGTATATTGTTACAGTGGACACCCCCCCATCCTAAAACCTGAAGAAAACTTTAAAATTTGTCCGCCATGTCGCGTATTGTATGAGGCAGCTAGGAATCACAGTTCGGCAGGCTCACATGTTCTTTTACAGTTCAGTTTTTTTATTTATTTCTCATTTACGTTGTTTTTTCTTTCGGATGTTCTCTAAATTAATTAACAAAATTGCGGGATAATTGGGAAGTCGCTCCAATGCTCTTGAAGGCATGCAACGCAATATTTTTGCCATTTTAAATTGTTTCTACCTGTGGGAAAATGTAGCACTCAATGGTTGCTCTGGAAATTGATAAGAGCAAAGCGATAGGCCCAGAAGAGGGCTTCTGGATTTCTTGATTAGGGGCCGATGTTACGACCCACCCCCGCCATTAATTTAGTAATTAATGGGCGTGGTTGATGTGTGAAATTAATTAAGTATTAATTGTTCGAGGCTTGATTGGAGTTTAAAAGTGTAAACAGCAGATAAAGTTTTATCTGGGGGTTTGGAAAAGAAAAGAGGCGAAGAATTCTCTCTCTGGCTGGGTGGTCTCAGAATAGCTCTGTTAGGTCATAAATATCAGGGCGCAGCTGACGGGCAGCCTATGCAACACGGAAAGGGAAAGAGGAATACGTATCGAATGAGCCACTTGAGTAGGAATGAATGAAGATAGGGGACGAAAGGTTTAGCGAATAATCGTAAATTCGTCGATTGTTTGGGGCATTTTCGAGAACAATTGCTCTCTGTGTGGTCCGTGCAGAAAAATAAGAGTTCGCACTTGGCATGAAAATAAGGAAGAAAGTTTAGTTGTCTGTATGCTCTCCGATGTGAAAGGCTGGATGCCTTGGATCTGCAGCAAAATGAATTGGGGAAAATGAAGCAGCAAACCTCCCCGCATTTGGTAAGAAATGGAGACAACTCGAGGCAGCTGGAGATGCCAGTTTGCCATAAAGACAGCAGAATGCCTAAATCCGCAGGATAAAGCAGAAATTTCTAGGCTGGAGCGTAATGGAACTCAGCGACTGTTTGGCCTAATGAAAGCCAAGTTACAGGGGAATTAAGAAGTCTGCGAGTAGACAGTGGTCATTCCAATGAGAAGCGAAGCCAAGCAAAAGTCGGGTTCGGATGTCAACCACTGCAGTGTGGAATCGTCACCCCCATTCATCCCCTACTGTGGAGGAAGTGAAGAGATGCGCTTGTCTTACGGGGTGAAGCGAGGCCCCATGTGTGCGTGTGTGTGGTCGCGTAAGCAGCGAAGCCACTACGTGTAAGTGCGACGGGATAAAAACATGTCGAAAGAAAAATATGAGCGTAAGAGCGGTGGCTTCGATACCTAACAAATATACAGGTGAAATGTTGAGTTGCCGATATACGCTTAAGGTAAAAGCACGTCTGATTTCGCTCGGCCGAGAAAATTAATCTTGGAAACCGCAACATCAGATGTGAGAGGGCCTATTTTGCTTAACGCCCACCTTCAAATCGTCACGAGAATAGATCAGTGTGCACTCTAATCATTGCAACAAAGTGCGGCGTGATATTACCATTTTTAATTGTGTGCTTCATTTACATCAAGCGTCAAAGTGAAGTGTTGAATCATCGGTGCTGCCACATGGTGCAAGTGTCTGTGTGTGTGTGTTTTTTTGTCGTGTGATATTATGTGATGCACAACGGATTTGCACAGCAAAGTCACGTAACTGTAAGTAGATGAATATTTCCTTTTTCTTTCTTCGCACATCTGCGAACTTGTGCCATCCCGACACCCAAAGCTGCATGGACATAGATGCAGTAATGCTGAGTGACTGAACCTCAGAGGAAATACCTGCACATACAGATTTCAATTTCTTACAGGGCCCATTCCTGATTATTTTTTTTTACATGAATAAGGGAGAGGTGTGGCCACAAATTCCGCTGGGCGGGACAGTTTATTTTAACTTTGGTTCAGGACCAACGTCAGCGGGGCAGGGTTCTGCATGTGCATGCTTATTAGATTTAGTTAATTAACTTTGGCAGTATTTCGCACCTATAATCTTATACCGCAAATTAACGTGCTTGTGTATTTTGTGTCGCGAGTATTTTTAATGTGATCGTTTGCATATAATTTTTTTTCATTCTCTAAGCAATTGTATATGAATATCACCTGCAGCTCTATTTAGTGTGTAAACGAGTAGTATCTCTTGTTCAGATAGTCCGGTGGAGACTCAGTCGGCTGCGTTATCCGACAGTAAAGTGTGACACCGTATGCTGCCCACATATGAGGGAAATTGTCTATGCGCCTAGAGAGCGCCGGATCTGTTTAAATCTCGCAGAACGTTATTAAATGTTGTGTTGTGTATTTGAGAATCATGTGTTATTTGCGAAAGTGAGTGTTGTACTGGCTGGTTGGGGATTGAATGTACCGGAGTAAGATCCGGACCACTACACTCAGTCACGAATTGGTGATTGCGGGTGAACCTCATCACAACTCTGATTCCAAAGTATCATTTTTTTAGATTATTTTATTTTTTATTTGTTGTTGTTATTTTGTTCACAAGGTGGATTCACCCAAGCCTTATGCTTCGGGTCATTCTTCAACTTTTCATTTTTTATGTTCTGGTGTGAATCTTTGAGTGCAGCAGTGCACCTGAGATTCTCACCTGGTGCCGTGGCCAACTAAATTGTACTTCAGGTCTCAAGCACCGTTACCGGCAGACTCGGCAGGAACACTGCTAGTGCCGTGTAACATTAATGATGCCGTTGTCCCAGGATCGATACCTATATTTTGCAGCTAGCGGAACAACACTCATGTTCGTAAAATAGGTGCGAATTGACTGCCATTACTATTTTTATTTAGTTTTGTTCGGTGCGAATTTTGTATAATTTAGCATTAAGTAAGCCTTAAGCTGTTTTCTAAGAACTGCCATAATTTTAGTGGGTAAGAAAAACAAAATGGCTAACACGAAAAAATCGTCATCTGCGAGTCACATGGATTCAGATGATTCTGGTGGTCACTCTGACGGAGAACATGTGAGCACTGGGGCTGCAATTGTTCCGGAAGAGAGTACACCTGTTACAAGTACAGCGGGTACATCACAGCTGAGACAAACAGCTTTAGCCGCACCTATGGTTTACGGTGAGCAAATAGCGGGATGCATAAACATGTTGAGGCTATTTACAGGCACTGATCCGCTGTATCGTGCTAAACACTTTTTTCAGGATGTCGAAAGTGTAGCGATGGTGGGTAGATGGTGTGAGCAAACTAAACTCGCGATTGCAAAATCTAAATTTCGGGAGAGAGCTGCTGAATTTCTATCTGATAGCGATGAGCTGAGGGCTGAAACCGAATATGTAAATTTTAAACGGCTTGTCATTGATCGCTTCCAAGCCGAAGAGCCATTGGTAACGCGAATGAAGCAGTTTATGAATTGTGTGCAATTGCCAGAACAAGACGTTCGGCAGTACGCAACACGTCTTAAGAGCGCAGCTACGAAATATCATGGTCATAAGTCGGATATGTCCGAAGAGACAAGGAAGCACAGGGATCAAGAAGCGATGTGCCAATTTATTTCAGGGTTATCTGAATCGATTAGGCGTTGGGTACTAACAAAATGCCCGGAAACTTTGGATGCTGCAGTTCTCATCGCAATTCAAGAGGAGGAGAATTTAGCACTCATGGGTAGAAAAACTTCGGTGAATACGGTGGAAGGAGGCAGAGGGGACGAGGAGTCGGTAATGCTGGCCCGCACTTTGCAACAGATGTTGTCGCGTTTGGAAGCCACGGAGAATACGGTAGGGCAGTTAGTCGGGAATTCTCAGGGAAGAGAAGACAGGAAATCGGAAGGGAATGAGAGAAATAGAGAGACATTTCAGCGATCTAACCCCCAGCTCTTCGGGGCGGAACGAGCTAGATGGAAGGAAACAAGGCCAGATGATCGCCGGGGTTTCGGTAATCGAAATGATTCACTCGAGGAGAATTGTGGATCGCAACAAACACGGCGCAGCAAAAGTAGAATTGTGTGCTTTGGGTGTGGATTAGAAGGCCACGTGATCCGGTTGTGCCCTAATTTGGATGGGTCAAATAGGATGGAGACAATACCCAAACAGGTATATAGCAGAGGAAGTGGAAGAGATTCTCATTACGAGGTATCAGGAAAATTTGGTACACAGAAACCAGATTCCAAGAATAAGTCTTTAAACTAAATAAGGGTCGATTTGTAAGAGGTATCTCGGCCCAGTCAGAGTTTAAATCCTCTCAGGTGCGTTATGTTTCTATTCAAAGTGGGGACAATTTGCCGATTATTAACGCAGATCTCGAAGGCGACAAAATTAAGTTATTAGTCGACACGGGATCATCGGTAACTCTTTTGGCGAAAGATGCTTATTTAAGATTGAAAGGTCGCAGGAAATTGACTCCCATCAATTCAGATTTAAGGATAAAAAGCATCACAGGGGAAACCATTCCAACCTTAGGATGTTACAACGTAAACCTGCGAATCAAAGGAAGAAATATCTTTGTCAAAGCCCATGTGTCAAAATACCCGCTGAGTGAAAATTACTCAGCATTGTTAGGAATTGATGCGATGCGAACACATCACTTAACCTTCTCTGCCCATTCGAATCAGCTGTTGTTTCCCGACCCCCCACCCACGCGGTGCTCTCCGCAGAAAGAGAGGGACGCGGACGATATGCTTGAGGAGGGGGTGACTGTTGCCTCCCTGGCGCAGAAAACTTGTGTCCCTCCCAACGCAGAAATGTTCCTTCAAGTGAAGTTGGGAACACCGCTTCGTATGAGAGTACAGACTGTCTTGTTTGAACCGCATCCACGTGCACGCAAAGATGGATTACTTTTGGCACGGTCTGTTAATAATGTCGCATCAAGTGGTTTATATGATGTAAAAGTAGCAAACACTAGTAGTTCCCCTATTTGGTTAAACAAACATACTAAGCTATTTCAAGTAGAACCTGTGGAAATCACTCAGAATTCACGGGAAATAGGTGTAACGCAGCGCGGTACTTTGCCTGTGTCTGCCGGTGATTTTAAATTGGAGCATTTGAATTATTTTGAACGTGAGAAGGTTTTGGAATTACTGATGACATATTCCGATGTTTTTGCACGGGATCCCATAGATTTGCAGGGCACTGACCTCGCTGAACATGAAATTCATCTAACAGATGACAAACCCTTTAAGCTTCGCCCATACAATGTTCCGCATGCTCTTAGACCTGAATTAAAAGATCAAGTGAATGAATTACTGGATGCTGGAATTATTTCTAAGTCGGATAGTCCATATAGCTCCCCAATTGTCCTCATTCGAAAACGGGACAATTCATATCGTTTCTGTTGTGACTTTAGAAAATTGAATCAGATAACCAGAAAAGACAGTTACCCAGTCCCCAGAATACAACAGACCCTATCTCTTTTGCATGGATGCCGAATTTTCTCGAAAATAGACCTTTTGGCAGGGTATCATCAAATCAAAATCAGGGAACAAGACAAGCACAAAACTGCTTTTTCCTGCGAATTTGGTCATTTCGAGTGGAACCGTCTCCCGTTTGGATTGTGCAACAGTCCTGCAACTTTTGAAAGAGCTCTAGACTCATTGTTTTTGGACAGGCGTGATGATGGCATTCTAGTGTACGTGGACGATATTTTGTGTGCATCTAAGACCTTAAATGAACACTTGGAGAAATTGGAGTTAATTTTCCAACGTTTAAGAAGGCACAAGCTTAAAATTAAGCCAAGTAAATGTGAGTTTGCGACCAAGGAGGTTACATATCTTGGGCACCTTCTGGATGGTCAAGGAGTAAGGCCAAACCCTGAAAACGTGGAGGCCGTACGGGATTTTCCAGCCCCACGCACTGTTAAGCACGTCCGAGCCTTCTTGGGAATGGCGGGCTACTACAGGCGCCATATCAAAAATTTTGCATCCATTGCCCAACCTTTGACAAATCTCACCAGGAGAAATGTAAAATTTATCTGGGATGAGCAGTGTGAGGAGTCCTTCCAGCAATTGAGGAGGGCGCTCATAAGTGAGCCGCTGTTGGCTTACCCAGATTTCTCGAAAAGATTCTTCGTGACCACAGATGCATCCAAATTGGCTATTGCGGGTATACTCGAGCAGGAGGACGAAGAGGGCGTCAGACATCCTATTGCATTCTTCAGCAGAAAACTTAATCCCGCAGAACAAAATTACAGCGCAACTGAGCAAGAGGCTTTGGCAATAGTTGCATCCATCACGCATTGGCGGGAATATTTAGTGGGTCGGCAGTTTACAGTTATAACTGATCACAGACCCTTAAAGTGGCTGATGACGCTAAAGACTCCCAACTCTAGGCTTGTTAGGTGGAATCTCAGTCTATCCGAATATGATTTTGATGTAATGTATCGCCCAGGGAAGAAGAATACAAACGCGGATGTGTTGTCGAGGCATATTGCAGCAGTGGTAGCAAGTGATGCGGCTCCAGGCCCTACATTTGATGCTGAGGCCATAAAGGCTGCACAACGGGCAGACCCGAATTTGGTCGAAGTAATCGATTGCATCGAGGGGCGTGACTACTCTGCTGTTGATAAAATCACAGATACCTACTTCATGCGTGACGACCTGCTATATCATTTTTCCTTGCCAGCCAAAAACAGTCCACGCAGACTTGTTACTGAACAGTTGGTGGTGCCTGACTCTCTAAAGTCTGAGGTAATGAGAGCTGAGCATGATGGTATAAGCGCAGGGCACTTAGGGTTTGAGAAGACATTGGGGCGAATTAGACTCAAATATTTTTGGCTCAATATGTTTGCTGATGTAAAAAATTACACTGCTAGTTGTGAGGAGTGTTTAAAACGCCGGGGCTACAAGAGAAACCAAAAGGCGGGTTTAATTACCCCGGAAATAGTGCCAGTTCCGTGGTCCAAAATTTCCATGGACATCGCAGGACCTCTTCCCACGACAGAGAACGGGAACAAGTACCTATTGGTAGTCACCGACTCTTTTACCAAGTATATTGAGCTAATCCCCTTAAAATCTCAAACAGCCAAAGAAGTAGCTGAAAAATTCTCGACGCACGTTATAGCGAGACATGGTGTACCTCATACTTTGTTGACTGACAGAGGAACGAACTTTTTGTCAGAATTAATGTCCGAACTCTACAGAAGATTAGGCATTAAGAAACTGAATACGAGCCCGAGGCATCCGGAGACTGACGGACAAGCGGAACGAAGTATCCGTACAGTGATGCACTCCTTAGCGCTTTACTGTTCTCCGACTGGGAAAGATTGGGATAAGTTTACAGATTTTGTAGCTATGGCGTACAGAGCGGCCACTCACAGCGCTACTAGGGAAACTCCCAATTTCCTCATGTTTGGAAGGGACTTTAATATGCCTGGGCATTTGCTGAGCGAGGAAATCCCTTGGAGCTACTCTGAGCACCCGAATGATGCAGAGAGCTTGGTTATGCGAATGCAGGAAGCATTCAGAATTGTTCGCGATAACCTTGAAGAGGCAGCCCAGAACTCAAGGGACTATCGGGCACGGACGGCAGTAGATAAGCAAATCAAGGTGGGTGATCTTGTTTATCAACACGACCCTTCGGCGTCCAAGGCAAGATCGCGCAAGCTGATGAAACCGTCCATAGGACCCTTTAGAGTGGTGGAAAAGACTTCACCAGTTAACTTCAAAATTGTGCCGGTGAACGATATGAGGCGTCCTCGCCTAACCCATGTTGATAGGATCTTTAAAGCCCCACAGAGAAGGGTATTCGACACGTGGCATTTCCAGGAAACAGTTCGGGATGCGGGAGATGAACCTGAGTCACAGCACCTCGCACGAACCACATGGGAGTCCGAAGATGCAGAATTGTATGAAGATGATGAATGGGAGAGCCCAATGTGGATGCTACAGTCGGGCGACCCAACGCCCTCCGCAGCAATTCCGCCTCCCTCAGAAACAGAACCCTTTGCAGCGCGAACCCGCATGATTGTAGATCCCTTACGAGTGCAGGGAAGCCAGGTCAAAAGTCCTCCAATCATTTCGCGGGCGTCGCTGAGACCAAGGGGATGATTACGGGCGGGTGTTAAGGGCTAGTAACACCATGCCACACACTGACAGACGGGGAGCAGTCGACATTATAGTGGATCCCCAGGAAGACTGTGACACCACGATTATCTACGATGTTGAGAAGGAACTCGAAGACAGTGGAACGCAAGAATTTGGCATCGAGCGTAGATAAAAGCGGGCGTAGGAGCATCGAACGTGAGAGATCTGTGGAACTCGTGGATTCTCGAAGCTATGCCTCATATTTAAATTTTTTTTCCGCCTATCTCGACGGGTAGCAATGAACGTGTGATGAAATCCTTAAACTTTCCTTCCACTCCGGGCACTTAAATCCGGAATTAGGTGCCTTGCGACGGTGGGAAAGGGTTGAGTGTTTACAGTTAAAAAAAATAGAGTGATTGGATGAATAAACTTCATCCAGTCATCCCTTTTTTCTTTCATGGGGGGATGGAATGTTACAGTGGACACCCCCATCCTAAAACCTGAAGAAAACTTTAAAATTTGTCCGCCATGTCGCGTATTGTATGAGGCAGCTAGGAATCACAGTTCGGCAGGCTCACATGTTCTTTTACAGTTCAGTTTTTTTATTTATTTCTCATTTACGTTGTTTTTCTTTCGGATGTTCTCTAAATTAATTAACAAAATTGCGGGATAATTGGGAAGTCGCTCCAATGCTCTTGAAGGCATGCAACGCAATATTTTTGCCATTTTAAATTGTTTCTACCTGTGGGAAAATGTAGCACTCAATGGTTGCTCTGGAAATTGATAAGAGCAAAGCGATAGGCCCAGAAGAGGGCTTCTGGATTTCTTGATTAGGGGCCGATGTTACGACCCACCCCCGCCATTAATTTAGTAATTAATGGGCGTGGTTGATGTGTGAAATTAATTAAGTATTAATTGTTCGAGGCTTGATTGGAGTTTAAAAGTGTAAACAGCAGATAAAGTTTTATCTGGGGGTTTGGAAAGAAAAGAGGCGAAGAATTCTCTCTCTGGCTGGGTGGTCTCAGAATAGCTCTGTTAGGTCATAAATATCAGGGCGCAGCTGACGGGCAGCCTATGCAACACGGAAAGGGAAAGAGGAATACGTATCGAATGAGCCACTTGAGTAGGAATGAATGAAGATAGGGGACGAAAGGTTTAGCGAATAATCGTAAATTCGTCGATTGTTTGGGGCATTTTCGAGAACAATTGCTCTCTGTGTGGTCCGTGCAGAAAAATAAGAGTTCGCACTTGGCATGAAAATAAGGAAGAAAGTTTAGTTGTCTGTATGCTCTCCGATGTGAAAGGCTGGATGCCTTGGATCTGCAGCAAAATGAATTGGGGAAAATGAAGCAGCAAACCTCCCCGCATTTGGTAAGAAATGGAGACAACTCGAGGCAGCTGGAGATGCCAGTTTGCCATAAAGACAGCAGAATGCCTAAATCCGCAGGATAAAGCAGAAATTTCTAGGCTGGAGCGTAATGGAACTCAGCGACTGTTTGGCCTAATGAAAGCCAAGTTACAGGGGAATTAAGAAGTCTGCGAGTAGACAGTGGTCATTCCAATGAGAAGCGAAGCCAAGCAAAAGTCGGGTTCGGATGTCAACCACTGCAGTGTGGAATCGTCACCCCCATTCATCCCCTACTGTGGAGGAAGTGAAGAGATGCGCTTGTCTTACGGGGTGAAGCGAGGCCCCATGTGTGCGTGTGTGTGGTCGCGTAAGCAGCGAAGCCACTACGTGTAAGTGCGACGGGATAAAAACATGTCGAAAGAAAAATATGAGCGTAAGAGCGGTGGCTTCGATACCTAACAAATATACAGGTGAAATGTTGAGTTGCCGATATACGCTTAAGGTAAAAGCACGTCTGATTTCGCTCGGCCGAGAAAATTAATCTTGGAAACCGCAACATCAGATGTGAGAGGGCCTATTTTGCTTAACGCCCACCTTCAAATCGTCACGAGAATAGATCAGTGTGCACTCTAATCATTGCAACAAAGTGCGGCGTGATATTACCATTTTTAATTGTGTGCTTCATTTACATCAAGCGTCAAAGTGAAGTGTTGAATCATCGGTGCTGCCACATGGTGCAAGTGTCTCTGTGTGTGTGTTTTTTTGTCGTGTGATATTATGTGATGCACAACGGATTTGCACAGCAAAGTCACGTAACTGTAAGTAGATGAATATTTCCTTTTTCTTTCTTCGCACATCTGCGAACTTGTGCCATCCCGACACCCAAAGCTGCATGGACATAGATGCAGTAATGCTGAGTGACTGAACCTCAGAGGAAATACCTGCACATACAGATTTCAATTTCTTACAGGGCCCATTCCTGATTATTTTTTTACATGAATAAGGGAGAGGGTGTGGCCACAAATTCCGCTGGGCGGGACAGTTTATTTTAACTTTGGTTCAGGACCAACGTCAGCGGGGCAGGGTTCTGCATGTGCATGCTTATTAGATTTAGTTAATTAACTTTGGCAGTATTTCGCACCTATAATCTTATACCGCAAATTAACGTGCTTGTGTATTTTGTGTCGCGAGTATTTTTAATGTGATCGTTTGCATATAATTTTTTTCATTCTCTAAGCAATTGTATATGAATATCACCTGCAGCTCTATTTAGTGTGTAAACGAGTAGTATCTCTTGTTCAGATAGTCCGGTGGAGACTCAGTCGGCTGCGTTATCCGACAGTAAAGTGTGACACCGTATGCTGCCCACATATGAGGGGAAATTGTCTATGCGCCTAGAGAGCGCCGGATCTGTTTAAATCTCGCAGAACGTTATTAAATGTTGTGTTGTGTATTTGAGAATCATGTGTTATTTGCGAAAGTGAGTGTTGTACTGGCTGGTTGGGGATTGAATGTACCGGAGTAAGATCCGGACCACTACACTCAGTCACGAATTGGTGATTGCGGGTGAACCTCATCACAACTCTGATTCCAAAGTATCATTTTTTTTAGATTATTTTATTTTTTATTTGTTGTTGTTATTTTGTTCACAAGGTGGATTCACCCAAGCCTTATGCTTCGGGTCATTCTTCAACTTTTCATTTTTTATGTTCTGGTGTGAATCTTTGAGTGCAGCAGTGCACCTGAGATTCTCACCTGGTGCCGTGGCCAACTAAATTGTACTTCAGGTCTCAAGCACCGTTACCGGCAGACTCGGCAGGAACACTGCTAGTGCCGTGTAACAATATCTTAGTTCATTTCCAGTTAAAGGAAATGCATCTTTATATTTCAATATGAAAAAAGAAGCCCTATAAGTGAAAGCTCAACCTAAAGACGGATAGATTGTTCACACTCTCTCTACTCTATGACATTTCTTTACTGAATATACCATGGCCTTTTTTTTCATGAACTGCTTTAAAATCTTCGTTCTCACTTTACTATTGTCAGATTCCATGTCCCTCCAGTTCTTTACTGAGAAACAGAAGCATTTATTCAATTTTAATTTATTAAGAGAGTAGAACTCTTTTAGGCTTTCGAAGTACTTTCAAGTCTTTCATTACGAAAATTTTCATTGTCATGAAAGAAGCCATAATCGAGATGATTTACTATCGTTTCAATGAAAGTGTTTACGCATTCATTGCTATGATGTCAGATTTCATTTTCTTATACTTCGAACAGAAATGAGTTTGAATCATTCGTCGAGAAAAACATTTCTTTCATATATATATATATATATATTTTTTTTTGCCTCCGAATCAAACGAACTCAAAAAATAAGAGACGCACTTTAATATTTTTTTCCTCTTATGAGAGGAATACGGGAATATGATACCAAAATTAAAGAATAAAGAATATCGACTTTCCTCTCAACACCGTACATCTACGTTTTTTTTTATTTTTTTATTTTCAATAAGCTATTTCTATATTTTTACAACTGAATAGAATTATTTATTGAAAAATTCTAAGTAAGACGAAAAATGGTTTTGTTGATTTCCTAAGAGGATGATTTTGGAAATTTTCGTTTTCTGGTAATTGTAAAAATCTCATAGAATAACATGGGAAAACTAGCATGCATAAAAGACTGTTTTGGATCGAGTAAATTGAAAGAATTTTACAAAGTTCATTTCAGAAAAGTACATTCCTTCCTAGTGTCAAAAACGAATCACTTCGTTTTTCTAAGATACACTTTGGAATCTTATAAAAGTGCATAGGGTCAAAAACGATTTTGATGATTTTACTAAGATGACAGATTTCGGATTTCTTGTGATAGAAAATACAGTGAATTTCCCATTGAATAACATGGGAAACTGCGAAATTTAAGAAGCACGTTTTCGTTCAAGTAAAATATTTTAAAAGTCTTTTTTCGAATCAGTTGAAAACAGACAGGGTGTGTTTCTGAACAGTTCATTATTTCCTAAAATCAAAACGAATCACTTCGTTTATTTATTTTTTTCCTAATGTGCGTTTCTGAAAGAAGTAAAAATAGTTTAGGTAGAAAATTGGAAATATATTTTTATGAATCCTAGACTGTTTATTTACGTATAGCTAGAGGGGTCTTCAGTGAGAGCACTTATTCTCTTTTCAAACTAAGAGAATGAAGTGTAGTCAGTTTGAAAAAAAAATTCAAACTCCCCTAAATTTAGCCTTTTGCCCTGGTTTCGACTCAATACTGTAAAGCATTGCTCTCAGACCAGTTGAATTCCTGGCCCTTAATGAAATACATTAAGCCTTTCCCTTAAAAATAAGCAATCTCTTCTTCAATACCAGATCCCCAATAAATTTCTTTAAGAGTTATTCATTCACACTTTTTACTTTTAAAAACTTGAAATTCATTATTATTTAACTCATTACAAAAAATGAAACTCATTCATACAGAAAAAATATAAATGAATAAAAATAAATAAAGCAGTCCTAAAAAAGGACTGTTTTCTGGGTCCCCTTCATACAGCTGCTCCATGGTCGGTATAAGGAATTTTTCTTTTACCTGCTAATATCTCAGCACATTGACTTCACAGTCTCTAGCAAGTTCTTTACAATTATGCTTTCCAAGAACGCTTTGGACGGGACATGGTCTCCAGTGACTGCAACAAAAGATTCTGCTAGAATCTTGGGGTTAAGCAATGCAACGGCATCATCGAAATACTTTTGCCACTTGGATTCGGGGGTGGCATATGCACAGCTGTGGGCCGTAATGTTTGCGAATATGCGATTTGGGGTTGGTGGCACTCCATACAATAATATAAGTTATTGACATGTTCCTGAAGGCGATCCCTTACCATGTCAGCAAGCATGATGAAAAACTCTTCATCTGAGATGGAAGCAACAGGGGAAGAAGTCCTTGGATGGTGCAAAACAGCCTTTCTAAAGACAGGTCCAAATAGTAGTTGAGTAATGCTGTCCCATATTTTTCCACATTGATCAATAAGAGTTCCAAATTGTTGACAAGTCAGCTTTATCGGAACAGGATTCAATCGACGAAAACCATGAATTCTGGGGGAAAGCACTTCTAACGTGTAACTGCCAGAAGCATCTCTTAAGAGGGAAGGACAGCAGGAAACAATAAGTTCACGATTAATCAAGATGTCACAATTCATGCCTTGAATCCAGTGTGATTTTCCCATGAATTTTCGGAACGTTGAAGCTGACATTGTTATTCCATTCTTAGAAGGGTAGAAAGATTCTCCATCTTTCCTGTATCTTCTTACATGAACTCGGACCGTGTTGTTAAAATCGCATACTTTCACGAATGCGTTACCCCCTAAATGAAAATGATGAGGTGCAAGATTTTTCATAGAAATTCTTGGGAGGATAACTTCTCCACACGATTTGGGCTTTAAAGGAACGGACTCACATACCTTCTTAGCGAGAGTAGCAGAAATTTCAGCACTTTGCTTCATCGTGGAAATGGAATCAGTAGCACTCAAAGCAACAGACAAAAATGAAGTGACTCGTTTGAAGACTAAAGACAAACTGAAGGAACAGCTCTTATTCTAAGTCAAAACTGAGAAGAGGTTGGAGTTCGTCACTTGTTTACTGCTTGAGAGGGAAAGAGCAGAGTCATGGGGTTTAAGAACACTCGGTTATCTTCTTTCTAAAGGTCAAATTCAATCTAATGTTTGGAGCATTCTTTTGTCGAGGCAGACCATGACTCCAATACGAATTAGTTGGTGGCAGGATCTGTAGTAAAGTTCCAGATCTCAAAGATAAGGAAACTGGTTTAAACCCGTTTCGCTTGAAAACAAGTCTCTTTCCTGTCAGAGAGATACTGATGTAATACAAGACAAAGGATCTAATTCAGCTTCGTCATCACGGTGATAACCGATTTGGTTATCACCATTTCTTATAAAAGTGCATGGGGATCAAAAAACGATTTTGATGATTTTACTAAGATGACAGATTTCGGATTTCTTATGATAGAAAATACAGTGAATTTCCCATTGAATAACATGGGAAACTACGAAATTTAAGAAGCACGTTTTCGTTCAAGTAAAATATTTTAAAAGGTAATCAGTTGAAAACAGACAGGGTGTGTTTCTGAACAGTTCATTATTTCCTAAAATCAAAACGAATCACTTCGTTTTTTCCTAATGTGCGTTTCTGAAAGAAGTAAAAATAGTTTAGGTAGAAAATTGGAAATATATTTTTATGAATCCTAGACTGTTTATTTACGTATAGCTAGAGGGGTCTTCAGTGAGAGCACTTATTCTCTTTTCAAACTAAGAGAATGAAGTGTAGTCAGTTTGAAAAAAATTCAAACTCCCCTAAATTTAGTCTTTTGTCCTGGTTTCGACTCAATACTGTAAAGCATTGCTCTCAGACCAGTTGAATTCCTGGCCCTTAATGAAATACATTAAGCCTTTCCCTTAAAAATAAGCAATCTCTTCTTCAATACCAGATCCCCAATAAATTTCTTTAAGAGTTATTCATTCACACTTTTACTTTTAAAAACTTGAAATTCATTATTATTTAACTCCTTATAAAAATGAAACACATTCACCCTTTTACTTTAAAAAACTTGAAATAACTTCATACAAAAATGAAACCCATTCACTTTTTTACTTTTAAAATTATAGAAAAATAGATGATAGAGAACATAGGTTCACTTTCTCATTCACACTCATGCATAAATAGTGCTGTTTGAGCTGCATGGAGGAGCTAGTGAGAATAGCTCACATCCTTTAACAGTTTTAGTCCAATTGAATGATAGATGGAGGTTTTTCCCACCCATCTTGACACCTCCATGCAGCTCAAACAGCACTATTTATGCATGAGTGTGAATGAGAAAGTGAACCTATGTTCTCTATCATCTATTTTTCTATAATTTTAAAAGTAAAAAAAGTGAATGGGTTTCATTTTTGTATGAAGTTATTTCAAGTTTTTTAAAGTAAAAGGGTGAATGTGTTTCATTTTTATAAGGAGTTAAATAATAATGAATTTCAAGTTTTTAAAAGTAAAAGTGTGAATGAATAACTCTTAAAGAAATTTATTGGGGATCTGGTATTGAAGAAGAGATTGCTTATTTTTAAGGGAAAGGCTTAATGTATTTCATTAAGGGCCAGGAATTCAACTGGTCTGAGAGCAATGCTTTACAGTATTGAGTCGAAACCAGGACAAAAGACTAAATTTAGGGAGTTTGAATTTTTTTTTCAAACTGACTACACTTCATTCTCTTAGTTTGAAAAGAGAATAAGTGCTCTCACTGAAGACCCCTCTAGCTATACGTAAATAAACAGTCTAGGATTCATAAAAATATATTTCCAATTTTCTACCTAAACTATTTTTACTTCTTTCAGAAACGCACATTAGGAAAAAACGAAGTGATTCGTTTTGATTTTAGGAAATAATGAACTGTTCAGAAACACACCCTGTCTGTTTTCAACTGATTACCTTTTAAAATATTTTACTTGAACGAAAACGTGCTTCTTAAATTTCGTAGTTTCCCATGTTATTCAATGGGAAATTCACTGTATTTTCTATCATAAGAAATCCGAAATCTGTCATCTTAGTAAAATCATCAAAATCGTTTTTTGATCCCCATGCACTTTTATAAGAAATGGTGATAACCAAATCGGTTATCACCGTGATGACGAAGCTGAATTAGATCCTTTGTCTTGTATTACATCAGTATCTCTCTGACAGGAAAGAGACTTGTTTTCAAGCGAAACGGGTTTAAACCAGTTTCCTTATCTTTGAGATCTGGAACTTTACTACAGATCCTGCCACCAACTAATTCGTATTGGAGTCATGGTCTGCCTCGACAAAAGAATGCTCCAAACATTAGATTGAATTTGACCTTTAGAAAGAAGATAACCGAGTGTTCTTAAACCCCATGACTCTGCTCTTTCCTCTCAAGCAGTAAACAAGTGACGAACTCCAACCTCTTCTCAGTTTTGACTTAGAATAAGAGCTGTTCCTTCAGTTTGTCTTTAGTCTTCAAACGAGTCACTTCATTTTTGTCTGTTGCTTTGAGTGCTACTGATTCCATTTCCACGATGAAGCAAAGTGCTGAAATTTCTGCTACTCTCGCTAAGAAGGTATGTGAGTCCGTTCCTTTAAAGCCCAAATCGTGTGGAGAAGTTATCCTCCCAAGAATTTCTATGAAAAATCTTGCACCTCATCATTTTCATTTAGGGGTAACGCATTCGTGAAAGTATGCGATTTTAACAACACGGTCCGAGTTCATGTAAGAAGATACAGGAAAGATGGAGAATCTTTCTACCCTTCTAAGAATGGAATAACAATGTCAGCTTCAACTTTCCGAAAATTCATGGGAAAATCACACTGGATTCAAGGCATGAATTGTGACATCTTGATTAATCGTGAACTTATTGTTTCCTGCTGTCCTTCCCTCTTAAGAGATGCTTCTGGCAGTTACACGTTAGAAGTGCTTTCCCCCAGAATTCATGGTTTTCGTCGATTGAATCCTGTTCCGATAAAGCTGACTTGTCAACAATTTGGAACTCTTATTGATCAATGTGGAAAAATATGGGACAGCATTACTCAACTACTATTTGGACCTGTCTTTAGAAAGGCTGTTTTGCACCATCCAAGGACTTCTTCCCCTGTTGCTTCCATCTCAGATGAAGAGTTTTTCATCATGCTTGCTGACATGGTAAGGGATCGCCTTCAGGAACATGTCAATAACTTATATTATTGTATGGAGTGCCACCAACCCCCAAATCGCATATTCGCAAACATCACGGCCCACAGCTGTGCATATGCCACCCCGAATCCAAGTGGCAAAAGTATTTCGATGATGCCGTTGCATTGCTTAACCCCAAGATTCTAGCAGAATCTTTTGTTGCAGTCACTGGAGACCATGTCCCGTCCAAAGCGTTCTTGGAAAGCATAATTGTAAAGAACTTGCTAGAGACTGTGAAGTCAATGTGCTGAGATATTAGCAGGTAAAAGAAAAATTCCTTATACCGACCATGGAGCAGCTGTATGAAGGGGACCCAGAAAAACAGTCCTTTAGGACTGCTTTATTTATTTTTATTCATTTATATTTTTTTCTGTATGAATGAGTTTCATTTTTTGTAATGAGTTAAATAATAATGAATTTCAAGTTTTTAAAAGTAAAAGTGTGAATGAATAACTCTTAAAGAAATTTATTGGGGATCTGGTATTGAAGAAGAGATTGCTTATTTTTAAGGGAAAGGCTTAATGTATTTCATTAAGGGCCAGGAATTCAACTGGTCTGAGAGCAATGCTTTACAGTATTGAGTCGAAACCAGGACAAAAGGCTAAATTTAGGGGAGTTTGAATTTTTTTTCAAACTGACTACACTTCATTCTCTTAGTTTGAAAAGAGAATAAGTGCTCTCACTGAAGACCCCTCTAGCTATACGTAAATAAACAGTCTAGGATTCATAAAAATATATTTCCAATTTTCTACCTAAACTATTTTTACTTGTTTCAGAAACGCACATTAGGAAAAAAAAATAAATAAACGAAGTGATTCGTTTTGATTTTAGGAAATAATGAACTGTTCAGAAACACACCCTGTCTGTTTTCAACTGATTCGAAAAAAAGACTTTTAAAATATTTTACTTGAACGAAAACGTGCTTCTTAAATTTCGCAGTTTCCCATGTTATTCAATGGGAAATTCACTGTATTTTCTATCACAAGAAATCCGAAATCTGTCATCTTAGTAAAATCATCAAAATCGTTTTTGACCCTATGCACTTTTATAAGATTCCAAAGTGTATCTTAGAAAAACGAAGTGATTCGTTTTTGACACTAGGAAGGAATGTACTTTTCTGAAATGAACTTTGTAAAATTCTTTCAATTTACTCGATCCAAAACAGTCTTTTATGCATGCTAGTTTTCCCATGTTATTCTATGAGATTTTTACAATTACCAGAAAACGAAAATTTCCAAAATCATCCTCTTAGGAAATCAACAAAACCATTTTTCGTCTTACTTAGAATTTTTCAATAAATAATTCTATTCAGTTGTAAAAATATAGAAATAGCTTATTGAAAATAAAAAAAAATAAAAAAAAACGTAGATGTACGGTGTTGAGAGGAAAGTCGATATTCTTTATTCTTTAATTTTGGTATCATATTCCCGTATTCCTCTCATAAGAGGAAAAAAAAAATATTAAAGTGCGTCTCTTATTTTTGAGTTCGTTTGATTCGGAGGCAAAAAAAATATATATATATATATATATGAAAGAAATGTTTTCTCGACGAATGATTCAAACTCATTTCTGTTCGAAGTATAAGAAAATGAAATCTGACATCATAGCAATGAATGCGTAAACACTTTCATTGAAACGATAGTAAATCATCTCGATTATGGCTTCTTTCATGACAATGAAAATTTTCGTAATGAAAGACTTGAAAGTACTTCGAAAGCCTAAAAGAGTTCTACTCTCTTAATAAATTAAAATTGAATAAATGCTTCTGTTTCTCAGTAAAGAACTGGAGGGACATGGAATCTGACAATAGTAAAGTGAGAACGAAGATTTTAAAGCAGTTCATGAAAAAAAAGGCCATGGTATATTCAGTAAAGAAATGTCATAGAGTAGAGAGAGTGTGAACAATCTATCCGTCTTTAGGTTGAGCTTTCACTTATAGGGCTTCTTTTTCATATTGAAATATAAAGATGCATTTCCTTTAACTGGAAATGAACTAAGATATACATATATTTCCCCAGCTTGGAAGAATATACCTTTACATTAAATATATCTCTTTTTTTGGATAGTAAATGTATACAACTCTGAATATCAAATAAATAAAAAAATAATGTTTATGGGAAGAACGGAATTAGTCGCTTTGCCTCTAGAATGAATGTTTTTTCGGACGAGACAGAAAAAATATTCAGCCCAAAGAATACAAATTTTATCGAAAGAAAAGGTTTTAGATTGTATGTCTTGACATTGAATGCTTTCCTGTCGAGGCAGTCCACGAAAAGTATGGCTAACTACGAAAGAATAAAAAAATGTATATTTGACATACATGCAAGCTTTGAGGAATATTTTTAAGCTAGTTGGAAAATATGCTATATAAGGAAACCAAAATCTGACGATTTGTTGCATCTAAAATAATCGTTTGCTGAAATGAAATGGAAAAAAAAGATAGTCTGAATAAAAGGCCTCATAAGTTTGTCCAAGAAAAAAAGAATCCTGACCTATTGAGAAGTTTAATGAAATTTCAAAGATAGAGGAAGAAAAATATCGGAAATTGTGAAGCTATAAGGAAATAAAGACCGAAAATATTGTTTGAGCAGAATTTTAACTGGGAAAGATCTGTAGAGTTCTTGAACATATGAAAAAATTACGAGAAAATATTATTGCAGGGGTGAAAGACTCAGAATTAACATGAAGTCTATGTCCAGTAATTACTGCGAACAAGAACGAAATAATTTCTAAAGAAGCATTTCCTCGTCTCATGGTCTGAAATAAAATTGAATGGAGGAAAAAGAAAAGTTCCCCAGAAAATTCATTACATCTACACGAAAAAACTCCCTCAAAACATACAAAAAATATATAAAAACACATGAAGAAATAACGTAAAAGTAATTTAAAAATATATATATAGGGAATACGTAGTACACGAAAACCATTTGACCCCCTGACTATTTTTGGAAACCAAATCATCGTGAGTTAGAACCTCGCTAAGACCTTAGGAGCATTTTTATTCCCTTGGAAAGAAAATTCCCCAGCATCGTTACGTAAAAATTTCCTCCGGGGGAAAAATAGTATTGAAGAGGGGGGTGGGGGAATCTTGCTTGCAAACCACAGGAATAAATGCAAAAACTCCCAACGGACCCCACTCAGTCGTTGCCATCCCTCAAAATCAAAGATCCAGAAGAAACAAGAAGGACAATTATCTAAAGTCAATACCGCAGCACGTTAGGCCGTAAATAGCATCCTTTTAGTCATAGACTACTTTAAACTTTGTAATCTTTCTAACTATTCACAACAACGAACAAAGGGAAAATGTGACTAATCTTATGTCAATATGCTGACAAGCAAAAGGAAATCCTTCAGCATCTGACTGAGATTAGGTTAATGAGGGAACACGCGGGACTAATATTCAGCTCAAAGAATACAAATTTTATCGAAAGAAAAAGGTTTTAGATTGTATGTCTTGACATTGAATGCTTTCCTGTCAAGGCAGTCCACGAAAAGTATGGCTAACTAGGAAAGAATAAAAAAAATGTATATTTGACATACATGCAAGCTTTGAGGAATATTTTTAAGCAAGTTGGAAAATATGCTATATAAGGAAACCAAAATCTGACGATTTGTTGCATCTAAAATAATCGTTTGCTGAAATGAAATGAAAAAAAAAAAGATAGTGTGAATAAAAGGACTCATAAGTTTGTCCAAGAAAAAAAGAATCCTGACCTATTGAGAAGTTTAATGAAATTTCAAAGATAGAGGAAGAAAAAATATCGGAAATTGGGAAGCTATAAGGAAATAAAGACCGAAAATATTGTTTGAGCAGAATTTTAACTGGGAAAGATCTGTAGAGTTCTTGAACATACGAAAAAATTACGAGAAAATATTATTGCAGGGGTTAAAGACTCAGAATTAACATGAAGTCTATGTCCAGTAATTACTGCGAACAAGAACGAAATAATTTCTAAAGAAGCATTTCCTCGTCTCATGGTCTGAAATAAAATTGAATGGAGGAAAAAGAAAAGTTCCTCAGAAAATTCATTACATCTACACGAAAAAACTCCCTCAAAACATACAAAAAATATATAAAAACACATGAAGAAATAACGTAAAAGTAATTTAAAAATATATATATAGGGAATACGTAGTACACGAAAACCATTTGACCCCCTGACTATTTTTGGAAACCAAATCATCGTGAGTTAGAACCTCGCTAAGACCTTAGGAGCATTTTTATTCCCTTGGAAAGAAAATTCCCCAGCATCGTTACGCAAACATTTCCTCCGGGGGAAAAATAGTATTGAAGAGGGGGGAAATCTTGCTTGCAAAACACAGGAATAAATGCAGAAATTCCCAACGGACCCCACTCAGTCGTTGCCATCCCTCAAAATCAAAGATCCATCGAAATAATAAAGTTCCAAGAAGCATCATCATATCTAACACCTACGCAGTGCCCTTTCCCCACTCGGTCGTTGCCATCCCCCAAAATCAAAGATCCATCGAAAGTTCCAAGAAGCATCGCTAGGGGGTAGTACATCGAGTTGGCATCCCCTATATCCAACACCTTTCCCACTCGGCCGTTGCCATCCCTCAAAATCAAAGATCAATCGAAAGTTCCAAGAAGCACCGCTAGGGGCAGCACATCGAGTTGACATCCCCTATATCCAACCCCTTTCCCACTCGGGCGTTGCCATCCCTCAAAATCAAAGATCAATCGAAAGTTCCAAGAAGCACCGCTGAGGGGGCAACACATCGAGTTGCCATCCCCCTATATCCAACCCCTTTCCCATTCGGGCGTTGCCATCCCTCAAAATCAAAGATCAATCGAAAGTTCCAAGAAGCACCGCTGAGGGGGCAACACATCGAGTTGCCATCCCCCTATATCCAACCCCTTTCCCACTCGGGCGTTGCCATCCCTCAAAATCAAACATTTATGAACAAAAATAAGATATCATAATAACATTTCTTGAGATGAGGACATGACCGTGTTATTCGAGAAAAAATAAAAGAGAAATGATTAATTAATACTTACCCTACATAATTTTCATTAGGGAAGACACATGAGGAATTCATGAAAATTAATTGAAAAATCAACAAATTACGAGGGAAAAAACGTTTTACATAACAATAATCTAAGGGGATGGGGTCGAGAGAGGGGAAAATAAATAATGAAACAACCTTCATTAAATTAAAAAAAAAGGAATAAGCCTTCATTGATTTCCCCCCAACATTCGACAAAGTCCAATAAATACTACTATCTTCGGAGATAAGCACACCCTTCGGTCGGAGGGGAAAAATTGCAGCGGGGAATTGGAGGCTGCTACTGACCACGCCCCCCTCCGTTCGCTCGGCTGCAGCTTGCTCCGGCTGGCTCCGGCTGCTCCGGCCGACACCTAATGTTAAGTCTATGGCTCCGGTTTTAGCCAGAATCGGTCATTTTCTACTACTCTGAGGTAGGTATGTGATATGTCACACTTCCATTTAGTATGTACGTCAATACTTCAGCATTACCTTGAAGCACCTTTTAACATAATGCAATAATTTGTCTTTTTTTTTTTTTTTTTTTTTTTTGGGAAGTATAGCAGTCTCATGTTTATTCAGTATTTTTCGTTCAAAGCATATGTGTTAAATGTTTTATCAACCATAAAACGTATGTACACATCCCTCACTTTAGTCTGCAACAAATTTTGCAGGTATCAGTGTCTACTGTCTCAGCAACGCATGTTAATGCTTCTTTAGGCTTGTTTCAGGAAGCATTCAGATACGAAAAATAAAAAAGGCACAAAAACAAAACAACTGGGAGTAGTTTTGAAAAAGTTATTTCCGGTTTTAAACCTTTTCAACTACAAAAAAAAAAAAAAAAAAAAAGATCAACAGTTCTGCATTTCTAAAGAGTTTTCTACATTTTTAATCTTGATTTAAAACCTAAATATTTCATCCAATAATTTTCAGCCTTCAAAAAATTTTCTTTCATCGAAATTCCCCAATCCGGGCAGTGTGACATAAGAGCATTCATTATCTTGCTGAAAGAAGACATTACTAGAGGGGAATACCGTTGCCATGAAAAGGTGTTCTTGGTCTGCAGTGATGTTCAGGTAGTTTTCAGACGTCATAGTTTTCTGCACATGAATGACAGCACTCTTTGCTTCCCAGCAGATCATTGTCCAAACCATTAACCCTTTAAACGGCCGATGTACCTGAACCAAAAGTTGCCCCAAATTTTCCTGCGCTCCTAAAACAGAAGTGTTCTCATGGTGACCGGGTTATACGAACGCTACGGCAAAACGATTTCTTTCCCTCTATTCTAGGAGTATCGACTATAAATCCGTCGCTGCTTGTAAGTGCTCCCTTACAGTCCTTAAACTTACACTATGTAATCTGTTTCCATTATAGTCCTTTAGTCTCTGTTACATCACCCAAGGAATGATTCAGAAGAAGTAATCCCCGGACATGAACATCGTACCACAGGGTGGAAACAAGTTACTCAAACATCTTGTCTCCTCTTTGATCAAATGATCATATGAAGAGGATTTTAGGAAGGGAGTGTCTGACCCCAGGTCTTAAACAACCCTTAGAAATATGAAGCTAGGAGATTTGGGCTAGAGTGCCCGATTGGAAAGTCACACCGAAGCGAAGTAGAAAGAGGGGAGGAAGACGCCCTTATTTATTACCGGGGGCCAGACCCGGGGTCCGACGGCTTAACGTGCCCATCCAAAGCACGGCGGACGTTTAGTGGATCGAGCGTTCGTGCCTGCCTGGAATAGAGCCTGAGGTCCTTTCCGTGGCAGTCACGAACGTTGCCCACTAGGCCACCCGCGGCCCGTCTCCTCTTTGTTAGGTTCATCTCCGTTTTTATAGCTTTCTTAGCGGAAAAGATAATCAGACAGGAAGGGTTAATGACAACCATACCCCCAAATGACCACTTAGTATGACAAACCTAAGGTAAAAGCGACGCTTTCTCACTCACTCGTTTCTGTCGCGTTCGGCTCACTTCTTAGACAGCAATGCATTCCTTCGAGCTGATTGCCTATTTTGTAAACCCCGAGTTAATTCGTTCCAGCTGGTTAAAGGGTTAAACTCCCACAACAGGCTCGTTTTCGTTCCACGGTGCATCCTGGTGCCAAAAGTTCCCCTAGTAAACGACGCACCCGGCCCCGGCCGTACACATGGTGCAACAGAAAACGAGATTTATCGAACCAGACGACCTTCTTCCAATCATTTAAGGTCCGGTTTTGATGCTCACTTACCCATTGTAGGCGCTTTCAACGGTGAACTGAGGTTACGCAGCCTCATTTTGAGCAAGGTTGGATGTTTCTCTGTGTTGTGACACATTACTCCCGTGACAGGCATTCCAATTGCCGGCGAGTTATGCCACAGTATCCTTTCTGTAGGCTTGTACCATACGGAATAACCTTCGCTCACAGCGAAAGTTATCGTCATCGATCAGCCGTGGTCGGTCCACGCCTGGTGCCTTACCGGCGGTTAGTAGTTTTTTCCTTCCTCGGACTACTTTTTGAAAGTACTAACCACGCCTGAGAGCGAGCATTCGACAAGTCTTACCGTCTCGAAAAGCTTGACCCAGTCGTCTGGCCATTACAATTTGGCCTCTGTCGCTTAAGTCCGCTGCCTTTTCCATCTGAATAAAGAATAACACTGATTAACAGAGCTCAGTATCAGGTGTTATTTTTACCGTTTCACGACTTTCACTAGCGCCGTCTTTGACCTGCAGTTGCTTCAATTTGAATAACGACGCGCTGGTCATGTTGTATGAGCTCAACTGAGGATTTCTTGCAGTAAGACCATGATTTTCCTAAAGGAATTGCAGCACACAAAGGATATACCAATTCCGTAACAAACAAAGCGGTTACGAAATTCAGGAAACCAAAGCGTGCCTGCATGCTCAAGCCTATACACCTCCCAATACGAGAGAATTGGGCTGTTATCCATTGCTTCAAACATTCAAAAATTCTCAAAGAATTTCAAATTCATAAAGAAAATGAATCTTTGCTGATCAATAGACTATATCGAAGACTTGTGCCACCCTGGTGGGGCAGTGGTCTAAGCGCTGGCTTCTGACCATTTGTCCGAGACGGGTTCGAGTCCCGGTGAGGCATGGATGTTGTGTTTGTCTTACCGCACTAGCTCTCTCCCTTCCCTGGAATCAGTGACCCTACAATAGGGAAGGGTGACTGCTTATAGCCCATCGAGTTGCTCACGCTTGTCGTTAAACCTAAAAAAAAAAAAAAAAAAAAAAAAAACCCGACAGATTTCTGAGTAATTTATCAGAGCTCTTCTGAATATATCATATATAAGTGTCTGCCTTACAACCTACACTATCTACCAACAAGTAATTGGACACCCCTGTATAACGAAGTAAATTTCTCCGTCATTTTTATCCGCGGCGGGGTTCGAACCCGAGGCCGCTTATTCCGGAACAAGTCGCTCTACCAACTGAGCTACGCAGACATTTATTCTGATTCCTACCTGCTGCCTTTATGGCGTGTGCGTCCTGCTGGCAGGTACGTCACATCTCCCCCGAAAGAAGGGCGGGGCATGGCCCACGGGTCAGCCGTGACCATGAATCGTTGCAGGCAGCCATCCACTGTAGAACGTGCACTTGAGAACTCCCAGTCAATCTGCTGTGTGGAATGCAACATCACACATTTTTATTTTTCGAAGCGCTGGAGAAGGAATTCTCTGATTTTTCCTGTCTCGCGGTGTGGAAATAGCATCACACCAATGCGAGATTTTGAACGGCCGGGTCATCCGGATAGTTCGGACGCCATTATAACGAAGTAAATTTCTCCGTCATTTTTATCCGCGGCGAGGTTCGAACCCGAGGCCGCTTATTCCGGAACAAGTCGCTCTACCAACTGAGCTACGCAGACATTTATTCTGATTCCTACCTGCTGCCTTTATGGCGTGTGCGTCCTGCTGGCAGGTACGTCACACCTGCAATCGACAAAATCTGCGGTTCTGATACACGTCACGGCCGCCGCCGTTAAACATCGTGTGGGAAACAACAACGCAACCAGTCGCATGCAAGATGCCCCGCAGTTCGGACTCTCTGATTTCGAGAAAGGTGTAATCGTCGGGTATGACAGAAATGGCCGATCCATACGTGACATATCCAGCGAGTTGAAGTACCCAAAATCGACAGTGGCTTCCGTGATTGGCAAGTGGAAGATGAGAGGTGACTGTCGGAATGTGCTCCGACCCCGCAGACCCACAAAACTTGGAGTTAGAGACCGACGGGTGCTGGCCAGAGAAATTCGTAAGAACCGCACCAAATCGATGGGCCACATCCGCGAGGAGTTTCAACAGGCATCCGGGAGTGTTCTTTCGATTAATACCATCCGTAAGGAAGCCAATCTGCTCGGTTATCATGGACGTGCTGCAGCCCACAAGCCTTTGATCACTAATCCAATAGCGCTGCTCGGCTAACGTGGTGCAAAGAACGTCGATTGACCGTTGAACAGTGGAAACAGGTTTCCTGGAGCGACGAATCAAGGTTCACCCTCTACCGTTCGGATGGCAGGGTCTGGGTTTGGCGTCTGCCTGGAGAACGCCTCCTGCCGGAATGTATTGTGCCAACTGTGAAGTTCGGCGGCGGTGGAATTATGCTATGGGGGTGTTTCTCCTGGTATGGCACGGGACCCTTTGTCGCAATTCCTGGTAGACTCAACGCCGAGACCTATTGCACCATTTTGGATGACCATGCGCTTCCTACGTTGTGGCAGTTTTACGGGGTGGACCCATATTACTTTCGGGATGACAATGCCACCTGTCATGTTGCGAGGTCCACCATGGCTTGGTATGGTGACAATGGGGTTAATCGAATGGACTGGCCTGCGCAGAGCCCGGACCTTAACCCTATCGAGCACCTCTGGTACGAGTTGGAGCGTCGACTTAAGGGGTGCCCCCACCGTCCGAAATCGGTGAAGGAACTGACCTGTCTTCTCCAAGCCGAGTGGAAGAAAATACCGCTAGCCGTTGTACAACGCCGGGTTGAGAGTATGCCCCGGAGGGTCGCAGCTGTAATCGCCGCTCGTGGAGGCTCCACCAACTATTGAAGGTGAATAAACTTCCTTTTCCTTTGCTATCACAGGTGTCCAATTACTTGTTGGTAGATAGTGTATAATGCATATCTTATAATCTATGATATATATATGAGAATCTGTCTTATAATTTATATGAAAGTCTATTTTGTATCCTATATGAGTGTCTGTCTTATGATCTACTTATCGTATAGCCAGTCTTATAATCTACTTCTCTTATAGTCAGTTACATAAGGGTCTGTCTACTACGTGGATCTGGGTCAGAATCTAGACACGTCCAATATCCCGACACTACCAAAATCACGACAGCCGAAATCCTCACAATCCAAAATACCGACAATCCAAAATCCTGAAAGGGAAACACCTGATGAGCTCGTGCCTTAATTAAACGTTGCATTTGGAATCCTAGATAATCTTTCAAATTCTTTTTGACGTGATATTTTATTTTTTGCTAATGTATTATTATTTTATTTTTAGCTAATGGTATTATTTTATTTTTAGTTAATAGTATTATTTGATCAATATTTATATAATAATATTTGATCAATTATTTGATTTATTATAATAAGAAATACTGAAATTTGGAATTTGGGTTGTCTGGATTTTGATGTTGTCTGGATTTTGGTGTTATCTGGATTTTGGGTTGTCGGGATTTTGGCTTGTCGGGAAAGGGACTGTCGGGATTATGTCCGGATCCGGAATTCCGTACAGAACTCTGGACCAAAGTGACCAAAACAACCCTAAATTTTGGTTTGAAAACGCTTAACTTATGAAAAACATAATTCAACTATCAAACTTAATATTTTAGGAGCTTTCCACAAACGTCTCAACTCTTCACGAATTATCAACGACATGACATCTACTCCAATTTTTTCAAGCGCATCAAAACAACTGAACAAAATCCGTTACCAACAGAGCGCCGATGATGTCACAACGATTTAAATGCTTTCGCTCCATTTGTCCGGATGAAGCCGAACCAAACGCTCAGCGAAACTATAGTAGATCATAAAATATTCAATATAATACTTATTGTGAATAAACATTGCTGATTTAATCTGTCCTTTTCCATGCCCTCGATTTTTACTTATCCCCCCTCCCCCTTTACAACACACTCCTTTTCTTTGTCGTATTTCTTTGTCTTTCTCAGTATGTTTTTTAGCACGGCTTTTGAAAAAAAGATCGTTCTTATGTTACCGGTTTGTCCGTCCGTCTGTCTGTACCCACGATATCTCTGCAACTATTAGTCTGATTTGAAAAATTCTTTTTGCATTGGGAAGCTTGAAATATGCGAATGATGATCCTTCCTTTCTTTTTTTTTTTTTTTTTACGATGTACAAATTTGCCGCTAGAGGGCGTAAATGCAGATGATGTCGAATTCAAAAATACGTTTTATTCCACATATTTGCTTCTAAACATCCGATTGAAAAAATTATTCTATCTTTCGATTCCACTTATGTCGAAGAGTATTTTAGATATAGTTACTTTTTTCAAATTACGCATAGATTTTTCCGCTAGGGGGCGTAAAAGTAAATTACATTTTTCCCGATAATTCTTCTTCTAAAAGTCCAATTTGAAATTTTTTTCTTCAGCGGATACACCTCCTGAAGGAAAATCTTTTACATATATTCAAATTTTTGGTAAACAATACTTTGGCCACCAGGGGGCGTAAGTGTTAATTTTTGCTTCTGATGTATTTGCCATAAAATCTGAGCTTCTAAAATATCGATTGAAAAATTCTTTCGTGGACTGATGCCACTCACATATATAAACCTTTTTCGGAATATCTTCTTCTTAAAATATTCCACAGTTTCTCCGCCAGGAGGCGAAGATGTATATCTTATTTTCGTCAATATCTCTACTTCTACGAGTCCGATTTGAAAAATTTCTTCTTTGGTGGATAGAGTTTTCAGTGAGACACGTTTTTCATATAATTTCAAAATTTTCAAGTAATTCATAGACTTTCCGCTAGGGGGCGTAGAGGTAAATTGCGTTTCCTCCCTATATCTCTGCTTCTAAATCTACCATTTGAAAAATTCTTTCTGCACCGCATACAGCTCCTGATGGGAAAACGTTTGCACATAATTTCTAATTTTTGAAAAAAAAATGGTTAGGCCACCAAGTGGCGTAAGTCTTAATTTCCGCTTCTGGTTGCATTTGCAGCAAAATATGAGCTTCTAAAATCCCGATTGAAAAAAAAAGTCGTTTGTTGACTGATACTACTCATGTCGACAAACCTTTTAGGAACATTTTCTTCTTGAAATAATGAATGGTTTCTACGCCAGGGGGCGTAGATGTATATTTTATTTTTGTCAATATCTCTACTTCTAGGAGTCCGATTTGAAAAATTCCTTTTTCGTTGGATAGTGTTTCTGATGCGAAATGTTTTCCCTATAAATTCAAAATTTTCAAGTAAATCATAGACTTTACGCTAGTGGGCACAAAGATAAATTGCGTTTTCTGCGTTATTTCTGGTTCTAAAACTCCGATTTGAAAAATTCTTCCTGTGTCGCATACAAGACCTGATGGAAAATATTTTTCACATAATTTCTAATGTTTGGAAAATAATGGTTTGGCCACCAGGGGTCATGAGTGTTAATTTCTGCTTCTGATATATTTGTAGCAAAAGCTGGGCTCCTGAAAACTCGAATAATTTTTTTCTTGGACCGATACCGCTCATATGGAAATATCTTTTGAGAATACTTTCTTCCTAAAATAATGCATGGTTTTCCCATCAGGGGACTAAAGTCGCATCTTATTTTTGTCGATATCTTTGTTTCTAAGAGTCCGATTTGAAAAATTCTTTCTATGTTGGAGAGCGTTTCCGGTGCGCAATGTTTCTCATATAAATTCATGTTTTTCTTAACGCACAAGTCTGCAACCAGAGGGCGTAAGTTCACGATTCCGTTTACAGCAATATCTGAGGGATTAAAAACCCGATTCTAAAACTTCTTTCTTTCGTCAGATGCTATTGTTTTCCATACCGGTTCCATTGACTTTGAATAGCTTTGATACATTTAATTTGCGTCAGAACGGATTCAAAAGACGTGCTCTTTACACCCGAAAATTCGGTGTCATCTTTCTTGTTTCAATAGTGTTCGGACATGAATGGCACGAAATATTTTCACAGGAATTCCCTGTTCGCCCGTTTTATGCTACCCTTTCTTTTCTTCCACTTTATTTTTCACCTCATTTTTCACATTTGTCTTTTTCTCTCCTTCATGTACTACAGTTCAGTACCTTCATTTCAAAGATATCCCTAAGTGAAAATTATAGAGACATTACTGGTTCCGCAATATTTGCCCCCCCCGCCCCTATAAACCCTCGCGGGATTCAGTTTCCTAAGATAATCGAAAAATGTTAATCTATAGCAGTTTTACAAAAACCATGTTCGTTCATCTTAATAAAGGTAAACAGCATCAGTAATTCATTTCAAGCAGAACCAGCATCTTTTAATTTATTCCGATAACAAGGAATATCGTGAATAAAAAATGAGAAACAAAGTAATTACTAGGAACTGAGAAATGCACCGGGAAATACAACAAAAAGATCACGTATAAATAATCTACTTCGGAATTCTTTGCGAAAATTACCTACGCAAGTCAATTTCAACAAAACAAACATTTACATTTTCCAGAAATTAACTACAAATGAATGTGCGATCTCATAGAATATTTATATAATCAGCGACTTAATGAGTTTGAGTTGGCCAAGAAACTAATTAATTCGCTAAATGCATCGGTGGAATATCCATTAAGCGAAATCTCGCTCTAAATGCAGGTTGAGACGTCACGAAAAATCTTCAGAAACGTCAGTCGCTATGCTGTGGAAAGGAGGGATTTTTTTCTAGAGGAAAACTCGATTATAAAATTTCTTAAATTTAAAACATGCGTTTCCGTAGGACTTCCGTCCACTCACTGTGGACGGAAGTCCTACAAGAAAATGACAAATACTGTGTGTCATCTGGGTTTAAATACGGAACAAGTCAGTAAAATTATGCAATGCATTGTTTATGATACGTTTTCCAACATACCAGAAGTTATTACTCAAGTTATGAGGATAATGGTTGTGGAATAAATCTCGCTCCTGTGCTCTGACCTTTGACCCCATTTCGATGGTATTCCACAGAATTGGTTCAGTATACCTCCGAAACAACATACCAAAGTTTTGTCGCAATAGAAGCATTTTAGTCAAGTTATGAGGATATAATGGCCGTGGAATAAATATCGCTCCTGTGCCCTGACCTTTGACCCCATTTCGATGATATTAAACAGAATTGGCTCAGTATACCTCCGGAACAACATACTCAAGTTTTGTCGAAATTGAAGCATTTTTAGTCACGTTATGAGGATAATGGCTTTGAAATAAATATCGCTCCTGTGCCCTGACCGTTGACTTCATTTCGATGATATTAAACAGAACTGGCTCAGTACATCTGCGAAAGAACATGATGAAGTTTTGTCGCAATCGAAGAATGTTTACTTAAGTTATGACGCATAAGGGCGATGGAATGGATCCCGCTCCTATGTCCTGACCTTTGACCCCACTGAGCCCATTTTCTATAGGGTTACTTCAGAGGTTGTCCCGTACCACATACTAAAATTTCATCAGAATCGAACCATTTTTACGGGAGTTATCGGACAAAGCTGGACATACGCTTCTTCAACCTACGGTTGTAAAGCAAACCTGAAATGGATTTTTCTGAAATAAACGGAATTTCTGACTACAAAAAAATCTGTGAAAATACGGAAGTTAAAATAAACGGGCACTTTTACAAAGAGAAATTTCTGAAAAACACGGATAGCTGCCGACAAATGCCCGTTATTTTCAGAAATTTCCGTGAATTCGCACCACTTATTTTTCACAGTGTATGGTGAGAAATGCGTTTTAGAAAGAAAAAGTGCACGAATTGGTGACAAAGAGGTTCAAACAGAATCCATGATCTCATATATACGTACTATCATGTTTTTCCAAGTTGATCACGTACAGCTTTTAGGTTATTTGTACGTTCGTCCGAGAAACCCGCCAGCACATTTCACAAAATTGGCTCCATGAAATATAATCTCTTTTGGACCATTTCGAGATACTTTAGGTAAAAACCATTTTCACCAGCTGGAGATAGTTCAGCAGAGGAATTCAGAAAGCGATGAAAGAAATTCTACCTTCAACGGAATTCAGTGATGTCATTTTGAGAAGGGAGTGGAAGGAGAATTCTTCAAAATGTGACTCTTAGAAATCATGAAGAATAAATCTACAAGAAGTAAGACATTTTATTTACAACCGTGAAGATTATATTACTTCATCGCTACAAATATATTGATTGAAGCCCTTCATCCACTGCTCACAACACACACGAAAAAAACAAAAACAAAAAAACAATATCACTCAAACTAATTTTAATACAAACGGGGCAAATCAAAAATTAGTAAGAATGGATCCGGAGCGTGTAAATTACGAACCAAAATCGGACCGCTCTCAACCCCTCTATGTGAATTGCGAACTAAGGCCCAAGATCCCTATGTGTAAATTGGGTACCAATTTTTCTGAGCTTATTCTGACGACATCAAAAAAAAAAATACACCAGAATGAAAAAATAATTTTTAAAACAATGCAAAACAATTAAAAGCAATGTATTCACCAAAACAACAAAATTAGTTTGCCATCCTTGCGCAGGGGCCATACTAATTTTCTCCGTAATGTTCCATTTTTAGTATTTGTACTTAATTCAATGCATTCACGAAAACAACCAATGTTTTAAGTAAGTATCATCATCATCATTGCCAACCATTATCAATCCATTGCTGGATGAAGGACTCTCCAAGCCTCTTCCACAACGATCTGTCTTGTGCGAGTCTCCTCCATGTTACTCCCGCATACTTTCGAATTTCATCCACCCATCTTTCATGTGGTCTTCTTCTGGGTCTTTTCCTGTCCCTTGGAATCCAATCTAAAATTTCGACTGTCCATCGTTGGTCTGTCTTTCCGGCAGTATGTCCAGCCCATTGCCACTTCAAGGATTTTACTCTGATCATGATGTCTTCCACTCTTGTCATTTTTCTGATCCACGAGTTCCTCTTCTTATCTCTCCTGGTTACACCAAGCATGCATCTCTCCATGCTACTTTGAGTTGTCTGCAGTCTTTGTATGTCTCTTTTAGTTAAGGTCCACGTCTCTGCACCATACGTAAGCACTGGAAGGGTGCATTGAACAAACACTTTTATTTTAAGACATAATGGCAGATTGCTCTTGAAAATTATACTGTTTCTTCCAAAAGCTCTCCAGGCAAGATTTGTACGCCGATTAATTTCTTCATAAATGTGACCCTCATTTGATATCTGCTGTCCAAGATAAAATCACAAATCTGTTACCTCCAGCTTTTCTCCACCAATCGATAAATCTTCATTTTTTATAAAAGCATTGAACATCACTTTTGTCTTCTGAAAGTTCATTTATAAGTATATATGTACTAAATAGTATCAAGTATATATGTACTTAAACAGTATCAAAAGTAAACAAATAATGATGAAAATGATGTAAATCAATGTAAAGCAATGTATTCACGAAAACAAGAAAATCAGTTTGTCATCCTTGCGCAGGGGCCATGTTAATCTTCCCCACATTTTCGGAAACAATTACATTTTATAATAATGCGACGCAAATTTTACATAAAAAACTCTTGAAATAAGTCCTTTTTTGTAATTGTCTATTTTTTTCTTGCAAATTTTTTTATTTTTTTTTTCGTTGGAGTGCACTTTTACTGATTCTTCTATTTGGAGCTTTCCCACTTTGAATTTTAATGTACGTTTGCGTTTGAAATAATGTCAACACTTCTACGAAATGATACAGACTTGGGTGCGGATGATAAAAATGGGCGTTGAATCTAGAATGAAAGGACTCGCATGCATTTGTAGTGTGTTCATTCCCGCAGATGCTCAGAGGAGTGGGTTCGGAATTTACATATAGAGGTCATGGGCCTTGGTTCGCAATTTACATACAGACTTTTAATGGCAGTCTGATTTTTATTCGCAATTTATACCCTCTAGTTCGCAATTTACATACCACCGAATGGATCTCTGTAAGAAAAGAAAATAAGATACTTTGCTTGCAATAATGAGAAAAAAAAAGGGATCACTAACTTCATAAAATATCAGCTACGGTAAACCAAGAAAGAAACTGAATGTCAATCTTCATTTCTCAAGTTTTAGCAATTTAATCTGACGCAATGCATGCAAAACACGGTGCTCAAAAAAATTAAGGGAGCAAGAGAAAATCTTATGCGACTAGCGTTGTTGAACGTAAATATTATTTTTATGTAAGACGTTCTCCGAACGCTAAATCTATAACTTTTGGAACATAAAATTAAAAGAGAAAATTAATTAAGGGAAAGAAAAGTAATTTAACATCCGTAACTGTTACACGATTTAGAACAAGGTCGTGACGTCAACGCATACGGTTTAACGTAAAACGGAGCAGGCTTTGGCGCCCCTTAATTTTAAATTAACATTTCATGATATTATTACAGCATTTTAAAGTTCCTGGCATAATTATCTTTAAACATATTAGCATCCCTTTAGAATTTTTTGGTTTTCAGACTTTTCTAGGTGTAGAAGTGTTACAAAAAATTCAAGAAAAAAATGTTCTAAAGTCGCCATTTTGATTTTTCATTTATTTTCGGACTTTTCTAGGTGTCCGGACCTTAGGGCCTATCAGCATGCCAATTTTCAGATCTCTAGGTCATTTAGAAGAAGTCGAATAATTCGCGAAAAATTCAAGCAGACAATGTTCCAAAGCCGCCATTTTTATTTATTTTGGTTTTTGGACTTTTTCGAGGTATACGGACATTAAGACCCACCAGAATCACAATTTTCAGATCTCTAGGTCTGTGACGTACCTGCCAGCAGGACGCACACGACATAAAGGCACATAGCAATCAGAACAAACGTCCGCGTAGCTCAATTGGTAGAGTGACTTATTCCGGAATGAGGGGATCCGGGTTCGAATCCTGGCGTGGACAGAAATGACGGAGAAATTTACTTCGTTATAGGTCATTTAGAAGTGGTCGAACAATTCGCGGACGGAAACACTCGCATTTTCCCATTTTCACACTTTGCTTTATACACTGAAGAGCAATTGAATTAGAGATACCTGTCTAGTAACCTGTAGTACCACCTTTCGCTCTGATGACGGCGGAGATTCGTCTCGGCACGAACTCGACAAGACACCGGAAGCGTTGGGAAGCCATTCGGATCCACGACCCCTGAACAAGCTCCCATAGTTCACGAAGATTTGATGGAGGGGGTCAGAGCTTAGAACATCTCTCTCGATGACATCGCAGATGTGCTCGATGGGATTGAGGTCAGGTGACCTAGCTGGCCAAGGAAGCGAGGTCACGTCGGTGGAGTGTTCATCCAACCATTCGGATACAATTCGGGACGGTGCATTGTCGTGTTGCAGGATGAGGTCCCCAGTGGGATGTTGAAGACGCACAAACGGGAGAAAATGGTCGTCCAGGATATCCCGGTAACGTTGACCTATGAGGGACGATGTCACACGTACCAGGGGGTCCCATTTCAGTCCACGTAAACAGTCCCCAGACGAGAATGCCATCCCCACCAGCTTGAAGAGTACCCTGCTGGCAAGAAGGATCCACCGCTTCATGTGGTTTGCGTCCGTACTCGTATCCTGCCATCCGCATGTACCAACGTGAATCTCGACTCCTCAGTCCAGGCAACATTTTCCCACATGTCTAGGGTCCAGTAGCGATGTTCCCGCGCCCATGCTAATCTTCGCACCCTGTGATGTGCGGTCAGCAGCGGTACCCTCGTGGGACAATGGCTTCTGTACCCCATAGCGAGGAGATGGTTCTGGATGGTGTGACTGCTTACACGTTTTTGTGCACCAGCGTTAAATTGCCGAGTGATTTCTTGCAGAGTGACCCGTCTATCCGCTGTTACAATGCGAGCTAGCCGACGATGACCCCGCTCATCCACACGCTGTTGTCCACGGCAGTTTTCCCTTGCAGGGATGGTTTTAACGGATTCGATGTACTCGCGGTGCACCCGGGACACAGTGGCTCGTGAAAATCCCACGACTTCCGAGATGGAGTGACCCATTCGTCGGACCCGGACAATTTGCCCACGATCAAATGCGCTTAGATCCTTCGTCTTACCCATACTGCGTCCGACTCTTACTGATCCCCGTCGCATCACTCCTTATATTGTCGGATCGCTGCATACGTCATGTCGTTTCCGTGGCCGCCTACAGCGCCACATTTGCATAACGCCAGCTGTCTCTAATTCAATTGCTCTTTAGTGTATGATAGATACTTGCACACTAGAATATTCAGTAATATGAGTAAGAAAAAGTGCATTAGCGAGTTGTTCAATATTATGAATACAAAATAAATTACTTTTTGAAGGAGTACCAGACCTTCAGCAGGGTGTGTGGTTCCTTTGAACGGCAAATCCCGCTGCACACACATGTGTGGCATAAAATTGATAAGGTATTGGCTGAATCTTCGTCATTCCTAAATGAGAGCAGTCTACAGTTTATGAAGAGTCAACTGAGGTGCCGTCGAGCTGCATAACGTCTGCTAAGTGTGCCCTAGGCAGGCTCAATTGAATTTAAGTCAGGGGAGCATGTTAGCCACTCCATATGCTCGATTCCCTCCTCTATGCACTAGCCGAGCTCTGTGAGGTCGATAGTCATCGTCCACGAAAGGGAACGAATCCCCGAGTGCTGCAGCATACGGCATGACAATAGGCCTGAGAATCTCCTATATCTATCTCTGGGATGTCATGTTGCCGTTTCGGCTGACGTACAGGTACGTAGGTTCACCGATACTACACAAAAGATGGGTTATTTCGTGAGCCGGGTTCCCTCCAGATAAGAACTCCTCGATTGTCAGGCTCCAGATTGAATCTCGACTCGTCAGAGAAGATAGCTTGATTCCACTCGCCTTATCCCCAACCACGATGCTCCTCAGCCCAGTTCCTACGGTGTCGTGAAGTTAACAGGGCACACCATTGGTCTACGTGCACATAGGTAATCCTAATGAAGGCAACTGCGGAGAGTTTGAGTTAACAACCTACATCCTGTTGACACAAGAAGCTCTCGCTTCAACTGAATAGCATTTTACCGGCTGTTCCGTCGGACTGTTAACAATATATTACGGCCGTCCCTTGCACCAACTGCTCGCGGACGGCGTTGATCTTAGCGTCTTCGAACACTTCCCGTGGAATCGTGTCCACAGTAGTGAAATGACACTTCGTGAAACTCCAATGACTTCTGCTACTACCCGCTACGTGTGATCTGCTTCGAGCCTGCCAATAGATCTCTACGCTGTTGATTCCGGTAAATCATGACGTTGGGGACATCGTTCGAAATTGAGACTTCAAGAACCGAAATGGAACGATAAACGCGGCAGAATGGGAGAGCTTTTATCCCAGTATGCGATTTATGCATTCATCTGACGTCACAGACGACTAATTTGCATAAGAATATGCATGATTCGGCGGTATACGGACACATTCGACTCGCGTTTTCCATGTTTCGATAAGATATCACATGATTGGCTTGCATAATGTCTCCAACATCACATTTCCCCCTAACTATTTTGAACAATGCAGAAACAAGGATCGAGTTTCACGTCGTAGGAGAGGAGTTTAATAAAGATCGATGAGCGCCCACATATAATGGTGCATGCAAAACTGAAACTCGGTAGTTTGATTAATCCCTTTCTACATATGTAGCGGCCCGTGGTTGGTAGAGCACACGTAACGAGAGCTGTTATGTTAATATTTTTATATTCTTCACAATGGTCTTAAAAGTACCTCAAGAAACAAAATACACACACACAGAAAAAAGGAAAGAAAATGAGGGATTGGACACCGAATCCGATTTATCATGTTCTCGCAGAGCAAGTTCAAATGCGGCACAAAAACTAATACAGTTGATAAGATGTGACAACATAAGTTCATTGTTGTGACGTATAATCTACTTTAACTTACATTTTTAGTTCCTTTTCCTATGTAAATTTCAGTTTGTTCTCTTTTGCACATTCCAAACTTAACGTGATATCTTCTCCTTACATGAATGAGGTTGGCAACATTTTTGAGGTCGGAGAGAGTGACGTATGAATGTGATAAGAACGATAGATAAAAAGGGCGATACAGCAGTTGCTTAGGGTATGTGTGTGTGTGTGTGGAGATGCTTGATCGCTGTTAAGATAGATGTGAAGTTTACAATTTGTAGTGCTATATTGTGGAGTCCATCAAATATTGCTGGACCAATAAAAGGTTATCGTAAGTTTTATTTTGAGCAATGCAGAAACAAGTATATGTTTCGTCTGGCCGTGAAACCTTAAATTAGAGCTATTTCATACAGTTATTGCATCGTATTCTCATTTAGTTCAACATTTCCTTAGTCATGGTTTTAGACATAGCGTAACACCAATCGCGCACACGAAAAAGGGTTATGTTATACAGTATTCATCTAGTCCTAAATGCGAAATAGCATATGATAGACATTACGTGGCTATTGAAATTGAAGTATAACTACTATTAAATGCAGTGACAATACTGTGCATCACGTAAATTCACGTACATGTAAGCGTAGGTTGTTTTATGGTTTTTTAACTTTCATGTTTTATTTGCCATTTTCATTGAACACTCTTTCATAGTATCTGAATTTTAACTTTAAACTTTGTTTTATTCAAATCGTGAATCTCCTGTTTCATTTTGCAAGTACTGAACTACTATGGCGAAGTACTATGACATTCACAAGCACTAAGCCTAATCTACTGTCTACTGTGAGTGAGGTGAGTCTTACCGCTAATGTTCATTCTGTTTATATTTTTATTTCGCTATTTTGGACCTAACTGCTTCAACCTACGCATACATGTACGCAGAGCCCATTTAAGATGGGTAGGTGGGTGGGGGGAAGGGGGTGCAGCCCCGGGCCCCGCATTTTCAAATGGCCCAGAATTAGGCAGGATGCTTGAAGAATTTGTAACGTACCAGGAGATGTGACGTACCTGCCCGAAGGACGCAAACGACATAGAGGCAGATAGGAATCAGAATAAAACGTTCGCGTAGCTCAATTGGTAGAGTGACTTATTCCGGAATGAGGGGATCCGGGTTCGAATCCTGGCGTGGACAGAAATGACGGAGAAATTTACTTCGTTATAAATTGACAGAGTTCTACAGTTTTTTTTTTTTCTGATAGCATAGAAAAATTATAAGAAACTGCCTTGTGAAAAAGAAAATAATTTCTATTTCTTTCGGCTTTTTTACGAGGAGTCAGTGAAAAGTATAGTCCCTCCCAGCAAATCCTTAAATCTTTCAAAAGCATTACACATGCTTTTTTGGACTCATCTGTAATTTGGGAGGAATTTTCATTCATTAAAAATTCGTTTGAACCATGATATTTGGATCATATTAATTTGCCCACTACTTCGATATAATTTCAACAAGCTGAACCCTAGGGGAGTTAAAGCAGAACTGAATTGGTGTCCATTTTTCAACCATGCATTTTAACATTTTCTTGCTAACACTGATTCGTCCATGAATCGTGGGATACATACTTAACTACGGCGGGGATATTTTTATGGCTTTCTCATTATATATTGGGAACGTTTTCTCCTGGGTATTTTTATTCATCCACCCATAGTGAAATTCTAGGTGTGCCACTAAATACTGAGACCCCAAAATACTGTTCAGCCCCCGGGCCTACTGTCTCCTTAAATGTGCTCTGCATGTACGTGAATTTAAGTGACGAACAGTATTTTCACTGCTAATACAGTGTAACTTGGATAATTCGAAGCTGACGGGACCACAAAAATAATTCGAATTATCGACAAATTCGAATTAGGCAAGTTTGAATACGGTCACATTCAAGTACTATTAAAGACAACATATTTATTCATAACATACAAAAAAAGTACAGTACGGTAAATTTACAAATTGTTTGTAAAAGAAACGTGAAATTTTGGCCTGCTTCTTAGAATTTATGTTATGGGTAAGTGCAAATTCCTCAAGTTTCTCGAGTGAATGAAATAGAGAGTCACTTACATTCTGCTGCCCCTCAACAGACTTCCTTAACTGTTGGAGGTGAACCAAGGCCTCTACTGAATTTGGAAGGCGCTCTTCAGGAAATTCTGGCCGTTCCAGTTCTTAACAAACTTCCTTAACTGTTGGAGGTGAACCAAGGCCTGTACTGAATTTGGAAGGCGCTCTTCAGGAAATTCTGGCCGTTCCAGTTCTTAACAAACTTCCTTAACTGTTGGAGGTGAACCAAGGACTCTACTGAATTTGGAAGGCGCTCTTCAGGAAATTCTAGCCGTTCCAGTTCTTCATCTGAAGATACACAGATGGTCTCCTTATTCATAACATCAGCCAAGATTTCATCATCTGTGAGCTCACCACAAACAGCTAAATTGTCATCACCTCTCACGAAAGCCTCATACGGTACATCACGGCCTACGTCTTCCCAGTACTCCACAGTGGGTATGATCTCATCGCCACCATTACCTTGATGTAGTTGAGATTCATCATCGGGGTGCTGGAAGCCTGCTTTTCGGAAACAGTTGGCTATAGTTTCAGGTTTAACTTGTTGCTTCATCCAGAACTCGGAACTTCATCCAGAACAGTACGTACCCACTTTAAAAGGTAATTAATGAAAATACGAAACTGGGGTTTTCTTCGAATTAAAAAAAAAAGAAAAAAGTTCGAATTAAAAGGTTTTTTTTAAAACGTTATTTATATAAAAAATTCAAGGGACCAAATGAAAAATTCGAATTAACCAAGAATTCGAATTAAAAACGTTCGAATTAGACAAGTTACACTCGTTCGAATTAGACAAGTTACACTGTAGTAGTTATACTTCAATAAGTTGATTGTTTTTTACTTTTAGTTTTACTGTTGAATTCACCACCTATAAGTAGAATCTATTTGCGATCTTACGTTTTCCCTACAGAGCACAGCCAAAATCAGTACAATATTTTTTGTGCAGATGACACGCCACGCTCCTGAATTTTGTCGGCAAAATGTCATAAACATGGGAAGAAAAGTATAAAATTTTTATGTCCCAACCTCATACCCATTCATTCTTATTGTATGAAGCGCAACTGAATGATTCGCTCAATATTTATATGTAGCTTATGATTTGGCGTAGGTCTACCTAGTCTTTTTACTTTTCCCCGTCGATAAAGACGGGGGAAATAAGATACGTAGAGTATTTTTTTAATAACCAAGTATTATTTTTATTTGTGCTGTCCTAATGTGAAAGTATGTTTCATAAACCAGAGCAGGAAACGGGTCATATCTTTCACGGTTACACCAAGCATGAATTGTCCGCAGTCTTTGTATGTCCACTCGCTACAGAACCCGGCATTTCTTTTCAAAGTGGAATATATAGAGCTATGCAAGACAGTACGAAAAAGTATCACTGAAGACGTAAGGAAATTCAACTGTGAACTAGTAAGGAAAGCAATTGAAAACAACCAAAGCCTAAAGATAGCAAAGGGACATCTCAGTAAGGGAAAAAAAAACAGATTATGGCACTGAGAAAAGAAGATGGTTCTGTAACAAGAAATAGAGACGAAATTTTGACAAGAGTGAAAGATTTCTACTCCAAATTATATGAAAGGGATGATACATGCACTCCAGGCATCATGAAAGGTACCAGAGTTCTTCCAGTCCTTCCAGCAGAAGTTGCACATGCAATCAAGAACATGAAGCGGGGAAAAGCTCCAGGAGAAGATGGAATTACTGTAGACATCATACAAGAAGCAAGTGGAGATATCGAAACAGTACTCGCCCAAATTTTCACTCGATGCCTTAATGAAGGGAAAATTCCTGAGAATTGGAACAACGCTACAATGATCTTGCTACATAAAAAAGGTGACATTGAGGATCTCAGGAACTACAGACCTATCAGCCTCCTATCAGTGGTTTATAAAATCTTCACTAAAGTTCTTTCACACCGCTTGAAGGTAACACTGGACATGGCTCAACCGAGAGAACAAGCTGGATTCAGGAGTGGCTACAGCACAATAGATCATATCCACGTACTGAGAGAACTAATTGAAAGAGCGAGGGAATATGAACTTCCATTGTGCATGGCTTTTATCGATTATGAAAAAGCCTTTGATTCGGTGAAACCATCAGCAGTTGCAATGGCTCTGAAATCCTGCGGTATTGAAGATGCATACATTAATATTATTAATAACATCTATGAAAATGCAAATGCAAAGATTCCGCTATTTGAAAATACAACACACATAAAAATTGGAAAAGGAGTGAGACAAGGTGACACCATATCTCCGAAGCTCTTTAATGCCACATTGGAAAATGTCTTTCAATCACTGAACTGGGAAAACAAAGGCATAAAGATTAATGGAGATTATCTAACCCACCTTCGTTTTGCTGATGACATAGTCATTTTTGCAACTACCCCATCAGAGCTACAGAGTATGATGCAGGAACTTGCTGGCAAGAGTAAAGAAGTGGGATTAAAAATGAACTTTCAGAAGACAAAAGTTATGTTTAATGCTTTTACAAGAAATGAAGATTTATCGATTGATGGAGAAAAGCTGGAGATAACAGACACGTACGTTTATCTTGGACAGCAGATATCAAGTGAGGGTCACATTTGTGAAGAAATCAATCGGCGTACAAAACTTGCCTGGAGAGCTTTTGGAAGAAACAGCATAATTTTCAAGAGCAATATGCCATTATGTCTTAAAAGAAAAGTGTTTGATCAATGCATTCTTCCAGTGCTTACATATGGTGCAGAGACGTGGACCTTAGCTAAAAGAGACATACAAAGGCTGCAGACAACTAAAAGCAGCATGGAGAGGTGCATGCTTGGTGTAACCAGGAGAGATAAGAAGAGGAACACGTGGATCCGAAAAATGACAAGAGTGGAAGACATCATGATCAGAGTTAAATCCCTGAAATGGCAATGGGCTGGACATACTGCCAGAAGAACAGACCATCGATGGACAGCCGAAATTTTAGATTGGATTCCAAGGGACAGGAAAAGACCCAGAAGAAGACCACATGGAAGATGGGTGGATGAAATTCGAAAGTATGCGGGAGTGACATGGAGGAGACTGGCACAAGACAGACCGTTGTGGAGGAAACTTGGGGAGACCTTCGTCCAGCAGTGGATTGATAATGGTTGACAATGATGATGATGATGATGATTACCAATGAAGATATTGCAACGAAATTTGAAGTGGACTTACCTCATTTCGTGCGAAATGTGATGACATTACAACATGTGGTGGAAGTGGCCACCATCTGCGTCCAGACAGCATTGAACATAGAGCACCATATTGTGGAAAGTCCTTGCCAGTACGTCCGCCGTCACTGCCTGAATTTCCTCGGTGATGTTTGCTTTCAAGGCATCAATGGTTCGCGGTTTCTTTTGGTAAACTCTCTTCTTTTTAGATATCCCCATAAAAAGTAATCAGGAGGCGTCAGATCGGGAGAGCGCGGTAGCCATAGACCCTTCAAAATGACGCGGTCACCGAAAAAGGACTGAATTTCGGCCATAATGGTGTGTGATGGCGCTCCATCATGGTAGTTATATCCAATGTAGAGTTCTTCGTCGTCCAATTGATTTACAAAGGTGTTGAAGATTTCCATATATGCAGCTGTTGTGATGGCTGTATCGAAGATGGGACCAGTTATGCGGCGCCGGCTCATCCCACACCAAACACCAATTTTCTGTGAATGAAGGGGTTCTACATGTACCGCGTTGGGATTTTCATTGGCCCAAATACGGGAATTTTGAGAATTGACGTTTCCGGGCAGGTGAAACCACGCCTTGTCCGAGGATTACGTGTAGTCTAGAATGCCCGGATTTTCCTGAAGAAATGTCTGAAACTATCGACAGTATGTCACGTGTTTCACGTGGTCAGGCTCTTTCAATTCTGAACCACGGAGGCACGGTACGCATGAAGTTTCGCTGTTTTCACAGCACGTTGGCAAGTGCTTTTGGACAACCCTGTTTCCTGTGACAGTCGGCGAAGTGACTTTCTGGGAGACGCAAATAGTCGGTCGGCCCTTAACATTCTGGAACGTTTCCTCGGACATTTGTGGACGACCTCCTGCATGGTCCTCTAATAAAGTCCTCTTGGTTTCCAATTTCTTCGACAATGCCCAAATGATGGACTTGCTCGGCGGATGTCTGCCTGCAAACCTCTCCAGGCATTGCTGTTGACAAGACTTTATCGATTATGTTGCCCAATAAGTGCGAATAATAAACACTCCCTCCTCCAGAGTACACCGGTATATTTTCACGCGTACGCGAACAGTCACGAGCACTCACTATCAAGAACCGTATTGTGTAGACACGCTGAGCGAAATTTCATACCAAAGTAGCAGAGAGGCACGTCCGTCTGGCAGGCTGACTGCTCCTCAGTGGCGCCACACTTAGGAACGTGTCTGCCACTAAGGAGCACTCCGGCTGGCTGGCGGACAGCGCCGGGTTCAATGCTATTTGGACGCAAATGGTGGCCACTTCCAGCACATGTTGTGACGTCATCACATTTCGCACGAAATGAGGTAATTCCACTTCAAATTTCGTTGCAATATCTTCATCGGTGTTGATATTATTAAAGAAATGCGTAGTTAGGTAGCGAGTGGGACACCCTGTAGTTTAGGTCCACGTCTCTGCTCCTTATGTAAGCACTGGAAGGATGTATTGATTAAACGCTTTTCTTTTAAGACATAATGACAGATTGCTCTTAAAAATCGCACTGTTTCTTCCAAAAGTTCTACAACCAAGGTTTACACGCCAATTAATTTCTTCATCAATGTGACCCTCGCTTGGTATCTGCTGCCCAAGGTAAATGCAGGAATTGGTTATCTACAGCTCTTCCCCATCAACTATTACCGCCCCTAATGGTTGGCGAACAATTTGCTGCGTCTTATTCGCTGCAGTGGGATAAAATTTAAAAGGACGGAAATTTTCGTAACTCCCTATCCGCTATTTTTCTTCCTACTATTTGTGTCTAACCGTGAGGTTGAGTTCCCTAATTGAGGGTCTCCAAGCTTAGGCTCGAACGGGTGCATTGCGTTGTGTTTCATATGGGAGAACTTGGGAAAACCATGCCCTTCCATATGCCGCTTAGAAATTAAGAATTGCATGAAGTGAGTTTGGTTAATTTAACAGGTACCAAAATGAGTAATTAACTTCCTAAGACCCGTCTTGCCGAAATTGGACGCTTCTTTACTTTAGCGATAAAGGCAAAAAATATATACACTGACGGAAAAAAATATCCCAACACCAAGATGGGGTTGTGTTAGATAAACGAAAGTTGGTAGGCGGTGAGAGTACATCTGTAAGATGATGTCTATGCAAATTTCACGCTCGGCGCATACGTGTGGCGCTAGTAGCGCCCCTCGGAACATGCCAAGCAGGTTTGCTATAAATACGAGCTGTAACGTTCGTGAGCGTTAGTTATCGTTGAGATTCGACGTAGTGTGTTGATGTTAGTCAAGAATGCCTTTAAGAAGACGAAGAAGCCATTATCAACAGCTCACGGAGTTTGAACGAGGTCGTGTAATAGGGCTACGAGAAGGTGGCTTTTCTTTCCGCAATATTGCAGAACGACTTGGCAGGAATGTAGCCACTGTGCATGATTGTTGGCAGCGGTGGTCAAGGGAAGGTACTGCCTCAAGAAGACCGGGTTCCGGCCGGCCACGTGGCACTACTGAGAGGGAAGACCGCCGTGTACGGCGTATGGCCGTGGCGCATTGTACCGCGTCTGCGGCAGCAATTCGAGCTGTAGTTACCACCACAGTGACACAACGAACTGTTACAAATCGGTTACTTGAAGGACAGCTCCGAGCCAGACGCCTGTAGCGTGCATTCCACTTACTCCAAACCACTGCCGTTTGCGACGTCAGTGGTGTCAAGTTACAGCTCATTGGAGGACGGAGTGGAGATCTGCTGTGTTTTCTGATGAAAGCCGGTTCTACCACGGTGCCAGTGATGGCCGTGTGTTGGTTAGAAGGAGGCCAGGTGAGCGCCTGCAACCCACCTGTCTGCGGCCGAGACACACTGGACCTACACCTGGAGTTATGTTCTGGAGAGCAATTTCCTATGACAGCAGGAGCACTCTCGTGGTTATCCCACGCACCCTGACGGCACAGTTGTACGTCGGTCTGGTGATTCAACCTGTTGTGCTGCCATTCATGAACAGCATTCCAGGGGTGTTTTCCAACAGGATAACGCTCGCCCGCATACCGCTGTTGTAACCCAACATGCTCTACAGAGTGTCGGCATGTTGCCGTGGCCTGCTAGATCACCAGATCTTTCACCAATCGAGCACGTAGGGGACATGATTGGACAACTCCAGCGTCACCCCCAACCAGCATTAACCGTCCCTGTATTGACCGACCAAGTGCAACAGGCATGGAACTCCATCCCACAAACTGACATCCAGCACCTGTACGACACAATGCATGAACGTTTGCGTGCTTGCATTCAACATTCTGGCGGTTACACCGGTTATTAATGCACCAGCATTTCACATTTAAAATGACTCTTTTCGCGCTTACAATAAGCTGTGATCTTGAAACCTTAATCGATTAAATATGTTACCTATACAAATGTATTGCCACCATTTCATTTCTCTACAACTATTTTTTCGTGGTGTTGGGATTTTTTTTTCCGTTAGTGTATATATATATATATTCACTCAATAACGTGCTGTAAAAGACTTGAGATACTCGGGTAAATTTTAATAACAAATAAATTATTTCTTCTAGAAAAAGTTTCCTTAAAGTAAATACATGGGATCGGTGGAGACTCTAGTTAAACTTAGACCAAATCATTTAATTATTTTATAAAACAAGTTAAATTTGGATACTTATTTCGCGATAACGTTTCGCAATATAAGAATTGCATTTTAAATGAGCACTTGCAAGAGAAAATTAATTTTACTACAGAGGTTGTTTAGGAAGAAATGATCATACATACTCATGCTATCTGAGATATTACGATTCAAGAAAATCTCACCAATTCTTCCTGCAAATGTCCGGTCGATAGTGTCCGGCCTGGAATGCTGCTGACGACTAACTTTCAAAACTAGGACGCTGTCCGTTCTTCGTATATTTTCTTATCAATCTCTTGCTACGAAACTCATCACTAGCTTTTGCGTCTGCCTCGACGCTTGACACTCGTTACAACACCAGTGATACTTCTAAGACTACTGCTTTTCGCGATTCTGTTTTCGATCTCATCTTCGCGAGTCCGTCTACCAGCTCCGCTCTTTGCGAGTGCTAAATTCCATCAATCTTCGCAAATCCTGAGTTCATTCACTTGCGAGTGTTATCTTCCAACTCTCTTTTTCGAGTGCTAAAACTTCATTCTCCTCTTTTCTCCGAAAAACGTCCTTCGTTTTCGCGGGAGGTTGGGTTCCTGTAACCCTACCCGAAAAATGCTCTCCACTCATTGGCCGGGGGGGCTCTTCCCCTCGTGCGTCATTGGTTTTCATTCTTGAAGTACATCCCTGTGATTTGACGGTAAAAGGTGGGAAGCTTGGAGATGCTAGAAGACGGATGTTTCTTTCTTCCGTCAAACTCTCAGATTGAGGTCTCCAAACTGTGTCGGACCCTTTCACCATTTCCTGAGCGACCCCCTTTCTGTTGATGTCAACCTAATACGCCCTCTACGAGAAATATGCTCCACTCGTCCTTTTTCTTACTGCTGCGAACGTGCTTTTCTCAAAAGGAATGTCGCGGCGAATGGGACCCCTCTCGTGAGCGCGCTAAATCTCGGCGTGTGAAACATTTGCTTTTCCCAGAGACTCTCTCACGTTCTTTCGCATTACTACCGAAGGGGTGGGACGAGCCAATCCCTACCTTAAATTCCTGTAAGTTCGGAGAAAAACAAAACAAAAAAAAAAAAAATAAACGAGAAAAAAAAAAAATTTCCTCATGAAGAAGAAAATCTATTCAGCTGGGGCTTAGACTAAATATGAAACTTATATTTCCCCTCTTAGGATGCCGGAGTCCCCGTGTCTGCTTTTGGCTCCCTGGGTTTTATTTTTCCTCGTCGGGTTCCCAGAATTTTCTACTCGCTAACTATTCTCCCGGTTTTACTATTCCCTCGTTCTGCGCGATACCGTAGGAATTTATTGGTGAATTGGCTTGTTTCCGGTATAGAATATTTGTAGGCCCCCGGCAACATATACCTGCGAAATCATGTTTCTCCAATATTGCACAATATTCCGGAGGATATACGAGTAACAAATTTTCGTCTTCTGAAAGTTCATTTTTAATCCCATTTCTCTACACTTTTCAGGAAATTCCTGGATCATACTCTGTAGCTGTGAAGTATTGTTTCAAAGACCTTTGAAGGGTTCTTTGAAACATTTTTTTTTATATTAAAAAATAAACGGAAACAAAACAGGGTTGAAATCGGGTCAGGAACATCTTGACCCACGACCCGTTTGACCCGCAAGAAATTGTCGATCCGGTGACCCTTTGACCCCTGATTCGTTTCCATCTCTGTCATGATCATTACAGCACTGAACATTACAACAATAAAAAAAAGTGTATTGGCTGAAGCAGGGATTCGACAATGAAAACAGGCAAGCGCTCTTTCTATTGCGCCAACAAAATGGAACAAACGTTCAGACAAAGGAAATTATATTGTTTGAGATATTAAGCAATCACTGACACTGTTCTACCAGTGAAATAGAAGAAAAGCACAAAAATAATTCAGTAACTAACTCAAGACAAAGCAAAAAGAGTGACTGAGTTTTTTTCCAGGTAACAAAACCGTCTGGGGCTCAACGACGAGAATGGGGACCGTGGAAATGTGCTCCGACGCTCAAATGCGTCGTTGGGCTCCAGACGGTGTGTCAGACCTTCCTTTTCCCACTGACGCCACATGTTCGCATCACTGCGCTCGCGTTTCGTTCAACACCACCGGCAACCAACTGGCTCCAGGATTATGGCCGCGGGTGGCCTAGTGGGCAACGTTCGTGACTGCCACGGAAGAGACCTCAGGTTCGATCCCAGGCAGGTACGAACGCTCGATCCACTAAATATCCGCCGTGCGTCGGATGAGCATTTTCAAGCCGTCGGACCCCGGGTACTGGCCCCCGGTAATAAATAAGAGCGTCTTCCTCCCCCTTTCTACTTCGCTTCCGTGTCACTTTCCTATCGGGCACTCTAGCCCAAATTTCCTAGCTTTCTATTTCTAAGGGTTGTTTAAGACCTGGGGTCAGACACTCCCTTCCTAAAATCCTATACATATGATCATGGCTTCCTAATTACTCAAATGAGTTAACACTCTCGATCACCGGATTTGAATCTCATTGAAAATTTGCGGGGCGAAGTAGAAGGATCTGTTCGAGCCCACGAACTCTCACTGGCAACAGTGAGAGTTCGTGGGAGGTGATCCTTGCTTCATGAATAGCATTGCCACCTCACTGATTCCTTATGAACACGTTGGCTGCTGTTGAGAAAGCAAAAGGTGGAGCAACACAATATTAGCTAGATGCAGTGGCGTACCGGACCCCCCTCCCGCAAAAATATCTTTGAGGCCATTTCGCGAAAATCTGATAGATTTCAGATTCTGAAATCTGTAAAGAGTTTATGGGCATTTTAATAATTCAAATTTTTGGCACCTACAGGTATTTTTTTAGTAAAACCAAACTGTTGCACTTTATTGCGTGTTGCACGAATTCTGCACGTTGTAGTTAAAATGGTTGCCGTAGTTTTATAACAATACAAAGTACTACAAACTATTTCGTCAAAGTTAATCACATCATACAAATTTTATTCTTTTAGAGAACTAAGGCCAGCATCTTTGAAATGCCTCACGATCACACACGCAAACGAAACTGCAGTGTGATAAGTGTCTAATGACCTTTTCCGTTTTTTTCCAAACTAAAAATAAATAAAAGCAAGCAAATGAATAAGTAATATTTACGAATTATTGCACACACACAAAAAAAAAAAAAAAAAAAAAATAGAAACACGCAAAACCACTTAATTATTTAGGGGCGTACTCTTTGAAAATAAAAAAGCACACTTAACATAATGACACAGTGTTTTGCACATATAATTTTTTTCTATTGATTATGCTATTAGAAAGGACACAGGTTCTGTTTCTTCGGCCTAGCACAAAACACCTTTTACTTCATTATTCTGAAGGATCCGTAGTTAAGTGTAAACAACTGTAATACATAACAGCTAATCCTCACTAATTTAAAAATGTCATGCATTCAACCGATATTTCTTTTACATTCTCTTGTCAATATACTGTATATGCTTAGGAACTATTGCAATTGCTGCAAAAAAAGGCCTGAAGTCCTCTGCTACAGCTGCTTTTATGTCAGCCAGTTTTTATAAACTAAAACCTAAACTAAATTAATTTGTAAATATTTTACATATGCACTAAACAAACACAAATTGATGTTCTTTTCAATATTTATTCACAACAGATGAAAAAATGGGATGTAGGTAAAAAATACCCCCGGAGAAAATACCCTTGAAAACTGAAAAGCGGAAAAAATTACCCTCTCCGCCCGGAGGAAATACCTCCGGAAAAAAAAACCCCCGGAGGAAATACGCCCGAAAAAAAACCCCGGAGGAAATACCCCCAGAACAAACGTTTACCGGCAACCGTGCCACACATCTTTCAGCAACTTCGCTACAAAAGTTCAAAGGGGGGGGGGGGTGGCTATAAAGATTGCCGTTTCTGGGCTTATATTGATAACTGAATTGGGAACTCCAAACGAATTTCAAGAAAACGTTCCATGTAAGCCAAGCGAGAATTGTACTTTTATTTGAAGAAATAAATTGCCGATGATCCGAGAGATGCACTTGTTTGCTCCACCCCAACTTCCGTAATATTATATTCTGGGCCGCTGGAGTCTATCAGTGTATCCAGGAAGTTCCCCTTGAAGTGTCCACGAGGTCCGTGAGCTGGGGGATCCCCCAAATGTTAAAATGGACGTAGAGCTGTAAACATTAGTACCATGCTTTATATAATGATTCTGTACACGACCATGAATTTTCAGGAGGGTGGTTGACCCCCCCCCCCAGTTTCTAAGAGCTATTCAGGGGTAAACATCGAGGATACACTGACCGACTCTAGAGGTTCAAAATAAAAAATTACGGAAGTTGGGGGTAGAGCCCTCTAAAGCAAGCACCTCGTATCCCTTTTACAGACTTCACCAAATTTCTGGGTGAGGGGGAGAAGGGCATACATAGTTTCCCATTAAACACAACATGAAGCATAGAAATTGCAAGCAAATCCCTTACCTTGAAAACTTGTCTGCGCTCTTAGAAACTTGGGGGAGGGTGAATTCACCCCACCCTACTGAAAATTCGTGGTCGTGTACAGAATCATTATGCAAAGCAAGATTCAAGCCCTACGTCCATTTTAACATTTTGGAGAAAAGCCCCCTCCCAAAGCTCACGGACTTCGCGGACACTTCAAGGGGAACTTCCTGGATACAATGACAGACTCCAGCGGCTCAGAATATAATATTACGGAAGTTCGGGGTAGAGCCCCCCCCCCTTCAACCAAGCGTACCTCGGATCCTCGGCAATTTATTTCTTCAAATAAAAGTACAATTCTCGCTTGGCTTACATGGAACGTTTTCGCGAAATTCGTATGGAGTTCCCAATTCAGTCCTCAATATAGGCCCAGAAACGGCAATCTTCATACCCCCCCCCCCCTTGGAACTTTTGTAGCCAAGTTGCTGAAAGATGTGTGGCAGGGTTGCTGGTAAATTGTCACACGGGAACACTGCCACACATCAGTGTTCCTGCGTGACAGTTTAAAGTGAACCGTTTGTTCTGGGGGTATTTTTTCCAGGGGTATTTTTTTCGCTTTTCAGTTTTCAGGGGTATTTTTACCGTTTACCGAAAAAATGACTTACTATTTCTTTAATTAGCTTCACATGAAGTTTCCGCTTTGTAAAATCTTTTTGTGTAGCTAGAGGCTCTCTTACCCGTGAGCCCCCCCCCCCCCATGCGGGAGCTTACAGTACGGCTCTGGCGGAGTGCATATAATAATTTATCCATTCATTTAAAAATAAAAAGAATTAGTGTTAAGCTTTGAAACGCAGTAAAAGTAGCAGAGAATTTTCCAAAAGCTTGTTGTACCTATCGAAGACAGGAATATATATATATTTTTTTTATCATGCTTCCTTCAAATTTATAATATACATTTCAGTACATTTTTGTTCAAATTTGAGCCATAAACATGTCAAAAATGCGATGTAATATAACATTTATGTGCCGTACCACACGCCCAATCACCTAAAACAAAATCTTTAAATCTCTGAACAATAAAAATGGTGGAAGAAAAGTTAAAAAGACTTAAAACGTATCTATCATCACACACACCCCAGAAAAAAAGAACTAGTCGCATGAAGGTTAGAAGGAACAACAAGTCTACGGAAAGGCAATAGCTCACCGAAATATAAAAGGAAAGGAAAGAAATTCAACATTTTTATATCTACCAATTTATTTGGACTTCAGAGGCTGGCATCGATTTTTCGACGCTCTGCAACTGAAACTAAAAAAAAAAAAAAAGCAGGAAGGAAGAAGAAACCAATAAACCATCGTGTGCGATGCATTCAATGCTCGGGGAAGGAACAGAAATAAAAGACAAAGAAAGGCAAATAAAAAAAAAGAAAGAAAGCAGGAAAAGAAGCTTGTATGTATGTTTGCCCTTCAAAATGGCGTGCGATGCATGGCGACTGGATGGGAGGGGTAGGATGGGGAGGGGAGGTTAGGAGAGTGGGGGTTGGATTGCCAGAATCGCGGGTACGGGAAACAAATACGGTGCCAGTTTGAAACACTTTGTCAGTTTCCTTTTGATAACAATAAAGCGCTTTGGTCTTGTTGTTCCTGCTACAAGCTTGTGGCTGTCTACATGCAACAAATATTTACCCGTTTTTATTTTTTCTTTCTTTTCACGAGCTACAGGAAAGATAAGCAGAACCAACAGCGTGTACGAAAAAGTGGCAACAAACCATAGGTCGCTCAATACGGGCACGCGAAGACCTCGTTTGTGAGTGTCCCTACGGATATATAAGTGTTTATTCGTTGCTTTTGTTCGGCACTTTTCACATACAGTTGATGTAGGTAATTTACTAAATATATTTAACTATACCATAAGTCGAAGATTGGAGAATTGAAAAAACAGCGAGAGAGATGATTTTTTTTTTTCATTTTCCGCAATTTATTTAGTTAAAACAATTCTACGATTCCTTCAACCGTGACGCTTTTCTTTTTTTTTTTTTTTTTTTTTATTGGAGGTTCAACGACCACCGCGAGCAAGTCAATGGGCTATAAGCAGTCGCCCGTCCCTAATTTAGGGTCACTGGTTCCATGGAAGGGAGAAAACCAGTGCCGTAAGACAAACACAACATCCATGCCTCACCGGGATTCGAACACGGACCCGTTCCGGTGGAACGGCCATAAGCCATCGCCCTGCGCCATCGCGGGTTTGACGTTTTGCCATATTCCGACAATGAATACATCTTTCATCAATAATGTGCGCAATACAGGCAATGCGTATAGCTCCTGGGCGTTCTATAAAATTTCTTACTGGTGGTGGATCGTATGGGAACAGGAAGACGTGTTCTACCAACTTTATCGCACGTAGGAACCATCCTTCTCAACTTATGACTGTAGTCTACATTTCTCAAATAAAAATAGGTTCCAAACTGTGCTGATAAAAAACTGGGAATACCGACAGAAGTACAAATATTACAGAAGTTTGTTAGCCGTAATGAAAGGAGACTGTCATCGCACACAACAATGTTCAAAATACCGTATTTCTTGGCGTCACGGAGGCTTTCTTTTTCCTGAAATAAGTCTCGAAAATGTATCGTACCTCCTGAAGTACAGAAGGTTACGTTTTTCGTTGGCCTGTGAAAACCTCAGAGAAAGTTCATCTGTGTTAAAATGTTCTTCGGTAAACCTTATTAATAACAAGACTGCCTTCGTCGTGAAACTCCATGGAAAGACTAATGTTTTTTTCTTCGTGTCGCGCGCAGATACAGGCAATGCGCATGTTTTTCGTAAATGCTGGGATGCATTTAGGATAAAACCACGTGGTCTATACTATGAGAACGACACACACATATGGAGTTCTGGATCAAAAGAGCCGCTCTAATTGTTTTGTCAAAATGCGTAAACAATCTTAGCTCGCCTGTTCAATAAGCTTTTTCCACAGTCTCTTCGCCTGGCAATTCGCCGACAAATCACTTAACACGTTCGTTGCGTTAAGACCCACCCTTGGGTCGTAACGCGTTAACTTCTACAGTTTTCAGAGGGGAAAAAAAAAGTTTATATACATAAATCTGCAGTGGATATCAGTCACTTCATGTATATATCTTTAAACGACCCACCGGTGTGTCGTACAGCACTGTATTGAAACAGTTACGACCCCACCGGTAGATCGTAACGTACTACAAAAAATCGCCGAAAAACGTCGCCGAAGCAAACGCGTTAAAGAGAAAACATGACGTCTCGCCCTTAACAAAAACAAGGCATTAATTAGCCGGCGTTACAATATTACCGTAGTAAGATTTATTCCTTCTCCTTTTATATCTCTCAGTTCCTGTTTCATTCCTTTCATGATGTCATCTTTGACTCATGTGAATCGAGTGCGGTGTTGCTAACCTGTCGTGATTGAGACCAAAACTGTACCTGCTCACGCTAGGAGTGATCTATAGCTTCAGAGACTTTGACTTAACATTTTTAACACTACCCATATTATGGCATCTGGAAGCAAAAAGCGGACTTACACCATCGGCTACAAGCTACAGGTAATTGGATATGCCAAACAGCATGGCAACAGGGCTGCAGAAAGGTATTTTGGACCACCTCCAACTGAGAAAATGATACGCTATTGGAGGAAGCAAGAGGAACTGTAGAAGCCTGCATCAAGAAGCAAACGTAACCTGCATCAGTCTACACCTAAGTGGCCAGAACTGGAGGAAGAGATGAAGAATTGGATAGCTGGGGAGAGAAATTTGGGTCGTGCAGTATCGACAGAAACTATTATTAATGAATCAAAACTGAGGGCAGCAGCGTGAGGTCAGGATGATGAGGCACGGACGGGCAACAGGGACGTCGCCAAGGGGGTGCGAGGGTGAGCTCTGAAATTTGTCCTGCCCACCCTGCCGCCCACCCAGTTCAAAATATGCTATTTTCAGTATATTTAACTTTAAAAAAAATCTGCACTTTGTCAAGTAATAAGTCTTGTGTTTTGTTTCATGTAGCCCAATGCATTTTTTCCTAGGAAGTGAGTCGTTTACTTCTCCATAGAAAAGTTATCGAAATATCATCCGCAGGGCCATGAAAACTCAATTATTCTCCACTTTTCTAAATCCTTAGTGTAAGTCTCTTTTTCATGTTAGTATGGCTAGAAGGCGAATGAGAAGGGTGGATAGGAATTCATTGAGGGAAGACATTACTAATTGCTCTGTTGTTTGTTTTAGTTACTGAATATGGGATTCCAAGAGGAAAAGTGGAGTATCATGATCATATGTAGAGTATTTTAGGAAGGGAGTGTCTGACCCCAGGTCTTAAACAACCCTTAGAAATAGGAAGCTAGGATATCTGGGCTAGAGTGCCCTATAGGAAACTGACACGGAAGCGAAGTAGAAAGGAGGAGGAGGAAGACGCCATTATTTATTGCCTGGGGGGGGGGGGCAGTACTCGGAATCCGACGGCTTAACGTGCCCATCCGACGCACGGTGGATATTTAGTGGATCGAGCGGCGATTCGTCTCAGCATGGACTCGACAAGACACCGGAAGCGTTGGAAAGCCATACAGATCCACGACCCCTGAACAAGCTCCCACATTTCACGCGAAGATTTAATGGAGGGGATCACGGTGCCTCGAACATCTCTCTCGATGGCATCCCAGATGTGCTCAATGGGATTGAGGTCAGGTGACCTAGCTGGCCAAGGAAGCGAGGTCACGTCGGTGGGGTATTCATCCAACCATTCGGATACAATTCGGGAGCGATGGCACGGTGCATTGTCTTGTTGCACGATGAGGTCCCCAGTGGGATGTTGAAGACGCACAAACGGGAGCAAATGGTCGTCCAGGATATCCTGGTAACGTTGACCTGTGAGGGATGATGTCACACGTACCAGGGGTCCCATTTCACTCCACGTAAACAGTCCCAGACGAGAATGCCACCCCCACCAGCTTGAAGAGTACCCTATTGGCAAGGAGGATCCATTGCTTCATGTGGTTTGCGCCGTACTCGTATCCTGCCATCCGCATGTACCAACGTGAATCTCAACTCATGAGTCCAGGCAACATTTTTCGACATGTCTAGGGTCCAGTGGCGATGTTCCCGCGCCCATGCTAATCTTAGCACCCTGTGATGTGCGGTCAGCAGCGGCACCCTCGTGGGACGATGGCTTCTGTACCCCATAGCGAAGAGATGGTTCTGGATGGTCTGGCTGCTTACACGTTTTTATGCACCAGCGTTAAATTGCCGGGTTTTTTTTTTTTTTTTTTTTTTTTTGCACTCTGGCCCATCTATCCGCTGTTACAATGCGAGCTAGCCGACGATGACCCCGCTCATCCACACGCTGTTGTCCACGGCAGTTGGCCCTTGCAGGGATGGTTTTACCGGATTCGATGTACTCATGGTGAACCCGTGACACAGTGGCCCGTAAAAATCCCAGTGCCTGCACGACTTCCGAGATCGAGTGACCCATTCGTGTGGCCCAGACAATTTGCCCACGATCAAATTCGCTTAGATCCTTTGTCTTACCCATACTGCGTCCGACTCTTACTGATTCCCGTCGCATCACTCCTTATATTGTCGGATCGCTGCATACGTCATGTCGTTTCCGTTTTTATATATTATATATATACAAATTGAGTTTCGAATTTAGAGTTCAAAGTAAATTCGTCCAGGTCAGTTACGGGTCGGGTTCGAGTTTGAAATTTTAAACCCGTTTCCAACTCTGGCAGTGCGTTGTTGTTTTTTTTGGATGTCCCCAAGGAGAACTGAAACTAATCATGTTTTCAGAGACTATTTCCAGAGTCACTTTTGCTTGTGACATAGCAGAGTCACTTTTGCTTGTGACAGAGTGACAGAGTCACTTCCAGAGTCACTTTTGCTTGTGACATAGCACTGCGGTGACACGCATGAGTCAAAATGGTAAGTTGCAGCAAAAAGCCTTACCACAGTAGTTCAGATGGGAGAACATCCTGCTTCGGGAAAGAAGATTTGGATCAATCGGAAAAGGGGCTCGTTCACTATATAGGAACGCGAACGTAAAATTGAATCTCCTGGCCGTAAGATTCGAAAAAAAAAAAAAATGTGTGATGATTCTTTCTCACATTGTCTGAAATTAATAAATATTCTTCCTTCTAGAGTGAGTTCCTCCAAGCATGGTTTGCCACGATCTACAGGAAAGGGCTCTTTCGCTATGTGCTACTTACTTGGTGGTGTAAATAGAAATTGATAGTACACTTTCGTGAGCAGCCGAAACCAACTACCCGGCGATGACAACTAGACAGAGCTTTGGGGAACAAGCTCCACTCTCACCCAGGAGAAGCTTCGTACAACACGCCACAAAATACTGTTGTATATTACGGTCGTCAGGCCAGTGCCCAGGGTAAATAAGAATATGAGAGGAAGATTCGAAGAGGTGCAGAACAGAGCACTCCGCATGACCGCTTGAGCTATGCAGTGGAGCTATAACAATGAATTGATGGATCAACTTTGTGTCCAATCGTCACACGCAGGCGCGTACTGATAACCCCCGCAACCCCGCATTGCGGGAAGGGAGGCTCACGGATAAGAGGGCCTCTAGTTTCAGCAAAAACATTTTACACAATCTTTTTCGGAAACTTCATATGAATAAAGAAATCACCAGCATTTTTTTACGGCAGCTTTGAAAGAAAAATAATTGCTTGTTATTTATCTCGCGGCTAAAACTTATAAAAACTGGATGACGGGGAAAGCTGTTATTTCTGAGGACCTGAGGCCCCTTTTCATAGTAATGGGAATAATTCCTATACATGCACATTAACAAGAGAATGTGAAAAAAAATATATCAGTTCAATGAATGACATTTTTTTACCAATGAGGATAAGGTATTATTTATTGCAGTTGTTTACCCGTAAATACGCATGCTTCAGAAGGTAATGAACTGAAAGGTGTTATTCGCGGGGAGAAGCAGAAATATGTGTCGTTTTTTTACGCTTTCCAACCGTAGGTTGAAGAAGCGTATATGCTCCAGCTTTGTCCGTCCGTCCGTCCACACGATAACTCACGTGAAAATTTTTCGATTTCGACGAAATTTTAGTATGTGGTAGGGGACCACCTGGGGACGAACCCTATTGAAAATGGGCAAAGCAGGGTCAAAGGTCAGGATATAGGAGCGGGATCCATTCCATTGCTCTTATGCGTCATAACTTGCGTAAAAATTGTTTGATTTCGATGAAATTTTAGTATGTGGTAGGGATCCACTTGGGGTTGATCCCTATTGAAAATGGGCGAAATGGAGTCAAAGGTCAGGCAGGGCATAAGAGCGGGATTTATTCCATTGCCCTTATGCGTCATAACTTGCGTAAAAATGGTTCGATTTCGATCAAATTTTAGTATGTGGTAAGGAACCACCTGGGGACGAACCTTATTGAAAATGGGCGCATTGGGGTCGAGGGTCAGGACATAAAAGCGGGATCCATTCCATTGCCCTTATGCGTCATAACTCGCGTAAAAATGATTCGATTTCGATAAAATTTTAGTATGTGGTAGGGAGCCACTGGGGACGAACCCTATTAAAAATGGGCGAAATGGGGTCAAAGGTCAGGACACTGGAGTGGGATCCATTCCATTGCCCTTGTGCATCATAACTTACCTAAAATGCTTGGATTGCGGCAAAACTTTATCATGTTGTTCCAGAGGTATAGTGAACCGGTTCTGTTGAATATCAACGAAATGGGGTCAAAGGTCAGGGCACAGGAGCGGGATTTATTCCACAGCCATTATCCACATAACTTGAGTAATAATTTCTGGTATGTTGGAAAGCGTGTCATAATCAATGCATTGCATGATTTTACTAACTTGTTATAACAAATTATATATAATTTATGACTACAAAACTTGCGGTTTTGAGATAAAATAAAAATACCAACGTTTACCACAATCAAAGGTTTATTATGTGGTAAAAGGTTTATTATGCCGAGCCAATAGCTCTGCGAAACTATAGTCGATATATAATAAACCTTTGATTGTGGTAAACGTTGGTATTTTTATTTTATTTTATTTGTTATAACAAAGTCAAGATAAAATGTTTTACTATGTGCAAAGTCTTGTAAGCATTATGTTAAGTGTGTTTTTATATTCAAGAGTAAATAATTTAAGTGTTTTCATTTTTTTGTGCCAGAATTCTTAATCGTTGCTTATTTATTTGCGTACTTATGTTGTGTATTTCCGTATGAAATGGAAAAGATCGGTAGACACTGCCACATGGAAGTTACGTGTTTTGTATGTGTGATTGTGAGGCATTTCAAAGAGTCCTTAATTGTCTAAAAGAATAGAATTTGCATGATGTATTCAACTTTGGAGAACTGTTTTGTGCCGCCTCGGTGGCGCGATGGCTTCTGATCCGACAGGGGTCCGGGTTCGAATCCCGTGAGGCATGGAGGATGTGTTTGTCTAATGGCGCTGGCTCTCTCCCTTCCCTGGAACCAGTGGCTCTAAATTAGGGACGGGCGACTGCTTATACCCCATTGAGTTGCCCACGGTGGTCGTTCAATCAAAAAGAAAAAAATTACTGTTTTGTTGTTCTTTGTGTTGGTATAAAATTAGGGCAACTTTTTCAGTTACAGTGTGCACATTGTATTACACGCAGTAAAGTGCAATAAGCTTGGTTTTACGAAAAATACCTGTAGGTTCCGAAGAATTTTAATTATTAAAATGCTCATGAAACCTAGTTAATAATAAGGAATAAAAAATTTAACTAATTGAGCGGTAATATATTTTCGCAAAAAAGCCTCAAATACATTTTTGCGGGCGGCTTCAAAATTTTACGGTATGCCACTGCGCACACAAATTTACTCCCCAAGTTCTTCAGCAAAGCGGCTGCTCATGCAAAGGAAATAAACTGGTGTCCAAAATAAATAAGACAAATACAAATTCGAGAATATGTCCGAAATGAGACAACCGATTGTAAAGATTTTTCAGAGATATGTGCAAGCGGAAACGCTACGTCGACGTATCCAAACAACATGGCGTTAGCTTCTATGAAAATATGCAAATGATGATTGTATGTCATTGAACTGGCAGGAACGCTATCTTAATAAAGTTCTCGTGAGCGGGGGCGGCAATTGAAGACTGAACTGGACTGTTAGTGGAAGAATGCTTCCACACAACCGCTTAGACGGTGGTGCAGAGCGATCAGAAGATTGGAAGCAGGGCAATCGCAGGCTGAGGTAGCAAAATGGCTAAATGTGTCGAAGCAAGTGGTCTCCAATCTCCGGCGACAATTCCAGAAAACCGGAGCAATAACCAAAAGGACGGGACAAGGAATACCACGAGCCACAACAAGTCAAGACAGGCATTTGTCTCCAACAGCTCGCCGCCAAAGGGAGTCCTGTTGGCTTAGTTTATTTTATGCATCGTGGTAGACGCCAACTCATCAGAAGAATTGGTTGCAGGTTCCTGTCATTGGAGCAGGGAGGCAAGTAAATAAGTAGTTAACCTTTTAACGACCATGACTCTAAAATCTAGTAGCACTCTAAATACCATAACGCCCGAAACTGCCTGTTGTTTCACTTCTTTGTTTAGTAACAACAGTGGTCACTGACGGTAACTCCTGCTGATCCCCCATTGGTCGTACAAATTTAAAGAATAGGTAAGGGTAGGAAATCTGACTCACTTTAGGTGTTTCGGGCGGCTATGGGCGTTTGTATGTACTGGCGTTAAAGGATTAAACAAACTGAATGGAATGAAAAATGGTCTTGTCTACACTTTTCTTTATTCTTCAGATTGGGGAAGAAAAGGGTATATACTTCCAGCGGGAGATGGATGTTATGGACGGCTTTCTCTGCATTTCCCCCGCCAAATCCTATCTTTACGTGGCTACATGCGCGGCTACACGCACCCGCGCGAAATCTTTTCCCCTTCCCACCGAAGATCTCCAACTGGACTCTCTGTTTATGACCACGTCAAAATCTCTTTCACTCTCTCTCCTCTTGACGTAAGAAATTGTACTCTTAATTGCTTGCTCTTATTGTCCCCGTCGGGCTCTCAGAGAGAGAAAGAGAGTCCGACGACGGCTGGGGGAAAGGGGGTGTCCTTTTGTTCGTGGGAAGGGTCACACGATCGACGAGAGAATGACCATTCTCGGAAATGAATCTGTGCTGAGCGCCTTTTTGGCTGGGGAGGGAATTTCTCACTGTCGTTGGAACGCAAAGTAACAAAAGTTACAATTTAAATAAAGTTTGAATATTTCCATATAACAATATACACGCACGCAACTCTCGCAAGATTTCTCCTCCGCTACGAGAACCGCGATATCGAGACAAACCCTTTACAGAAGACTCCACGAGAGGGGTTTGTATGCAAGAAGGCCAATGGCCTGTATCCCACCCCGCATGGCACAGAGAGATCCGTCTGTATTGAGCCCGACATCATCATCATCCGTGGTCCCCTGATCAATGGGATTGTGTTCTCTTCAGTGACCAGTAGCGGTACAGCATAAACACGGATTCTCGACGCGTGCAGACAGGCGAGAAGCCGAAATCTTCTCTCCAACATTAGGAAAATCTACTACTACAGTGGTGGGATATTCCTGGTGTGGATGATAAGCACCTGAGAAGTGATAAGGTTAGTGTTAGACAGAACACAAAACAAGAGTTCTGACTGGACGGTTGCAGTCATTTGCAACAGTTTAAGACGACCTGTCAATTTATTGAAAGTTAAGATTTTCAAAGAAACAACTAATTACTAGTCATAGATATTTGAAAAAATGACACCACAGATGAATACTTACATTCTTTAGAACACAAAAAGACCGAAATCAGTACTTTGTGTGGCCACCTTTGTTTTTTTTATAACGGACAGAATACGATGTGGCATACTCTCAATGAGGGATTTGCAGTAGTCACTTGAAATGTCTTTGAACCACACGTACTTTATCGCGTCAATCAAAGGTTGGGAATTTGATTGCTGTTTTTCTGCTACATTGTCTTTTAAAATGGTCCACAAATTTTCGATGCGGTTAAGGTAGGGACTATTCTTGCTCGCATTCACATTCACCTTCCTGCTTATGTCACGTTCGGAGTATCCTTCGTGATATAAAGTCACTATTTGTGCCCTCTAAGTAACACTTAATGACACTTAATGACGTATTATGAATAGCAGTCTTGCTCACATTCACCTTCCTGCTTATGCCACGTTCGGAGTATCCTTCGTGATATAAAGTCACTATTTGTGCCCTCTGAGTAACGCTTAATGACACTTAATGATGTATTATGAATAGCATGCTTGCTCACATTCACCTTCGTGCTTATGCCACGTTCGGAGTATCCTTCGTGATATAAAATCACTATTTGTGCCCTCTGAGTAACACTTAATGACGTATTATGAATAGCATGCTTGCTCACATTCACCTTCCTGCTTATGCCACGTTCGGAGTATCCTTCGTGATATAAAGTCACTATTTGTGCCCTCTGAGTAACACTTAATGACGCCTTTTTGCCCATTTTTCGCTATATAGGAAATACTTACAAAACCTCTCAGCATGAAAACTGGAAGCAAACAGATGCTTGCACGCTTATCCCAATTCTATCAACAGCTGTCGCTATAGGATGATACAACACCGACAGAAAGTTGAGTAATACAGACAGTAGATGATGCAACACCGACAGAAAGTTGAGTAATACAGACAGTAGATGATGCAACACCGACAGAAAGTTGAGTAATACAGACAGTAGATAATGCAACACCGACAGAAGGTTGAGTAATACAGACAGTAGATGATACAACACCGACAGAAAGTTGAGTGATACAAACAGTAGATGATGCAACACCGACAGAAGGTTGAGTAATACAGACAGTAGATGATACAACACCGACATAAAGTTGAGTAATACAGACAGTAGATGATACAACACCGACAGAAAGTTGAGTAATACAGACAGTAGATGATACAACACCGACAGAAAGTTGAGTAATACAGACAGTATATGATGCAACGGGCAGAAATCTCCTAAAACCAACAGGTGTTCTTAAACTTTTACAAATGGCTGTAATAGGGTACTTATACTTTCGGTTAAACGTGTACATATATTTCTCGTGTCGCCCGAGAAAGTCGACGAGAGAAATAATAATAATAATAATAATAATAATAATAAATATCTAAGCGTTGTCTTTTATTAGGGAAAGAAGGAATCGAAGCAAAGATTATTCTGTTACTTTGATCGATCCATGACATGGTGTGGTCATCATTTCATCCCACCGCCGGATGAGGAGGAGGGTGAATAAGAGAGAGAGAGAGAGAGAGAGAGAGAGAGAGAGAGAGAGAGAGAGAGAGAGAGAGAGAGAGAGAGAGAGAAAAAAAGAAAAAGAGCTGTCTCCAGTAACAAATGAGGTCACACCCCACATTTGTGAAACGCCCCTTCTGCTGTTCCGCGCCGGCTAATGTGATGCGAGCGCCAGCCAATTTTCTCCCTGATCCTTCTTCCTTTTCTTTCGTAATAGGGATGCTCCACTGCCCCCTTCACTGGCATCAGCCGCCATGGGGTCTTATTGTTTCCCGTGACAAGCTTTTTCCTCCCTCTGATGGATGATCCTTCCACAGTTCTTCACTTTTACCCAACTACCATAGCCAAATAGAAACCACAGTTTCGCCATATAGACAGAATTTCGTCTTCCCCCCCCTTTTTAGACGCTTGTACATCTGTGCATTAATCTGGAGAAATAAATGACTTGTTTTGTAGCACTTATCACAGATCAAAATAAACTTGGATGACATAAGCGCTGTGTGACTATACCGGAAATGCACTATCGTACAAGTAATTGTTTGTTCGTTGTCTGTTGAAAACCGGTATGAAGCGAAATGGCACCTGAAAAGAGCTAATGACTTTCACAAAAATTCATATAGTTCCTATGTATGCAAAAATTCATATAGTTCCTATGTATACAATTCATATAGTTCCTATGTATACAATACGAGCGATTTATCAGATTTGCCAAGGATGGCAGTATTGCTGAAACAGCGCAGTTTGTGAACTGTTCGCGTGCTTCTGTGGTTAAAGTGTATCGTGATTGGAGAAATGGCATCACTTCGAATAAGGGACGTGCAAACTGCGGAGCACCATGTACCATTGATGTGAGAGGTGAACGTCGGCTTCAAAGGTGCGTGAGGGCCGATCGACACGCTGCAGTAGAGCAACTCACTGGCCGAATGAACCAGGGGGCTACCGGAAGTGTGTATAAAACAACAGTTCAGCGAACTCTACTGCGTATGGTGCTCCGATGCAGACGGATGGTTACTGCACCTATGCTAAAGAAGGTGCATCGGCAGAAAAGGCTTACATTTGCACAGCAATATCGGAATTGGACCTCCGCTGATTGGCAAAGGATTGCCTTCTCCGATGAGTCACGTTTTCTGCATCATCGAACGGATGGACGTTGGCCAGAAACATCGGAGAACAAACAATCTTCAACCATTGCTGGAAGAACACAAGCTGAAGGGGCAGCGCTATGGTCTGGGGAATGCTTTCGTGGCGTTTTCTATGTCCACTCATAATTGTGGAAGGCACTACAGACCGAATTCGTTATGAATCCATCCTTGCAGACCACGTACACCCATACATGCTGATTTTCTTCCCTTGGGTGGATGGGACCTTCCAGCACGACAATGCGACGTGTCACAAAGCCAAAAATGTCCGAGAGTGGTTGGAAGAGCACGATGAAGACTTTAAAAAATATCCCTGGGCCCCTAATTCCCCAGACTTAAACCCAATTGAGCATCTGTGGGACCACCTCGATTGTGTTGTTCGCTCTATCGATCCTCCACCACGCACCCTCCAGCAGCTGTCAGATGCACTGCAGTCAGCATGGCTCCTCATACCTTTGAACACCTTTCAGCACCTTATTGAGTCACTCACAACCCGCCTAGCTGCTGTCCGCGCTGTGAACTACGGTTACTTTGCATATTAGCTGGGGTCACAATAATGTGACCCGACCGTGTACGTTTATGTGAGAAATGTTATGAAATAATTAAGTTTCAGTTAACTACAATTAGAAGTCAGTCCCGGATGCACTTTGTCCTTGGATCCCCTTTCCTAGGATGGCTTAGTTTACCAGATGAGCGTCGATGAGCTGGAAGTAAAACACTGAAAGACGATTGCAATCTGCAGCCTCACGGCACCTGACACCTACATCGGGTTGTTGATGACGATAACCATAGCTAGATGTAGGTCGTTGGACACTTGGAACCAAGGGTCATTGGTATGACAACCTACATTTGCGTTTGAAAGAAACAATAATTTACCAGTGCTCGTTAATGAGTCAAATTAATGGGTAAAGTTAAACAAGTTAGTAAAGTCATGCAATGCACTGATTATGATACGCTGTCCAACATGCCAGAAATCATAGGAAAACACGCCTTGGTTTTGATGGGACTAAACTATGGTGTAACGTTTGAGGTTCACATATATCAAAATTAAATCTCTTTGTGACTGTGTTACCTATTTCTGTTATCAAGAGCTACCACACATAAGCCGTTTTATAATTAAAAATCCCGTCTAAGTCGGGCGGACTTTCACGGAAGTTATCGTGCGAAAATAATGGCTAAGGAATCTCACGCATGCGCACTGCCCGCAATTGCTGACGAAAAACATTTTTGGCGGAACTACTTGGAAAGTCGTTACGGTACAACGTATTGTATTTCGTCGCAATCGAAGCATTTTTAGTCAAGTTATGAGGATAACGGCTGTGAAATAAATCTCGCTCCTGTGCCCTGACCTTTGACCCCATTTCGATGATATTCAACAGAACCGGTTCAGTATATCTCCAGAACAACATGATAAAGTTTTGTCGCAATCGAAGCATTTTTATGTAAGTTATAACGCATAAGTGCGATGGGATGGATACCACTCCTATGTCCTGACCTTTGACCCCATTTCGTCCATTTTCAATAGGTTTCATCCCCAGGTTGTCCCCTACCACATACTAAAATTTAATCGAAATCGAACCAGTTTTACGCGAGTTATCTTGCGGACAGATAGGCGGACAAAGCTGGAGCATATACGCTTCTTCAACCTACGGTTGGAAAGCTTAAAAAGAGTGTCTACTGAAGGAGGAGGTACCCATACCATTGTGCAGTAGGCGTGATCAGTAACCAAATATGTGGGAAAGTCAATAAAAAAGACACAAACAATTATTTAAAAAAATTAAGTAAGATAGAACTTGAAAAATATTTATTATTCCCTTTACATTTCCTCCTCATTTCTCAACATAATTTCCACGAATTGTGATACTCTTATCCCATCGCTGTGCGTGGAAACCTGCAGCATGGAAGTCTTGCATCTGTACTCTTAACGACATTCGCACTTCACGTTCAACCTCTTCGTCATCCGCGAAACTTTTACCGCCAAGGTGAGCTTCTAGCGGACCAAACAGGTAAAAATCGCTCGGGGCTAGGTCGGGGCTATAAGTTGGATATTCTAGAAGTTTCCAGCTTAGTTGTTTAATTTTTTGCTGAGTTAATCGAGCCGTATGAGGAACGGTATTGTCGTGACGGAGCCGTACTCCTCTAGTCTGTAGTCCTGGACGTTTGTTTTCGTATTGTATTCCGAAGCATCAACAGAATCACACAGCACGATGCAGCATTCACTTTCTCACCTCGCTTCTGGAAATGGGCTAACGGCACTCTTTGACAGTCCCGAAACACTGTAATCTGATGGCGAAATTCGGAAGGTCATCACTGTTATAACGAAGTAAATTTCTCCGTCATTTCTATCCACGCCAGGATTCGAACCCGGGTCCCCTCATTCCGGAATAAGTCACTCTACCAATTGAGCTACGCGGACGTTTGTTCTGACTGCTATCTGCATTTATGTCGTGTGCGTCCTGCTGGCAGGTACGTCACACTGTAATCTGATGACCTTTCTCTGCTGATGGCGAAATTCGGAATTTCTTGGGCTAAAGAGGGGGATCTTTTCATTTCATTGAAGCAGGCTTTGATTCGAGTTAGTAATGACGCACCCATGATTCGTACCCGGTAACAATCAAGTTAAGCGCGTCTTCTCTTTCACAAGTCTAACGAGAGAGCTGCTGCAAGGTCAGGACCATTCCGTTCATTTTGTGTTCCTGAGTCAGATCTCTGAGAACCCCCAGTGCGCACATTTTCCGGAAATTCAAATGATCATGTACACTGGTGTGCAAAAATTAAGGACGAAGAGGAGAAATTAGCATAACAGCGGAACGAGCAGGCAGAACGGACCGAAAGACCTCTCAGGAGATAGACTAGGATCCGGTACAATAGGGCATGCGCATATATGCAGCATGACGTTGGGGGATGGGGGGTCGGAAGGGTATAACGCACACGAGCGGTGTACGCTCAGCAATTCGGTGAAAGCTATTGCACGGTGAACATCAGTTTGAACGACGTCGAGTTGTTGCCACCGTGTGATATGGCCAACAGGCAATCCAGTAGACGACATTAGGATGACTTTACCCGAGGTCGCGTCATTGGGAAGGTGGAAGAAGGTCGAAGTGTGACTAGTGTGGCCGAGGAGTTCGGGATCGCCCACAGCATCGTTTCACGAGCTTGGAGAGCATTTCAAACGACGGGAACAGCTGTCGCAGAGTTTAGCCGTGGTCGTCCACGAGCAACCACGGCGGCGGACGACCGGTATATTGTCCCACAAGCGAGAAGACAGACGGCAGTTAGCGGGAGAAATCGCAAGGCACATGCAACAGACAACTGGACGTCCGTTATCACGTTTTACCGTGGCCAGGAGTCTGCACAAAGGTGGTCTATTTGCACGATGACCAGTACGGTGTGTGCCATTAACGCCTGCTCATCGGAGACGGCGGTTTCTGTGGTGCCAGGAATACCAGAACTGGACACATCAGCAATGGGGTCGAGTTCTCTTTACGGATGAGAGCCGATTTAGTCTGACGAGCGATTCTGGGCGTATACACATCTGGAGAGAGCAGGGAGCACGCAATCATGCCTTCAACATCATCGAAAGGGACCGGTTTGGAGGTGGCGGAGTTTTCGTTTGGGGCGGTATCATGCTTGGTAGCCGTACTGACCTTCACATCTTCCAAGGAAGTTCAGTCACTGGTGTCCGCTATTGTACCGAGGTTCTCCTGCCTAACTTGCATCTGTTTAGAGGTGCTATGAGTCCTGAGTTCCTCTTCATGGACGAAAACCCTACACCTCATCGTACAGTGGCTGTCGCAGAGCTGTTGGAGAGTGAAGATATTCAACGCATGGATTGGCCCGCAAGGTCCCCGGACCTAAATCCAATCGAACACGAGTGGGACCTTCTGGAGAGACGCTTGGCAGCACGTCACCAGCCGCCAGCAACGATTCCGCAGCTGCGATTGGCGCTACAAGAGGAATGCCTCAACAGCTCCTTGACAACCTCGTCCTCAGCAGGGACAGACGTTGTAAATCCTGCAACGCAGTCAGGGGTGATCATATCTCCTACTAAAGACTGGATATTTCTTGGCAGCCGCCTGTCACATGGACGTTTCTGTCTTCTGTCCAGTTGTGCTCGAAGCTACCTTTTCAATAAAGTGCCTTTGTATCCTTTGGATTCCTTGTTTGGACGGTTTTGCTCACTTGTTCCATATTCTTACATCTTGGGAATCGTTTGGTATGATTTGAGTCGATGTGGAGCACTTCTGCACGACGTTACATTCGAAAAACCGTCTCGTCCATAATTTTTGTACGCCAGTGTATTATGCTTTAGGTTAAACCATGAGAACACCACATTGCAGTTGCTCCGCTGCCTATCGTTTCTCGCCTGTCAGCTCGAATCATCTCCTCTACACCCGCCTCACAGTTGCTTCTTCGCAATCTGAAAAGGACGACGAGTTGCTTCTTTCGCAAACTGAGAAGGAAGTCTTCATCAGCAGCTTTTGAGGGTCCTTGAGAAAACTGTTACAGGCCAAACTTTTTCACCGTAAACATGAAACATTTCCGTATAGTTATCCTTTACAGGAAGCCCTTTTTCCCAAAGAAAATGCACAGCAGCACACTGCTCTTCGCGTATACTTCTCGAGTACGGTCAGTTACTGGTAGAAGTCTGTCTTTTAACGAAATTTCCGTTTTTAAAAGTTCCCGTTTGTTTTAAATTTTCGTATTTTCACAGATTTTCCGTAGTCAATAATTCCGGTTATTTAAAAAAAAAAAAAAAGTCCGTTTCAGGTTTCCGTATGTATACAGAAATTTCGCAAAATCGAAGAAGCTGAAGTTTTCAGCACTTACGCCAGATAATTATTTCGCACTGGTGGGACTCGAACCGAGGTCATTCAGGTTGTCTCAACTTAATCACTGAGCCAAAAAGACACAGAAATCACACTCACGGTCGAGGCAAAACTCTAATTGTGCGATGATGAATTTTTCTTCGTCATTAATGCTAGTGATTTACTCATTTTATTTTCTATTGAAGCTTTATATCCTTTTGAATAGATAATAAACAAAAGCATAGCTCATTTCACGTTTCTGTGCGTTGCTAAACGTGGAAAGAGCGATGCCTTTGTTTATTCACCGACACCACGTATTTGGAGAATTTTCACTTTGGATCTCGCCCTTTGGATTTAACTGCTATAATTGATATATAGCCAGTGCCGTTAATGCCCACCAGATGGTGACGTCTCAGTAGCTGAGCCCATCTTACGGATTTATAATGTCAGATGCTGACAGAAAAACGCACATAGCTCCGTGGATTGTTGGCCACCGTGGTGTGAAGTTAACGCGCTCGGCTAGATATCGAGAGATCCGGGATTCAATTCCCCGGCGGCTGCCGAATCACAATTTTTCGGTTGCTGTGCGTTGCTAAACGTGGAAAGAGCGATGTCTTTGTTTATTAACTGACGCCACGTATTTGGAGGATTTTCATTTTTGAATAGGTTTGTAATAATTTAATTGTTTCTCTAGGATGATTTATCACAAATTAAGTACTTTTTTTTAATCATGATTTTTCGGGGCAACAAACTTGAGATTTTTTAAACTGACAATGACTTTCAATTATCCTTAAAAAACAAAACAAAAAGGTAAAATGTACTATTTTGTAGTATTATTTCACAAAACTCCTAAATACCGAATTTACTTTTGATAGCTTTTGCCTTAAAATTCCACAGTCTAATACATATGTACCATACAATCACCTGTACAATAATTTCAATACCCGGTTTGTTGGGTAACATAATATAATACATAACTAGTCTGCAACCGTCCCAAGCAGAGCCGCGGATGGCTTAGTGGTAGCAGTTCAGACTATCGATGCAAGGTCCTCAGGTTCGAACCTGGGCTGATCTTTCAGAGATGGTGTGATTTGCTAACAATCGCTGAATATGCGCCGTGCATCGGACAAGCACGTTAAGTGACGGCCCCCAGGCTGGGCGCACTGGTTAAATGGGTATCCTTTCCTATGCCCCCCCCCCCTGAAATTCTCTCACCCCTCTATGTGAAATATCGTACTTGTACGGTGGCGCCATCTACTGTACTCTAATCTCACTATAAACTGTTTTGTCAAAGTCGCTAGACTTGCTCTCATTCCTTCCGTTTCTGTGTCCGGCTCAAAAGGCGAACTCGCTGTAGGTGGCTGGGACCTAAACTCTACTTACTGTGGAGGAAGTCTTACAAGAAAATGACAAATACCGTGCTAAGCACGGTTAAAAAAGCTGTGACTTAAATGTTTTCTTGTCATATAACACGAATCGTAATAAATGCATAACTATAATAAACGGTTGAATTATTAATGGGCAGTCTATAAGATGGGTCATCAACAACAAAATTTTCGCAATATTCCCATTAATTTCCAATTTTTTCAAATACTCGTACAGGAATTTAACGATGACGTTCCTCATTATAGTTGTGCTTACCTGTCGTTGACGGGTTTATATTGGAGTATTGAGGTATTCTTTCAGTGACCCGAAATGATAACGTGTCTAGATAACTAAATGGGGGTTAAAAGTGTGTTTTGATTTTGCCAGTTTGGTTTTAACAATTCTTTTTTTTTTGAGGGGGGGGCATCATTATATAATTTATACTATATAAAGAGAGAAACTTTGTGTGTTTGAGGTAATCTCGAAAACTACTGAACTGATTTGGATAATTCTTTCTCCGTTGGGAAACATTTCTTTCCGGTAGACATAGGCTATTTCGTTAATTTATTATTATCTTTTTAATCATTTTTTTACTATTTTTGGCTGTACTACCGAATCAGATCGCTTTCAAGTAGTTCCCGATTTCATGCGTATCGTTCCGCTTTGTTTACACACAACCTGATCACACCCAACGTGAAAGAAATGTAGCTCACAATAAAAAACTAAATTTTTTTAATTATCTCAAAAACTACTGAACCGATTTGGATAATTACAACTACGTAGTTGATAGCGGAAGCCTCAGTTCCAAGTCCAACCACCGCAGAAAGGCAGATGGCGCTGCAAGTACTAAAGCGAGAACAAACGCCAGAATAACGAACGGCGGATTGCACAAAGAAAATGCCATGGTAACATAAAATAAATTACTTATGACAATAAAAATTTGCGATGACAAATCTGTGGGTCGGTAGCTTCCATTTACAAAAAACATGAAAATCGCTCCAATGGGTGGCGCTGGCTGATTGTAGAAAGAAACGGCCTAGTGTTTTAAATACATAGATAGCTGGCGTACAAAATGGGGAAGAGGAGAAGAAATATCCTGTGCCACAGTAACAAAAATATGCGATATACTGTCCACAATATTCGAACTCGCTACAAAACTTCAAAATAATTTAACAGCTAATCAAATTTCAAGTATTTCCGCGAAACATTCCTGTTACAAACTTTTTTCGTCATATGGATACGGAAAAAGTGAGAACGGAGTTTTACCGTTAATATACGAAAGGAAAGGATTTTTAATATATTGCGGAAAGGATTTTTGAAAATGCAGACTTTCCCCTTAACACATTTTAAAAACGACAATTTTCCGCCAGTATAGGAAAGAATTGCGGAAAGGTTTCTCAAAATTTAGATTTTTCCGTTAACACATCTTAAAAACGGCAATTTCCCGCCATTATAGGAAAGAATTACGGAAAGGTTTCTCAAAATTCAGATTTTTCCGTTAACACATCTTAAAAACGGCAATTTCCCGCCAGTGCAGGAAAGAATTGCGGAACGGTTTCTAAAAATTCAGATTTTTCCGTTAACACATCTTAAAAACGGTAGTTTTCCGCCAGTATAGGAAAGAATTTCGGAAAGGTTTCTGAAAATTTAGAATTTTCCTGACGTACAAAAACTCCATGAAATTCAGGTTTCTTTCCGTCATTTCACGGAAAAGGTTGTATCAGAAATATTCTTCGTTAATTCACGAAAGGAATCATGGAAAGTAGCTCGCGAATTTAGGAAATTTCTCGTGTTTTTACAGTACAAGACTAAATTTTCCGGCTTGGTTTGGTTTTCCCAGTCCGTTCCCGCCCATGATCATGTCAGTAATGCAAACTTTTATTTGTCGTTTAATTTTTTGTCCTTTTCGGATCTTAAAACTTTGAAAAATTGTTTAAGGAAACAGAACCAAAACCAAATAAACATTTAATGCGGTAAAATAAATCGGTTTTCTCTTTCCTTTTGGAGAACACATAAAAGAACGCACTAATAACGCGTGTCGACATTTCTCGCAAAACAAAATAATCTAAAATACTGTAATGAAGCATAATGGAACATGAAACACGAAAATCAAAAATAATAGTTCAACTATTCATCCGTGTTGTAATTTACGTTTTTGTAAGTAAAGCCTATTTGCAATATTTCTTTTTTTTTTAATTTCTTCCTGAGTCTTTCATTCCCGCTACCACTTCAACAAGGAAAGTAATTCTTCTGTTAAAGGTGTTCTCTTTTTTCTGTTTTTTTTCATCCTCGTGGAAAAGATTATTTGAAAACAAAACAAATGACTTCTTTTCTTCTTTATTTTGAGTAACGCTTTTTAAGGTACTAATAGCTCTCGGCGGTAGCAATATTTTTGTAGTAGAGCGAATGTGCTCCGTCGTGCAATTAGCATTCTCCGCATCAAGCCGGGTAGTTCTTTTCCCTCGGTGCTCGCGGCTAATTAAAACTTAATTACCCGTAATTAATTAGTTGCAGCACTCGCTTTCATCGCCTCGCCACTTCGTCCCCCCTTCCCTGTTAGGCAAATGTTTCTACCCCTCCCTTCTCTCAGATTTTCCTCCTTCCTCGCTTCCCGTCCTTTGGGAGTAGAGAGCGGTGAAGAGGAATTAAGCAGATAACATCATCATCATCACCATCAAGTTAAAAGGTATTCGTCAGACGGAATTAAAACACATTCCACGGGTGTGCGTTCCTGAATGACGCTGGGAGGAGTTATAAGTGTTCAACCACCGCTTTCGCCGCGTGGGAATTTCGCGTGCAAGAGAATAACGCCATTGCAATTTCTGGACACACCAATTTTATACAGCCCAACTCGTTTATAAAATCATTGCAGTGCTTAAATCAAGCGTGTTGTTGAAACCTTTTCTGGGTCCAAGTCTTAGTTGAGCGATCTAAATACCTTAAGACGAGACGCGCCTTTATGAGCTTTGTTTCTCAGATAATTGCAACACTCATAGATTGCCCACGTTTGTGTCTGAAATGTAGGAAGGTGAGATTTAGAAATAATTACGCTGCCATGAACAATGCTTCTTTCGGAGAAAATGTGTGTTTGTGCCGGGATTAGAGATAGGGGATTTTAATATGGCTTTCATTAACCAGACATATTTACAAGATGAGATAATGAGCCGGTAATCGCGTACATTTATGTGACTCCTGAGTATTATCATGTCAACATAGCCCGAAGAGACAGACTAAAAGACATTCCAAACAGAAAAGCAGAACTTACCGGATTAGAGCATTTTCCTTGCAAGTCTTTTTCTCAACATATTGTTACGAGGGTTTAGAAGATTTTACAAGATTTTATTTCATTCCCAGGTAGGAAACTTCCAACACTGGGTCTTGCTTTGACAGGCTTCGTTGCTACGGCCAGCATGGGAATAATCGAATATGTTATCTGTTCAGGACGGCAATAAGAATTAGCAGAACGTGGACTAAGTAGAATACTAGTCCACAATTCTTCGTACTACTAATTCTTCAACAGTATAAGAATTAGTAGCACGTGGAATAAGTATTTTTATTGTTTTATTGGCCTACGCAGCAATCAAAATTGTGGTCCAGAGCATAGAGAGGGTATGATGCATATCCTAATTTAACCTTCATTTTCAGTTTCTTTCCCTATGCAAATTTTGATTTCATTCTCTTTAAGCGTTTTAACATTAACGTTAATAATTTTCTCACTCACTGAATGTTATGATATACATATATACAGGGTGCATAGGAAAGTCCCTTTAGCCTGGAATAACTTGCGAACGGCGAGAGGTACAGTTATGCAAGTGAGATAACTGTACAGCAAAGCAACTACGCCCGATCGAATGCAACCAATAGCAGCGCCCCTAGTGGCGAAATACAGAAGTTAGCCATTGCAAATCGAAAACGAAAAGAGATAGAGCAAATTTTCCAAAGACAAAGTTGTAGAGCATCAATTAATTAGTACAAAATGACATTTGTTTCACACGGATAAGACAAATTGTCGCATGAATACCTTACAATGTCCGAAATCGATGCGCGATGATTCGAATCTGCATATTCACATTTCACAAATGTAGCCGTATGCAAATGCAGATTGTGACGTTGTACCGTACCTATGATATAAAAACCAGTAGCAGGATGTACCCTGATCAGAAGTTTAGGTCTACGTACGCTGTGTGAGAATGACGAGCTTGGATTTCTGGGGTTACGTAAGAAATCAGGTGTATGCAACAGCGCCTACAAGTCTGCTGGATGTACGTCGTCGTGTTACAGATACTTGCAATAGTGTGACACCTTCCATGCTAAGGAATGTGCATGCAGAGTTACTTTCACGAATACAAATGTGTATCGTGGGCAATGGCGAACTCTTTGAACATACTCGGCATTAACTTTTTATCACTGTGCGCCAGTTTGCCTTTTTTGTTTTTGTTTTGTCTGACGTCATCGAACTGTATTGACATAAGTACGCATTTATGCAATACATTGTGTGTATTTGCTCATACCTATGCCTGTTCCCTTCAAACGTTCACACAAAAGGTCGCGCATCGATTTCGGACATTTTAGGGTATTCAGGCGACAATTTACCTTATCCGTGTAAAACAAATGTCGTTTTATACTAATTAATTGATGCTCTATAACTTTGTGATTGGAAATTTTGCTCTATCTCTTTTCGTTTTTGATTAGTAATGGCTAACTTCCGCATTTCGCCACTAGGGGCGATGCTATCGGTTGCATTCGATTGGGCGTAGTCGCTTTATTGTTATCTCATTTGCATAACTGTACCTTTCTCCGTTCGCAAGTTATTCCAGGCTAAAGGGACTTTCCTATGCACCCTGTATATATAAGCAATAACAACTCGTATCGATACAAGAAACCCCCTGTATAAGACAAAAATTAACCTCTCCCACCCCCTTCTTGTACATTCAGCATAAAAACGAGAAAAACTTCTCAATACACCAAGTACTTGAGAAGAACTGGAACAGAAAAACATATTTCCAAATTAACTGAAAAACCAATAATTGCAGATTAATCTTAAGAACAATAAATACGAACATAATACCACCTTCTTCAACAAAACATAATACAAAAAGAACAAAACAAATACAAAAAGAACGGAGGCCGGGGATGTTTTCCCCTGAAGATTGGTTCCCGGCCCCCGTTCTTTTTGTATTTTGTTTTGTTGAAGTTGGTGGTATTATGTTCGTATTTATTGTTCTTAAGATTAATCTGTAATTATTGGTTTTTCAGTTAATTTCGAAGTGTGTTTCTGTCCCAGTTCTTTTCAAGTACTTTGTGTATTGGGACGGTTTTTTCGTTTTTATGTTGAATATCCAGGAAGGGGGTCGGGAGAAGTTGATTTTTGTCTTATGCACGGGGTTTCTTGTATCGATACGAGTTGTTATTGCTTACATATACAGGGTGCATAGGAAAGTCCCTTTAGCCTGGAATAACTTGCGAATGGAGAGAGGTACAGTTATGCAAGTGAGATAACGGTATAGTAAAGCGAATACGCCCGATCGAATGCAATCAATAGCAGCGCCTTTAGTGGAGAAATGCGTAAGTTAGCCATTGCAAATCGAAAACGAAAAGACATAGAGCAAAATTTCCAATAACAAAGTTATAGAGCATCAATTAATTAGTACAAAACGACATTTGTTTCACACGGATAAGATAAATTGTCGCCTGAATACCCTAAAATGTCCGAAATCGATGCGCGACCTTTGTGTGAAAGTTTGAAGGGAACAGGCATAGGTATGAGCAAATACACACAATTTATTGCAGAAATGCGTACTTATGTCAATACAGTTAGATGACGTCAGACGAAACAAAAACAAAAAAGCCAAACTGGCGCACAGGGATAAAAAGTTAATGTCGAGTATGTTCGAAGAGTTCGCCTTTGCCCACGATACACATTTGTATTCGTGAAAGTAACTCTGCATGCACATTCCTCAGCATGGAAGGTGTTACACTATAGCAAGCATCTGTAACATGACGACGTAGATCCAGCAGAATTGTAGGCGCTGTTGTATAAACCTGATTTTCTACGTAACCCCAGAGTAAGAAATCCAAAGGAGTGAGGTCCGGCGATCGTGGAGGCCATTCAAAAGCACCACCATACCCGATGATTCGTTGCCCAAAACAATCTGTGAGAAAGCGTCGCACTGCTGCTGGATGGTGTGCAGGGGCACCGTCATGTTGGAACCACAAGTACCGTATAGCGGACAGAGGAATGTCATCTAAAAAGTCAGGCATGATTTCCTGTAATAGTTGGAGGTATCTCTGTCCGTTTAATGTGCCTTCGTAGAACACAGGTCCCACTAAGCGGTTCTTCCAAATACCGCACCTCACGTTAATGGACCATCGCACTTGATGTCTGGTGGATCGCCAGTAGTGGGCATTGTGTCGGTTTAGTAATCCGGTACGGTGGAACATTGCCTCGTCCGACCAAAGAATGTTGGATAAAAAGTCTGAGTCACCTTCAACATTAGTCAACGCACAGTTGCACCAATCGAATCGACGCTCATTGTCCCGTGGAAATAGTTCTTGCTGCGGAGTGACACGATAGGGATGTGCACCTTGAGCATGCAGTATTTGTCATACACAGCCCTGTGTTAAGCCACTCGCCTTGCTGATATCTCTTGTACTGCTTTGTGGATGGGCTAGTGCATATGCCAAAATATCCTCTGCCGTTATACCCATACCTGCACCCACTGGTCTGCCAAACCGAGAACGACTTTTAGTGCTTCCTGTCTCCCTCAGCCGTCTCACTACACTTGCGATGGTAACCACACTTGGATGTGGTACAGCTGGAAAACGAACGGCATATTCCCCGCCACGTCCCGTTGGCATTCGCCGTAAATAAGCACCATCTCGCAATGTTGGAAGTGAGTGAAGCTCGCCATTCTCACACAGCGTACATATAGACCTAAACTTCTGATCAGGGTACAACCTGCTACTGGTTTTTATACCGTAGGTACGGTACAACGTCACAATCTGCATTTGCATACGGCTACATTTGCGAAATGTGAATAATTCGAATCGTCGAGCATCGATTTCGGACCTTTTAGGGTATTGAGGCGACAATTTATCTTATCCGTGTGAAACAAATGTCGTTTTGTACTAATTTGCTCTATCTCTTTTCGTTTTCGATTTGCAATGGCTAACTTCCGCATTTCGCCACCAGGGGCGCTGCTATTGGGTGCATTCGATCAGGCGTAGTCGCTATATTATGCCGTTATCTCACCTGCATAACTGTACCTCTCTCCGTTCGCAAGTTATTTCTGGCCAAAGGGACTTTCCTATGCACCCAGTATATATACACTGCTGGCCACCCAAAATGCAACACCAAGAACGAAGCGTTCGATTGGCCTAAAATTCGTAGCATGCGACGCCCGCGAGAGGACATGCAAACGATTAGCATTGCAGGTCATATGCAAATCATGTGCGCCCGGCACGCCACCGAGAAGCAATAAAATAAGGGTGCACAGAAGGCGGGGTGTAAGTAATGGAAGTGTGTTGTGCTGCCGGACCTGTGCGTGGGAAGCTTCCTGATGCCTCGTCGCAGAATACGGCAGTCATTCCAGCACGTTTCGGAGTTCGACAGAGGACGAATAGTGGCTTATCGCGACAGCAGTTTATCGTACCGAGACATCGGCGCCCGTGTAGGACATCCAGCCACAGTGAGGCGACTATGGATTCGGTGAGTGCAGGAGGGACGGAAGAACCGATGTGAGCGATTGTCGCAGCCGCGACACACCACCGAACGAGAGGACCGGCATGCTGTGCGGCGGGCATTGACGACTCGCACCGCCACATCACAAACGTTAGGGCAGGAATTAGGGTGTGTTGCGCAACAACCTGTGTCAGTACGTACCGTTCGACGTTGTCTGCAGGAGCGGGGACTTGTTGCATGGCGCCCATTGCTCCGATTTCCATTGACGTTACACCACCGGCGAGTGCGGCGGCAGTGGGCCGTTGAACGCCGCACCTGGACTAAGGAATGGCACGACATTGTCTTCTCAGACAAATCCCGCTTCTGCCTGCAACACCACGATGGTCGCATCCACGTGTGGCGGCACTGCGCCGAGAGACTGTATGACGCCTACATTATGCATCGCCATACCGGTCCGTCGCCTGGAGTTATGGTTTGGGGCGCAATTGGATATGACACCTGCACCCCTCTTGTACGCATCGCCGGTACACTCAACAGCCACCGCTACATCTCCGACGTTTTGGAGCATGTCCTCCCTTACCTGCAGGACCTTCCAGCGGCCACGTTTCAACAGGACAATGCGCGCTCGCACGTGGCACGCATCGTGCAACAATTCTTCACGGCCCACCAGGTGTCACTGCTGCCGTGGCCCGCCTGTTCTCCCGATATGTCGCCCATCGAACACGTCTGGTCGCTGATCGGCAACCGAGTGCCCCGGCAAGCACTACCCGCGGCTACGCCTGATGAACTGTGGCAACGTGTGGAAGCAGCATGGACCGACATACCCCAAGCCCACATCCAAAGCCTCTTTCGTTCGATGCCGCGGCGTATAGCGGCCGTGATTGCCAGCCATGGGGGCCACACGAACTATTGATGTCTGCGTGTTCCGCAAGTCGCACGGGCCTGTAAGCTCCATCGTTTCATCTTTGTATCTGTTGTTATGTGTCCAGTAAATCTGGCTTTGCTATCTCGTGTCTTTCTTGGTGCTGCATTTTGGGTGACCAGCAGTGTATATTGATTAAAATATGTATATACAGTAGATACATATACTGGATGAAATTTGTAATGTGATGGATACACTTTGAGCCTAGTGTTACAGCAGAGATTCAGAATGTCAACATTTTCCCAGCTAGAAGGAGATTTCCCTCTTTTTTTGACATCAGCAAACTCAACGCCAACTTCTCTCGTGAGTTCGTTGAAAGACAGCTCGCTTTTACCGGGCGCTTCTCATACTTTTTTTTTTTTTTGCTCTCCAAGTTATATTTTGCCAGATTTTTTTTTAAATTTCAGGTATACCTCCTGCTATTCATAAACCTTCATAAAAGATGTTATGCAGCCGGTTGCACCCACTTCGCTCGAAATGATTGTTTGAATTACGAAATAAAAAGGAACATTGCAGACATTCGCCAATTCACCAATCCCCCAGGGGCGTACTCAAAGCATAGCAACCCCCACACCGCGGGGGTCTCACGACTAAGCTCAGTAAAAATATTTTACGTCTTTTGCGGAAAGTCATATGAAGCTGGTTAAAGAAATATTCAATATGTTTTTTACGACAGCTTTGAATGAAGTATTAAAAAGAAAAATAATTTTTCATATTTTTCTCAATTATGAAATAAAACCAAAGTATTTGGAAATCATTTTCTCGGTTTTATCTTTCAAAAAGTATAAGGGAAAGCAACAATTGCAGACGACTTGATGCCCCTTTTCACAGGCATAGCAATAGTCCTTAAACATGTATATTAACAAGAGAATGTTAAAGAAATATCAGTTCAATGAATGAAATTTTTATGCCAATGAGGATAAGGTATCATACACGGTCGAGTCACATTATTGTGACCACCAGCCAATATCCAAAGTAACCGCCGTTTGCAACGCGGACAGCAGCTAGACGGGCTGGGAGTGACTCAATAAGGTGCTGAAAGGTGTTCACAGATATGTGGCGCTATGCTGACTGCAGTACATCCGACAGCTGCTGGAGGATCGATAGAGCAAACAACACGATCTAGGTGGTCCCAGAGCTGCTCAATTGGGTTTAAGTCTGGGGAATTAGTGGGCCAGGGAAGTACTTTTAAGTCTTCATCGTGCTCTTCAAACCACTCTCGGACATTTCTAGCTGTGTGACACGTCGCATTGTTGTGCTAAAAGATCCCATTAGCCCCAGGGAAGACAATCAGCATGCATGAGTGTACGCGGTCTGAAAGGATGGATTCATAACGAATTCGGTCCATAGTGCCTGCCTTACACATACAGGTATGAGTGAACCCAAGGAATGCCACGAAAACATTCCCCAGCATAACCCTGCCCCCACCAGCTTGCGTTCTTCCAGCAATGGTTGAAAAGTGTTTGTTCTCCGATGTTTTTCGCCTTATACGCCTACGCCCATCCGTTCGATGAAACACAAAACGTAACTCATCGGAGAAGACAATCCTTTGCCAATCAGCGAAGGTCCAATTCCGATACTGCCGTACAAATAGAAGCCTTTTCTGCCGACGCACCTTCGTTAGCATAAGCGCAGTGACCATCCGTCTGCATCGGAGCTCCATACGTAGGAGGGTTCGCTGAACTGTCGTTTTAAACACGCTTCCAGTAGTCCCCTGGTTCATTCGGCCAGTGAGTTGCTCCACTGTCGCGTGTCGACCGGCCCTCACGCACCTTCGCAACCGGCGTTCACCTCTCACATCAATGGCACGTGCTGCTCCGCAGTTTCAACGACGCTTATTCGCAATGGTTCCATTGCTCCAATCACGATACACTTTAACCACAGCAGCACGCGAACAGTTCACAAACTGCACTGTTTCAGAAATACTGCCACCCTTGACCCGAAAGCCGATAATCATCTTTTTTTTTTTTTTTTTTTTGCCGATAATCCAAATCTGATGAATCGCTCCTTTTTATCCATGACAGAAACGAGTGATATGTTTTTCAGATTATATCAGATCATATGTAGAGGATTTTAGGAAGGAGTGTCTGACCTCAGGTCTTAAACAACCCTTAGAAATAGGAAGCTAGGGAATTTGGGCTAGAGCGCTCGATAGGAAAGTGACATGGAAGCGAAGTAGAAAGGGGGAGAAAGACGCTCTTATTTATTAGGAGGGGGGCAGTACCCGGGGTCCGACGGCTTAACGTGCCCATCTGACGCACGGCGGATATTTAGTGGATCGAGCGTTCGTACGTGCCTGGGATCGAACCTGAGGTCATTTCCGTGGCAGTCACGAACGTTGCCCACTAGGTCACCAGCGGCCCTATATGTTTTCAGATTTTTTTTTATTTTACTTTTGTAGGGGATTTTAGGAAGGAGTGCCTGACCCCAGGTCTTAAACAACCCTTAGAAATAGGAAACTAGGAGATTTGGGCTAGAGTGCCCGATAGGAAAGTGATACGGAGGCGAAGTAGAATGGGGGAGGAAGGATCCCTTATTTATTACCAGGGGGCCAGTACCCGGGGTCCGACGGCTTAACGTGCCCATCCGACGCACGGCGGGTATTTAGTGGTTCGAACGTTCGTACCTGCCCTGGATCGAACCAGAGGTCATCTGCATGGCAGTCACGAACGCTGACCACTAGGCCACCCGCTGCCTATATGTTTTCAGATGCCTACAACACACCTTATATACCCTCCAAGCCAGCTCACGACACGTGCCTTCTTTCATTGGCTACGCGCTGTTGACGTCAAAAGTACGAGATGGTCACAATAATATGACTCAACTTTGCATATTGCAGTTGTTTGCGCATAACTACACATCCTTCGAAATATATTAAACGGAAAGATGTTTTTCGCGTCGATGAAGAAACAGTATGAAGGAAAAAAATTACAATGTGCAAAATATTGTGGCATTTTGTTCCGTGTTTTTGTATACATTCAAGAATAAACAGTTTAAGTAACTTTACTTTTAGTGTGCCACAATTCTTCATTGTTACTTATTTACTTATATTCTGTATTTTCGGATAAATAGGAAAAGATCCTTAGACATTGTCACACGGAAATTACGTGTCTTGTGTGAGCAGCGTGATCGTGAGGCATTTCAAAGAAGCTGGTCTTAGTTCTCTTAAAAAATACATTATTGAAAGAGTAAGTATACTTGTTGCCACTAAATATTATCAATTAATTTAAAAGTTGATTTAATAAATCGGACACTGTGAGGGGAAAAAATTAGAAATAATATCTACTTTTATTACATCTTTACATTAGGAAGGAAATTCGCACTTAAAACAAGTTTGTAAAATCATGCAATGCATAGCTTATAATACGCTTTCCAACATACCAGAAATTATTACTCAAGTTATGAGAATAATGGTCGTGGAATAAATCTCGGTCCTATGCCCTGACCTTCGATCCCATTTCGATGATATTCAGCAGAACCGGTACGGTATACCTCCGAAATAACATGATAAAGTTTTGTCGCAATCGAAGCATTTTTACGTAAGTTATGATGCATAAGGGCTATGGAATAGATCCCGCTCCTGTGTCCTAACCTTTGACACCATTTCGCCCATTTTCAACAGAATTCGTCCCCAGGCAAGACCCTACAACATACTAACATTTCATCCAAATCGAAGCATTTTTTCGTAAGTTATGACGCATAATGGCGATGGAAGTGATTCCGCTTCTATGTCCTGACCTTTGACCCCATTTCTCCCATTTTCAATAAGGTATGTCGCCAGGTGGTCCCCTACCACATACTAAAAGTTCATCGAAATCGAACCTTTTTTACGTTAGTTATGACGCATAATAGCAGTGGAATGAATCCCGTTCCTATGTACTGACCTTTGACCCCATTTCGTTCACTTTAAATAGGGTTCCTTCCCAGGTGATCCCCTACCAGATACTAAAATTTCATCGAAATCCAACGGTTGTTACGCGAGTTATCGTGCTGACGGACATACGCACACAACGCGTGACGTAATGAGGCAGATGGGAATCGCGACCATATTCCCGCCGCAAGTGTGACGTCATAAATCTTTAGTAGGATCCACACACAACGCGTGACGTAAAGAGACAGATGGCGTGACCGCGCGTGCCAACATTCTCAAACGCGAGTTGTGACGTCATAAAATTTCTAAGCATTGGTAACATTAATGGAACAACGCCATCACTAAAAACGTTATAATTCGGGGTGGTTATTTAACCCACTAAACGAATTCTTCTAAAGTCGAGATCAAGCTAAATCGATTTCTAGTACCAGAAAACGATAGGTTAACGACTTTCATCAAAATTCTTAGAGCCGTTTTCAAAATAAAATGTACATACATACATACAAGAATTGCTGCTTTAAGGTGGACGTCAAGTGATTTTGTTTCCTATACTTCCAATGGAAAAACTTTTGTACACATTTTCTTCACAATTAATGCGTTCCCAAGGATGAAAATTTGAACATCGATTAAAATAGCTTCATTTCATAACTTGGAATACTTAATATTTTCTAAACCATAACCGTAATTATGCAATCCAACATTTTTTTGTCCACTGACGTCATCAAAGTACAGGTCGCGCCATCTTTTCTCTGGTTTCAACACCACCAAAGGAAAAGTGATTGATTTTTAATATAATTATGGTTATGTTTTAGAACGTATTAAGTTTTCCAAGTTATAATATGAAGTTATTTTAATCGATGTTCAAATTTTCATCCTTGGGAACACATTAATTGTGAAGGAAATGTTTACAAAAGTTTTTCCATTGGAAGTATAGGAAGCAAAATTACTTGACGTCCACCTTAATAATATGGGATAAGGGCAATGGAATGGATCGCAATCCTATGTCCTGAGCTTTGACCACATTTCGTCCATTTTCAATAGGGTTCGTCCCCAGGTGGTCCCCTACTACATACTGAAATTTCATCGAGATCGAACCATTTTTACGCACGTTATGACGCATAAGGGCAATGGAATGCACCCCGATCTTATGTCCTGACCTTTGACCCCACTTCACCCATTTTGAATAAGGTTCGTCCCCAGGCGGTCTCCTAACACATAGTAAACTTTCATTGAAATCGAACCATATTCACGCAAGGTATGTCGCATAAGGGCAATGGAATGATCCCGCTCCTACGTCGTGACCTTTGACCCCATTTGTCCCATTTTCAATAGGGTTCGTCCCTAGGTTGTCCCCTACCACATAGTAAACTTTCATTGAAATCGAACCATATTCACGCAAGGTATGTCGCATAAGGGCAATGGAATGATCCCGCTCCTACGTCGTGACCTTTGACCACATTTGTTCCATTTTCAATAAGGTTCGTCCCCCGGTGGTCTCCTACCACATACTAACATTTCATCGAAATCGAACCATTTTTACGCCAGTTATCGTGCTGACAGACGGACGGACGGATGGACGGACAAAGCTGGAGCATATACGCTTCTTCAACCTACGGTTGGAAAGCGTAAAAAAGACGGGTAGGTAAAACACTATTATTTAATAATTTTGAATTGCTTTTTTTACATTTAATTATGTAATAATTCAAATATCCATTGATGTTAAGTTATTCTTCAATTTTTTTCGCTTTCCAACCGTAGGTTGAAGAAGCGTATATGCTTTAGCTTTGTCCATCTGTCTGTCTGTCTGTCTGTCCGTCCGCACGATAACTCGAGTAAAAATGGTCCGATTTCGATGAAATTTTAGTATGTGGTAGGGGACCACCTGGGGACGAACCTTATTGAAAATGGGATAAATGGGATAAATGGGGTCAAAGGTCAGGATATGGGAGCGGGTTCCATTCCATCGCCCTTATGCGTGATAACTTATGCAAAGTGCTTTGATTGTGACAATAAATTGACTAAAAATGCTCCTACTCAGGTATACTGATCCGGTTCTGTTGAATATAATCGAAATAAGGTCAAAGGTCAGGGAAGAGGAGCGAGATTTATTCCACAGCCGTTATCCTCATGACTTGGCGGCAAAACATTAGTATGTTGTTTCGGAGGTATACTGAACCAATTGTTTTTAAAATCATCGAAATGGGGTCAAAGGTCAGAACAGAGGAGCGAGATTTATTCCACTGCCATTATCCTTATAACTTGACTAACGATTTCTGGTATGTTGGAAAGCGTATCATAATCAATGCAATTCATGATTTTACTAACTTGTTTATGCTATTTAACCTAGGTTGAAGAAGCGTATATGCTCCAGCTTTGTCCGTCTGTCTGTCTGTCCAATGGGGTTAAAAGTCAGGGCACAAGAGCGAGATTTACTCCACAGCCATTATCCTCATGACTTGACTAAGAATGCTTCTACTGAGACAAAACTTTAGTATGTTGTTCCGGTGGTATACTGAACCAATTCTGTTTACTATCATCGAAATGGGGTCAAAGGTCAGTGCACAAGAGCGAGATTTATTCTACAGCCATTATCCTCATAACTTATTTCCGGTATGTTGGAAAGCGTATCATAATCAATGCATTGCATGATTTTACTAACTTGTTAATCTTATATTTTATTTTTGAGCGATGAACATATTTAGCCTTGGTACAGATTGATTTTTTGGGGCAAGATGAACTTCCATGTAGCTGATTAATCACCTGTGATGTGTTCAATATTATAGTAAAATAATTCAATTTACAGAGGAATGATACTTAGATTTGAGCAAACATACATAACTGGATAATTCTCACACTCATAAAAGCACATTATTCATTCACTTAATTCAGACCCAAGCAATTTTAAAATATACTTTACTATATGAAATACTCAAAGCATCTATAAAGTGCCTTAGTAATGAAAATCCTCTCTCAAGTAGTGTATAGTACAAACAAAAAGTTATCTTTTCACTCATAATAATTAATTATTGAAAAAAAAGCATAATTTTTTTTCATTCTGATTCTGGGCCTCCCTAAATGTGGGGCCCTAGGCGTAAATCAGGCCCTGATTAACAATACATAATTTGACAATTTCAGTAACTGAAAGCTAACAGATTTTCGCAAAAGGGCCTCTAGGATATTTTTTGTGGAAGGCAGGGAGGGGGGGGGATTTTCCGGTACGCCACAGCGATTCGCTACTATTTTTCTTCTTTTTCGTCTTTTTTTTTTTTTTTTTTTTACCACGTTTGATCGTTCACCAACAATATTAATGTTCTGTTTCGTAAAGCGACGGTCGTAAAGCATTTGAAATAGAATCGGTATTAAGAAAACGTAGGCAAGATATCGGTTTCCTCACAGTTCAGCACATTAGTTTCTTTTTCCGATTTAATGAAGTTTTGAGTATTTGTGATTGTAACTGACACTACGTGCAGATTATTAAAAGTGTTGAAAATGGATAGAACGGCACTTTAGCCTAGCATTATTCCGAAATATGACGATAGATTAATTAAAACCTTTTTAACATACTTGCTTTACCATAGACAAGCAAACAATCGTATTCGAGCATGTTTAATAAACACAACATCACGTGATTGTCCATCCTTCTTATTTTTTACATTCAACGTACACTGAAAAGCAATTTAATTAGAGATACCTGTTTAGTAACGTGTAGCACCACCTTTCGCCCTGACGACGGCGGCGATTCGTCTCGGCATGGACTCGACAAGACACCGGAAGCGTTGGGAAGCCATACGGATCCACGACCAATGAACAAGTTCCCACAGTTCACGAAGATTTGACGGAGGGAAAGGGGGGGGGAGTGAGAGCCTCGAACATCTCTCTCGATAGCATCCCACATGTGCTCGATGGGATTAAGCTCAGGTAACCTAGCTGGCCAAGGAAGCGAGGTCACGTCGGTGGAGTGTTCATCCAACCATTCGGATACACTTCGGGAGCTGCATTGTCTTGTTGTAGGATGAGGTCCCCAGTGGGATGTTGAAGACGCACAAACGGGAGCAAATGTTCGTCCAGGATATCCCAGTAACGTTGACCTTTAAGGGACGATGTCACACATACCAGGGATCCCATTTCAGCCCACGTAAACAGTCCCCAGACGAGAATGCCACCCCCACCAGCTTGAAGAGTGCCCTGCTGATAAGAAGGATCCACCGCTTCATGTGATTTGCGCTGTACTCGTATCCTGCCATCCGCATGCACCAACATGAATCTCGACTCATCAGTCCAGGCAACATTTTTCCACATGTCTAGGGTCCAGTGGCGATGTTCCAGCGCCCATGCTAATCTCTGCACCCTGTTATGTGCGGTCAGCAGCGGTACCCTCGTGGGACGATGGCTTCTGTACCCCATAGCGAGGAGATGGTTCTGGATGGTGTGGCTGCTTAAACGTTTTTGTGCACCAGCGTTAAATTGCCGGGTGATTTCTTGCACTGTGGCCCGTCTATCTGCTGTTACAATGCGAGCTAGCCGACGATGACCCCGCTCATCCACACGCTGTTGTCCGCGGCAGTTGGCCCTTGAAGGGATGGTTTTACTGGATTCGATGTACTCACGGTGGCTCTTGAAAATCGCAGTGCCTGCACGACTTCCGAGATGGAGTGACCCATTCGCCGGGCCCCGACAATTTACCCAAGATCAAATGCGCTTAGATCCTTCGTTTCAACCATACTGCGTCCGACTCTTACTGATTCCCGTCGCATCACTTCTAATAATGTCGGATCGCTGCATACGTCATGTCGTTTCTGTTTACAGGGCCACCCACAGCGCCACATTTGCATAACGCCAGCTGTTTCTAATTCAATTGCTCTTCAGTGTATAACGCATCAGACGCAGCAGTGATATACACTATATTCACAAAAGTCACCATACACCTAGAAGATAAACATAACATAGCATTTATTGACATACATTAGTACGGTGTCGGTCCACCTTTGGCCTTAATGCATGTACTGACCCTTCGAGACATACTTTCGACAAGGTTTTGGAACACAGCGACAGGTATGCACTTCCATTCAGTGCATAATGCTGCCGCTAACTATTGCTTAGTAGTAGACCTTGGTTCCAAACTTCTTATGCTGCACTCTTTTTCATCCCGTAGGTACTCTATGGGTTTAAGATCAGGGCTCTGTGGCCAGTGCACACACGATACGGAGTTATCGTCAAACCACGCCGTAACAGTCATTGCTTTACGGCTCGGTGCATTGGTACCGACAAGGCTCGGTCCCATAGTATTGTCACAGAGTTGGTACGGCATAATTTTCCAGAATATCGAGGTAAACGTGCTGGTTAACAGGTTTTCCCACAATAACCAATGGGCCGGGACCATACCACGAAAAACACCCATACACGAGCATAGTGTCAGCTGTTATATGGAAATATTCAAACTTTCAGTAAATTGCAACTATTGTTATCTTGTGGCCTAACGACAGCTATCCAAACTTGACCGTAGGAACAGTACACTGTGGTAAATAGTGTTCCTCGGCTGGCGCCATACCCACACACGGCCATCAGACTGATGGATCGTGTATCTGAATTCATCAGTCCATAGGACCTGTTTCCATTGATCTACGGTCTACGATAAATGTTCTTTACACCATGCTAAATGATGAGTATATTCCGAGTGGAGATGAAAGGCTTATGAGCAGCCGCACGATCACGGTAACCCATGGAATGAAGTTCTCTGCGAATGGTGCGTGTACATAATGAGGTTCCAGCATTTTAACTCTCCTGTACTGACACTGAGGTCTTGTGTAGTACTCCGTCGATTAGCTGTAACGGCTCTCCTGAGGCTTCGCCGTCTTCTGTCACTGATTTTCTTTGGTCTGTCGGTACGTTTTGCTACTTCAGGCACGCCATGTGTCTTCCACTTATTGAGTACATCCAAAACAGTTGACTTGGGAATGTTTAAACGCCTCTCGTTTTCTCTTAAGGACAACCCACTAATACAAAACCCAACAATCGTTCCTTTCTCAAAGGCAGTTCAGCGACATTTTCACTCAACCTCACCGTGCGATATGATCGCGGTCAGCTGCAGGCTTGTTTTTGTACCGCGCTTCTTAACAACGCAGCTGATCCGTTCATTTGCTTTTGAAGGGGTGTTCGGTGACTTTAGTCAATATAGTGTATATAACCCAGATCAACGAAAATGACTGGAGAACCTTTGCGACCACCATTCCTAATACAACCCGTTTGCTGTCATTTCAACAAACACCACATGATCATAAGTATCCGGGGATCCCTTTTGAGTAGTGAATTCGCACATACGAGGGTCGTTCAAAAAGTGACAAGACTGATTTTACATGAGACAGAAGTGTAATGCAATGAACATAGTTACTCTTACATACCGTCGAAGAAGTCTCTCTCTGCCTGAATTCATCAGACCCACATTTCTATTTCAAGATACACATCAAAGCATTGTTCAGTTCAATATTTGATGCAAACCGGCACACACGAAATAGTTTTTTTTTTTCACATCACGGAATAGTAGGAAGTCACACGGCACCAGCTCCGGTGAACACGGAGCTGGCGCCATTGTTACTGTTAATTTCATTGTTCTTTATCCTCATAGGAAACAATTACTTATTTTGAAATTTTAGCCCTATAAACTTATGGTTTTCCTTTGAGCTCCCATTTGTTTTTATGAAATCAACTACTATTACTTGATGTAATGAAATTCAACTGTGAACTGGTGAAGAAAGCAACTGAGAACAACGAAAGCCTGAAGACAGCAAAGGGACATCTGAGTAAGGAAAGAAAAAATTAAGGCTCTGAGAAAAGAAGATGGTTCTGTAACAAGAAATAGAGGTGAAATTTTGACAAGAGTGAAAGATTTCTACTCAAAACTATATGAAAGGGATGATACATGTACTCCAGATATTACGAAAAGAACCAGAGTTCTTCCAGTCCTCTCAGCAGAAGTTGCACATGCAATCGAGAACATGAAGCGGGGAAAAGCTGCAGGAGAAGACGGAATAACAGTAGACATCATACAAGAAGCAAGTGGAGAAATTGAAACAGTACTCGAACAAGTTTTCACTCGATGCCTTAATGAAGGGAAGATTCCTGAGGATTGGAACAATGCTACAATGATACTGCTACATAAAAAAGGTGACATTGAAGATCTCAGGAACTACAGACCTACCAGCCTCCTATCAGTGGTTTATAAAATCTTCACTTAAGTTCTTTCACACCGCTTGAAGGTGACACTGGACATGGCTCAACCGAGAGAACAAGCTGGATTCAGGAGTGGCTACAGCACAATAGATCATATCCACATACTGAGAGAACTAATTGAAAGAGCGAGGGAATATGAACTTCCATTATGCATGGCTTTTATCGATTATGAAAAGGCCTTTGATTCGGTGAAACCATCAGCAGTTACAATGGCTTTGAAATCCTGTGGTATTGAAAATGCATACATTAATATTATTAATAACATCTATAATGCAAGTGCAAAGATTCGGCTATTTGAAAATATAGCACCCATAAAGATTGGAAAGGGAGTGAGACTAGATGACACCATATCTCCCAAGCTCTTTAACGCCACATTGCAAAATATCTTTCAATCACTGAACTGGGAAAACAAAGGGATAAAGATTAATGGAGATTATCTAACTCACCTTCGTTTTGCTGATGACGTAGTCATTTCTGCAACTACCCCATCAGAGCTGCAGAGTATGATCCAAGAACTTGCTGACAAGAGTAAAGAAGTGGGATTAAAAATTAACTTTCAGAAGACAAAAGTGTTGTACAATGCTTTTACAAGAAATGAAGATTTATCGATTGATGGAGAAAAGCTCGAGATAACAGACCCGTACGTTTATCTTGGACAGCAGATATCAAGTGAGGGTCACATTGATGAAGAAATTAATCGGCGTATAAAACTTGCCTGGAGAGCTTTTGGAAAAAACAGCATAATTTTCAAGAGCAATATGCCATTACGTCTTAAAAGAAAAGTGTTTGATCAGTGCATTCTTCCAGTGCTTACGTATGGTGCAGAGACGTGGACCTTAACTAAAAGAGACATACAAAGGCTGCAGACAACTCAAAGCAGCATGGAGAGGTGCATGCGTGGTGTAACCAGGATAGATAAGAAGAGGAACTCGTGGATCCAAAAAATGACAAGAGTGGAAGACATCATGATCAGAGTTAAATCCCTGAAATGGCAATGGGCTGGACATACTGCCAGAAGGACAGACCATCGATGGACAGCTGAAATTTTAAACTGGATTCCAAGGGACAGGAAAAGACCCAGAAGAAGACCACATGGGAGATGGGTGGATGAAATTCGAAAGTATGCTGGAGTGACTTGGAGGAGACTGGCACAAGACAGACCGTTGTGGAGGAAACTTGGGGAGACCTTCGTCCAGCAGCGGATTGATAATGGTTGGCGATGATGATGATGAGTTGAAACGATATCGTGACATTAAGCTGAAAGCTATTCTTGACAGAAACACACAGCTGGTAGAGACTTACTCATTCATATGGATTCATTCTTGAAAATTTTTGATAATGAGAAATTCTGCTATGAGGAACTTTGATGAGCTCTTTAATGAGCAATTCTTCCAAAAACAGAACTTTGGTGAATTCTTACACATTTTCGTACATAACTCTATATAAATAAATAAATAAAAAAAAAAGTTGCTTCAAACGAAAGGACACGCATCTGGAAAGAAAAAGTTCTCTGAAGCTCATATTGCGTTTCAACGAGCAATTTTCCAGGTTTCGTTCAGTTTCCTTTATTAAAGTTTCTACATTTATGATTTATCATAACGCTGTTTTAGTGGACCGAGATAAAAAAAAAAAAAAAAGATTTTATATTTGTAGTAGGTATTTCACACTTTCAAGTGCGTGAGAACGTCTTTGTTCGGAAATTTTATTCCAGAAACATTTCATCCTATGTGCTCAAAGAGAAGTATTCCTATACGATTCCCAAACATGCAAACGCCTCGTTAGAGATAGAAAAAACTGCGCAGAAACCCTTAGATGGGTGGTAGCCAGAAAAGAGACTAAAAGAAACTCCGTTAAGGTGGTAGTCATGTGTTCTGCACACATGGAAATCTTGGGAAAGAAACGAAAGCTTGAGCTTTTGAGACCAGTTTGATGGCAGATGTGCTTGGATGAGTTGCTGTAAATGTGATTTCAGGTACGCGATCTAAATCTCAAGAAACTTCCTCGAAATCACATCACCACAAAACAGAATGTTCCACATTCGAAGGTAAAAATAAGAAAGAAAAACGTGCTCACAAATTTAAAAAACAACAGGTGATCGGTTGGCATGTGCTTAGGTCTCATCAGATGTTATGCAGTATATCGTGCTGTGTGCACTGGAGCCCGTTCGCAAGCTGCTGTCTTGATTGATCGCCTTGAATGGCAGCATGCTTCATTTCCAAGTAATAAATGGCAAAGTACGGGTACTGGTTAAACATTGACCACCTCGCGTCACCATCAACTTTGCTACTACTCCTCTCACTTGCGATACTTCGAGAGCCGACAATCTAAATAAATTGGAAGATGTAATGCTCAATCAATGTACCAGAATGTTCGTGGAGTAACGAAATACACATATGTTCAGAGTGCTCAGAACACCTGATGAAAAGAGTCGAGCTACGACTTTGATTTTTATAGGATCTGTTAATCAGGCAATATCGCAGAAATTATTAGCATTTCAGCATCATAGGTGCACGCGTACAGCGCGTAGGCAAATTAAATCGCGCAAAGTCACAGACCGGAAACCTGCAGTGTTTTCGTTGTAAACGTCTCGTAGCTCGGTCGACATGTCAGTGCTTGGTCAGCAGTGGGGAAGGATGCCTCGTAGCCCGGTCGGCATGTCAGTGCTTGGTCAGCAGTGGGTAAGGATGCCTCGTGGCTCGGTCGGCATGACAGTGCTTGGTCAGCAGTGGGTAAGGATTCCTGGTGGCTCGGTCGGCATGTCAGTGCTTGGTCAGCAGTGGGTAAGGATTCCTGGTGGCTCGGTCGGCATGTCAGTGCTTGGTCAGCAGTGGGTAAGGATGCCTCGTGGCTCGGTCGGCATGTCAGTGCTTGATCAGCAGTGGGTAAGGATGCCTCGTGGCTCGGTCGGCATGTCAGTGCTTGGTCAGCAGTGGGCAAGGATGCCTAGTGGCTCGGTCGGCATGTCAGTGCTTGGTCAGCAGTGAGTAAGGATTCCTGGTGGCTCGGTCGGCATGTCAGTGCTTGGTCAGCAGTGGGCAAGGATGCCTCGTGGCTCGGTCGGCATGTCAGTGCTTGGTCAGCAGTGGGTAATTATGCCTCGTGCGTGGCTCGGTTGGCATGTCAGTGCTTGTTCAGCAGTGGGTAAGGATGTCTCGTGGCTCTGTCGGCCTGTCAGTGGTTGGTCAGCAGTGGGTAAAGATGCCTCGTCGTAGCGTAAGACAGTAATACATACACATCAGCGATTCGGGCAGACGTCGCATTATCAGAGTGAGAGATTGCAATGCAAGGAGACCGCGGATCATGTGGGATGCATGATGTCCGTCGTGGCAAGAGTGTACACAGAATCGTACGAAAAGGGGTGTAGGGCACGAAGAGAATGTTCTGGACTTCGTACAGAGACAATGCCGAGAAATAACCGTCATCTCAAGTGGATGTCATTGAGTGACAATTCTGCATGATCAACGGCGTTGGCGCAGCAGTGGCGAACTGTGACGCATTCTTCCATGTCAGCTGTTACAGTACATCGCCGGTTATTACGATTCGGATTGTAAGCTTGTCGGCCTTTCTTCAGGCTACCTTTTAAACCGCAAGAAGGGACTGCCAGGCTGCAATGGTGTGTTAACATGTTCGTATTAACTTCATAAATATTGCGTGGTTGAGTTGCTAAGTCTTATATGGTTGAAGATAGTAATATAACTAACATTAATAAGCAAATTATAATAATTGTATGCAATAGGCAATAAGCAAATAATTCTTGCCATACGTAAATATGTCTAAGAAACCTTTATTCACGTCTTCACTTAATCGCCTGAAAAGGTTGTCCGTTGGCTCAATTAATTTTCCTACCTGTTCCGCTTAAAAACTCCAATTCCTTTTTCTGATGTCCTGCTTTGGATCATCTCTCGCGCTGTCGAGAAATCCCCTAACCTGCCGGTCCCCCTAAAACCTCCCAGCCTCGCCTGGGGCAATTCCTTCGTCCTGCTATGTACGACCGCTCGCTCTCGAAAACCAGAGACAACTGTCTTCTCACCTCCTCTTCCCTCGTGACCAAAAAATGCCCATTAAGCATATCCGAAAAGTACCCCGTGAGAAACAAACACACCGTCCTCGGTAAATCTAAAGCCTCAAAGTAAAATGTGAGGGGCTAGTCCATTAGTCGGACGCATTGAAATAGAAACCTGTAAAGAATCAAAAGAGGCGCGATAGAGTTAATCACCATTCAACATACAATGTGCAAATACAAATTGTCGTATTAATAAATAACCGTGCATCCGGTGTCTAATGGGGAACTGACTGCAAAATTTCTCTCACGATTAGTGGAAACAAAGGAAGGAGAGCACGAGGTGGAAAAAAGTGGCAATATTGAGATTTTATATGAAATACTAAAACCTAGTATAAAATCTCTGTGACAGGGCATCGAACGAAGGAAGTGGAGTGACGAATGGCACAATATCGTGTTCTCGGACGAAGCGCGCTTCTGTTTAGGCAACAAAGATGGCCGCATCTCTGACCGCCGAAGATAGGGGAGACAAGTGTGGGGAATAGTGCGTTCGCACAAGGCATACCGCGCCAGCACGAGACATTATGGTGTCCGGTGCTGTCGGGTACTAAAGCAGATCATCTCTCGTGAGAGTCCGTACCACCACAACGAGTGCCCGTTAGGTCAATGATATTCTACAGCCGGTCGCCCTTTCGTTACTGGAGAACGTCACCAGGGCCATGTTTTAGTAGAACAATGGCACACCATATGTTGGAGCGACATGTGCCTTCTTCAGGGAAAACAACGACCCGCTTCTGCCGTAGCCAGCTAAATCACCGGATTTATCACCGATAGAATATCTCTGGAACATGCTCAAACAGCAGGTGCAGCGGTACAACCGTCCGCCAGCAACTCTTGCTGAACTTTGGACGCGAGTCAATACAGCCTGGATGGCTATTCCACGGGGCATCATTCACACATTATTTGATTCGATGTCTGAGTGAATACGGCAGGTGATACAAGCCAGAAATGGTCACAACGATTATTAGCTACATCGACGCACCTGGTAATTATGACATCAAATTGCTAATCATTTGTTCTCTCTTGCAAGCAGTTCTGACTTCCCTCGCAGTAGTCTTGCTAGATCTAGGAAGGTTTCTGGTTTCTGTGACAAGCAGTTCTCACTTCCCTAGCAGCAGTTTTGCTGGGTCTACCAATATTTCTGATTTCTCTGATATACAGTTCTTGGCGCCCTGGCAACAATTTTGCGGGGTCTAACTCAGCAAATTTTCAGCAAAGATCATTATAACTCAGCAAATTTTCAGCAAAGATCATTATAACTCAGCAAATTTTCTGAAAGAATCATTAAATTTCTGCAAGGATCAATATAACTCAACAAATTTTTTGCAAGGATCATTAAATTTCTGCAAGGATCATTGTCACTCAGCAAATTTTCTGCAAGGATTATTATCACTCAGCAAATGTTCTGCAAGGATCATTATCACTCAGCAAATGTTCTGCAAGGATCATTATAACTCGGTAAATTTTCTGCAAGGATCAATATAACTCAGCGAATTTTCTGCAAGGATCATTAAATTTCTGCAAAGATCATTATCACTCATCAAATTTTTTGCAAAGATTATTATCACTCAGCAAATTTTCAGCAAGGATCACTATCACTCAGCAAATTTTCTGCAAGGATTATTAAATTTCTGCAAGGATCAATATAACTCAGCAAATTTTCTGCAAGAATCATTAAATTTCTGCAAGGATCAATAATAACTCAGCAAATTTTCTGCAACGATCATTAAATTACTGCAAGGATCATTATCACTCAGCAAATTTTCTACAAGGATTATTATCACTCAGCAAATTTTCTGCAAGGATCATTGACTGTTTTGAAATACACTTATTAAAAAAATCATTCAATTATGTCAAACCTAAAAAATCATACATGAGGCAAAAATATCTTTCCTGTTCTAGCGATTGTCGTTTATGTGACTAGTTTTCAGCTGACAGTTATTAAAATACCGTGAAGTACCTCATTTTAGTAAAATATGTACAGAAACGGGCTTAATCATTCTCAGCAGCTCTCAATACGATGGCGCAACAAATATTCGAATATGCTCAGAAAACTCCCCACAAAATGCATTTGGACTTACGTACCTTCAAACCGCTGAATAAATTCAAATGGAAGGTCCCAGCACTCTTTCGCTGTCGTATTTGACAAGGTTGTTGCATTGAAACACGCATGAGATAAAGACAGATAGCAGTGAGAGCACATGCCAGTGTAGTATAGAGGATAGCACTCGGAGCTTGTGACGTGCCTGCCCGCAGGACACACATGAAATAAAGGCAGATAGCAGTGAGGGCACATGCCAGTGTAGTATAGTGGATAGCACTCGGAGTTTGTGACGTGCCTGCCCCGCAGGACACACATGAGATAAAGGCAGATAGCAGTGAGAGCACATGCCAGTGTAGTATAGTGGATAGCACTCGGAGCTTGTGACGTGCCTGCCCCGCAGGACACACATGAGATAAAGGCAGATAGCAGTGAGAGCACATGCCAGTGTAGTATAGTGGATAGCACTCGGAGCTTGTGACGTGCCTGCCCCTCAGGACAAACATGAGATAAAGACAGATAGCAGTGAGAGCACATGCCAGTGTAGTATAGTGGATAGCACTCGGAGCTTGTGACGTGCCTGCCCCTCAGGACACACATGAGATAAAGGCATATGGAAGTGAGAGCACATGCCAGTGTAGTATAGTGGATAGCACTCGGAGCTTGTGACGTGCCTGCCCCTCAGGACACATATGAGATAAAGGCAGATAGCAGTGAGAGCACATGCCAGTGTAGTATAGTGGATAGCACTCGGAGCTTGTGACGTGCCTGCCCCTCAGGACACATATGAGATAAAGGCAGATAGAAGTGAGAGCACATGCCAGTGTAGTATAGTGGATAGCACTCGGAGCTTGTGACGTGCCTGCACGCAGGACACACATGAGATAAAGGCAGATAACAGTGAGGGCACATGCCAGTGTAGTATAGTGGATAGCACTCGGTTCTTGTGACGTGCCTGCCCGCAGGACGCACATGAAATAAAGGCAAATAGCAGTCAGCGCACATGCCAGTGTAGTATAGTGGATAGCACTCGAAGCTTGTGACGTGCCTGCCCCTCAGGACAAACATGAGATAAAGGCAGATAGCAGTGAGAGCACATGCCAGTGTAGTATAGTGGATAGCACTCGGAGCTTGTGACGTGCCTGCCTCGCAGGACACACATGAGATAAAGGCAGATAGCAGTGAGAGACGACGCCAGTGTAGTATAGTGGATAGCACTCAGAGCTATCCGAGAGTTGAGAGAGCCGAGAGTTGCGGGTTCGAATCCCGCCCCTGGCATAGAAACGATGGAGAAATTCACTTTGTCATAAACTCAAATATGGATGCCACAATGTCCTGGTGCTGCAGGTGAGAAATGGAATGGAAATGCGTGAAGGGAGGACAACGGGATAGGATCATGGATATAATATGTAGCAAAACGTGTTTGCTCGGCTCGAGTTTCCGATGTCACCAACTTTGTTGCGCCCAACTAAATACTTAACTAAATGTTTAGCTACAAATTTTCTGCAGTTGCAAATCTTAATGGTAGTAAACATGACATACATAACAAGTGTATTAATTGATTGGTTCAGAAAAGGGTTACGACTCACGAATTCTCGGCTGCAACAGCAAAATTCTGAATAGCTAAAAAGAGAACTGTTCATACACCTGAATGTGCTTTGCTATAATAACAAAGAAAAAATCGTTTTTGTTATGAGTGACAACTAAGAGTATTGCTTAATGTCCAAAAATAAATCTTTCTTGCTGATGCAGCAAGTGGTTAATTTTTTCAGTGTGTTCTGTGTATAAATACACCGGAGAGCCAAAACGTTATGGCCAGCGCGTTTTGATGCAAATAGAAGCAACTGCAGGTTAACAATGACGCGTGTGAAGTACATGAAACGGTATAAATAACAACTGGTACTGAGCTCTGTTGAGGACTTAAGTGAGTTTAAAAAAAGGACGAATTGTAATAGCCAGACGACTAGATCACACCATTTACGAGACGGCAAGGCTCATGGTAATCAGTGGTTATTACCTTGAAAAAGTGGTCCGAGGATGAAAAAACCACAAACCGCTGAAAAGGTGTGGACCGACCGCGGCTCATCGATGTTGAAGGTAAGCGCAGGCTATCCCGTAACATACCAGCTAACACAAGAAATACTGTTGGGCAACTAACGGGATTTGAATGCTGGTGAGGGGACTAATATGTCACAACACATAGTAAAGTACAACGAACCCTACTGAAAATCTCCCAATGCTCATGCTAACCTCGGTTATCCGTCGAAAATGCTTACAATGGGCACGCGAGCATCTGCAATGGACTTTGAATGACTGGAAGAAGATCTTCAGATTAGTCCGATGAATCTCGTTTCCTGTTGCACCATGTGGACGGCCAGGTATGTGCGCGTTATTTACCTGGGAAAATGTTGGCACCAGGACGCACTATGGGAAGAAAACAAGCCGTAGGAGGAAGCGTAATGCTTTGGGAAATGTTATGATGGGAAAACCTGGGCCCAGTCATGCATGTTCAAGAAACTATGACAACTACCGCCTACCGAAAACCCACTGCAGACCAAGAACATCCTGTCACGGCAACTGCATTCCACACTAGTAGTTCCTTCTTTCAGAAGGATAATGCGCCATCCCACACTGACCAGATAGTTCGAGAATGGTTCGCGGAACACGAGAAACACTTCCAGCTATTGAACTGGGCTCCCAATTCTCCGGACTTCAATTCAATCGAGCATATGTGGTTTGGGTTGAAACAGCAAATCCGATCTGCGGTGGCTCAACCACATAACCAACAAGAGTTGAAGGTTCTACTGGTAACCTGTTGGTACTAAATACCACAACACAAATTTAGAAATCTGGTAGTGTCAATGCCTCGCCGGGTAAAGGCTGTTTTGGCGGCAAGTGGAGGACCAACATCATATTAGGCAGATGGTCAAAATGTTTTGGCTTTTCGTTGTATATCTGGGTAAGAGCTGTTTTGGTGGTACGTGGAGGACCAACATCATATTAGGCAGGTGGTCATAATGTTTTGCCTCTTCGGTGTATATCAGGGTAAGAGCTGCTTTGGTGGCACGTGGATGACCAACATCATATTAGGCAGGTGGTCATAATGTTTTGCCTCTTCGGTGTATATCAGGGTAAGAGCTGCTTTGGTGGCACGTGGAGGACCAACATCATATTAGGCAGGTGGTCATAATGTTTTGCCTCTTCGGTGTATATCAGGGTAAGAGCTGCTTTGGTGGCACGTGGATGACCAACATCATATTAGGCAGGTGGTCATAATGTTTTGCCTCTTCGGTGTATATCCGGGTAAGGGCTGTTTTGGTGGCACGTGGAGGACCAACATCATATTAGGCAGGTGGTAATAATGTTTTGGCTCTTCCTTTGTATATCCGGGTAAGAGCTGTTTTGGTGGCACGTGGAGGACCAACATCATATTAGGCAGGTGGTCATAATGTTTTGGCTCTTCGGTGTATATTTTGGCATTTTCATAATAAACCTTCTCTGTCCTTAAGACCGTCTCTGTACACTGGTCGACACTTGAATTGTCTGTATAACTCTGCTACGACACTGTAGGTTAGGAACTCAGCCCCATACGCTGGACTCATTTCCTCAAGAACAATCCTCGGAATTTCACCTCGGAAAAAATGACAATGAATCACACTCAAACTTGTACATACTTACACCTCATTTAAGTCTTCCGCTTGTAGCAAGAACATCAGTCAGCGCAATCTTACCATACTTTGTGCCAATACTACATAGGTTATGAATCACACACGGTCGTACAATGAAGTTTGTTCCGGTCAGGCCCGACCCGGACTCGGACCCAGCCCGGACAAATCTGCTTTGAGACACACTCACACACAGGGCGCCCAATAGTTATCTCCGCAGTTGATATCGTAAGTTATATAGAAATAATTGAAATGAATTGCGGAAACGTACGATTTACTCACAGAATTGAAACTCGTTCTTCATATAACGTAACTGTTTTACACATGTTTTCAAACACATCTGCGAGAGTCGAAAAGTCTCTCAGCAGTTATGTTACGGCTGTTCCTATAAATTTCGATGGTGCTACAGTCGAAATTTTTGAATTAAGTAACTTGCAGTATGTTTAATGTCAGTTTTTGCTGTATTCTTGACAACATATCAAGCTTCAGAAAATGTTTCACAGAAATTTTCACAAGCTTACGATGATATGAAAGTTTCCAAGATGTGGATGTTGATTTCATCATTGCCCTTCAGAAGGAAGGAACACTCATGAAATCAACATTCACGTTTTGGAAATTTTCAAGTCATCACAAGCTTGTGAAAATTAGTGCTGCTGTGAAACATAATCTGGTTTCTTAATGAGACGACACAACTTCCAGAATTCACTCTTCTCCTTTCTGCTTTCAACAAGAACGTATTTGTTGGCCTCCAAGTCTTTTTCAATCTCTTTAATATTAAATTCATCCATATTAACAAATATGGCATTAATTCCCACACGACATGCAATGGAATAGGATGTTAGCACGTCAAACGAAATTCAATGCAAAAGATGCGATGGGAAAAGTAACTCTCAGTCTAACAATGTGACACGCGGGGTGTGAGAGAGTGAATCACCAGAGAAGCAGGCGACAGTCGTTTGCCTGTATCTTATTCCGGAAAATCGCTCTGAAAACAAACGCAAGGGAAGTATTGTTTCAAGATACGATATCGGCGGTCGGTGGAAATCTTCTTTACTTTAAGAGACGGAAATATTTTTGTAAGACAGATCATTTTTTACACCGCTGGCACCAGTATCCAGCACAAAATTCCTCAGTACGCATTTTTTCTTTGAAATATTAATATTTTTCTTTTCAAAAATAAAACGGAAATAAAACTGTGTCGAAATCGGATCAGGAACACCTTGACCCGACCTGTCTGGCCCACAAGAAATTGTCGACCCTTTGACGCGTGACCAGTTTCAATCTCTGAAGGATATACACTATATTGACAAAAATAACCGGACACCTCTTCAAAAGCAAATGAACTGATCCGCTGCGTTGTTAAGATGCGCGGTACAGCTGCAAACGGTATAAAAACAAGGCTACAGCTGACCGTGATCATATCGCACTGTGAGGTTGAGTGAAATTCCCGTTGCGGGAGAGAACTGACTGAGAAAGGAAAGATTGTTGGGTGTTATATTAGTGGGTTGTCCATAAAAGAAACCGAGAGGCGTTTAAAAATACCCAAGTCAACTGTTTTGGATGTACTGAATAACTGGAAGACACGTGGTGTGCCTGAAGCAGCAAAACATACCGGCAGACCAAAGAAAATCAGTGATAGAGGACGTCGAAGCCTCAGGAGAGTCGTTACAGCTAATCGACGGAGTACTGCACAAGTCCTCAGTGTACAGGTGAACAAAAATGCTGGAACATCGGTATGTACACGTACCATTCGTAGAAAACTTCATTCCTTGCGTAGTCGTGCTGCTGCTCATAAGCTTTTCATCTCCAATCGGAATGCTACTCGTCGTTTAGCATGGTGTAAAGAACATTTATCGTGGACCGCAGATCAATGATGGAAATGGGTCCTATGGACTGATGAATTCCGATACACGACACATCAGCCTGATGGCCGTGTGTGGGTACGGCATCAGCCGGGGAACGCTATTTACCACAGTGTACTGTTCCTACGGTCAAGTTTGGAGCTGGCAGCGTACTCGTGTGGGGGTGTTTTTTGTGGTATGGTCCCGGCCCATTGGCTATCGTGGAGAAATCTGTTAAGCAGCACGTCTACCTCGATAATCTGGACAATTATGACCTACCTACTCTGTGGCAATACTATGGAACCGAGACCTGCTGGTACCAGCAGGATTATGCACCGAGCCACAAAGCAAGGATTGTTACGGCATGGTTTGACGATAATTCGGTATCGCGTGTGGACTGGCCAGCACAGAGCCCTGATCTTAATCCCATAGAGCACCTGCGGGATGAATTAGAGCACCGCATAAAATGTTTGGAACCTAGGCCTAGAACTAAGCAAAAGTTAGCGGCAGCATTATGTACTGAATGGAAGCGCATACGTATCGCTGTGTTTCAAAACCTTGTCGAAAGCATGCATCGTGCATGCATTAAGGCCTAAGGTGGACCGACACCGTGCTAATCTATGTCAATAAATGCTATGTTGTGTTTCTCTTTTAGGTGTTCGGTGACTTTTGTCAATATAATGTGTGTGATGTGCTACAGGAGTGACGCACATGTCAAGACGGAAAGTAGTAGCGATAAGTCCTTGTCGGTGTAGCTTAATTGGGAAAGCATTTGGATTCGGAGCAAAAGGTTGTAGGTTAGAGGTCGCCACCGGCCGGGAGAAAGCCTGAATTTAAAACCTAGTTCTTCGGGCTGTTTAAAACCTGGTGTTGGATATTTCCTTCCTAAAATTCTTCACTGCAGTGCACATGGTGGTCCCTAAACCAAGTACAGAGGGTGAGTTGAAAGTTTTGCAATATTTGCATAAACGCATGTACTGTGGCGGGTATGTCACGTGTTTAAACTAGTTCAAGTCGCGCCATGCACTCAGTCGAAAGGGATGTAAAATGGTAGTCGTTGCTGTGAACAACATTGCATGTCGTCTTTCTGTCTGTGGTTGGGACGCCTAAAAGATGAACAGCCACAACCGGCTAACTTTTGTTTTACGACTTTGAACTCGGCCATAACGCTACTCAAGCAATATGAAACATTTGTCATGCGAAAGGGGAAGTTACCGTGGACTACAGCACCGCAACCAGATGGTTCAAGAAATTTCGCTCACGTGATAGAAAAGTCGACGATCAGTCAAGGCAAGGTAGGCCGCGAACAGTGGATTTGGAGGCCGTGCGTTAGGCCGTAGAGGCAAATTCAACAACCAGCACTCGGAGATCATCAGGTGAGCTGGGCATGTCAGAGACCACCGTGGTTCGTCACCTTCAGGACCTCGGAAAGGTCTACAGAAGCTGCGGCATTGTTCCTCACGAACTGACGCCAGCTGAAGCAAACAGTCGAGTGGAAGTGTGTGCACAAAACTCCTATCAGTGTAATGTACGGTTCATCAAGTGAACTTTTACGTGCGATGAAAAGTGGGTCTTTGTCGATAATCCTAACACCCAACGGGGGTGGTTGAGCCCGGGATAGCTTCCTGAACCTGTTACTAAACGTGGACGCATCGAGCACAAGGCGATGCTCTGCGTCTGGTGGAATTTCGAGAGGATAATCCATTACGAATTTGTTTCAGACGGTCGGACCATCAACGCCATCCTCTACTCTGAACAGCTGGAGCGGATGTATTCTATTTTGGAAGAAAAGTACCCGGCACTGGTGAACAGAAAGCGCAGTCTTCTTCAGCAGGACGACGCTCGGCCTCATATCGCACGAACGAACCGGGCAAAACTCCAGGTACTTGACAGCATATCCAGCATATAGTCCGGATCTTGCCCCATCGGATTATTACTTGTTCCGGTCCATGGCCCACTTCCTTCGCGGATGACACTTCAATAAACAGGAGGAGGTGGCAACTGGGGTGAAGGAGTTCTTCGCCTAGAAGGAAAAGCATTGGTACCGCCGCGGAATCGAAGAACTGGCAGACAGATGGCTGAAGACGGTGCAACACGATGGCCTATACTTTAAATGCTAGTCAGCTTTCGTCGTAAAGGTACGTATGAAGACATAAAGTGATTCAAATATTGCAAAACTTTCGACTCACTCTGTAAAATCGAAGAACTGGCAGACAGATGGCTAAAGACGGTGCAACACGATGGCCTATACTTTGAATGCTAGTCAGCTTTCGTCGTAAAGGTACGTATGAAGACATAAAGTGATCCAAATATTGCGAAACTTTCGACTCACCCTCTGTAGAATCGAAGAACTGGCAGACAGATGGCTGAAGACGGTGCAACACGATGGCCTATACTTTGAATGCTAGTCAGCTTTCGTCGTAAAGGTACGTATGAAGACATAAAGTGATCCAAATATTGCAAAACTTTCGACTCACTCTCTGTAGAATCGAAGAACTGGCAGACAGATGGCTGAAGACGGTGCAACACGATGGCGTATACTTTGAATGCTAGTCAGCTTTCGTCGTAAAGGTACGTATGAAGACATAAAGTGATCCAAATATTGCGAAACTTTCGACTCACTCTCTGTAGAATCGAAGAACTGGCAGACAGATGGCTGAAGACGGTGCAACACGATGGCCTATACTTTGAATGCTAGTCAGCTTTCGTCGTAAAGGTACGTATGAAGACATAAAGTGATCCAAATATTGCGAAACTTTCGACTCACTCTCTGTAGAATCGAAGAACTGGCAGACAGATGGCTGAAGACGGTGCAACACGATGGCCTATACTTTGAATGCTAGTCAGCTTTCGTCGTAAAGGTACGTATGAAGACATAAAGTGATCCAAATATTGCGAAACTTTCGACTCACTCTCTGTAGAATCGAAGAACTGGCAGACAGATGGCTGAAGACGGTGCAACACGATGGCCTATACTTTGAATGCTAGTCAGCTTTCGTCGTAAAGGTACGTATGAAGACATAAAGTGATCCAAATATTGCGAAACTTTCGACTCACTCTCTGTAGAATCGAAGAACTGGCAGACAGATGGCTGAAGACGGTGCAACACGATGGCCTATACTTTGAATGCTAGTCAGCTTTCGTCGTAAAGGTACGTATGAAGACATGAAGTGATCCAAATATTGCGAAACTTTCGACTCACCCTCTGTAGAATCGAAGAACTGGCAGACAGATGGCTAAAGACTGTGCAACACGATGGCCTATACTTTGAATGCTAGTCAGCGTTCGTCGTAAAGGTACGTATGAAGACATAAAGTGATCCAAATATTGCGAAACTTTCGACTCACCCTCTGTAGAATCGAAGAACTGGCAGACAGATGGCTGAAGACGGTGCAACACGATGGCCTATACTTTGAATGCTAGTCAGCTTTCGTCGTAAAGGTACGTATGAAGACATAAAGTGATTCAAATATTGCAAAACTTTCGACTCACCCTCTGTAGAATCGAAGAACTGGCAGACAGATGGCTAAAGACGGTGCAACACGATGGCCTATACTTTGAATGCTAGTCAGCTTTCGTCGTAAAGGTACGTATGAAGACATAAAGTGATCCAAATATTGCGAAACTTTCGACTCACTCTCTGTAGAATCGAAGAACTGGCAGACAGATGGCTGAAGACGGTGCAACACGATGGCCTATACTTTGAATGCTAGTCAGCTTTCGTCGTAAAGGTACGTATGAAGACATAAAGTGATCCAAATATTGCGAAACTTTCGACTCACTCTCTGTAGAATCGAAGAACTGGCAGACAGATGGTTGAAGACGGTGCAACACGATGGCCTATACTTTGAATGCTAGTCAGCTTTCGTCGTAAAGGTACGTATGAAGACATAAAGTGATCCAAATATTGCGAAACTTTCGACTCACTCTCTGTAGAATCGAAGAACTGGCAGACAGATGGCTGAAGACGGTGCAACACGATGGCCTATACTTTGAATGCTAGTCAGCTTTCGTCGTAAAGGTACGTATGAAGACATAAAGTGATCCAAATATTGCGAAACTTTCGACTCACTCTCTGTAGAATCGAAGAACTGGCAGACAGATGGCTGAAGACGGTGCAACACGATGGCCTATACTTTGAATGCTAGTCAGCTTTCGTCGTAAAGGTACGTATGAAGACATAAAGTGATCCAAATATTGCGAAACTTTCGACTCACTCTCTGTAGAATCGAAGAACTGGCAGACAGATGGCTGAAGACGGTGCAACACGATGGCCTATACTTTGAATGCTAGTCAGCTTTCGTCGTAAAGGTACGTATGAAGACATAAAGTGATCCAAATATTGCGAAACTTTCGACTCACTCTCTGTAGAATCGAAGAACTGGCAGACAGATGGCTGAAGACGGTGCAACACGATGGCCTATACTTTGAATGCTAGTCAGCTTTCGTCGTAAAGGTACGTATGAAGACATAAAGTGATCCAAATATTGCAAAACTTTCGACTCACCCTCTGTAGAATCGAAGAACTGGCAGACAGATGGCTGAAGACGGTGCAACACGATGGCCTATACTTTGAATGCTAGTCAGCTTTCGTCGTAAAGGTACGTATGAAGACATAAAGTGATCCAAATATTGCGAAACTTTCGACTCACTCTCTGTAGAATCGAAGAACTGGCAGACAGATGGCTGAAGACGGTGCAACACGATGGCCTATACTTTGAATGCTAGTCAGCTTTTGTCGTAAAGGTACCTATGAAGACATAAAGTGATCCAAATATTGCAAAACTTTCGACTCACCCTCTGTAGAATCGAAGAACTGGCAGACAGATGGCTAAAGACGGTGCAACACGATGGCCTATACTTTGAATGCTAGTCAGCTTTCGTCGTAAAGGTACGTATGAAGACATAAAGTGATCCAAATATTGCAAAACTTTCGACTCACCCTCTGTAGAATTGAAGAACTGGCAGACAGATGGCTAAAGACGGTGCAACACGATGGCCTATACTTTGAATGCTAGTCAGCTTTCGTCGTAAAGGTACGTATGAAGACATAAAGTGATCCAAATATTGCGAAACTTTCGACTCACTCTCTGTAGAATCGAAGAACTGGCAGACAGATGGCTGAAGACGGTGCAACACGATGGCCTATACTTTGAATGCTAGTCAGCTTTCGTCGTAAAGGTACCTATGAAGACATAAAGTGATCAAAATATTGCAAAACTTTCGACTCACCCTCTGTAGAATCGAAGAACTGGCAGACAGATGGCTAAAGACGGTGCAACACGATGGCCTATACTTTGAATGCTAGTCAGCTTTCGTCGTAAAGGTACGTATGAAGACATAAAGTGATCCAAATATTGCGAAACTTTCGACTCACTCTCTGTAGAATCGAAGAACTGGCAGACAGATGGCTGAAGACGGTGCAACACGATGGCCTATACTTTGAATGCTAGTCAGCTTTCGTCGTAAAGGTACGTATGAAGACATAAAGTGATCCAAATATTGCGAAACTTTCGACTCACTCTCTGTAGAATCGAAGAACTGGCAGACAGATGGCTGAAGACGGTGCAACACGATGGCCTATACTTTGAATGCTAGTCAGCTTTCGTCGTAAAGGTACGTATGAAGACATAAAGTGATCCAAATATTGCGAAACTTTCGACTCACTCTCTGTAGAATCGAAGAACTGGCAGACAGATGGCTGAAGACGGTGCAACACGATGGCCTATACTTTGAATGCTAGTCAGCTTTCGTCGTAAAGGTACGTATGAAGACATAAAGTGATCCAAATATTGCGAAACTTTCGACTCACTCTCTGTAGAATCGAAGAACTGGCAGACAGATGGCTGAAGACGGTGCAACACGATGGCCTATATTTTGAATGCTAGTCAGCTTTCGTCGTAAAGGTACCTATGAAGACATAAACTGATCCAAATATTGCAAAACTTTCGACTCACTCTCTGTAGAATCGAAGAACTGGCAGACAGATGGCTGAAGACGGTGCAACACGATGGCCTATACTTTGAATGCTAGTCAGCTTTCGTCGTAAAGGTACGTATGAAGACATAAAGTGATCCAAATATTGCAAAACTTTCGACTCACCCTCTGTAGAATCGAAGAACTGGCAGACAGATGGCTGAAGACGGTGCAACACGATGGCCTATACTTTGAATGCTAGTCAGCTTTCGTCGTAAAGGTACGTATGAAGACATAAAGTGATCCAAATATTGCGAAACTTTCGACTCACTCTCTGTAGAATCGAAGAACTGGCAGACAGATGGCTGAAGACGGTGCAACACGATGGCCTATACTTTGAATGCTAGTCAGCTTTCGTCGTAAAGGTACCTATGAAGACATAAACTGATCCAAATATTGCAAAACTTTCGACTCACCCTCTGTAGAATCGAAGAACTGGCAGACAGATGGCTAAAGACGGTGCAACACGATGGCCTATACTTTGAATGCTAGTCAGCTTTCGTCGTAAAGGTACGTATGAAGACATAAAGTGATCCAAATATTGCAAAACTTTCGACTCACCCTCTGTAGAATTGAAGAACTGGCAGACAGATGGCTAAAGACGGTGCAACACGATGGCCTATACTTTGAATGCTAGTCAGCTTTCGTCGTAAAGGTACGTATGAAGACATAAAGTGATCCAAATATTGCGAAACTTTCGACTCACTCTCTGTAGAACCGAAGAACTGGCAGACAGATGGCTGAAGACGGTGCAACACGATGGCCTATACTTTGAATGCTAGTCAGCTTTCGTCGTAAAGGTACCTATGAAGACATAAAGTGATCCAAATATTGCAAAACTTTCGACTCACCCTCTGTAGAATCGAAGAACTGGCAGACAGATGGCTAAAGACGGTGCAACACGATGGCCTATACTTTGAATGTTAGTCAGCTTTCGTCGTAAAGGTACGTATGAAGACATAAAGTGATCCAAATATTGCGAAACTTTCGACTCACTCTCTGTAGAATCGAAGAACTGGCAGACAGATGGCTGAAGACGGTGCAACACGATGGCCTATACTTTGAATGCTAGTCAGCTTTCGTCGTAAAGGTACGTATGAAGACATAAAGTGATTCAAATATTGCAAAACTTTCGACTCACCCTCTGTATAATAACAAAAATTAATACCGGCACGCCTTTTTGATGTTCCAATGACGTTAAGAAGTCAGGCCGCCTTTCCCTATGGAACACAGTTATTCGAAAATTGTATCAGCATTTTGTTTACTGCAATTTGCATAATTCTGCAACCTCATACATATTGAATTGTGTATGCTGTCGTAGATTTATTCCCCATTTTTTTTAATTTTCAAAGATTGAATTTTTTTCATACTTCAATTTAAGCATGACACACACATCTACGTTTCTCGGCGCCTAAAGATTTTCGCAAACACACTTCAAACCGACATTCAGAAAAAACATATACGCATTCTACGTGTATACAAAAAAAAAAAAAAAAAAAAAAAAAAGAGACGCGCTTCAAAAAAGAAACGACGAGAAAAACGTGAAAGAATATTAATCTGTTAAATTCCTAATCCAGACTCTAACAGGGCAAGTTAATCTTAAACAAAGAGCTAAGTGAAAAAAATATTTTTTTCCCCTTCGCTTGGAAGCAAATACACATTATGACTTAGTTTCTTAGTGCGGAGATGTTTTTCGGGATACCGGGAGAGGGGAGGGATAAATTTAATTATTTAGGAGCAGATAAAGCATAACGCCCTAATATGCATGAATCTTCTTTTTTGCTTGATCAGAAACAAGCAAGCGAAAAAACTATGCTTTACGTACCTAGAACTAAAGAAATAAAAAAGAAAAGTTTTTAATTAGAAGACACAAGGAATTTGTGAAACGAAACTTTTACTAAAAGCAACGCTGGATCTTCTGAAAGTAATCAAAATAACTTACGGTCAAATAGAGAGAAGACTTGAAGCTAAGCCAAATTAATTATTGTTTAAACTTTTTTTCTGTCATCATGAGAAAAGGTCTTGCAAATATGACTTAGAAGAAGAATATATTTTTTATTCTGGCGGGAACGAAAAGGATTTATTATGTAATCTTTTGAAGATGTTTGTGATATGAAGCAACATTAATCTAATTTAGTGAGAAAAACTATAATAACGGAGGCTTGCCGTGCAAAGAAGAAAAAAATACATCGCCTGTGCTTTATTTTTTATGGTACTTTGAATAACAAGATCACCAAATAAACATTTTATTTTACCCATGTAAAAAAAAAAGGCCCCGAGGTAAAATAAATAAAAAAATTCGAAAAAGTCTACAGGGTTAAGCAACGGAGGAAAGAATTTCGCTTTGAATTGTTTAAAAGACTGACACGATAAAAGTCTTGCGATCATAAAAATCTGCATTAGAATTTTTTTTAATTATGAAGAAATGTAGCTAATAAACATAGTGATGTAACTAATAATTCCTTTGTCGGCAAAAAGCGACTGTAAATGCTGTACAACGTAAAATATTAGTGGCGTGAATTCAAGGAAAATTTTTGAATAACGAGCAGCAAATTTGCTGGTAGGTGGCTTGCTTTTAACGAAACTTACGTTTTGAAAAGTTTCCGTTTCTAATAACGGAAACATTCAGTATTTTAATAGATTTTCCGTTGACACTGATGCCGATTTTTATTAGAGAAAAGTCAGTTTCAGGAATTTTCGGTTTTTATACAGAAATTTCTGTATTAGAAATGGAAACTTTTCGAAACGGGAATTTCGTTTTCATACAGATATATCCCGTATTTTCAAAAATTTAGATTTTCACTTTTTCAGCCTAGAAACTTTAGGTTAGACCCCGTCCGAATGACTAAACCTCCCCCTCCCCCATGTCACATTTGGTCCGGTTGTCAGGAACGCCTCCCCCCTCACCCCTTCCCTTGTAATCTCGGACGTACTTTATGGACGGACTCTAACCTAAAATTTCTAGACTGAAATTTCCGTTTCTAAAAGTTTGCGTTTCTAAAACAGACATTTCTGTATAAAAACCGAAAATTCCCGAAACTGACTTTTCTCTAATAAAAATCGGCATCAGTGTCAACGAAAAATCTATCAAAATACTGAATGTTTCCGTTATTAGAAACAAAAACTTTTCAAAACGTAAATTTCGTGAAAAGTGAGACACTTGCCGGCAAATTTGCTGCTCGTTATTCTCAGAAATTTTCTTTTAATTCACGCCACTAATAATTTACATCGTACAGCATTTACAGTCGCTTTTTACAGACAAAGGAGTTATTAGTTACAGCACTATGTTTATTATCTATATTTTATGTACTAACCTTTCTTCATAATTTAAAAAAAATTCTAATGCAGATTTTTATGATCACAAGACTTTCTTCGTGTCAGCGGCAAAATACCATCCACTATATTTTTGCCGCTGGACGTCCAACGGCAAAAATATAGTGGATGGCATTTCTTCGTTTTGTTTTCTCTTTTTTTCTTCTTTCAATAGTTAAAAAAAGGTATGCAATATTTCAAATTTCTGATGATATTTAGCTAAACCAGAATATTAATATTAAGTTCTCGTATTTGTACTACCAAATCTATCTTGCTTTGTAGATGGTATAGCCGGGAGTGTTGAAACCTTGAATGCATGCGTTCATTTGTAGATCTTTATTTCAGAATGATAAAAGTTCGGGTAGCATTTGGGAATAAATTAATGCTTAAATAATTAATATATTCTGAAACAAACGTGTAAATATATGGAAGATTCCTTTAAATAATTACATGTTTTCTTTCTGTTTCTCAACGGACTTCTAAAAGCAGTAGTCAAAAATAAAGGGGGTTGCGGGAATTAGGACGCACTTTTTAGGGAGGGGTGTCAACAATCGGACAAAATGTGACATGGAAGAGGGGGGGAATCTAAAAATAGTAAAAAATTACGGACGTACTTTATGGATGGCCCCTTACTTCACAATAATGAGGAAGTGGACCCGGGTGGTCATCACTACCCACGCGATCTATAGAGGGAGATTTCCTCGCAAAGTGAAAAAAAATCGAGGCAAGATATTTCCTTTCCAAAGTGAAAGAATTCCTTTCTCGCCACCAGTGGAGTTCCAACTACAGAAGGTTGGTACGGGAGAACGAAACGCTACTTACTAATCAAGCAAGACATTTTTCACACGATCAGATACAAACTACCCCATGGCTTTTTTTTTTTTTGTGTGTGCTGTTTTTTGTGATTTTTTTAGCATTCTTCAATTAGGTCAACGATGGAAAATATCTTTGCACACGATATTTTTTGTAAATATCTTTTGGGAATCTGGAAGTATTTTTCCTTGTTCTGGAGTACTTACTATACAGTGCAAATTAATTAGACAAAGTAAAAAATCACTCTTTTTTCCAAAACTATGCCTTTATATCATTCTATGCCTTGATATACACTGATTAGTATGAAGTATGTCCTCCTTTAGCAGAAATGACCTCTTGAATTCGTTTTGGCATTGACTCCACTAATTGAGTGCACATATTTTTGACTTCAAAATCGTGGAATCACACTTTTATAGCATTCGTTATCATGCGTTCTTAGGTTGTACAGTCCATTTTACCTAAACGTCTCTTCAAAATATTCCAGAAGTTTTCTATGGGATTTAAGTCTGGTGAATTTCCAGGCCAATCAAGCAAATGAATTTGATTTTCCAGCATGGAATTCTTGACCAATTTCGAATTGTGGCATGGGGCCAAGTCCTGTTGAAATGTCCCGTCAAAAGTTTGCAAGAACGGAACAATCCTACGTTGTAATATTTCTACGTACTTGGCTGAATTCATCATACCTTGAACAGGAACTAAGCTTTCAGTGCCATTTGATGTGAAAAAACCCCAAAACATCTGTTTCAGAGGGTGTTTTACAGTTTGTTTGACATGTTCAGGTCTTAAGGGTTCACAGTTGCTTCGTCTAACATTTGATTGGTAACCCTGCACAAATAAATGAGTTTCATCACTGAAAATTACCTTTTTCCAGTCGTCAGCAGTCCATGATTTATATTTTTTGGTCCATGCTAAATGTTTTATCTTCATTTTCGCATTCAAATATTGTTTTTTCGTTGGTCTTCTTGCCTTTCGGCCAACTTCCAGAAGTCTATGGCGTACAGTTGAATCATTAACATCACAACCACTTGCCAACGAATCTCTTTGAAAGTCGATGCTTGTTTTTTTTTTGGATTCATTTTACTATTTCTGATTAGATATTTATCGGTTCATGGAGTTGTTTTTCGTTTTCTTCAACATTTACCTCTCCTTTTTGGAGACGATGATCCAGATGCATTGTATTGCGTAAGCAGTCTTGGTACACTTGATTTGCCTACACCAACTGCAGAAGCGATTCTCTCACTGTCATAGAAGTGTGATCTTTCAGAGCAATTATTTTTGCTGGCTTCCTTGGGGAAATATCCATTTTTCAATACACGAAAGCAACATGTACTCACACAGAGCAAAAACTAAAATCCACCTATCACACACGAAAGCACACAACTGAAACTGAAGTGCCTATTTCCTGTTTAAAACCGGTCAAACCACATTCTTACTATCAAGTTCTAACAGTCACACCACCTCACAGCTGATAAAACCGGTTTACGTGGGTTTCCGACATCAACTGGCGATCACATTACAATTCTGAGAATAAAATAGCTTGTCCCAATTAATTTGCACGTTATAGTATCGTTGTTCTTGTACTTTGCTCAAGAGTGCCACATGAGTGTCTCGCTAAAGTCTGTTCATAGTCTGTAATGTTTAAAGCCACATAACGTGTAGCATTTCTTTGTTGTTGTCGGTTCGTTAATTGCCTCTGAAACTCTCCAGCGCAGAGTTATTTCCTTTATTCGGGGATCATATTATGTGCCTCTGCAATATGAACACATTTCTCACGCGCTGAGATTCAGCTTCAATATGTTGCGGCGTCATATTACTTCGACGATTACGCAAACGTCGAATATTAGCATTTCTTTCAACTGCACACTGCATTTTTGTCTCTTTTTTTTTTTTTGGCATGCTCGGCATTGCGGCGGTTAACTTTTTGTATTTCGACTGCAGTGCGTTGTTGCCGCCTTGCTCAATCGTAATCGGCTTTACGGCGTTTATCTTCAATCTCTTCATCTAATGAAAGAGGTAACTTTCTTTTTCGACGCGGCATAGGCGACGTTTACAACAACAGTCAAGTTCGCGAAGGACAGTAACGTTCGTCCTTGCCTTACTCAGCGCCAGTACAGTAAAACATTTTGCAACCTACGACTGTGTGCTTCCATTTCTATCGCACCCTAAAAAACAAACAAAAAAACTAACTTCGAACGAAAGAAAAAAGATGTAAACAAAACATTAAACAGGAACGGTTACGGATAACACGGTTTGAACACCGGAATGTTCGTCTTCTTTCGTTAAACTCTCACTGTGTGCATCCACTTCCATGGCACACGAAAAAAAAAAAAAAACCCTCTAACTTCTACCGAAATAAAAAGATGTAAAAAAACAACAACATTAAACAGGAACAGTTACGGATAACACTGTTTAAACCCCGGAATATAAATGTTTGTCTTCTTCTGTTAAATAGCGTACGTAGTTGTTTGTTTATGGTTAGAAAGGGATCCACGTCGTCGCAAGTCTTGCCTTTTACATACATGTAGTAAGACTGTTTCACATTCTTGTTTAAGATGGTTCGACGTAAAAACTCTGTCCAATGATTCCAACGGTAAACACTTCTGTAGACATTTTCTTCGCAATTAATGAATTTCCCATTGATGAAAATTTGCACATCGATAAAATAAATTTAAATTATAGTATGGCATGCTTAATATTTGCTAAAAATTAACCATAACTGCATTAAAAATCAATATTTTTTTCCCTTTGGGTAAGGTTGCGACCTGCTAATAGATGGCGCGACCATCTATTAGCTGATGTCAAGCGAATGTTTGATGGCTATTTCGGAATTAGAAATCAGCATTACCTACAGCTCTGTTGACGATTTAAGCTAAATTATTGTCAGAACATTTAATCTAAGTAGCTAAAATCATTCCAGACTATCACATGAATAGACACAAATTTTCATTCCATTCCAAAAATTAATAAAATTATTGAAAAACAATATCAGCAGTACTGTGGGTACTGCTAATTTCTAATTCCAAAATAAGCCATCAAACATCTGTTTGTCCTCTGACGTCATCAACAGCGCCATCTATAAATAGGTCATGACATTACCCGCAGGAAAAAATTGAGTTTTAATATAATAGTGGTTAAATTTCAGGAAACGCTAAGTATGTCATGCTATAATTTAAACACATTTTTATCGATATGCAAATTTTCATCCTTGGAAATGCATTAATTTCGAGCAAAATGGGTACATAAGTTCTAATCAAAGGATGCATAGTGCAATAACGATACAGATAGAAGTAAAATTGTAGCAGCTTTCTTGATTGATCCGTCAAATCGTTCAACGCGTTTGATAATACACTATTTTTTAATACATGTATTATTCGGTTATTTCGATTTTTGTCATCCCCAGCTTATATTGTTGCAGATAATCGGCATTTTTTGCTATTTTCGGTGTACGATAAAACAGGAAATTTCTGTAATTCTCGGTGCATTGTGTGTGACTGCTCCGTTAGAGATTTTCACAAAATCGCATTCGGGAGTTTTGCTTATTTACGCAGCTGAGGAACCCGAGCAAAGCATGTCGTGTTCGTAAAACAGATTGAAGCCATGTATCATGGAGAGACCTTGTCGTGCCTAACTGACACGTGTACTTGGCAAAAGGGCAGCCAGCTTGCGTGGAAACTAAGTCTGTCGCTTGGCGGTCGATTAAATTAATGGCGGTGGACAAAGAGTTGAGGTGCTACGTCGATCGTGCCAGGTAGGCCGGCAGGAGGCGCTACTTGCTCCACGAAGTTCACAGCGTTGCCAATAAATCAAACACAAATGCATATTTCAAAAGGGCTCCCTGAGAGAGCTGCAAAGTTGCTCCGAATATTAAAGGCTTTTCGCAAAATCAATTCTAACTACAAAGGGCGTCGTAAAATAAGCGTAATCTGTATATATTTATCAGCTTTATTTGCATTTTTATTTGGAATTTTTACGTCGTGCAAAGACGACGGCGTTAGTGTCAATAAATCTTTCGATATGAGAAACCTAGATTTCGAGAAGAGTACTGAGTTTTACTTTTTTGTATTTGGCGTTTGTTTCTGAAAAAAACAACAACTATATTTATAGCTGTCACAAAAATTTTATGATTAAAAAAATTCTAACAAGTGGTTTTCTAGAACTATTAAGCTGCCTCTTTTACTTAGTTTTTGAAGCGTAGCTGTTTGATATCGTGAATAAACTGTATTCCAAAAGATGGTCTTCCGGTTATTCTCAGCCATCACGGGACAAAGAAACTAGTGAAGTAAAGTACGTTCAAAGTGTTACGTGTTTCCTTCCGCTGCAGTTGCCGGCGGGTTTCCTTACGTTTGACATCGTGCCTTTCCGTGTGCCACTACACGATATAAATAGTTCCACAATGACATGCAAAACAGGGTCGGATTTTTGATGCCATAGGGGTGGATCAAGAAAGGGGGCACTAAGGGCGCGCGCGCCATTCCCTCAGGACCAATGGAAAGCTTTGATTTGTTTTGTTTTAATAACAAATTCAATAACTTTTCGTGAAAGAAAGTATTACTTAAAAGTATATTACTTTTCTTAATTAATTGGAAGAATTTATAGACATACTAAAAACACTTTTTCATTTTGAGGAAAAATATCAGAAGGGTCCCCGGTTATTCCCAAAACTTGCGCCCTCCCTCCCCCCTCACGAAAATCTTGGATCCGCCCCTGTGATGCCATGCACATAGGCGGATTTACGGAGGTGCCAGGGGTGCCTAGCACCCCGAAGGATTTGTGGGAAAAAAAGAAATAATATAACTATAAAAACATAAACATTACAAAAAGTGTGGATAATTTAAAAAAAAAAAAAAAAAAAAAAAAAGGAAAGTACCACAATATGTATTGCAAGGTATACGACAAAGTAAAAATAAATTATTATTATCATTATAAATATTATTATTATCATTATTATTAGACGTATAAGTGGCAGATTACGATAAAAATTTTAAAATGGCAGCATTTTATAAATTATTAATTGTTACATTTAATTATTATTTATTTAGGAGGATCCTTCTTCATAAACAGTTATTCTGTGCCTGGAGTTAACCTCAAAATGTTAAACGCAGAAATGAACGTAGCAAGACATGTCATGGAGAGCAAAAGCGAAGATAACCCTAAATCGATGGATTCAGCAAGTTCATTGAAAGATATAGTAAAAGCTCTAAATGAACATGTCACAGAAGAACTGTACCTCAATCTTTACAAGAGGATGTGCATAGCTTTAACGCTACCCTAAAATAGTGCCACATGTGAGCGTACATTGTATACTGGCGTACACCGGCCCATTTCGAGTACTACCGTCATCCAGAAATGCAACATACTTCTTCTCTCCGAGACTTGGTTGGCTAACAACGATAACATAGATATTCCGTGCTTCGAATGCAGCGTTAAATATCGAAGAGACATTAGTGTTGGTGGTGCAGCTATGTATCAGAAACGTGTCCAAGCGCATGTAGTAACCCCCACATAGACATTGTCTTTCGCCAAAGTTTAGGGTTACTAGCATACCCAGAGGTAAAATAGTTTCTGCTGAATAAACGATACCTAATGGCTAAACATTCCTATCGATTGTGTTGTACATATCTCCGAGTAATAAGATCGACAACATTACAGAATCCATTCAATTCGTACTTCTTTTCTACACATTATAACGAAGTGAATTTCTCCGTCATTTCTGGTCTACGCCGGGATTCGAACCCGAGTCCGCTTATTCCGGAATAAGTTGCTCTACCAATTAAGCTACGCGGACATTGATTCTAATTGCTATCTGCCTTTATGTCGTGTGCGTCCTTCTGGCAGGTACGTCACATCTCCTGGTACGTTACATCATCTCCCCCTTATTTTTTTTTTTTTATTTTTTTTTTTTTCGAAGTGCTGGAGAAAGGATTCTCTTATTTTTCCTATCTCGCGGTGTGGAAATAACATCACACCAATGCGAGATTTTGAACGGTCGGGTCATCCGGATAGTTCGGGCGCCATTACAACGAATTGAATTTCTCCGTCATTTCTGGTCTACGCCGGGATTCGAACCCGAGGCCGCTTATTCCGGAACAAGTTGCTCTACCAATTAAGCTACGCGGACATTGATTCTAATTGCTATCTGCCTTTATGTCGTGTGCGTCCTTCTGGCAGGTACGTCACATCTCCTGGTACGTTACAACATATAAGGGATCTGTTATAGGAGAAGCTCCAAAACTTATCACTTGATGCCAGTAATATCCAGAGATTTCAATATTAACTTTGCTAAATCAGAATCCAAACCCTTTGTCAAATTTCTAAATGAAGGGTTTGGTCTGACATCCACTCTCGATTTCAATGTTTCTATGACAAAGGGGACTACTACAATCAATGCTGTTCTCTGGAAAACCCGGGTAGTCTCGAGTCACAAGTTCACATATTGTTACGTGCATAATTAATTCATTTTTTTCTTGTCAAGTACGAAAAGTCATCTTATGAGCATTGCTGGTGGTTTGGTAAACAACGAGCTGTTTCGCTATCAAGAGATTGTATTTTTCACAAAGGCGAGTGCCTTTCTTTTCTCTTAGTGTGGGGAAACTTTTCAAGAAGAGAACTTCGACCTGAATCGGTCACGTGATGACACCACGTGTGCATCTCAGGGGAAACAACGAGTTTAGAGTTAGTGTGCTTATGATAGTGAAAGAAGGCACTGGTATTTCGGTGACAGGCGTTGCCATTATGCGCGTGAAAAAGTAGAGTTCCTCTCTGTGTGGTGAAGTACTAACTGGGGTTACGCTTTTGCCATATGTAAGGTAACGAGATAATTTAGGTAAGGAGAAAGATTTGAACAAATCGAGCAACACACTACTATATTCGGTTTTTACGCTTCCAACCGTAGGTTGAAGAAGCGTATATGCTCGAGCTTTGTCCGTCCGTTCGTCTGTCCGCCCGATAACTCGCGTAAAAATGGTTCGATTTCGATGAAATTTTAGTACATGATAGGGGATTACCTGGGGACGAACCATATTAAAAATGGGTGAAGTGGGGTCAAAGGTCAGGACTTAGGAACGGGATGGATTCCATTGCCCTTATGCGTCACAACTTGCGTAAATATGGTTCGATTTCGATGAAATTTTAGTATGTGGTAGGGGACCACCTGGGGACGAACCCTATTGAGAATGGGTGAATTGGGGTCAAAGATCAGGACATACTAGCGGGATGCATTCCATTTCCCTTATCCGTCATAACTTAAGTAAACATGGTTCGATTTCGATGAAATTTTAGTGAAGTGGGTCAAAGGTCAGGACATAGGAGCGGGATGCATTCCATTTCCCTTATGCGTCATATAACTTGCGTAGAAATGGTTCGATTTCGATGAAATTTTAATATGTGGTAGGGGACCATCTGGGGACGAACCCTATTGAAAATGGGTGGAATGGGGTCAAAGGTCAGGACATAGGATCGGGATCCATTCCATTGCTCCTACGCGTTATATCTTACGTAAAAATGCTTCAATTGAGACAAAACTTTCATGTTGTTCCGGAAGTATACTTTACCGGTTCTGTTGAATATCATCGAAATGGGGTCAAAGGTCGGGTCATAGGAGCGAGATTTATTCTGCAGCCATTATCCTCATAACTTGAGTAATGCTTTCTGGTATCTTGGAAAGCGTATCATAATCAATGCATTGCATGATTTTACTAACTTGTCTGTATAATATTCCAGTTTTAAAAATTAAAAAGAAAAAGAGCTTAAGAAATATCGTATAAGCCAAGTTGTATTAAGGGACGGGGGTAATCGCGGTTTAAGTAGTAGCAATCTATTTGATGAATTTAAAATATTTTGTAATATTTTTTGCAATGATGATAATTTATCGTATGCAATATTACAATGTTTAAACATGACTTCTGTTGATGTCTTAAGAGCCCGTGTCCTCTTCAATCTTGATGGGTGGTTCGGGCAGCTATGGTCATTTGGCAGCCATGGTCGTTTGCATGCACGGGCATTAGCCTAATCCCAATTCCTTCTCAACAGTTAATCTAATAATGTATTAGTATATCTTTATTCGTCCTTTATCCCTTCGCTTTATTTCCAGGGTTTATTGAATGCTCGAAGACATGGGAGATCACGTGTGATCTTGCCGTTTATTTTCCCTTTAAACCAAACTGCTTTCTTAACAGTGAGTTTGATGTGTGTGTGAAGAGCAGAAAGAAATCCTACCAGTTTCGCCCTTCTAACGCGGCTAAATAACAAGCCAATCCAACGTGTAAAAATTAATAAAAAAAACATTGCCTTTTTGTCCTGTCTTTGTCCAAGCTTTTGCTTTTCAATGGTAAACAATAGAGTGCAAAGAAAAAAGTGAGAACCCGCATGCTTGTCTTATGATCTTTCCTTCTCACTATCGTGAAGAAAAATAAGTATAAATAAATAAATAGCATGCAAATAGCTTCTACCTGTCCGTTGAACCATTTCACTAGATTCTCCATTGGAAATCAGTCTAAAGCAGGTAGAAAGAAGGAGACTTTGCCTGTTCGTCCGTTCCCATTCTACACACATTTCCTGTACAATAAAGCTAGCATGCGAAGGAAAAGTGACAATTTGTCTCTTCAGTTAACTATCTTCTGCCCGATTTTTCCCTAAAAAGTCCCTCCGACCCGTGAAGAAATGAAAAACTCGTGTGTTCGTTGAACCTTTTCTTTCCTTTTTTCTCTCAGTTTCCCCACGAAAAGTCAACCTAACGTCAGAAGAAAACGAGTTTCGGTTGCTCTTTCCTCATTCTGAACACTGGCGACATCAGCAGCTCAGAACTGGGGGACAGGCTATTAATGGGCTAAGTATCGTAGGGGGGAATGTTGAAGTGCTTCACAGGTATTTTGCTAAAAATCCGTGTATAGAGATTATTTTACCCGACGCTGATGATAAATCCACTAAAAAGAAAAAAAAAGTTTTAATCTACTTACCCTTTGTTAAGTGGTATTTATTCAATACACTTATAGAGAATGTTTACACATTTTAGAACGTTTTTAGTAAGAAACTACAGAAAATATAAGAAGTTTAAAGAATTTAAAAACTGGCAACGGCGTGGGAGATGAACACGAAAGAAACATCTGCTGCAGTTAAATATCGTCTGCTAAGGAAACACATAAACAAGCTGTGTATAAAATGTTATGCTTTTGCTCTTTCCGAAGAGAAATATTCGTATTCTGTAATAAAAAAACGCTATGAAAGTCATGGAATGTAAAATAAGCAATATTATTAATAACAGAGGTAAAAATCGTCAAGCATTGCTTTTAACAGAAACAAGTTAGTAAAATCATGCAATACATTGATCATGATTCGCTTTCCAACATACCAGAAATCATTACTCCAGTTATGAAGATAATGGCTGTGGAATACATCTCGCTCCTGTGCCATGACCTCTGATCCCATTTCGAAGATATTCAACACAACCGGTTCAGTATACCTCCGGAACAACATGCTAAAGTTTTGTCACAACAGAAGCATTTTTAGTCAAGTTATGAGGATAATGGCTGTGGAATAAATCTCACTCCTGTGCCCTGACCTTTGACCCCATGTCGATGATATTCAACAGAAATGGTTCAGTATATATCCGGAACAACATACTAAAGTTTTATCGCAATAGGAACAGTTTAACGTAACTTATGACGCATAAGGGCGATGGAATGGATCCCGCTCCTATGTCCAGACCTTTGACCCAATGTCGCAAATTTTCCGCAGGGTTCGTCCCCAGTTGTCCTCTACCAAATACAAATTTTTCATCGAAATCGAACAATTTTTACGGGAGTTATCGTGCGGACAGACTGACAGACAGACAAAGCAGGCGCATATACGCTTCTTCAACCTACGGTTGGAAAGCGTTAAAAAGAACACTAAACGAACATTCAAAGAAGATACGTACTTTTACGACACTTTCAAAAGCAAGGTCTCGGGTCTTAAAAGACAGTCCACCGATCCAAAGAGCAAACGCTGAGTTGTTAAAAATCTCTGGATCAACTGTAAACAAGGTAATAAACAGAGATTTGAATAAAAAAAAAATGTTCACCGCCTTTTGCCTAGGCACGAGGTTGAGCGCAGAACACGGTTTAGACTTCTTTATGAAAAACTCGTAGCCGGAGACAGTTGGGGATTTATTGTGACTATTGATGAAGTACGAATATACCTAAACGATGGTAACAAAAAACGGTCGATTTACTGTCGCAAAAGATCAGAAAAATACTTATAATATTGGTTCCAAGAATCCAAAGAAAGTTTCGGTAAAGGGTTCACGGTTACTGTTGGCATCTCATACAATGGGAAACAAAAGTTAAGAAATGTTGAAAAGAATGATATAATCAATCCTATGTATTACCAAAATAATGTTTGAACTCCTATGTAATCAGTGATGCATTCAGACATCTTCTCGGGCGTACTTAACCCCACGAAAATCCCCCCCCCCCGTCAGTTTTTGGGCGACCTTCTCTTATAATCACTCCGGACAAAAAATTACGGAATGCTGTCATCCGGAGAAACAGTTGGAAACTTGTCAGGCAGAGAAAAATGCGTGCATATAATGGAATGGAAATTATTGTATGCTACTTGTTACTTTTTCAGCCTTGTAAGACGTGCATGCCTAATCAGTTTTATTGTTGCTTACAGGTAGTACCATGGGTATAAAAGGTGACGTAACAGAGTGGCAAAAGGGAGCTATTGTCTTTGGTCGTAAACATAGTCATTCACTGAGGGAGGTGGCGGAGTTCGTTGGCGTGTCCAAGTCCACAGTCGGTAGTGTTCATTTAGCGTGGAAGGAGTCGGCAAGTGTTCACGTCGGAGCAGCTGCGGCAGAAAAACCATCATGAGCAACCGTGATCGTCGACGTCTGGGGCGATTACCAACCGCAAAACGGTTCCAAACCCGGCAGGAATTGCTGCAAGAGTACAATGCGGGACCCAGTCAGACTGTTTCCGAACGAACACTTCGACGAGAACTGCATGGTGTAGGAGTATTCAGTCGTGTAGCTAGGGTACGCCCCAAGCTGTCTGCCATACACAAGAAAAAGCGGCTGGAATGGTCGAGGGAACACCGATACTGGACCACAGAAGAGTGGCGACGCATCATCTGGTCGGACGAATCCAGGTTCTGCCTGTATTCCAATGATGGTCGATCCAGGGTCATGTGGAAGGTCGGAGAAGCCTTCAACGCAGAGTGTGTGCAAATGGCTGTACAGAAGGGGGTGGAAGTGTCATGTTTTGGGGGTGTATATCCAGTGCTGGGGTGGGTCCCTTACTTCACGTGTCTAATGGCATGAAAGCGGTGGACTACGTGAAACTGTTGGATAACTAGGTGTTGCCATATGTCCAGTTCCTCCAATATGTCGCCATTCCAGATCCACGTTATCAAGACAACTGCTGTCACGTGCCTACCCAGCAGGACGCACACGACATAAAGGCAGATAGCAGCGATACGAACGTCCGCGTAGCTCAATTGGTAGAGTGACTTATTCCGGAATGAGGGGAACCGGGTTCGAGCCCCGGCGTGGACCAAAAATGACAGAGAAATTTACTTCGTTATACTGCACTGTCCACCGAACATGAGGTCGACGTCCCACATCTCACCTGACCCGCCAATTCGCCTGATCTCAATGTTATAGAGAAAATTGGTTGGTTGGTTGGTTGGTGGATTTTATTGGCGCCAGGGCCAGGTTTGGCCAAAGAGCGCCAGACAAAGAACTATCAGCCACAGATTTTTAAAAACGTGGAAAATGATTCAGAGCAGACAGGCTTGGTAAAAGTTGAAAAAGAGTATGATGAAAGCTGTGAAGACAAGGTAGTTAATTAGGTTTATATAAAAATTTATTAATTTACTATTAGAATTACATACACATATATATATATATATATATACATATATATATATATATATATATATATATATATATATATATATATATATATACACATACACACATATATATATATATATTTTTTTTTTTTTTTTTTTAAACACAACTACACAAAGGATGAGTCACTCTCCTCCCCCCACACTCCTCTGCAATGCTGGCAGAGGGCGGGGACGAACTGTCACTCTCCTCCCCCCATGTTCCTCTGCAATGTTGTTTGAGGCTGGGGACGAACTGTCACTCTCCTCCCCCTATGTTCCTCTATAATGTTGGTTGAGGGTGGGGACCTCGCTGAGGCCGAGACAGTTGGATGGACACTGCACGCCTTTGCGGATTGAGGGCCGGGTCTTCCGCACGTGCAGGCTTTCGGATGGAAACTGGAAGAGACGGTCGGCTGCAAAAGAGAAGGCCCAGAATCAGGTAGTCGAAAAATCTCGAGCTCGGGGAAAAACACCTGTGTCGCTTGGTCAGCTGTAGATCGCTTGGCAAGGGCGGCGAGAGCTACAGGGCGCGGCACAAAGGGCTGCACGGGTTGTGGCAGAGACTGAACTACTGCGGCAAAAGTGCGCTGTCGGTTAGTGGGTATACCCAACTTGGCCTTGGCAGCAGGGTACGAGAGGCCTTCCAGGGTCTTGAGGCGCTGGATCGCCATCTCGTCCTTCCATTTCATACAGTTGCGGGAGTAAGCTGCATGGGCCTCACCGCAGTTAACACAGCAGGCCGCAGAAGTGCAACCATCCCCGTCATGTTCACTGGAGCCACAATTTGCGCAACGAGCGGAACTCTTACAGAAACGTTGGGAATGCCCGTACCTCTGGCACCTGAAACAGCGCAGAGGACTGGGAATGTACGGGCGAACTCCACAGACCAAGTAGCCAGCCTTGATTTCGGTCGGAACTTTCGGGGAGTTAAAAGTCAAGATGACATTTTTTGACTTAATCAAAGAACCATCGCGCCGGAACATCATACGACGTGCAGCAATAACACCTTGATCTGCAAGTTCAGTCACCAATTCGTCTTCACTGCATGGCAAGAGATCAAACTCTGAAATAACACCCCGAGAGGTGTTAAGAAACGGGTGAGGTGTCACTTTTACAGGAATGCCTTGAAGACTAGTGAGGTGCAGAAAAGTGTTACTCTGAGAAACACTGCAAGTTTGGACAAGCAGGTCCCCAGAGCGAAGCTTCCTCACAGACTTCAAGGGGCCAACTGCAGCGTCCAAAGCTTTAGAAATGAAGAATGGAGATCTGGTGGACAGTCTCTCATTCGGATCGATAGATTCTACAACTAAGTGTGTAGCATGCGTATTCACAACAATCGAGGGGAGACGACGCTTCGGAGCGACTGGTACAGCTGCCGAAGAAGAGGTTCCACATTCTTGGTCCAGATCATGGTCTAAAGATCGTTTAAGGGTATGAGACTTGGTAGGTTGAGAAGACGAAGGAGAGTCGTTGTCAACGATCATTTGCTCAGGTGACTTGAATTTGGAGCGTTTGTTTTTGGGTTTACCCATGGAAAAAAGGAGAAGGATTCGTCTGCAGACTACTCCACCCACCACCGAGCCCTACAAGGGAGAACTGGAGGTCTGCAAGCCAAGAAAATGACGCTGGACACAGTTCTGGAGCTTATACGTTGCAGATATAGTCCGTTGGCTGTGATCACACGCACTCGGCGGACACTTCGGCCTCCGGGTACCGTCATGCCAACGCCTTTGGCATGATCCCACAGCCCCCGGGCTCACCCTGCCGTGCTATACGACAAAAAGCCGCTAAAGCCGTGTACACAACTTGGTACAAGACTTCTGACTAGAGGTGGGTTAGTCTCTAGCCTCCCGTTTACAGCGAAGCCGGGGTCGAAGAGGAGTGTTGGTACACAGGAGGCACTTATCCGGTCTCCTGCGACCTCAGCCGCCAGACAACCCATTTCCGCCTCACGGGTCTCCGCACGCGGCAAACATGCAGGTAGGTCTAGCACCCAAACCAGCTAAAAGGAAAAAAAGAAATCTAAAGAAGACAAATCCTGGAAGGGAACCTAAACGGAATCTCAGCAACCTACGAACTGAGCGGTTAATATAAAACAGTTAGTGGTGGAGGGTAACAAAACCACAAGACCGGGGTGTTAGTACATAACGTGGTAGCGATTAGGTAGAATACAACACGGGCAACTAGCCAGTGGAGAAAATAAAGAAAAACGAAAAAGCGAGACACAAGACCAGCTCGGGATCGTGGGGCCGCGACTCCCCAACAGCTGGATGAACAGCCGTCCCTGCAAACACCAACAGCACCGAAACAAAAAACAAGCGGTGGCATGACATCGGATGTTGACCAGTCACAAGGTCAGCTCGGGCCGTGGGGCCGCCGCTCCCCAAATAACTGGAAAACCAGTTATCCCCGTGCGGGGAGAGAGAAAATTGGGACATGCTTGAACGGGCCGTTAAGAAGAGGCAACAACACTCTCCCAATTTGACTGCTCTGAGAAACCAGTTGTTCACGACGTGGGGCAAACTGGACATTAATGTCATCCGCTCCCATATGAACAGCATGCCAAAGAAAAATGAGGCTGTGCTTCGAGCTCGTGGGGATTAACCAATAAAATAAGCATTCCGTAATTTTTTGTCCGGTGTGCTTATTTAGCCTACTTGTTTTCGTTTATGGCTAAATGTTTGGAGAAATTAATTAAAAACTTAATGAGGGAACATATTGTAATAATAATAATAAAAACACCCACATGGACTTCAATCTGAAATTTCTATCATCCTTCAATAAAACATTAAACTGTCCTCGCTGAAGGGGCAAATTTTCGAGCACTGACAACTCGGACTACTTCCGCAATAAAAATCTAATTCTACACAGAGAAGTTTGTACTGCAATACATCATAATATTTTGAAAGCTGTAATTCAGCTTCATTTTAGTCTTCTGGATGCCGAGCCGTTTTTTTAATTTATACGGTAAGCCTCAGTGTAGCAAACGTGACGTTAGTGCTTCCAATACAACAAAATATTTGCTACCTAATTTTTAACAATAGCAAATTATTAGAAATTGTTTCCATAAACAGTTTTTTTTCTGGCGATGGGTGGTTTACACTCTGTGACAAAAAAAAAAAAAATAAACTCGAGGCACCTCGAACTGGCATCCAAATGGTTAGTTTTTTTTTTTTTTCACTACTATGTGCCACTCTAAAAAATCTACAGGGGCTGAAACCAAACGCTAGAGGAATGGTTTAAACCATACGTTTTCAGGAAACACCAGGGGTCCATTACAAAAATATACATACAGGGGCAATACCTCATAAGTTCCCTTATGTAAAAACATTGTGTTATATCCTGGATGAAAGACAACTGTCGAAAAATGCATTTTAAAACGATCTCAGTAACGAACGAATTTTAACAGCAACTTAACAGAATTTTAACACCAATTTTTTAAAACTAGGCCTGGAATTTCAATCTTGCAGTCCATTACAAAAATATACATACATACATAGAGGGCAATACCTCATAAGTTCCCTTATGTAAAAAAATTCTGTTATATCCTGGATGATATATATGATGATATATATGGGGATATAAGGTCAGGTGATGCGTAACATCACAGCCTCTCCTTGACAAATGTCAACCCCGCCTTCTCGTGGTGCATCCTGTTCCCACTAAAGGGGCTCTGACGACCGCCAATAGCGGTATAACTATACCATCGGGATCAGAGGAAATTCTATCCCACACTCACCAACCCGCTTGGCCAGCGTGGTGAGTTATGGCCAAACCCCTCCAAAATGACTCCACAACTTAAATCTTGGCCCTCAGTCTCCGGCAGCTGGAATGTACCTGGCCAAGGCAGCGGCCAGTGCGACATGAAGGCAGAGGGTGTTAAGAATCCCCGGAGGACCGGACTAGGCTGCCATCTGATGCTGACCTTGGCTACGTACAACGGACGCTCCCTATCTTCTGATTCAAGGCTTCTTGAATTGGAAGAGGAACTACAAAGGATCAAGTGGGACATCGTGGGGCTAAGTGAGGTAAGAAGAAAAGAAGAAGATCTCATCGAACTGAAAAGTGGACATCTCTTCTACTATCGTGGGACAGATACTGGCAGAACTAGTGGTGTTGGATTTATAATAAACAAGAAACTGAAGGATAAAGTTGTAGAAGTTGAAAGTTCCTCTGACAGAGCTGCACGGCTTGTTATCCAACTCTCGAAAAGATACCAGGCTCAGATTATTCAAACTTATGCACCCACCACAAGTCATCCTGAAGAAGAAATTGAAGAATTTTATGAGGAAATTTGTCATCTAAATAATAAAGGTAAGCAGCACTTGAAAATAATTATGGGAGATTTCAATGCAAAAATAGGGCAACGGCAACAGAATGAAACTTCAGTAGGTAAATTCGGTCACGGCAACAGAAACCAGCGTGGAAATACTCTCGTTGAGTTTGCAGAGGCAGAAGGGTTTTTCATCTTGAACTCCTTCTTCAAGAAAAAGCCACACAGGAAATGGACATGGAGACATCCAAATGGGACGACAAGTGAAATTGATTTTATTATGTGTAACAAAAAATTCGTCATAGAAGACTGCAGTGTGCTAAACAAGTTCAACACAGGTAGTGACCATAGATTGGTGAGATGTAAGATGCACCTCAACACTAAACTTGAACGTGGCAAGCTCATAAGACAAACAAAATGTATTGACATAACCAACCTTAAAAAACACCATAATACCTTCAAGTTGGAACTGAAGAACAGGTTCTCTGCTTTAGAAGGCCTAACATCGGAAGATGTGGACATCTCTGAAGTTAACAGAAAAGTAACCAAAGCTCTTATGGAAACAGCAACAAAATTAGCTGGGTATAAGAACAAGTTGCATGTAAATAAATTATCCGGAAAAACGAAAATGTTGATGCAAAAAAGAAGAGAGATGAGGACAACTAAAGAAGATGTGACTTCCAAAGTGGAATATATAGAGCTATGCAAGACAGTACGAAAAAGTATCACTGAAGACGTAAGAAAATTCAACTGTGAACTAGTGAGGAAAGCAATTGAAAACAACCAAAGCCTAAAGATAGCAAAGGGACATCTCAGTAAGAGAAGAAAACAGATTATGGCACTGAGAAAAGAAGATGGTTCTGTAACAAGAAATAGAGGCGAAATTTTGACAAGAGTGAAAGATTTCTACTCCAAATTATATGAAAGGGATGATACATGCACTCCAGACATCATGAAAGATACCAGTACCAGAGTTCCTCCAGTCCTTCCAGCAGAAGTTGCACATGCAATCAAGAACATGAAGCGGGGGAAAGCTCCAGGAGAAGATGGAATTACTGTAGACATCATACAAGAAGCAAGTGGAGAAATCGAAACAGTACTCGCCCAAATTTTCACTCGATGCCTTAATGAAGGAAAGATTCCTGAGGATTGGAACACCACTACAATAATCCTGCTACATAAGAAAGGTGACATTGAGGATCTCGGAAACTACAGACCTATCAGCCTCCTATCAGTAGTTTATAAAATCTTCACTAAAGTTCTTTCACACCGCTTGAAGGTAACACTGGACATGGCTCAACCGAGAGAACAAGCTGTATTCAGGAGTGGCTACAGCACAATAGATCATATCCATGTGCTGAGAGAACTAATTGAAAGAGCGAGGGAATATGAACTTCCATTGTGCATGGCTTTTATCGATTATGAAAAAGCCTTTGATTCGGTGAAACCATCAGCAGTTACAATGGCTCTGAAAACCTGCGGTATTGAAGATGCATACATTAATATTATTAATAACATCTATGAAAATGCAAGTGCAAAGATTAGGCTGTTTGAAAATACAACACACATAAAAATTGGAAAGGGAGTGAGACAAGGTGACACCATATCTCCGAAGCTCTTTAATGCCACATTGGAGGGTGTTTTTCAGTCACTGAGCTGGGAAAACAAGGGGATAAAGATTAATGGAGATTATCTAACCCACCTTCGTTTTGCTGATGACGTAGTCATTTTTGCAGCTAGCCCATCAGAGCTGCAGAGTATGATCCAGGAACTTGCTGACAAGAGTAAAGAAGTGGGATTAAAAATGAACTTTCAGAAGACAAAGGTGATGTTCAATGCTTTTACAAGAAATGAAGATTTATCGATTGATGGAGAAAAGCTGGAGATAACAGATACGTACGTTTATCTTGGACAGCAGATATCAAGTGAGGGTCACATTGATGAAGAAATTAATCGGCGTACAAAACTTGCCTGGAGAGCTTTTGGAAGGAACAGCATAATTTTCAAGAGCAATATGCCATTATGTCTTAAAAGAAAAGTGTTTGATCAATGCATCCTTCCAGTGCTTACGTATGGTGCAGAGACGTGGACCTTAACTAAAAGAGACATACAAAGGCTGCAGACAACTCAAAAAAGCATGGAGAGGTGCATACTTGGTGTAACCAGGAGAGATAAGAAGAGGAACTCGTGGATCCGAAAAATGACAAGAGTGGAAGACATCATGATCAGAGTTAAATCCCTGAAATGGCAATGGGCTGGACATACTGCCAGAAGGACAGATCATCGATGGACAGCCGAAATTTTAGATTGGATTCCAAGGGACAGGAAAAGACCCAGAAGAAGACCACATGGGAGATGGGTGGATTAAATTCGAAAGTATGCAGGGGTGACATGGAGGAGACTGGCACAAGACAGACCGTTGTGGAGGAAACTTGGGGAGACCTTCGTCCAGCAGTGGATTGATAATGGTTGACAATGATGATGATGATGATGATATATGTGTATTGTGATTATATGTATTACAGTCCATAATGACAACTGCCGAAAAATGCATTTTAAAACGATCTCGGTAACGAACGAATTTTAACAGCAATTTAACAGAATTTTAACAGCAATTTAACAGAATTTTAACAGCAATTTAACAGAATTTTAACAGCAATTTTTTAAAACTAGGTCAGGAATTTCAATCTTGTGGTCCATTAGGAAAATATATTGATACATACATACTCATAGGGCAATACCTCATAAGTTCCTTTATGTAAAAAAAATTCTGTTATATCCAGATGAAAGACAACTGTCGAAAAATGAATTTTAAAACGATCTCAGTAATGAACGAATTTTAACAGCAATTTAACAGTAAAATAATTTTTTAAATCCGCTCATGATTGAATGTAGCATTAAAACCACGGTCAAAACGGGGTGTTGTACCGGATAACTTTTTTCTATGAAAAATTTGGTTTTGACAAAACCATGAGCCTCTCGAAAACCCTAGTTTCGACTTAATCATCGTGAAGATTATTCTGAGAGCTGAAATGTGTGCACATGCCACATAACAATTTTCTTGTGCAGTTAATTTTCAGATTTATTTGGTCACTGATCACCTACTGTGTACTCAGTTATAAAATAAATACGTATTGGTAAGATGCATACATTAATATTATTAATAACATCTATGAAAATGCAAGTGCAAAGATTCGGCTGTTTGAAAATACAACACACATAAAAATTGGAAAAGGAGTGAGATAAGGTGACACCATATCTCTGAAGCTCTTTAATGCCACATTGGAAAATGTCTTTCAATCACTGAACTGGGAAAACAAAGGGATAAAGATTAATGGAGATTATCTAACTAACCTTCGTTTTGCTGATGATGTAGTCATTTTGCAACTACCCCATCAGAGCTGCAGAATATGATCCAGGAACTTGCCGACAAGATAGAGGAGTTTGACTAAAAATGAACTTCAGAAGACAAAAGTGATGTACAATGCTTTTACAAGAAATGAATATTTATCGATTGGTGGAGAGAAGCTGGAGAAAAAAGATACGTACGTTTATCTTGGACAGCAGATATCAAGTGAGGGTCACCTTGATGAAGAAATTAATCGGCGTACAAAACTTGTCAGGAGAGCTTTTGGAAGAAACAGCATAATTTTCAAGAGCAATATGCCATTATGTCTTAAAAGAAAAGTGTTTGATCAATGCATCCTTCCAGTGCTTACGTATGGTGCAGAGACGTGGACCTTAGCTAAAAGAGACATACAAAGGCTGCAGACAACTCAAAGCAGCATGGAGAGGTGCATACTTGGTGTAACCAGGAGAGATAAGAAGAGGAACTCGTGGATCGGAAAAATGACAATTGTGGAAGACATCATGATCAGAGTTAAATCCCTGAAATGGCAATGGGCTGGACATACTGCCAGAAGGACAGATCATCGATGGACAGCCGAAATTTTAGATTGGATTCCAAGGGGCAGGAAAAGACCCAGAAGAAAACCACATGGGAGATGGATGGGTGAAAGTCGAAAGTATGCGGGAGTGACATGGAGGAGACTGGCACAAGACAGACCGTTGTGGAGGAAACTTGGGGAGACCTTCGTCCAGCAGTGGATTGATAATGGTTGACAATGATGATGATGATGATGACCTCTACTTATATTATTGGTACCTCTTCTTTCGGTAGATCCGTAGTTTGATCAATATGAACCAGTTCTGTGGTAAATCATTGTTGCTTTTAAGATAGAAGTGGGAGGGACACTATTTTCTGAATATCTTTGCCCCCAAGAATCGCTTTGCCTCTTTGTAAATAAGGGTGTGGGGATGAAGTGCCATCACAATGGGTGCTAGCGTCGCCGTTAAAATTACAAAACGACGGTAGGGACTACCAATTACGCTGAGCTGCAAATCCAACGGCCTACGTCTCTGTAGTTAGCTTTTTCTTAATAACATTTGTAACAGTGTACTTTGGTCCGGCTGCACTTTCCTCGTATAAGTGCAGATAATTTTGCTATGTCTTTTTAAAGCAAACACCCAAATTATACGCTTTTCTTAGGGAAATAACTTTTCAGACAGATATAAAGCTCAAATGAAGTTACCGATTTTTATTCATAAGCTATAAAAAAATTATTCGCTCGAAAAAAAAATTTAGATTAAAAGATTACGAGAAAATGGGCCATTTCTCGAGTGGTCTACAAGGAAATGTTCCCGTATCTCGGTGGTTCAATCAGCCCCTGGGTAACACTGTAATGATTCGTTAATAATCGCACAGGCTTGTATTAAGGAGAGGGCATTTTTACCACTTCTAATGTTTAGGGGAAGGTGGGGGGATATTCTCCGACACAGCGTTATCTTACTAGCATCTTCAATATTTTAAACCTCCCCATGGTGTAATCCGTGGTGCATTACTGAATTAAAACAAAGGTATAACATTGTACATTTTTCAGTCACTTCTACGTATGTGTAGATTACTTGGAATTTGCATTTGCGATGTAAGAGCATAAGAAAATTTTTATACTCTAAAATTTATATACACTGCGTGGCCACTTTATTATGACCAGCTGATAGTTTTAAGCAAATGAGCTATGGCTGCACGCTGTTGCCGCCAGAGGGCGAGGCTAGTGTAAAAAGGGAAAGCTTAGTGCTTGCGACAGTAGTAGAATTGATTTTTGAGTGACGAGGTAAAAATGCGATTTGACGAACTTTCAACGTTAGATGATTGTAGGAGCTCCGAGCCATGGAGCGAGTATCACCGAAACCGCCGCATTCGTGAAATGTTCCAGAGCAGCTGTTGTTAAAGTGTTTAAAGACTGAACTGTCAGCCAAAAAACTGGGTCTCTACGTGCAACGTGTGGTCGTCATCGACTAGTGACTGCTCGGACGGAACGGAGAGTGTCCAGACTGGTAACAGACAACAGAAGGGCAACAGTGCAGCAAATCACAGACCATCTTAATCAAGGATTCTCTCAAATGATCTCTGCACGCACTGTTCGCCGTACACTGCATCGGATGGGATATGGCAGCCGAAGACCTGTTCGAACACCTTTGCTGTCTGCAGTTAACAAGAGATAACGTCTCCAGTTCGCACAGGAGCACTCCAGTTCGCATTGAGCAGTCGATAATTGGACACAAATTATGTGGTCCGATGAATCACGTTTTCAGTTGCACCATGCCGATGGCCGAGTGAGAATTTGGCGGAAACAGCACGAAAGAATGGACCCAAAATGCATTGCTACAACCTTTCAAGCTGGTGGAGGCAACGTTGTGGTTTGGGAATGTTTTCCTGGCATGCCTTGGGCCCTTTAATTCGTGCTGATCAACGTCTGACTGGCTCATCATATCTAAACATCGTTGCGGACCAAGTGCATCCTGTCATGTGGATGTTTTATCCCAATGGCGATGGCTACTTTCAACAAGATAATGCGTCCTGTCATAGTGCTCGTTTTGTACAGGATTGCTTTCAGGAACATGCAGGTGAGTTTACTTTGCTTAGGTGGCCCCCACAATCTCCAGATCTCAACCCCATTGAGAATTTGTGGGAAGAAGTTGAACGAGCCCCATCAGACAGCTAGATCCATAACCCTGCAATATCACACTCTTGGAAAGTGCAATTCATCCAGCATGGTCTCAGATTCCACAAACCACCTATCAACATCTCGTGGAGTCCATGCCACGAAGAATCGACGCAGTATTAAAGGCAAAAGGTGGCCCAACGAAGTACTGAGAGGGTGGTCATAATAAAGTGGCCACTCAGTGTATATATATATTAACGTATACTGTTTGTAAATAACAAAATTGTGATTATATGTATATCAGTCCACAAGTTCCAGCCTCAAAATTTGCATATGCACCCTCCCCCTCTCCCGAAAAAACTATCGGAATGCAACACTGCATGTTTAAAGAGGAAATACCATTCCATTATCCACATAGCGTTCAAAGATTAGAACTCCATTAGGATAAGGCTACCAGTCATACACCAAATCTACTACTCTATTTCTTGAAGAAATGAAAAAAGAGACGCGTGCAAATTCTATACCTTTTGCTCGTATTTCTTCAATGCCCCCTGATGTGCCACCAATGGACTATTGTGCCTTCGGACTGCTAAAAATACTGGTATCAAGTCTATATCTTTTGCTCATATTCCTTCAAAGTCCCCTGATGTGTCACCAATTGAGTATTGTGCCTTCGGACTGCTAAAAATACTGGTATCAAGTCTATACCTATTGCTCATATTCCTTCAAAGTCCCGCGATGTGTCACCAATGGAGTATTGTGCCTTCGGACTGCTAAAAAGACTGGTACCAAGTCTATAACTTTTGCTCATATTCCTTCAAAGTCCCGTGATGTGTAACCAATGGAGTATTGTGCCTTCGGACTGCTAAAAATACTGGTATCAAGTCTATACCTTTTGCTCATATTCCTTGAAAGTCCACTGATGTGTCACCAATGGAGTATTGTGCCTTCGGACTGCTAAAAAGACTGGTATGAAGTCCATAATTTTTGCTCATATTCCTTCAAAGTCCCGTGATGTGTCACCAATGGAGTATTGTGCCTTCGGACTGCTAAAAAGACTGGTATCAAGTCTATACCTTTTGCTCATATTCCTTCAAAATCCACTGATGTGTCGCCAGCGGACTATTTATTGTGCCTTCGGACTGCTAAAAAGAGAGTTTTCTAGACGCAGACCTAAAACAATGATTGGAGGATGGAAAGCAGTGGAAGAGGAGTGGCATAAAATACCACTACCAATTTTAAGAAATGCCCTGTTATCCTGGAAATCTAGATGTAGGTTCATAGTCCAGAGAAAGGGGCTATCAGATAGAACATTTAAGCAAGAAATAATTTTGTCATGAATGAAATACGGGATTACACCATATAATACAAATTTTGAAGATGGCAATCCGGTTTTGGTGTAAATATGACAAGGATGGTAAGTCAGATAATATCCGAAAACTTGAAAATTTTGTCGTCCTGATGGTTTTATTCAAATTAATGGGAAACTTGAGACTTGGTCGTTCTGGGTGGTGTAGTGGTTAGCATACCCGGGCGCTATTTGGGAGACGCGGGTTTTATTCCCGCTCCAGGACGACGAAATTTTCAAATTTTTGGATATTATCTGACTTACCTTGCTTGTCATATTTACACCAAAAAACGGATTGTCATCTTCGAAATAATTTTATTTTAAACATTAATTATATTGCTGAAAAATCGTTCTAAAAATGCATGAACAACCTCTATAGCACCGGAACCAAATCCTTTAGCAAGCTACTATTTCTTCGCACAATTCTGTCTTACGTCTTTTTTCTAACGTTTGCTGTCATAAGGCTGTTTATGAATTTTAGTGGGTGACCTAAGATGCAGTACGTCTTTCTCTCTTGAAAATCTTCTTAAACTATAATTACGAAAATGGTGTCTTTCTAATACTCTCTTAGATATTCGCTCGAAGGACTCCCCTTCATTTTACAGGATAGTATAACGCTAAATTTTACAAAAAACATTCATTTTACATAACAAAATGTTTGCGAATTCGATAAATATACACATGTATCCAAATCGCCTGAAATGTTAGCTGGTTGCACTCGCCATGTTTCATAACGGTTGAAACTTTGGTGGGGGGAGGGGGAGGTGGTATAACGTACAAGTTTGTCTGCGGCGAGCATCGAATCCCAGTCCTCTCACTCCGGAGCAAGTCGCTCTCCTAACTGAGCTATACGAACATGTTGCCTCACTGTTACCTGCCTTTATCTCATGTGCGTCCTGCGGGGCAGGCACGTCACATCTCCGCCCCCCGAAAGTGGGCCGGGAGCATGTGTCGCTGTAGGCAGTCCTCCCATGGAAGAACGTGCATTTGAGAAATCCCAGACAATTTGGTGTGTGGAACGTATCGTAACATCACACTAATATTTCTTTTTTCTCCCAATTATTGAAGAAGGGATTCTCATTTTTCCTGTCTCGCCGTGTGGAAAGAACAACACATCTTTGCGATAAACTTAACAGACGGCTCATCCTGGAAATTTGGGCAAAAATATAAAGTACAAGTCTGCCCGGCGCGGACAAACTTGTACGGGCTCGAAGAAAAGTTCGGCGGCTGAACCCGTAGCATTGCGCCTGGTTCTAAACACCTCTATCTTAACGGATATACCAACATGCGCAAAAAATACATACCTGTTTTACCTTTGAATCCTTTTTTCTCATATTCCTTAAGAGGGGTTAATCAAACGAGCGAACATAAAAGATCTTATGTGTCCTGCTATCCTGTTCTGCACACTTCCAACAGAACAGGCAACATAAAATGTAAATATATGGAGGAAACCTGACTCTTCTTAAAAGTTTTTCTCCTTACTTCTCCCACAATATGTAATTCAACGTCTGCAGAAAGAGTAAAACGTTCCGCCAGTTCGTTTCTGTCCAAAGGATTTTCTCTGGATCATTAAGTGCTCACCGCAAGCGGTGACGGCGATAAAAAGCTGTGAAAACAGGCAAACGAATAAGTCTGCAGCTGCGGAGACCCATATCCAAGAGAGCACAATAAAATGGGTGTTCGGACACATCGCGCATTTCACCACAATTGAAATTATGGGTAATGACAGCCACTTCAGCCCTCCTGTTGCTGCGAGAAAGACGAGAGAGCATGCGTTGACCTCTGGCAACAATGAGGCGTGGTATCCACGTCTTGTCGACAGCTCGAAGTGTCTCACCTGTTTTGGACCATCTTTAATAGGTACTAATTAAAGATGCTCTGACCAAGGCGTCTTGCCGTAGCGATCTGGCTTTTGTCTAAATCAGATAAATCCCTTTGCTTTTCCAATGTTGAGACGAAACGAAATACCGACTGACAGAGCTCCGATCCAGGTATTATAAATATCATTTGCAACCTTGGCACGCGAGTTTATTTGCATAACGCAGAGGTGGTTTAAATGTTTTGGCTGATCGGTGTATACCGGAGGTCATTACTATCGCCATGAATGTACAGTTTATTGACAAAAATCACCGGACACCTAGAAGAGAAACACAACATAGCATTTATTGACATACATTAGTACGGTGTCGATCAACCTTTGGCCTTAATGCATGCACTGACCTTTCGAGACATGCTTTCGACAAGGTTTTGGAACACAGCGATAGGTATGCGCTTCCATTCAGTACATAATGCTTCCACTAACTGTTGCTTAGTAGTAAATCTTGGTTCCAAACATCTTATGCGGCGCTATAATTCATCCCATAGGTGCTATATGGGGTTAAGATCAGGGCTCTGTGCTGGCCAGTCCACACACGATACGGAATTATCGTCGAACCACGCCGTAAAAGTCCTTGCCTTCATGGCTCGGTGCATTATCCTACTGGTACCAACAAGACTCGGTTCCATAGTATTCCCACAGAGTTGGTACTGCATAATTGTCAAGAATATCGAGGTTGAAATGCTGGTTAACAGGTTCGTCCACGATAACCAATGGGCCGGGACCATACCACGAAAAACACCCCCACACGAGTACACTGCCAGTTCCAAACTTGACCGTAGGAACAATACACTGTGGTAAACAGCGTTCCCCGGCTGCCGCCATACCCACACACGGCCATCAGACTGATGGATCGTGTATCTGGATTCATCAGTCCATACGACCAGTTTCCATTGATCTACGGTCCACAATAAATGTTCTTTACACCATGCTAAACGACGGGTAGCATTCCGAGTGGAGATGAAAGGCTTATGAGCAGCCGCACGACCACGGCAACCCATGGAATGAAGTTATCTGCGAATGGTATGCGTACATACCGAGGTCCAGCATTTTTACTCACCTGTACACTGAGGACTAATGCACTACTCCGTCGATTAGCTGTAACGACTCTCCTGAGACTTCGACGTCCTCTATCACTGATTTTCTTTGGTATGCCGGTACGTTTTGCTGCTTCAGGCACGCCATGTGTCTTCCACATATTCAATACATCCAAAACAGTTGAATTGGGTATGTTTAAACGCCTCTCGGTTTCTCTTATGGACAACCCACTAATATAACACCCAACAATCTTTTCTTTCTCAAAGTCAGTTCTCTCCCGCCGTGACATGTTCACTCAATCTCACAGGGCGATATGATCGCGGTCAGCTGCAGGCTTGTTTTTATACCGTTTACAGCTATACCGCGCATCTTAGCAACGCAGCGGACCCATTCATTTGCTTTAGAATGGGTGTCCGGTGACGTTTGTCAATATATTGCACATGCATGTATGGTGCTCTAAAGACTGCTAAATGAGTTAAATATGTTATAGCTTCATCTTAGAAAAAGTAATTGATATTCTTTTACGCTTTTTCAACAATGTTATATTGTACTGCAAATGCTTGTTATATACACTTTACTTTTATGTTTATCCACTTTTAACCGCTTGTACGAATTTTTTTATGAGCTGGGCCTGCTAGTGTGCTAGACATGTGTATTTGCACTCGTGTGCAAACCTGCGCGTCCGTAAGTTTATGATGTAAAATACAGTTTAGGCACATACATCATGCATGTTGTACATAGAAATCTGAAACGGACATAAAAGGACAATCATAATTTTTTTAAAAAGCAATTTGATAGAAGAAGGGAATGAACCCTACTTCAGGACGAAACATCACAACAGATGGTTAAGACAGCCACTAACAACCTGGAGGTGCATTGTTTCCGGTGCCAATTCTGCACTTTACGTTTACGCAGAACTTTTGTAGACAAACGCAAAAATCTTATGCATTCACAGTAACTTAAATGCTATGAAGTCGTAATTTTTGGAAAATCCATTTGCGAAATTTGCACTTTAACTGGGAAAACGTACTGCTATTTGCAGTTTATGACGGAAGCTGCAGCCATATCAGACAGTCTCGTCCTTGCTGTTCGCCAACTATGTGCGTAGGTTAGTCAGTTCACTTCTTTGACGATATCTTTTATTTCGAAAGGTTCTTGACAAGCTTTAGATATAAAAAAAGAAAAACAATTCACTTGTCACAGGAATTGTTGTGCTCCACACAATGCCGAAAGATTTGGACCAAGGCCATCTTACTTTGATACATCCGTCGTATGGCGAGGATGACCATCCGAACCAGTAACGGAAGCCATTGCCATTGGCTGTATGAAGTTGTGACATCACCGACAAATCCTGCAGCGCATGTAAGCCTTTGGCTGATGAACTGAGTAGTGTTTCTTTACGATGTTTTTCATCGACGGTGTCACACCCGCAAGGACAAAAAGATTGATAAGCTGCTGTTTTTACGCATAAAAATTAGTGTTGTTTCTTAATAATGATCTTTGAAATGCCATTTTATCATTTTTTTCTTAAATTAAAAAAAAAAAAAAAGGCTCGTCTTATATTCCGAAAAATACGGTAGTTAAAATTTGGGAAAACGGGAAATTCGATGATGACTACACAGTGGAATATCAGGAGATAGGAATTATTTTAGTGGGTGGATGTGTAGATGCATCCTTATTAAACATGCCACTGCGCATACTCGCATTTACTGTTTCTGACCTCCTCCTTGCTCTCCTAGAGAGAGAGAGAGAGAGAGAGAGAGAGAGAGAGAGAGAGAGAGAGAAATAGAGATAGAGAGAAATGGAGAGAGAGAAAGAAGAGAGAGAAAGAGAGAGAGAGAAAAAAATGAAGGAGAAATAGAGATAGAAAGAAATGGAGAGAGAGAGAAAGAAGAGAGATAAATAGAGATAGAGAGAAATGGAGAGAGAGAAATAAAGAGAAATAGGGAAGGGCAGAGGAACACAGAAATATAGATACATAGATAGAGTGAGAGGAGAAAGAGGAAAGGAGGGAGAGAAAGAGATAGATAAAGAGAGAAACAGAAAGAGATAGATACATAGCTAGATAGAGAGAGAGAGAGAGAGAAAGGGAGGGAGAGGGAAGGGAGAGGAAGATAGATAGATAGATAGATAGATAGATAGATAGATAGATAGATAGATAGATAGAGTGAGTGAGAGGGGAAGGGGAGGGTGGGGGAGAAAGAGATAGATAGAGAAACAGAGAGAGGGAAAGATAGAAAGAGATAGAGAGACTGCAAGAAAGAGATAGATAGACAGAGATAGCGAGAAAGAGAGAGAGAGAGAGATAGATAGATAGAGAGAGAGAGAGAGAGAGAGAGAGAGAGAGAGAAATGGACACAGAGAGAAAGAAGAGAGGGAGAAACAGATATAGAGAGAAATGGAGAGAGAGAAAGAGAGATAGAGAAAAAGGAGGGAGAAATAGAGATAGAGAGAAATGGAGAGAAAGAAATAAAGAGAAAGAGGGAAGGGCAGAGGAACACAGAAAGATAGATACATAGAGTCATAGAGTGAGAGAAGGAGGAAGGGAGGGAGAGAAAGAGATAAAGAGAGGGACAAAAAGAGATAGATAGATAGAGAGAGAGAGAGAGAGAGAGAGAGAGAGAGAGAGAGAGGGAGGAAGAGAGAGGGAAGGGAGAGGAAGATAGATAGATAGATAGATAGATAGATAGATAGATAGATAGATAGATAGATAGATAGATAGATAGATAGATAGATAGATAGAGATAGAGTGAGTGAGTGAGTGAGAGGGGAAGGGGAGGGTGGGAGAGAAAGAGATAGATAGAGAAACAGAGAGAGGGAAAGACAGAAAGTGATAGAGAGACTACAAGATATATATATATATATATATATATATATCATCATTGTCAACCATTATCAATCCACTGCTGGACGAAGGTCTCCCCAAGTTTCCTCCACAACGGTCTGTTTTGTGCCAGTCTCCTCCATGTCACTCCCGCATACTTTCGAATTTCATCCACCCATCTTCCATGTGGTCTTCTTCTGGGTCTTTTCCTGTCCCTTGGAATCCAATCTAAAATTTCGGTTGTCCATCGATGGTCTGTTCTTCTGGCAGTATGTCCAGCCCATTGCCATTTCAGGGATTTAACTCTGATCATGATGTCTTCCACTCTTGTCATTTTTCGGATTCACGTGTTCCTCTTCTTATCTCTCCTGGTTACACCAAGCATGCACCTCTCCATGACTCTTTGAGTTGTCTGCAGCCTTTGTATGTCTCTTTTAGCTAAGGTCCACGTCTTTGCACCATACGTAAGCACTGGAAGGATGTATTGATCAAACACTTTTCTTTTAAGACATAAAAAGAAAAGTATATATATATATATATATATATATATATATATATATATATATATATCCTGTCAATTCACATTTTACTCTTTTCCCAGTTCGCTCTCTTTTTCTCTCTTCGGGCAATCTAACCAGCAGAAGTCAAGATCCAATCCTAATAGACATCCAGTCCTAATAGACATCCATGACGACATTTAAGCTTCGAGTCTCTTGATTTGCCGCCGCTTCTTAAGGGGAACTGTAATTCAACTGCACGTTATCGCATAGAAAAAAAAAAAAAAAAAAAAAACAGTAATCACATCTACTAATAATTCTAAAGTAAAAGAAGCATAATGAAAGATTAAATTAAATTACACATGTCACAAAAAAAATAAATTAGCGGTGCTGCAAAACTAGCTCAGTGGCTTTAAAGGGGCACAAAAATATTCATAAAATGATGCTTATTCGCAAACTTCATCGTTTAGCACTTCCAAGAGCGCTTGCAACTTCATTCTAGGACCGTCAAAGACATTCTTAATTTATTAAAGGAAATTAAGTAGCAAAAAGGTGTAGTCAAACAGTTGCCGAAAGATTTTTCCTTTATTTTTCAATGCATTAATTTTTAATTTCGCTGCGGTCACTAAATCTTAAGCTCACTTTAACGATTCTTTATGGAAGAATGAACATGCACTTGTCTGCCCATAATATGCCGACAGAGAATTTTTTCAGTAAATCTCTGCAGTAAGCATTTTCCTTTTCAAAGAATTCAGAGAAATATATGCCTCGGATTGAAAGATCTGAATGTGAAAATTGCCGGAAAAAATCTTCCATTTATTCAAGGGAAAAACGTCTTTTTTTTTTTGGGTGATATATCTACTGAAACTTGGTTCTTCAATTTTCGAGTGTCCTGCCACGATACTAAGACAAAATCCGAGGAAAAATATTGCGGGATAACGTACGATATTTCTTATTTCCAAAGGAAAGTGTTCAGAAGAAGGGGGAAAAATCTTTCTTAGAAAAGACGCTCTCCAGAAGAAATCCAAAAAGCATAGAATAAATACACAGGAAAGGAACGGTAGGAAAAACACTGTCTTGAAAAGAGTGTTACAAAGGGGCAGTATTTTCTATCAAAGAGGCAACTCTTGATGACAGTTTGGATTTCCGATTGTTTACCCTAACCCCTTGCGGACATTACACTACCTATTCAGATGGATATACTGCTATTCGAATTCACGATTAATCATTGACGTTTTGTTTTAGTTGCCTGTAGAGATACATTAAAGCTCTGTATTTTCGAAGAAATTAATCTTATATTTAAGCATTCTTTGAAAGGAAAGTCTCACAGTGTTAAATATGATTTTAAAACGTTGGTGGAAACTGCTTTTGAATGTTTTTGGAAAGATAAAACTTACAAGGTAGCATTTTATGCTTTAACAGTGAAAGACTAACTGAAAGAAACGGAGAAGAGTGCCAGTCTTGCGGAATCAGAGTGTAACATAAAGAAGATAAGAAAAATGCGTAAAAGATATTATCAGGAAACAAAGGATAAACGCAGAGAGAAAGAGAGAGAGAGAGAGAGAGAGAGAGAGAGAGAGAGAGAGAGAGAGAGAGAGAGAGAGACAAAGAAAGAGAGAGACAGACAGAGAGAGAGAAAGAGAAAGAGAGAGAGAGAGAGAGAGACAAAGAAAGAGAGAGACAGAGAGAGAGAGAGAAAGAGAAAGAGAGAGAGTGAGAAAGAAAGAGAGAGACAGACAGAGAGAGAGACAAAGAAAGAGAGAAAGAGAGACAGAGACAAAGAAAGAGAGAGACAGAGAGAGAGAGACAGACAGAGAGAGAGAGAAAGAGAGAGAGAGACAGAGACAAAGAAAGAGAGAGACAGACAGAGAGAGAGAAAGAGAAAGAGAGAGACAGACAGAGAGAGAGAGAGAGAGAGAAAGAGAGAGAGAGACAAAGAAAGAGAGAGAGACAGAGAGAGAGACAAAGAGAGAGACAGACAGAGAGAGAGAGAAAGAGAGAGACAGACAGAGACAAAGAAAGAGAGAGACAGACAGAGAGAGAGAGAAAGAGAGAGAGAGACAAAGAAAGAGAGAGAGAGAAAGAGAGACAGACAGAGAGAGAGAGAAAGAGAGAGAGAGACAGAGACAAAGAAAGAGAGAGAAGACAGAGAGAGAGAAAGAGAAAGAGAGAGAGAGAGAGAGAGAGAGAGAGAAAGAGAAAGAGAGAGAGATAAAGAAAGAGAGAGAGAGAAAGAAAGAGAGAGAGAGACAAAGAAAGAGAGAGACAGAGACAAAGAAAGAGAGAGACAGACAGAGAGAGAGAGAGAGTGGCAAACAGACCGACAGCAAGGAATACAAATTACAGGCATCAGAAATAATCATTGAAGAGAGAGACTGGATAAAAACAGGAAAAATGAGAGTGAAAGAATGAAAACAGAAACAAGTGAAAAAAATTAAGAAACAGAAAAACAAAACGGAAGAGTAAGAAAAAAAAGATAGAAAGAGAGAAACTAAAGTGGAAAAGAGAAAAGATAAAAAGAAAGAGAGGAAAAAGGGAAGGAACTGAAAAGATAGAACAAAATCTGTTCACAGAGAAAGGATGAAACACAAGCCTGGACTTATTAAAAATAACCACTCAGAGAGAGGGGCAGAGAGGATGAAAATAGTGATGGAAACATGAGAGATTAAAAAGGGCAATTCAGGCATAGAGAATGAGAAAAGATGAAAATCAGAAAGATGAAGAAATTCGGAAGTATAAAAAAATATTTGTTTTTATTGGATTGGTGCGAATGAAATGTCCGGCTAGAACGAACAGTGGAGACATGGCCCCACCACAGTGGAATGGAACGACCCACAGGTGTTGCGGGTATTATGTCACAGAGTTACTACAATAGCTGGCACGTGTATGACGAACAAGGTTCAGGCGTAGTTTGTTTGAACGTAATGCAAAGGAAACATGCAGACACCGGATTTGAGAGTCATCTTCCTGTATGAATTCAAACTAGGCCATTCTGCAGGAATTGCCGCTCGAAACGTTAACAAAGCGTTTGCGGAGAACAGAGCCAACGAACGAACCATTCGACGATGGTTTGTGGAGTTTCGAAGCGGACATACGGACGTGCAAAACGAAGGACGTGGTCACCGACTTGTTGCTGTTTCTGACGATGTTCTGTTACGTATGGTTGAAGCGGACGCCCGGAAGACGTTCGTGAGATAACGGCAGAGGTAGGTGTCCACCACACGACAATTATTCGGCGTCTGGCTGCGCTGGGTAAGGTAAAAAAGCTGGACATGTGGCTGCCGCATGAGTTGACAACTGCCAACAAGACTAGGCGTTTGGAAGTCTGCACGTCGCTGCTTGCCAGGAATAAACAGGAACCTCTACTGCATCGAATCGTCACCTGCGACGAGAAGTGAGTTCTTTATGATAATCGGAAACGATATGCACTACGGTTAAGTAAGGTACAGCCTGCTGGAAGGCATTCTAAGCCACCCCTACACACCAAGAAGATGATGTTCTTTGTCTGGTGGTCCATAGCCGAGATAATTAATCGGAGTTTCTTGGAAAGAGGCCAAACCATTACTGCAGAACGTTATTGTGCTGAATTACACCAGATGCACCGGAAATGTCTGCCGAAACAACGAGCATTGGTCAACAGACATGGTGTTCTTCTGCTCCAGGACAACGTCCGCTCTCATGTCGCACTACGAACGATGCTGACACTAAGTGCCTTGGGCTATGAAGCACTGCCTCATCTTGCCTATTACCCGGACTTGTGTCAGACAGACTATCATCTGTTTTGTCGCCTGGATCATTTCCTGTCCGGGAAACAGTTCAGGACAGACAACGAGGTTCAACATGCAGTTGATGACTTCTTCGGGTCCCAGCCACAAGACTTTTTTCGTTCCGGGATCATGGCCTTGCCGGACAGACGGTAACTATGTGTCGATGCCGAGGGGGATTATTTTGCCTACGTATGTTGTCCTACTTTTCCGTTCTAGCCATTTACGTGTGCTGGTCCTTTGCAGGACGTTTCATTCGCACCAAACCGGCATTTTGATTGTGGGTTTAACAACCACTGTGAGCAACTTAGTAGGCTATAAGCAGTCGCCCGTTCCTAATATAGGGCCACTGGCTCCAGGGAAGGGAGAGAGTCGGTGCCATAAGACACACACATTTTCCATACCTCACCGGGATTCGAACCCGGACCCATCTCGGACGAATGATCAGAAGCCATTGCTTAGACCACTGCGCCACCGGTGCAGCGAAAGAAGAGCGATTCGGACAGAGAGAAGGAAAAAAGAAAAGGAAACCGATGAAAAAGTAGAGTGATAAGGGAGAGGAGCGATTCAGACAGACAGAAGACGACAAAAAGCAAAGAGAGGAAGACAATGGAAAGGATAAAAACCGTTTCAGAGAGATAGAATGAATGAATTTAAAGAGTGATAAGTAAAACGAAGAGATTCAGAGAGAGAGAGCGAGAGAGAGAGAGAGAGAGAGAAGAGAAAGGAAGAAGTATAAGACGATAAAAGACAGAGATTCAGAGGCAGACAGAAAAAAGTTGAACACAACGGATAAAATGGAACAATTCAGAGAGGGGGAAACAGAGGACGAAAAGAAAAAGAAGGATGAATAAAAATTGAGAAGATAAAATGAGAGTGATTTAGACAGTGAGATGAGGAAAGAAAATTTAATGAAAAGAAATAAAGGAAAAAGTGGAAGGACAGAAAAATATCGATTTAGAGAGGGGAGAAAAGAGGATTTAAAGAAAAAAATGCAGACGACAGTGGAAGGATAGAAAAAGGGAGAAAGAGGATGAAAATATTGAAAGGGATGAAGAGTAAGAGGGAAAATGATAAAAAGAGAAATTCAGAGTGAGCGAAAGAGAGAATGGGTTATTCTTCAGTTCGTCACCTACATCAATTCTCCGACTACAGCAACAGTTTCATCACGGACAAATTCGTCGCCTATGTCAGTTGATCGCTGACAAATTCGTTACGTTTTAACTTTAAGTTACACACAAACCATATGCAGGAAAATATAGGGGTTGGCTTGCTTTTCCGTCACTCTATCTCTCTGTCCAGAAAGAAAGTTATTTGCGTTTCAAAATTTCTGAAATTATCTTCTTTTATATGGACGGAAAGCACTGTGTACAAGGTTTAGAAACATAATCTCTTCCGTCTTCAGATCATCAGTTGGCCTGTCGTTTGGTACGCCGAAATTACAATTCCGTTTCCAACGGCCAGATTACCGAAATCGTTTCTATGACTGATAGAGACAGGCATGCGTACACAATTATCGATGTCTGTTCTGTTCTTCCGTTAATGCACCTGTCAGTCCGTCTGCGGAAATGAAACTTTCATCGTGAAATACCGAATTATAATTTTTTATTTCTCTGCTCTTTTGGAGTAAACATGAACATAGTATTTCAGACAATTTGTACGTTTCTTTGTCTGTCCATCCGTAGAACTCCGCTGTGACTAAACTTCTTTCCCTATTTGATAGAGCAAATACATTCATAAGAATTCAGACTTCTATCTGCCCTCCATCAAATCATGAACTTGTCTGTTCCTCCGTCCGTCGTCGAACATTATATTTCCGTTTCTAACAGCAAGAACCAAGAAATTCATTCTGTGACTGATACAAACATGTGCACAAGATTATTAGAGTCGGTCTTTTCCTTCATGCGCTTGCCTGCCAGTTTGCGGAAGCACCACTTGACCATTAGATACGGAGATAGAACTTTTTCAATCGGACGGTATCTCTCATGTTCTCAGAAACAATTTTGGACAGAGAAATTGTTTTTACAGTTTAGGGCATTCTTAGGTAGTGTTAAGGGTCTGGACACCCCCTTATGAATGCCATCGTCCACCATTTATCACATGAAAGAAACAAACGATCTTCTCTTAAAATACATTATTGTGACTACAGCTAGAATAAAATATCTTTCTGCAGATAATTGTAAATTTTCATAATGATCACTTATTTTACTGTACGTCTTAGTTCTAGTTTTAGTAATGGTCGTTATTTTTCAGTATGCCTTACAATGATTATGAAATTTGTGCAACTTATTGAAAAGGGTAATTAATAAATTTTAATCAGCGTGCACATCACCGCAAAATATTTCGACACAAAACTATATGAAAGAGATGATGCACCTATTCCAGTCATTAAGAAAGGTACCAGTACCAAAGTTCCTCCAGTTCTTTCGGCAGAAGTTGCAAATGCGATTAAGAACATGAAACGGGGAAGAGCTCCAGAGGAAGAAGGAATTACCGTGAACATTATACAATAAGCAAGTGAAGACACTACACTCACCCAAGTTTCCACTAGATGCTTCAATGAAGAAAATATTCCTGAGGACTGGAAAAATGCTACAATGATCCTGCTACATAAAAAAGGTGACACTGATGATCTCAGGAACTACAGGCCCATCAGACTCCTTTCAGTGGCTAATAAAATCTTCACTAAGGTTCTTTCACATCGCTTGAAGACAACACTGGACATGGCTCAACCGAGGGAACAAGCTGGATTCAAGAGTGGCTACAGCACCACATATCATATTCAGGCATTGAGAGAACTAATTGAAAGAACGAGGGAATTATGAACTCCCATCATGCATGGCTTTCATTAATTATGAAAAGGCTTTTGATTCCGTGAAACCATCAGCAGTTACAATGGCCTTGAAATCCTGCGGTATTGAAGATGAATGCATTAATATTATTAATAACATCTATGAAAATGCTAGTGCAAAGGTGTGGCTATTTGAGGATACAGCACCAATAAAAATTGGAGAGGAAGTGAGACGAGGCGACAACATATCTCCCAAACTCTTTAACGCCACATTACAAAATGTTTTTCAATCATTGAACTGGGAAAACAAGAGCATAAAAGATTAATGGAGATGATTTAACTCACTTTCGTTTTGCTGATGACGTAGTCATTTTTGCAACTACCTCTTTAGAGCTGCACAGTATGTTCCAGGAACTTGCTGACAAGAGTAAAGAAGTGAGATTAAAAACAAACTTTCAGAAGACAAAACTGATGTACAAAGCTTTTTCAAAAAATGAAGATTTTGCGGTTGATGGGGATAAGCTCGGGGTAACTGAAAACTACATTTAACTTGGACAGCAGATATCAAGCAAAGGTCACATTGATGAAGAAATTAATCAACGTATAAAACCTGGCTGGAGAGTTTTTGGAAAGGACATTTGAAGAAGAATACGCCTTTATGTATTAAAAGAAAAGTGTTTAATCAATGCATCCTACCAGTTCTTACATACGGAGCAGAGACATATAGACCTTAACTAAAAAAGACATACAAAGGCTGCAGAGAGCTGAAAGCAGCATGGAGAGATGCATGCTTGGTGTAACCAGAAAAGATAAGAAGAGGAAATCATGGACAAAGAAAATGACAAGATTGGAGGACATTATGATCAGAGTAAGATCTCTGAAGTGGAAATGGGCTGGACATGTTGTTAGAAGAACGGGCCACCGTTGGACAACCGAAATTTTAGATTCGATTCCAAGCGACAGAAAAAGACCCAAAAGAAGACCACATGGGAGATGTTTGGATGAAATTCGAAAGCATGACGGAGTATCATGGAGGAGACTGGCTCAAGACAGAGAGTTGTGGAAGAAACTTGGGGAGACCTTCATCTAGCAGCGGACTGATGATGGTTGACAATGATGAAGATGATATATTTATAACAAAAAAATTCGGTCCAGGATAACAGCCTATACACGTCGAGGGATCGACCCCAGAAGGTGCCGGAGGGTTTTGGAAAGTAATGCCAGCCATGCCTGCTGCATTGTCTACAACTCAACCCGAGACACCGTCCAGGATTCATGGATCCGTTGTAACCAGCCATGCCTGTTGTAGCATTGTCCAGAACTCCGCCCGAGACGTCGGTCTAGGATCCATGGACCTGATGTTCCGCTTCTCAAAATTCCAGAGAGCTTCCACAGGGTATAAATCAGGGGACCTTCGTGGCTATTGGATGTTTGGAACCGAGATGAGTGTTCCTCAAACCATGCCTGGTTGGTTGCAACTGAGCGGGGCGGCGCTTTGTCGTGCTGAAACAGACCATCGGCCGCAGGGTGCGCGAAGGCTATGAAAACGTGTAGATGATCAGCCAAGACAGGCTGGTAGATCATAGCGTCTAAGGATCTCTCCAGATACACTAAAGGACCTAATATGTCCTACGAGAAAGCTGCCTAAACCATCAAAAGCCACCACCGCTTCGAACACAGCAGACTTGGTAAGGCGGAGCCAGGGACTCCTAATGTCGACGCCTCGCCTTCAGAACTCTTCCGTCAGGTTGGTACAGTTGAAAACGGGATTCATCTGCCGTCACGACGCGGAGACACTCTGCCGAGGTCCAGATTTAATGCCACTTTGCAGAGGTCCAGTTTTAATGCCACTCTGCAGAGGTCCAGCTTTAATGCCACTTTGCAGAAGTCTAGTTTTAATGCCACTCTGCAGAGATCCAGATTTAATGCCACTTTGCAGAGGTCCAGTTTTAATGCCACTCTGCAGAGATCCAGTTTTAATGCCACTTTGCAGAAATCTAGTTTTAATGCCACTCTGCAGAGATCCAGATTTAATGCCACTTTGCAGAGGTCCAGTTTTAATGCCACTCTGCAGAGATCCAGTTTTAATGCCACTTTGCAGATGTCCAGTTTTAATGCCACTCTGCAGAGGTCCAGTTTTAATGCCACTCTGCAGAGGTCCAGTTTTAATGCCACTTTGCAGAGGCCCAGTTTTAATGCCACTCTGCAGAGATCCAGTTTTAATGCCACTTTGCAGATGTCCAGTTTTAATGCCACTCTGCAGAGATCCAGTTTTAATGCCACTTTGCAGATGTCCAGTTTTAATGCCACTCTGCAGAGGTCCAGTTTTAATGCCACTCTGCAGAGATCCAGTTTTAATGCCACTTTGCAGAGGTCCAGTTTTAATGCCACTATGCAGAGGTCCAGATTTAATGCCACTTTGCAGAGGTCCAGTTTTAATGCCACTCTGCAGAGGTCCAGATTTAATGCCACTTTGCAGAGGTCCAGCTTTAATGCCACTCTGCAGGTCCAGCTTTAATGCCACTCTGCAGAGATCGAGTGGCCTAGTGGTCAACGTTCCTCACTGCCACGGAGAAGACCTCGGGTTCGATCCCAGCCAGCTACAGACGCTCGAACCACTAAATATTCGCCGTGCGACAGATGGGCATGTTAAGCCGTCGGGCCCCGGTGATAAATAAGGGCGACTTCCTCCTCCTTTCTACTTTACTTCCGTGACACTTTACCATTGGACACTCTAGCCCAAATCTCCTAGCTTCCTGTTTCTAAGGGTTGTTTAAGACCTGGGGTCAGACACACCCTTCCTAAAATCCTCTACACATGATCTGATGTGATCTGATACGGTTGCCCGCGGGAACCATAGGATTTTTACCACTTAGGCGATAGAATGACACATCTGTCTTAAACCGACAATGTGTCCACGATCAAAGTCACTCAGATCACCACATTTGCCCATGTTCGTCGATGACAATGCACTGTTGGGAGCCCTGCTGTTCGCCCACTTATTGGCTACGTTCTGTTTGGGTCTGTTCCATTCTGCGCGTGGCATGCCCATGCTCTATCTCTAATGTTTGTTTTGCCAACGGAATGTACACACACACACAAAGAGAGAGAGAGAGAGAGAGAGAGAGAGAGAGAGAGAGAGAGAGAGAGAGAGAGAGAGAGAGAGAGAGAGATGATATAATATGACGCATTTTGTTATTGTACCATGGATTTATTGCTGAGCCTTTACATTCATGAAATTCTCCAGGTGCTTTTTGACTGGACAGAAAAACTGATTGATGAATATGATAATGGACGGAGAGATGTTTAACATGTTAAGCTCATGTTTACCTCTGTAGGCAGAGGAGGAACTTTTATAATCAGACATTTTGAAACGGAAATATCATGTCAGCTGATGGCCAAACAAGCGCATGAACGGAAAAATGACATCCAAAAGCTTAAGCGCGTGCCTGTTTCTGTGTCGCAGAAATAATTTCGTCAATCCCATCATAAGAAGTGGAGAAATCGTTCCTACAGACGGATGCACAGAGAGGCACACATCCATAATCTTGTACGTATGTTTGACTTTTCCTTCAACTTCCTTATATACGGCTGCGATTATGTGTACATACGCACTTCTACAAGCAACGGAAATACCGGAGGTTCCGGTTAATTGAGCCATCGGTTAATCCGGTCAACCGTTTATTTCGGACAATTCTTGAAGAACATCCCAAATGAGCTCCTTGGGATAAAAGTTCGCATAACTGAGACAGCCGTTTAACGGGACCAAAGTGTTTTAGCCCCGATGTGTCCCAATTAATCAGAATCTACTGTTACTCCATAACAATGTTGCCGATTTTATCCATAAAAACTTTTATTATACGACGTACACTAAAAATATTTATTCATAGTAATCGTTGCCCTCTTCTTTCGACAAATCACACAAGTGAGGTGACACAAGAAATCCCGAATTCAGTGCCAATATACTGTACATATAATGCATAATACGAGTACCGTATATACTCGTGTATAAGTCGCCCCCCCCCCCGATTTTTATGCGAATATCTGCAGTTTTTATATACCTGCCTATCTTGTGTATAAATTAAAAATAAAAATCCTTTCCGAGGATACGCCCGCATGCGGAAATGTGAACCTACTATTTATTGTTGTAGCCGACTCTCGCAACGTTGCTTGCGGCAGTTTCCCGCAAAATGTTGGTGGAATTGAGGCGCAATTCTGGGAAGATGATAGGGCTCACCACCCTGGTTACAGAGTTTTCAGGGGAAGGTTACACACTTTAAAAATATATGAACCCACTTTTGCACATAGCCCCCCACCCCCACTTTCTCCCACATTTTGGGAGCGGGTTTTCTGCAGTTACTTCATTCATGGAGAGGTAAGCATTTGCTCCCGCAGCAAACGAATTATGATGCATTTACCAAACGTCGTAAGGCACATCGTTATTTAAAAAAAAAAAAAAAAAAAACTTTCTGAAACATATTTGGAAAGCGTAAATAGGTCTTGATGTCAACCTGATAGTTTTTTTATCCCATAAAGAACATGCCTCCCGTAAAAAATAAGTGTGTAACTTTTGAAGTTTTCAATGGATTTCTTCAAAATTTAAAATGAATCTTTATTTTGATATATTGTAGACACTGTAAAATTTGCACGCAACTATTTAAAAAAGTGAAGAAAATATGTTCGGTAAACTTTTCTCCCACTACCCTGTGCAGCGTAGCAGCTGTCAGTCAACTGCTGAGCTGGACGAGTGTGGGATTGACATAGAGGTTGTTTATCTACTCCAGAATTTTATCTCCCCTCTCCACCGTGTTTGTGACAAACAATCAGCTTAATAGTGACAAAACCAAACATCGCCCCATTCAGTAAAGATGCAATCCTTTTCGCTCGCTCTTAGTCTTCAGAAAAGGTTACTGTTTGTTTCATTTTTAGAGCCGGGGCACACTCAGTTTAATAAGAAACGTAAATAGGTTGTTAAACTAATGCACTCTTTTACTATCAGTGGCAATGTTATTCTGAGCGATCGGCCAAGTTTAAACACTTTCGTTTTCGGGATGCATTGATCAAGTTACCGCTGTTTTGTAGATTGTCACGCCTCTCTTCTCTGCAGTCGCTAAGCAGGGCCAGCGGTCTCCTTTTGCAATAGTATGTTATTTTCCCTCTCAATCCCCCTCCCCCGCCGAGAACTGAGCCAAAAAGGTCCTGAAGAGTAAGTCCAGGGGATTTTAATTAAGTACGGTCGTAGGTCACGGCTCGGTGCAACTTAAACTATACTAGCTGACGCGTTCACCTCGTTCATCTGGGTGATTTACCAGCGGGGAAGTCAAGGTCATGTCGACAGATCTAAAATGGACTTTGAGACATCCTTGCGAAATGAATTTCTCTATTAGTGCATAAAAAAACTCATACATATAAAATAAAGAAAATTCTTAGCAATAACTTTCTTCTGTACCAGTACCACCCGAAAAATGACTAAATATACAACTGCAAATGAACTGATGGCGCAAAGGGCTGAGTATGCGCATTTCCATAAGGTATCAAAATTTTGGTTTTCAACCTATCAGAAATATTTTCAGTGTATAGTTCGACCCCTAATTTCGACCTAAATATTTCATTAAAAAAAGTCGACCTATACACGAGTATATACGGTATTTATATATTACGCACGTATTAACTAGCTACACAACAAACAGGTACTAGTGTTTGTGTAGTTTAACGTCGCACCTTTTCTTGTACCAAATTTCTCTCAGTGTGTTAGAAATCCTTCAAACATTGCATTTTTTAAGTCAAATTCCGCACTTCATATTATACAGGGTGTCACTTAAAGGTGTAACCAACTTCAAATGATCACAACAAATTTAATATAAATGATATCAATACACAACTTGTGTTAAATGACAGAACAGATCATAAAGTTTTATAGACATTCGATAGGGGAACCATTTGTCACCCGAACAATGTCTAAACGGTATTCCAGTTCCAACCATGTTCGTTCGAGAATGTGCGCATTAACTCCCTGCAGTGCGTGTGTAATCCTCCTCTTTTGGTCAGTGATGTATGCAACAGGGATGCTGTAAACCTCACCCTTGATGAATCCCCATAAAAAAAAATGTCACAGGATGTAAAGCCCGGCGAACGCAGGGGCCATGCAATGGGACCACCATGCCCAATCCATCGACTGAGAAATTTGGTATCCAGAGACCTCCTCACAATCAAAGCCCAATGAGGTGGCGTCCCATCTTGTTAGAAAATGACCGAATTTGCAAGTTCGTCCAACAGGGGATACACAAACTGCTCAATCATGTCCAGGTAATTATCAGGTCTCACGGTTGCTTCCTGAAAGAAAAAAAGGGCCCAATAACACGGTCGACCATTATGCCACACCAAACATTCACTTCTGGGCTAGCATCTCCATGTTCCATTATACAATGTGGATGCTCAGTTCCCCAAATTCTCACATTCTGTTTATTAACCCTTTTAGAAACATGGAAAGTGAACTCATCCGAGAAACAGATTTGTCTCAGGAAAGATTCAGCACTTGCAATGTTCTCCAACATCTCTTCAGCAAACTGTTTTACGTTTCACACGATCATCTGGGATTATGTGATGGGTAATCTGCAGTTCACATGGGTACGTTTCTAATCTCTGACGTAACACTCTGTGCACTGTCGACTTGGGGATGGCCAACTGTCGTGCTGCTTGTCTGATTGACATTTGAGGGCTACGAATGAATGTTTGTCTCACAACCTCCCCCTTTCTGGAACCAGGGTCGTCAAGGGCTTTTCTTTGTAAGGACGATACCAGTTTCCTTGAATGACTTGTACCACTTTCTGATGCTGTTATGTGTGGGCGGTTTGCTCCCATATTTTGTTCTGAAATACCGCTGAACCTGCGTTTCGGATCGGGTTTCAATAAACCACTCCACAATTTGTACTTTCGTCACAGGATTCATTGGGCACACTTCTAGAAAACTTGAGGGTATTCCTTAGCACCTGCAACAAACAGAATGTTAATATTAGTCTTGTATCCAAAGTTATCATCATTTGAAATTTGTTACACCTTTTTGGAACACCCTGTATATTAAATAATTGAGCAGTCTACGGAAATCAGTTCTACTGGAAGCCTACAGTGGTTTCCATTCGATTTCTAAATGCAGTTCATTGGATTAAGTGAACCTAATATAACCAAATTATTTGAGATGCAACTTTCAAAATGATTAAAAATGGCCTTTTCAGTATGCTGTTATCTTGAGAGTTTGTTTGGTAATAAAACAATCTCTCAAGGTGTCACAAATCGTCTACATTCACATCGGCACAGAAATGAGGCGTGAACACTGTAATTCCGAAAAAAAAATGGATCTCGATAAGAAATTTTTAGCTATCGTTTCGTAGCATTTTTAGAAATAAAATGAACAAGGAATCGCGAATTCTTCTAAACCTTAGAAACCCAAATTTCCGGGTTTAGAATGTGACAAAACCCGGAATTCTTACAAACGGGCCTGTATTACTTGAACCAGCGCTTTTTGATCCTCCTTTTAATTCTGTTCTGATCCTTACGCCAGGTTTTGAAAGATACAGCTGAAAATGATAAATTAAGTAGTTATTAAAAATGTTAGATAAAATGATAAAAGGAGAAAAAAGACTACGCAAATCAGGTCACCTTAGATGTTAGGAATTCGTGAGCGCATCATTCCTATCTACGTACAAAAAACTCATTTTGGCAAGAACGGAAAAGACCCCCCCCCCTTTTTTTTTATGAAGCCTGCTCTTTTTTTTTTTTTTTTTTTTTTGCAATCCATTAAGCAAAATGATATGCAGTTTTTGCTCAGTATAAAGGGTAAAGCGAGACAGAGGGAGAGAATGAAGAAGTGAAAGAAGGGTGAGACAGAGAGGAGAACGAAAAAAGATGGATACCATCATACTTTGTATGCATGGGGGCTCCTTTATATTTCCTTAAAACTTTTTTATTGGTTTATTTCAGGCTGAGTTACGGAGAAAAAGACCATAAATGTTCCTGCTAGGAAAATGCTACACAAGGAGAGTAAGAAAAGTAGGAGGCCTGGCGGATAAAAGAGCGCAGAACTGAAGTGAGTCTGGCGCGGAGAAAGAAAAAGGTGCTTTGAGTGAAGGATGGATGAATACGGAAAATAGATGCAAGAGTTTAGAGAGAGAAAAATGATGAAACGAAATGGCTTCTGAGGTAGACTGACATACAGCGTCGATTTCTTACCACTGTGGAATTCCAAATGTCGCGCACCTGTTTCCTTGAATTTAAAGAGATGTTTCTATTGCTGTCTCTAACAAAGTCTAGACGCTAAACTCCTCAGTGACCTTTGACTTCAGACGAAAATTGTCGCTTTTATCTACAATAAAAATTCACCGTGAAGTAGAATGAATTGAATTTAATATTTTGGTGCTGTAAGTCAAAGAAAATATTAAAGATAGAGTCGATGTTAAAATTACACTGGTCAACAGCCAAAAAGGTACGAAATCAAAGCAGCCGAATTTATGTTCTGATAGACATTGAATCCGAATATGGTAATAACAAGTTAGTAAAGTCATGCAATGCATTGATTATTATACGCTTTCCAACATACCAGGAATTATTCCTCAAGTTATGAGGATAATGGCTGTGGAATAAATCTCGCTCCTGTGTCCTGACCTTTGACCCCATTTCGATGATATTCAACAGAACCGGTTCAGTACACCTCAAGAATAACATACTAAAGTTTTGTCGCAATAGAAGCAGTTTTACGCAAGTTATGAGAATAATGGCTGTGGAATAAATCTTGCTTTTGTGCAATGACCTTTGACCCCATTTCGTTGATATTCAACAGAACCGGTTCACTATACACATCCGGAACAACATGATAACGCTTTGTCGCAACCGAAACATTTTTTGGTAAGTTATGATGCACAAGGGCAATGGAATGCATCCCACTCTAGTGTCCTGACCTTTGACCCCATTTCGCCCATTTTCAATGGGGTTCGTCCCCAGGTGGTTCCTTACCAAATACTAAAATTTCATCGAAATCGAAATATTTTTACGCAAGTTATGACGCATAAGGGCAATGGAATAAATACCGCTTTTATGCAGTGCCTGACCTTTGACCCCATTCGCCCATTTTCTATAGGGTTGGTGCCCAGTGTTTTCCTATCACATACTAAAATTTCATCGATATCGAACCATATTTAAGCATGTTATGACGCATAAAAACAATGAAATGGATCCCGCTATTATGTCCTGACCTTTGACCCCATTCCACCCATTTTCAATAGGTTTCATTCCCAGGTGGTTCCTTACCACATACCAAAATTTCATCGAAATAGAACAATTTTTACGCAAGTTATGACGCATAACGGCAATGGAATAAATCCCGCTCTTATGCCCTGCCTGACCTTTGACCCCAATTTGCAATAGGGTTCGTGCCCAGGTAGTTCCCTACCACATACTGAAATTTCATCGAAATCAAACTATATTTACGCATGTTATGACGCATAAAGGCAATGAAATGGATCCCGCTCTTATGGTGTGACCTTTGACCCCACTTCACCCATTTTCAATAGGGTTCGTCCCCTGGTGGTCCCCTACCACATACTAAAATTTCATCGAAATCGAACCATTTTTACGTGAGTTATCGTGCCGACAGACAGACAGACGGCTGAACGGCCGGACAGACAGACGGACAGAAAAAGCTGGAGCATATTCGCTTCTTCAAAATACGGTTGGAAAGCGTAAAAAGTTTCAGTTGGCTGTGCTTTTCAAGATCCAGTAGCAACACTTTTAGGGGATACGATAAGAAATTCAATACGATTTGTATCCCTATTTTTCCGCAATCAAGAGATATCATTTAGTTTCCATTGAGTCTTATCGACAACCAAATGGGCACCGGAATAATGAAATGCAGGGGAAGACAAAGACTAATTTTTGTTTCTACTCTACACTGAAGAGCAATTGAATTAGAGACAGCTGGTGTTATGCAAATGTGGCGCTGTGGGCGGCTCTGTAAAAGGAAACGACATGACGTACGCAGCGATCCGGCAATATAATGAGTGATCCGACGGGAATTAGTTAGAGTCGGACGCAGTATGGGTAAGACGAAGGATCTAAGCGCATTTGATCGTGGGCAAAATGCCAGGGCCCGACGAATGGGTCACTACATTTTGGAAGCCGTGCAGGCACTGGAATTTTCACAAGCCACTGCGTCACGGGTGCACCGTGAGTACATCGAATCCGGTAAAACGATCCCTCCAAGGGCCAACTGCCGTGGACAACAGCGTGTGGATGAGCGGGGTCATCGTCGGCTAGCTCGCATTGTAACAGCGGATAGACTGGCCACAGTGCAAGAAAGTCATTCGGCAATTTAACGCTGGTGCACAAAAACGTGTAAGCAGCCACACCATCCAGAACCATCTCCTCGCTATGAGGTACAAAAGCCATCGTCCCACGAGGGTACCGCTGCTGACCGCACATCACAGGTTGCAAAGATTAGCATAGGCGCGGGAACATCGCCACTGGACCCTAGACATGTGGGAAAATGTTGCCTGGACTAATGAGTCGAGATTCACGTTGGTACATGCGGATGGCAGGATACGAGTACGGCGCAAACCACATGAAGCGATGAATCTTTCTTGCCAGCAGCGATGAATCCTTCTTGGACCTCATCCTGCAACAAGACAATGCACAGTGCCATCGCTCCCGAATTGTATCCGAATGGTTGTATGAACACTCCACCGACGTGACCTCGCTTCCTTGGCCAGCTAGGTCACCTGACCTCAATCCCATCGAGCACATCTGGGATGCCATCGAGGGAGATGTTCGAAGCTCTGACCCCCTCCATCAAATCTTCGTGAACTGTGGGAGTTTGTTCAGGGGTCGTGGATCCGTATGACTTCCCAATGCTTCCGGTGTCTTGTCGAGTCCATGCCGAGACGAATCGCCGCCGTCATCAGGGCGAAAGGTGGTGCTATACGTTACTAGACAGGTAGGTATCTCTAATTCAATTGCTCTTCAGTGCATATACAGGGTGATTCAGAACTCATGGGACAAACTTTAAGGGGTGGTAGCTGCAACAAGCATTTTTTGTATAGTAATATATGGGCGCAAGTGAGCGTTGAGGTACAAACACAAGAAATAGACATGAAAGGAAACAAATTGTTTACTTACAGCATCGTTGACAAGTGCTTGTTTACAACAATGTTTACAATAATTGCACAAAATTGCGTCCACCAACAGTAATACATGCGTGGCAGCGTCGACGGAGTGATTGGCGTGTACTGTTGCCGGTAGAGGGCAGTAGGTGGCTTGCACATTATGCATGTGCGGGAACACGCCATTTGCGACTGTGTTGTCGCCCGTGATCGAAGACTTTACAAATGTCGAGAAGGCAGACATGCATCTAATGTACGGGGTTGCCAATGGCAACGGCAAAGCAGCGCTACGGATGCATCAGGAACGCTTTCCGAATAGATGAATGCCGGACCACAAAATGTTTGAGCGGTTACACCGCCATCTTTGTGAAACTGGTTCCTTCCACGTCAGCAGGCAAGAAACGGGTCGACCGAGAGCTGTACGACGTCCGAACGTGGATGAATTAATCCTGAACATTGTGAAAGACAGAACCGACACAAGAGCTATTGCACGTAGCGTAGGTGTGAGTTAACCCACCGTTTCGAGAGTGTTACACGAAGAACGATTACACGCATTCCATTTTCAGAGAACTCAAGCTTTGAAAACGGAAGATTACTCTCTGCGCGTGGGATTCTGCCAGTGTTTTTTCAGCAGAGTGCATTGCAGCCGGACATCCCAGCTCATGTGGTATTCACAGATGAGGCGATTTTTACACACGAAGGTGTTTTCAATGTGCAAAATTGTCACGTGTGGGCAACCTCTAACCCACACGCTACACGTCCACATGCGTACCAAGAACGATTCTCTGTGAATGTGTGGGCGGGTATTGTGAACGACTTCCTGATTGGCCCATATCTACTACCAACGCGACTCGATGGCAGATGTTATTGTATTTTTCTGGAAGAGGTTTTACCAGAATTGCTTCAAGATGTACCACTGGCCGTCCGACAAGGACTGTGTTTCAGCATGATGGGGCGCCAGCCCATTTCAGCATTAATGTGCGCAATTACCTGGATGCCACTTTTGGGGCGCGATGGATTGGCCGTGGTGGACCAGTCCGTTGGCCACCCCGATCTCCCGATCTATCGAGCCTCGATTACTTCTTATGGGGACATCTGAAGGCCCTCGTTTGCGAGACTCCAGTTGACTCTGTTGAGAACCTCGTCGCTCAAATATCTGTTGCGGATGCACGTGTGCGAGAGATACCTGGCATCTTCGAAACTGTACGCCAAACACTCCGTCGACGCTGCCACGTATGTATTACTGTTGGTGGACGCAATTTTGAGCAATTATTGTAAACATTGCTGTAAAGAAGCACTTGTCAACGATGCTGTAAGTACACAATTTATGTTTCCTTTCATGTCTATTTCTTGTGTTTGTGCCTCAACGCGTCACTTGCGCTCATACATTCCTATACAAAAAATTGTTTGTTGCAGTCTGCTCTACCAGCCCTTAAAGTTTCTCCCATGAGTTCTGAATCACCCTGTATACGAGAGTTGTACCGAAAGTAATGCAAAAGTGGGTATAATTTTTTCACTAACTGACAGACGTCAATCAAATCGCACATGTTGGTAGAGTAACTCTTCTTCTATAGTAAACCTTCTTCATCGCAGGTAAAAAATGGATTCCAAACACAAGCAACGTGCTGTCATTGAGTTCTTGACGAAGGAAGGGTGCAGTCTGTCCGACACCCACAGAAGGCTACAGAATGTCTACGGAGATGACACCATTGACAACAGCAACGTGCACATATGGATGAACAAGTATAAAAAAGCCACTGACACGAATCGTCAGCGAGTGGATGAATTGATTCGCGCGGAGAGACGAGTCACACTCCGTGACCTTGCTGCACAACTGGACTGTAGTCACAATGCCATACAGAAGATAGTGGAAAAATTAGGGTATCGCAAAGTGTGTGCAAAGTGGTTACTTCGGCAGTTGACACCCAATTTAAAGGACAGAAGGTTGGAAGTTTGCTTTGATCTGCTGGAAATGTTTAAAGATAATGAAGACATCTTTTTTCCCGACCAGGTCGTGAAACGTGGGCGTATCTTTATGATTCGGAAACGAAGAATCAATCCATGGGATGGAGTCACAGCTCTTCACCAAGGCCTAAGAAGTTCAAAAGCCAGCGATCAGCGTTAAAAGTCATGGTGACTTTTTTTTTGTTTTGTTTTTTTTTTGTTTTTTATGACAGGGGTGTCATTCTCCTTGTTTTTCTCGTACCGTGACCAGCGAGCGGTACATTGAGACGCTCAAGAAGCTTAGAGAAGCCATAAGGAGGAAGAGTCCGAACAAGAATCTGAAAAGGATCCACATTGATCCTACTTTATTTCTGGAACATGGCCTTACCGTGACCAGCGAGCGGTACATTGATACACTCAAGAAGCTTAGAGAAGCCATAAGGAGGAAGAGACCGAACAAGAATCTGAAAAGGATCCACATTGATCCTACTTTATTTCTGGAACATGGCCTTACCGTGACCAGCGAGCGGTACATTGATACACTCAAGAAGCTTAGAGAAGCCATAAGGAGGAAGAGACCGAACAAGAATCTGAAAAGGATCCACATTGATCCTACTTTATTTCTGGAACATGGCCTTACCGTGACCAGCGAGCGGTACATTGATACACTCAAGAAGCTTAGAGAAGCCATAAGGAGGAAGAGACCGAACAAGAATCTGAAAAGGATCCACATTGATCCTACTTTATTTCTGGAACATGGCCTTACCGTGACCAGCGAGCGGTACATTGATACACTCAAGAAGCTTAGAGAAGCCATAAGGAGGAAGAGACCGAACAAGAATCTGAAAAGGATTCACATTGATCCTACTTTATTTCTGGAACATGGCCTTACCGTGACCAGCGAGCGGTACATTGATACACTCAAGAAGCTTAGAGAAGCCATAAGGAGGAAGAGACCGAACAAGAATCTGAAAAGGATCCACATTGATCCTACTTTATTTCTGGAACATGGCCTTACCGTGACCAGCGAGCGGTACATTGATACACTCAAGAAGCTTAGAGAAGCCATAAGGAGGAAGAGACCGAACAAGAATCTGAAAAGGATCCACATTGATCCTACTTTATTTCTGGAACATGGCCTTACCGTGACCAGCGAGCGGTACATTGATACACTCAAGAAGCTTAGAGAAGCCATAAGGAGGAAGAGACCGAACAAGAATCTGAAAAGGATCCACATTGATCCTACTTTATTTCTGGAACATGGCCTTACCGTGACCAGCGAGCGGTACATTGATACACTCAAGAAGCTTAGAGAAGCCATAAGGAGGAAGAGACCGAACAAGAATCTGAAAAGGATCCACATTGATCCTACTTTATTTCTGGAACATGGCCTTACCGTGACCAGCGAGCGGTACATTGATACACTCAAGAAGCTTAGAGAAGCCATAAGGAGGAAGAGACCGAACAAGAATCTGGAAAGGATCCACATTGATCCTACTTTATTTCTGGAACATGGCCTTACCGTGACCAGCGAGCGGTACATTGATACACTCAAGAAGCTTAGAGAAGCCATAAGGAGGAAGAGACCGAACAAGAATCTGAAAAGATCCACATTCACCATGACAATGCGAGACCACACACATATTTGGCAACATATCAGGAGATTGTCAAATTAGGCGGGTCGGTGGTCCCCCATCCACCGTATAGCCCAGATCTGGCACTCTTTGACTTCCACCTGTTCTGCCCAATGAAGTAGTTTCCAGGAACAACGGTTTGATGACACAGACGAGGTGAAAGTGGCTATGAAGAAGTGGATACAACAGTCCACAGCTGAATTTCTTCGAAGAGGATTCGAGAGTTGGGTTCAACGATGGCGCAAATGTATCGCTTGTGATGGAGACTATGTTGAGTGGTACTTTTGTACAGAGAAGGAGCTACTCTACCAACCTGTTCAATTTAAATAACCTCTCTCAGCTAATAAAAAAGTTATGCCTACTTTTGCATTACTTTCAGTACAACCCTCGTATATATTTAGTTTTCTATACATTTTTTTAGTTTTCATATATATAACATCATCATCATCATTGTCAACCATTATCAATACACTCCTGGACGAAGGCCTCTCCAAGCCTCTTCCACAACGGTCTGTCTTGTGCCAGTCTCCTCCATGTTACTCCCGCATACTTTCGAATTTCATCCACCCATCCCCCACGAGGTCTTCTTCTGAGTCTTTTCCTGTCCCTTGGAATCAAATCTAAAATTTCGGTTGTCCATCGATGGTCTGTTCTTCTGGCAGCATGTCCAGCCCATTGCCATTTTAGGGATTTAACGCTGATTGTGATGTCTTCCACTCTTGTCATTTATCTGATCCACGAGTTCCTCTTCTTATCTCTACTGGTTACACCAAGCATGCACCTCTCCATGCTGCGTCGAGTTGTCTGCAGCCTTTGTATGTCTCTTTTAGTTAAGGTCAACGTCTCTGCACCATACGTAAGCACTGGAAGGGATGCATTGATCAAACACTTTTCTTTTAAGACATAATGGCATATTGCTCTTGAAAATTATGCTGTTTCTTCCAAAAGCTCTCCAGACAAGTTTTGTACGCAGACTAATTTCTTCATCAAGGTGACCCTCACTTGATATCTGCTGTCCAAGATAAACGTACGTATCTTTTTTCTCCAGCTTCTCTCCACCAATCGATAAATATTCATTTCTTGTAAAAGCATTGTACATCACTTTTGTCTTCTGAAGTTCATTTTTAGTCAAACTCCTCTATCTTGTCGGCAAGTTCCTGGATCATATTCTGCAGCTCTGACGGGGTAGTTGCAAAATGACTACATCATCAGCAAAACGAAGGTTAGTTAGATAATCTCCATTAATCTTTATTCCTTTGTTTTCCCTGTTCAGTGACTGAAAGAAATTTTCCAATGTGGCGTTAAAGAGCTTGGGTGATATGGTGTCACCTTGTCTCACTCCCTTTCCAATTTTTATGTGTGCTGTATTCTCAAACAGCCGAATCTTTGCACTTGCATTTTCATAGATGTTATTAATAATAATAATGTACGCATCTTCAATACCGCAGGATTTCAAAGCCATTATAACTGCTGATGGTTTCACCGAATCAAAGGCTTTTTCAAAATCGATAAAAGCCACGCACAATGGAAGTTCATATTCCCTCGCTCTTTCAATTAGTTCTCTCAGTACGTGGATATGTTATATAGCGCTGTAGCCACTCCTGAATCCAGCTTGTTCTTTCGGTTGAGCCATGTCTAGTGTTACCTTCAAGCGGCGTGAAAGAACTTCAGTGAAGATTTTATAAACCACTGATAGGAAGCTGATAGGTCTGCAGTTCCTGAGATCCTCAATATCACTTTTTATATAGCAGGATCATTGTAGCGTTGTTCCGATCCTCAGGAATCTTCTCTTCATTAAGGCATCCAGTGAAAACTAGGGCGAGTACTGTTTCAATTTCTACATTTGCTTCTTGTATGATGTCTACAGTAATTCCATCTTCTCCTGGAGCTTTCCCCCGATTCATGTTCTTGATTGCATGTGCAACTTCTGCTGGGAGAACTGGAAGAACTCCGGTACCGGTACCTCTCATAATGTCTGGAGTACATGTATCATCCTTTTCATATAATATATATATACACTGAAGAGCAATTGAATTAGAGATACCTGTCTAGTAACGTGTAGCCCCACCTTTGGCCATGATGACGGCGGCGATTCGTCTCGGCATGGACTTGACAAGACACCGGAAGCGTTGGGAAGCCATACGGATCCCCGACCCTTGAACAAGCTCCCAGAGTTCACGAAGATTTGATGGAGGGTGGTCAGAGCCTCAAACATTTCTCTCGCTGGTATCCCAGATGTGCTTGATGGGATTGAGGTCAGGTGACCTAGCTGGCCAAGGAAGCAAGGTCACGTCGGTGGAGTGTTCCTCCAACCATTTGGATACAATTCGGGAGCGATGGCACGGTGCATTGTCTTGTTGTAGAATGAGGTCCCCAGTGGGATGTTTAAGACGCACAAACGGGAGCAAATGGTCGTCCAGGATATCCCGGTAACGTTGACCTGTGAGGGACGATGTCACACGTACCAGGGGTCCCATTTCAGTCCACATAAACAATCCCCAGACGAGAATGCCACCCCCACCAGCTTGAAGAGTACCCTGCTGGCAAGAAGGATCCATCACTTTATGTGGTTTGCGCCATACTCGTATCCTACCATCCAGATGTACCAACGTGAATTTCGACTCATCAGTCCAGGCAACATTTTCCCACATGTCTTAGGTCCAGTGGCGATGTTCCCGCGCCCATGCTAATCTTTGCCACCTGTTGTGTGCGGTCAGCAGCGGTACCCTCGTGGGACGATGACTTCAGTACCTCATAGCGAGGAGATGGTTCTGGATGGTGTGGCTGCTTACACGTTTTTGTGCACCAGCGTTAAATTGCCGAGTGATGTCTTGCACTGTGGCCCGTCTATCCGCTGTGACAATGCGAGCTAGCCGACGATGACCCCGCTCATCCACACGCTGTTGTCCACGGCAGTTGGCCTTTGCAGGGATGGTTTTACCGGATTCGATGTGCTCACGGTGCACCCGTGACACAGTGGCTCGTGAAAATCCCAGTGCCCGCACGACTTCCAAGATGGAGTGACCCATTCGTCAGGCCCCGACAATTTGCCCACGATCAAATGCGCTTAGATCCTTCGTCTTACCCATACTGCGTCCGACTCTTACTGATTCCCGTCGCATCACTAATTATATTGTCAGATCGCTGCATACATCATGTCGTTTCTGTTTAGAGGGCCGCCCACAGCGCGCCACATGGCATAACGCCAGCTGTCTGTAATTCAATTGCTCTTCAGGGTATATATGGAATTAGAGACATGGGCCTTAACTAAAAATATATATACAAAGACTGCAGACAACTCAGACAGCATGGAGAGATGCATTCTTTAACCACGAAATATAAGAAGAGGAACTTGTGGCTAAGGATAATGACAGGAGTGGACGACATCATGACCAAAGTGAAATTACTGAAATGGCAATGGGCTGGACATCTTGCCAGTAGAGCAGACCACCGATGGACAACTGAAATTTTAGACTGGATTTCAAGGGACAGAAAAAGACCCAGAAGACGACCCCATGGAAGATGGATGGATAAAATTCGAAAGCATGCCGGAGTGACATGGAGGAGACATGCTCAAGTCAGACAATTGTGGAAGAAACTTGGGGAGACTTTCACCCAGAAGTGGATTGATAATGGTGAAAATGATGATGACTGAAAGTGGATATTAAGCCAATGTTTCTTGGTAAACAATGTTGTGAGTTCTTCCATTTGGCGCTAAAATGTAGAGATTTTGCTTGCTGCCAACTCTGGAAGATCCAATATCCATTTTTTTGTAACGTCAGAAAGTGAATGAACGTAAAGTTGTCCACGGGAAAAGCAAGAGAATTGCAAATTTAAGTCAACAACTTTGAGTGACTGCCTTTAGCCTTGTTGAAGCTCATAGTGAAGCACAGGCGCGCTGAAAGCTGAATTCGTTTAAATTTGAAGGGAGCATCAGGCGGAATGATGGGTATTCGTGGAATGAACACATCTTGCTCCGCTGAATGACCAGTCTTAATCGTAGCTCCAATGACGTGCGGCATGAGACGTTTGAAAGTATCACTTTAGAAAAACAAGTTAGTAAAATCATGCAATGCATTGATTATACAGTAATACGCTTTCCAACATTACAGAAATCATTACTCAAGTTATGAGAATAATGTCTGTGGAATAAATCTCGGTCCTGTGCCCTGACCTTTGATCCCATTTTGATGATATTCAACAGAACCGGCTTGGTATACCTCCGAAATACCATGATAAAGATTTGTCGCAATCGAAGCATTTTTACGTAAGTTATGATGCATAAGGGCTATGGAATAGACCCCGCTCCTGTGTCCTAACTTTTAAATCCATTTTGCCCATTTTCAATAAGGTTCGTCTCCAGGTGGTCCCCTACCACATACTAAAATTCCATCAAAATCGAACCTTTTTTACGTTAGTTATGGCGCATAATAGCAGTGGAATGGATCCCTCTCCTATGTACTGACCTTTGACCCATTTCGTTCATTTTAAATAGGGTCCCTTCCCAAGTGATCCTCTACCAGATACTAACATTTCATCGAAATCGAACGGTTGTTACGCGAGTTATCGTGCTGACGGACATGCGCACACAACGCGTGACGTAATGAAGCAGATGGGAATCGCGACCATCTGGCCCGCCGCAAAAGTGTGACGTCATAAATCTTTAATAGGATCCGCACACAACGCGTGACGTAATGAGACAGATGGCGTGACCGCGCACCAACATTCTCAAACGTGAGTTGTGACGTCATAAGATTTCTAAGCATTGGTAACATTAATGGAACAACGCCATCACTAAAAACGTTATAATTCGGGGTGATTATTTAACCCACTAAACGAATTCTTCTAAAGTCGAGATCAAGCTAAATCGATTTCTAGAACCAGAAAACGGTAGGTTAACGACTTTCATCAAAATTCTTAGAGCCGTTTTCAAAATAAAAAATACATACATACATACAAGATATATAATTTATGACTACAAAGCTTGCGCTGTTAAGATAGAATAATAATAACAACGTTTCGCACAATAAAATGTTTATTATACATCGACTATAGTTTCGCAAAGCGTTTGGCTTTGCTTCCTCAGGACGAATGGAGCGTAAACATTCAAATCATTGTGACATCTTCAGAATTCTGACGGTCACGGGTTTTGGTGAGTTGTTTCCACGCGCTTGAAAGAAATGGAGTCGACATCATGTCGTTGACAAGCCGTGACGAGTTCCGGTATATGTGGAAAGCTTCTAATTTATTAAGCTTGATAGTCGAGTCCGGTTTATCAATAAGTGTAGCTTTTCCAAACAAAAATTTGTGGTTATTTTCGTGACAATGCTGAGCTATAGACGACTTCTTCAGTTCACAGTTCCGTACATAGGTCTTGTGTTCCTTCACACGGAAACTTAAAGCCCTGCGGGGTCTGTCCTATATATGAAAGTCCACATTCACAAGGTATCTGATAAATTCCCCAGGAATTTATATCTTCGACGTAGTCTTTTGATCCGTAAAAAATCATCTTGTTTATGGGTTTGAAAATAACTTTGAAATTAAAACTTTCAAGGATTTTTGAAATTCCGAAGCAAATCTGAGGAACAAATGGGATAACTGCCCAGTTATCCCATTTGTTCCTCAGATTGGAATTAAATCACCAATGTCCATCGCCACAGCAACAACAAATGCACATAAGGACCCTGACGTGAATTCTGCAGCTGGGGTATGAGATACCATTAGAATATCCAGATGGCTTGTCTCGATCATACATCGGAATGTCCAAAAGATCCCTTACAATTAGGGGAAAAAAACACATAAGGAACATTAAAGCAGGAAAAACACAAACAGCGCTTTGCAAAGAAGTAGCCCAATATGACGCAGTACCAAATTGGAAAAACATGAAGCGGATCGTTCGGAACACTGACTAGAGAGAGCGTCGAAATATTCACGCACCCCAACCCTTGCAACGAGAGCCCTCCCTCGAACTCTCGACTGCGTGGAAGATTCTATTGAAATAGGACATTAAGGGGAAAAGGAGAGAGAATGTCTGAAAGGTAGGTCACAAGACACCACCTTCCGCGAGACGCAATATCACCTAGTCAAGTAGTAGATAGGCGCTCCAATATTTCTAATTATCGTTGTTCTCGAAAATATTCTTGTGTTCACTGGCCTTGAAAAAGGCTACCGTTCGGAGTGTGAAAGCTCAGCACTTCGTCGTTGTATGTTTATAAATTGTTACAATATTCAATACGGATTAAATATTTCAAGTTGTATAATACTCAGGTGTAAGTTCCATTATCGTAAAGAAATCTTATTTCGTATTATTTGAAATGAATATTAATACGTGAACTGTAATTTGATGAAATGCAGTGAAAAGAGCTTGTGCACGCTATCTTCTGAGAACATGTTGAACGTCATTTTTTAAGCAATCCTTTGCCAATCAGCAGAGGAGCGATTCCAATACTGCATAGTAGCCCCATACGCAGCAGGGTTCGCCGAACTGTCTTTTTAGACACACTTCCGGTAGCACCCTGGTTCATTTGACCATTGAGTTGCTTCACTGTAGCGTGTCGATCGGACCTCACGCAACTTCGAAGCAGACGTTCACCTCTCACATCAGTGGGACGTGCTGCTCCGCAGTTTCCACATCACTTATTTGCAATGGTGCCATTTCTCGGTGCCAAAGGGTGCCAGAAACGAGTGATATGTTTTCAGAATGCTTACAGCACACCTTACATACCCTCCAAGCTTGCTCACGACACGCGCCTTCTTTCATTAGGTACGCGATGCTGAGGTGAAAAGTAGGAGGTGTTCACAATAATGTGACTCGACTCTCTCTCGATATATATATCATCATCATCATCATTGCCAACCATTATCAATCCACTGCTGGACGAAGGTCTCCCCAAGTTTCCTCCACAACGGTCTGTCTTGTGCCAGTCTCCTCCATGTCACCCCTGCATACTTTCGAATTTCATCCACCCATCTCCCATGTGGTCTTCTTCTGGGTCTTTTCCTGTCCCTTGGAATCCAATCTAAAATTTCAGCTGTCCATCGATGATCTGTCCTTCTGGCAGTATGTCCAGCCCATTGCCATTTCAGGGATTTAACTCTGATCATGATGTCTTCCACTCTTGTCATTTTTCGGATCCACGAGTTCCTCTTCTTATCTCTCCTGGTTACACCAAGCATGCACCTCTCCATGCTTCTTTGAGTTGTCTGCAGCCTTTGTATGTCTCTTTTAGTTAAGGTCCACGTCTCCGCACCATACGTAAGCACTGGAAGGATGCATTGATCAAACACTTTTCTTTTAAGACATAATGGCATATTGCTCTTGAAAATTATGCTGTTTCTTCCAAAAGCTCTCCAGGCAAGTTTTGTACGCCGATTAATTTCTTCATCAATGTGACCCTCACTTGATATCTGCTGTCCAAGATAAATGTACGTGTCTGTTATCTCCAGCTTTTCTCCATCAATCGATAAATCTTCATTTCTTGTAAAAGCATTGAGCATCACTTTTGTCTTCTGAAAGTTCATTTTTAATCCCACTTCTTTACTCTTGTCAGCAAGTTCCTGGATCATACTCTGCAGCTCTGATGGGGTAGTTGCAAAAATGACTACGTCATCAGCAAAACGAAGGTGGGTTAGATAATCTCCATTAATCTTTATCCCTTGTTTTCCCAGCTCAGTGACTGAAAAACACCCTCCAATGTGGCATTAAAGAGCTTCGGAGATATGGTGTCACCTTGTCTCACTCCCTTTCCAATTTTTACGTATGTTGTATTTTCAAACAGCCTAATCTTTGCACTTGCATTTTCATAGATGTTATTAATAATATTAATGTATGCATCTTCAATACCGCAGGTTTTCAGAGCCATTGTAACTGCTGATGGTTTCACCGAATCAAAGACTTTTTCATAATCGATAAAAGCCATGCACAATGGAAGTTCATATTCCCTCGCTCTTTCAATTAGTTCTCTCAGCACGTGGATATGATCTATTGTGCTGTAGCCACTCCTGAATCCAGCTTGTTCTCTCGGTTGAGCCATGTCCAGTGTTACCTTCAAGCGGTGTGAAAGAACTTTAGTGAAGATTTTATAAACTACTGATAGGAGGCTGATAGGTCTGTAGTTTCCGAGATCCTCAATGTCACCTTTCTTATGTAGCAGGATCATTGTAGCGGTGGTTCCAATCCTCAGGAATCTTTCCTTCATTAAGGCATCGAGTGAAAATTTGGGCGAGTACTGTTTCGATTTCTCCACTTGCTTCTTGTATGATGTCTACAGTAATTCCATCTTCTCCTGGAGCTTTTCCTCGCTTCATGTTCTTGATTGCATGTGCAACTTCTGCTGGAAGGACTGGAGGAACTCTGGTACTGGTATCTTTCATGATGTCTGAGTGCATATATCATCCCTTTCATATAATTTGAGTAGAAATCTTTCACTCTTGTCAAAATTTCGCCTCTATTTCTTGTTACAGAACCATCTTCTTTTCTGAGTGCCATAATCTGTTTTCTTCCCTTACTGAGATGTCCCTTTGCTATCTTTAGGCTTTGGTTGTTTTCAATTGCTTTCCTCACTAGTTCACAGTTGAATTTCCTTACGTCTTCAGTGATACTTTTTTCTTACTGTCTTGCATAGCTCTATATATTCCACTTTGGAAGTCACATCTTCTTTAGTTGTCCTCATCTTCTCTTCTTTTTGCATCAACATTTTCGTTTTCCTGATAATTTATTTACATGCAACTTGTTCTTATACCCAGCTAATTTTTGTTGCTGTTTCCATAAGAGCTTTGGTTACTTTTCTGTTAACTTCAGAGATGTCCACTTCTTCCGATGTTAGGCCTTCTAAAGCAGAGAACCTGCTCTTCAGTTCTAACTTGAAGGTATTATGGTGTTTTTTAAGGTTGGTTATGTCAATAGATTTTGTTTGTCCTATGAGCTTGCCACGTTCAAGTTTAGTGTTGAGGTGCATCTTACATCTCGCAATCTATGGTCACTACCTGTGTTGAACTTGTTTAGCACACTGCAGTCTTCTATGACGAATTTTTTTGTTACACATAATAAAATCAATTTCACTTGTCGTCCCATTTGGATGTCTCCATGTCCATTTCCTGTGTGGCGTTTTCTTGAAGAAGGAGTTCAAGATGAAAAACCCTTCTGCCTCTGCAAACTCAACGAGAGTATTTCCACGCTGGTTTCTGTTGCCATGACCGAATTTACCTACCGAAGTTTCATTCTGTTGCCGTTGCCCTATTTTTGCATTGAAATCTCCCATAATTATTTTTCGTGCTGCTTACCTTATTATTTAGATGACAAATTTCCTCATAAAATTCTTCAATTTCTTCTTCAGGATGACTTGTGGTGGGTGCATAAGTTTGAATATTCTGAGCCTGGTATCTTTTCGAGAGTTGGATAACAAGTCGTGCAGCTCTGTCAGAGGAACTTTCAACTTCCTACAACTTTATCCTTCAGTTTCTTGTTTATTATAAATCCAACACCACTAGTTCTGCCAGTATCTGTCCCACGATAGTAGAAGAGATGTCCACTTTTCAGTTCGATGAGATCTTCTCCTTTTCTCCTTACCTCACTTAGCCCCACGATGTCCCACTTGATCCTTTGTAGTTCCTCTTCCAATTCAAGGCCTTGAATCAGAAGATAGGGAGCGTCCATTAGCAAAGTAGCCAAGGTCAGCATCGGATGGCAGCCTAGTCCGGTCCTCCGGGGATTCTTAGCACCCTCTGCCTTCATGTCGCACTGGCCGCTGCCTTGACCAGGCAGTACATTCCCAGCTGCCGGAGACTGAGGGCCAAGATTTAAGTTGTGGAATCATTTTGGAGGGTTTGGCCATAACTCACCACGCTGGCCAAGCGGGTTGGTGAGTGTGGGATAGCATTTCCTCTGATCCCGATGGTATAGTTATACCGCTATGGGCGGTCGTCAGAGCCCTTTAGTGGGAACAGGATGCACCACGAGAAGGCGGGGTTGACATTTGTCAAGGAGAGGCTGTGATGTTACGCATCACCTGACCTTACATCCCGATATATATATATATATATATATACGGATGTAAGGCCAGGTGATGCGTAACATCACATCCTCTCCTTGACAAATGTCAACCCCCGCCTTCTCGTGGTGCATCCTGTTCCCACTAAAGGGGCTCTGACGACTGCCAATAGCGGTATAACTATACCATCGGGATTAGAGGAAATGCTATCCCACACTCACCAACCCGCTTGGCCAGCGTGGTGAGTTATGGCCAAACCCCTCCAAAATGACATCACAACTTAAATCTTGGCCCTCAGTCTCCGGCAGCTGGAATGTACCTGGCCAAGGCAGCGGCCAGTGCGACATGAAGACAGAGGGTGCTAAGAATCCCCGGAGGACCGGACTAGGCTGCCATCTGATGCTGACCTTGGCTACGTATAATGGACGCTCCCTATCTTCTGATTCTAGGCTTCTTGAATTGGAAGACTAACTACAAAGGATCAAGTGGGACATCGTCGGGCTAAGTGAGGTAAGGAGAAAAGGAGAAGATCTCATTGAACTAAAAAGTGGACATCTCTTCTACTATCGTGGGACAGATACTGGCAGAACTAGTGGTGTTGGATTTATAATAAACAAGAAACTGAAGGATAAAGTTGTAGAAGTTGAAAGTTCCTCTGACAGAGCTGCACGACTCGTTATCCAACTCTCGAGAAGATACCAGGCTCAGATTATTCAAACTTATGCACCAACCACAAGTCATCCTGAAGAAGAAATTGAAGAATTTTATGAGGAAGTTCGTCATCTATATAATAAAGGTAAGCAACACTTGAAGATAATTATGGGAGATTTCAATGCAAAATAGGGCAACAGCAACAGAATAAAACTTCAGTAGGTAAATTCGCTCACGGCAACAGAAACCAGCGTGGAAATATTCTCGTTGAGTTTGCAGAGGCAGAAGGGATTGATTGAAATTGATTTTATCTTGAACTCCTTTTTCAAGAAAAAGCCACACAGGAAATGGACATGGAGACATCCAAATGGGACGACAAGTGAAATTGATTTTATTATGTGTAACAAAAAATTCGTCATAGAAGACTGCAGTGTGCTAAACAAGTTCAACACAGGTAGTGACCATAGATTGGTGAGATGTAAGATGCACCTCAACACTAAACTCGAACGTGGCAGGCTCATAAGACAAACAAAATGTATTGACATAACAAACCTTAAAAAACACCATAATACCTTCAAGTTGGAACTGAAGAACAGATTCTCTGCCTTAGAAGGCCTAACATCGGAAGAAGTGGATATTTCTGAAGTTAACAGAAAAGTAACCAAAGCTCTTATGGAAACAGCAACAAAATTAGCTGGGTCTAAGAACAAGTTGCATGTGAACAAATTATCAGGAAAAACCAAAATGTTGATGCAAAAAAGAAGAGAGATGAGGACAACTAAAGAAGATGTGACTTCCAAAGTGGAATATATAGAGCTATGCAAGACAGTACGAAAAAGTATCACTGAAGACGTAAGGAAATTCAACTGTGAACTAGTGAGGAAAGCAATTGAAAACAACCAAATCCTAAAGATAGCAAAGGGTCATCTCAGTAAGGGAAGATCACAGATTACGGCACTGAGAAAAGAAGATGGTTCTGTAACAAGAATAGAGGCGAAATTTTAACAAGAGTGAAAGATTTCTACTCCAAATTATATGAAAGGGATGATACATGTACTCCAGACATCATGAAAGGTACCAGTATCAGAGTTCTTCCAGTCCTCCCAGCAGAAGTTGTACATGCAATCAAGAACATGAAGCGGGGGAAAGCTCCAGGAGAAGATGGAATTACTGTAGACATCATACAAGAAGCAAGTGGAGAAATCGAAATAGTACTCGCCCAAATTTTCACTCGATGATTTAATGAAGGGAAAATTCCTGAGGATTGGAACAACGCTACAATGATGCTGCTACATAAAAAAGGTGACATTGGGGATCTCAGGAACTACAGACCTATCAGCTTCCTATCAGTGGTTTATAAAATCTTCACTAAAGTTCCTTCACACCGCTTGAAAGTAACACTGGACATGGCTCAACCTAGAGAACAAGCTGGATTCAGGAGTGGCTACAGCACAATAGATCATATCCACGTGCTGAGAGAACTAATTGAAAGAGCGAGGGAATATGAACTTCCATTGTGCATGGCTTTTATCGATTATGAAAAAGCCTTTGATCCGGTGAAACCATCAGCAGTTACAATGGCTCTGAAATCCTGCGGTATTGAAGATGCATATATTAATATTATTAATAACATCTATGAAAATGCAAGTGCAAAGATTCGGCTGTTTGAAAATACAACACACATAAAAATTGGAAAGGGAGTGAGACAAGGTGACACCATATCTCCGAAGCTCTTTAATGCCACATTGGAAAATGTCTTTCAATCACTGAACTAGGAAAACAAAGGAATAAAGATTAATGGAGACTATCTAACCCACCTTCGTTTTGCTGATGATGTAGTTATTTTTGCAACTACCCCATCAGAGCTGCTAAGTATGATCCAGGAACATGCTGACAAAAGTAAAGAAGTGGGATTAAAAATGAACTTTCAGAAGACAAAAGTGATGTACAATGCTTTTACAAGAAATGAAGATTTATCGATTGATGGAGAAAAGCTGGATATAACAGACACGTACGTTTATCTTGGACAGCAGGTATCAAGTGAGGGTCACATTGATGAAGAAATTAATCGGCGTACAAAACTTGCTTGGAGAGCCTTTGGAAGAAAGAGCAGTATGTCATTATGTCTTAAAAGAAAAGTGTTTGATCAATGCATCCTTCCAGTGCTTACGTATGGTGCAGAGACGTGGACCTTAACTAAAAGAGACATACAAAGGCTGCAGACAACTCAAAAAAGCATGGACAGGTGCATGCTTGGTGTAACCAGGAGAGATAAGAAGAGGAACTCGTGGATCCGAAAAATGACAAGAGTGGAAGACATCATGATCAGAGTTAAATCCCTGAAATGGCAATGGGCTGGACATACTACCAGAAGGACAGGCCATCGATGGACAGCCGAAATTTTAGATTGGATTCCAAGGGACAGGAAAAGACTCAGAAGAAGACCACATGTGAGATGGGTGGATGAAATTCGAAAGTATGCGGGAGTGACATGGAGGAGACTGGCAGAAGACAGACCGTTGTGGAGGAAACTTGGGGAGACCTTCGTCCAGCAGTAGATTGATAATGGTTGACAATGATGATGATGATGATGATGATGATATATATATATAATTTAAACCAAAGTTTAGCCATAAACAGAAAAAAATGAATAATCAAAAAATAATTTTTTTTTTACAAACTTATAATCTGAAAAACTAGCACGCAAAAGCAGCAGTGAAGAATTCTCAGAAACAATGCTCATACAAAGCAGATAGAACTACAACAGTATTAAAAAAACATTTAAAAATAAAAAACGCCAAAGTCAACGAGCAGGGAGAAGGAAACAAAAAAACAGGGATGCAGAATGTGTTGAAAATGGTGAACCTTGTCTTGGTCAAGGACCAGCAAAACTCTGCATTTACTCACTTCCACAAACACCTAGTTGAATATGGGTTTCTGCTATGTCATAGATGCAAAAAGAATAAGTCCCCCAAAAACACCGAATTAACAGAACCGCCCACAAAGGTAAAAAAGCTTTAAAATTAAGCAAATTTTTTTTTTAAATTTAGCATTACCTGTAGGTCATATCTGGCCCAACCCACAACTCATCATCGTCCACAAAAACAGAAAAACTGAAAATCAATATATATTTATTGGGTGTGGGCAAATATTCAACCCGTTTTTGTAATAGATGCAAATTCTGATCGGAGCAGTTACATCACAGATGATGCTGCGTTGCCAAATTTTTGGCCAATAAGGCGTGGAGCAAGAGAGCATGTAGTCCTGTGTTCCTTCACACGGAAACTTAAAGCCCTGCGGGTCTGTCCTATATATGAAAGTCCACATTCACAAGGTATCTGATAAATTCCCCAGCAGTTTAAATCTTCGACGTAGTCTTTTGATCCGTAAAAATTCGTCTTGTTTATGGGTTTGAAAATAACTTTGAAATTAAAACTTTTAAGGATTTTTGAAATTCCGAAGCAAATCTGAGGAACAAATGGGATAACTGCCCAGTTATCCCATTGCCCGAGTAAGTCATTCGTAACGGAAATCACGGGCAGTGTAACATTGCATGCGATAAGGAGCAAGCACATTAGACATTGCTTACTGTACAAGTCCTATAAAGTTAGTACTGCACCCGCGGCTTGCCGCAACATCTGTCAAGTGTATGGGGAGGATGCAGTTAATGATAGCACGTGTCGCCGTTAGTTTGGGAAGTTCCCGGATGGAGACATAAGATGTAGCACGTCCTGGAGGTCCATCCTTGGTTTCTGATTGGGATGTGGATCAAGGCATAACAAATGACCCACATCCAACCGTTCAGGAATTAGCGGAAACGTTGTCAGCATACAGAACATCAGAGGAAAGACATATTCATACGCTTGGGTTCATCACTGAGTTCGATAACTGGGTTCCGCACCAGCTTTATGCAAAGCAACGAGAGGAGAGAATCCATACCTGTATTTCTTTGCTTTCTCGTCACAGAAATGAACCGTTTTGGGGACCAATTGTAACGGGTGATGAGAAATGGGTACTGTACCGTAATGCAAAGACTCGACGGACTGTGTGCCAAGGTGCGGAGTCTGCTCCATCGACCTCAAAAGGAGAACTGCTTCACAAAAAGGTTTTGTTGCGTGTTTGGTGGGATGTCCACGGAATAATCCACTGGAAGGTGTTGGTACCTAACCAAACGATAAATGCTGACTTTTTCTGCCAACAGTAGGGCAGATTGCGAGAACAACTGACATCGAAGCGGCCAGCACTCGTTAATCACAAAGGCGTGATCCTTTATCGTGATAACCGCCAGACCTCATGTTGCTTTAATGACTCGGCAAAAATTACTGGAGTTTGGTTGGGAAGTGTTACCTCACCAGGCGTATTCCCCTGACCTGGCACCTACGGACTACCATTGATGTGTAACCTTCGATGATGTGGACGATGTGAAAACGGCGTTACATGACTTTTTTGACCCTAAACCACAAGAGTTTTTCGGGCGTGGGATTCACCTACTCATAGACAGATAGTAAGAGGGTCATACAGAATGATGGCAATTATGTGAAATCCTAGGTACGCTATTTGTTGTGTTCTGCTCCGTTCTTTGTTGCTTACAAAAACAGGTAGAACTTATGCAGACACACACACACACACAACTACCGAGCACTTCTTCGAAAGCAAATGAACGGATCCGCTGCGTTGTTAAGATTTTTGCTGACCACACACATCCCTTCATGTTGAACGTTTACCTTGGTGGTGATGGTGCCTACCAACGACAATGCGCCCTGCCACGTCACTAAAGGGGTGCGCGAATTGTTCCAGGAACACGACAGCGATGCCTCCGTTCTTCCTTGGCCGGCGAAATCGCCCGATCTCAATCCCATTGAACACTTGTGGAACTATTTGGATCGATAGGTTCGACGTGCCGACCCACAACCACGTCATCTCCGGGTTCTCCGTGCTCTTCTGTAGTCCGAATGGGCACGTGTGCCTAGGGCAACCTTCCAGGGCATTAGTGCGTCCATGCCACGCCGTCTCGCCGCTGTCATCCGGGCCAAGTGTGGTTTTCCTCATTATTAGGTAGCCATATTAATTTGATACGAACGTGTAACTGTTTGTAGAATGTCGCCTTCGATTTTTTTCTTGCTGTGAATGCAGTCTTAATTGCTTATCAAATTTTTGCGTTTTTCTTACGAAGATAGAACTGTACTTGAATAATTTATTTAAAGAAAAATGTTCTATTTATGTACCTAAATAAAATTTGAACGTCGTGACACGCAGATACACCTCTATCCCTCCTTAACTTCGTATCTTCAAGTCAACGACCTTGCTTTGGACTCCTTACCTTCAAAGCAGTCGTCAGCCACGTCCCGTTCCGTCCCCAGTACAAGCTTAAGAGCGCGGCTATCAGCTTTAGACTCACTCCTCTTTCCGTTTTGGAAGTTCCCTATTAGTAGAACAAACAGCAGAGCAATTAGTATTGTCCCCTCTTAGTGAATTCCTATTCACATTCCTCATTTGCTCCTGGCTATAAATAAAGACTTAAAACTATAGACTTCGGACAGTGGAGAACAATTACATTTTCCTGGGTTTTGAAAACCTTTCTACGGAGTAGTAGTAAACAACGCACTTTGTAAGGAAAAATACTTAGGGCTACCCAACGAAAAACACGATAATTATTGTTATTTGTCAAAGTCCAGATTATATTTTAAAGTCAAAACAAAACGAAACAAAACCCTGCAATATTGCACATCTTGAACTGAGTGGGGTGCAGGGAGGGCAAGAAGGATTTCACGGTGGATTACTACCAACCTTCGCATACCCTTAGCGACGTTAAAGGCCTGTATGGGCCTTATTTGGCTGACCGGTCCGGCCGGGATCATGATGCACCATTTGGTATCATTTTGTCCTTCTATAGTATTTTATTAAATTATGAAAATTAAATAATGATATGAGATATTATTGAAAATATTTAGTTTAATGTAATCCCAAAAAAATATTAACTAAACTTTGGCAATTATCGAAGAATATAACCGTTAAAGAGAGAGAGAGAGAGAGAGAGAGAGAGAGAGAGAGAGAGAGAGAGAGAGAGAGAGAAAGCTAAGCGCGTTCAGAATCTCCTTTTCTCTGAACTAGTAAGTGGTAACACTACAAAAGTCAATCCCTGTACAGATTAGGGATAGCAGAAACAATCAATGTTGTCCCACCCTATCAAACAAACACACACGTACATACCCCACCCCATTGCAGACAACCTAAATCCCCCACTCCACACAACACACACACTCGCTCGGGGTTGAATCTTTTTGTTGTCAACAAGCACAGAGTAGTTTTATCATCTTAATACCCACAGGCAGTAAAAATACTGTAAGTGCCTCTTCTTGCTTTTCTGATTACGCCCTGGGCTATGTCATGGAAGTGAGTAAAGCCAGTAAAACAGACCAGGAAATCGGGGAACACGACATTTTCCCATCTTTACCATTGGGATAAAAGTAATAAGTCGACATGACACGGCCAATCTCGGCCAGGTAGTAAGTGTCTGGGAAAAATTCCGGCCCGGCCCGTTGCTTTGTTCTCTAAACTAAATAAAGCCCAACACGACCCGTGCAATCCTCTAGGCGACGTCTCTGGATCCCAGGCAGGTATCTGGATCCCAAACCTCTAAGCGACGTCTCTGGATCCCAGGTATCTACCGAGCTTCAGATGGGGACGTTAAGCCGTTGAATACCGGGTACTGCCCTTTCTTGTTGGGCACTCTAACAAAAATCTTCTAGCTCCCTGCTTCTAAGGGTTGTTTAAGACTTGGTGTCAGACACTCCATTCCTTAATTCCTCTACATAACTAAAATCTGTACATAAATCTTTACCTCGCATCCGTGTGACTTTCCTGTCGGGCACTCTAGCCCAAATCTTTTAGCTCCCTATTTCTAAGGATTGTTTCAGGCCTGGGGTCAGACACTCCCTTCCTAAAATCCTCTAAATACGATCTAATTTACCTAAGTTCGTACCTAGGTCCCCTCCATCAGTAAGCGGAAATACTAACCACTGGACAATACGCGGCACTTATGCAGTGAGCTGTTTAAAAAGCTATCGTTACGTCATAGTTGCATATGCAAATAAGGATAGCATGTGTCTGACTGCCTCTGAGTGTTCCTACTACAGTGCTGGCCACCCAAAATGCAACACCAAGAAGGACACGAGATAGCAAAGCCAGATTTACTGGACACATAACAACAGATACAAAGATGAAACGATTGAGCTTACAGGCCCGTGCGACTTGCGGAACACGCAGACATCAATAGTTCGTGTGGCCCCCATGGCTGGCAATAATGGCCGCTACACGACGCGTCATCGAACGAAAGAGGCTTTGGAGGTGGGCTTGGGATATGTCGGTCCAGGCTGCTTCCACACGTTGCCACAGTTCATCAGGCGTAGCCGCGAGTGGTGCTTGCCGGGCCACTCGGTTGCTGATCAGTGACCAGACGTGTTCGATGGGCGACATATCGGGAGAACAGGCGGGCCACGGCAGCAGTGACACCTGGTGGGCCGTGAAGAATTGTTGCACGATGCGTGACACGTGCGGGCGCGCATTGTCCTGTTGAAACGTGGCCGCTGGCAAGTCCTGCAAGTAAGGGAGGACTACAGGCTCCAAAACGTCGGAGATGTAGCGGTGGCTGTTGAGTGTACCGACGATGCGTAACAGAGGGGTGCGGGTGTCATATCCAATTGCGCCCAAAACTATAACGCCAGGCGACGGACCGGTATGGCGATGCATAATGCAGGCGTCATACAGTCTTTCGTCGTGGTGACTCCACATGCGGATCCGACCATCGTGGTGTTGCAGGCAGAAGCGGGATTTGTCGGAGAAGACAATGTCGTGCCATTGCGTAGTCCAGGTTCGGCATTCAACGGCCCACTGCCGCCGCACTCGCCGGTGGTGAAACGTCAATGGTAATCGGAGCAATGGGCGCCGTGCGGCAAATCCCCGCTCTTGCAGACGACGTCGAATGGTACGTGCTGACACATGTTGTTGTGCAACCCACCCTAATTCCTGCGCTAACGTTCGTGATGTGGCGGTGCGAGCCGTGAATGCCCGCCGCACAACATGCCGGTTCTCTCGTTCGGTGGTGTGCCGCGGCTGCGGCAATCGCTCACGTCGGTCCGTCCGTCCCTCCTGCACCCACCGAATCCATACTCGCCTCACTGTGGCTGGATGTCGTCCCACACGGGCGCCGATGTCTCGGTACGATAAACCACTGTCGCGATAAGCCACTATTAATCCTCTGTCGAACTCCGAAACGTGCTGGAATGACTGCCGTATTCTGCTACGAGGCATCATGAGGCTTTCCACGCACAGGTCCGGTAGCACAACACACTTCCACTACTTACACCCCGCCTTCTGTGCACCCTTCTTATAGTGCTTCTCGGTGGCGTGCCGGGCGCACATGATTTGCATATGCCCTGCAATACTAATCGTTTGCATGTCCTCTCGCGGGCGACGCATGCTGCGAATTTTAGGCCAGTCGGGGTTCCTTCTTGGTGTTGCATTTTAGGTGGCCAGCAGTGTAATTTGATACTTCACTGTATTCAGTCTTGACCCTTCTAAAGCTCTTCAGCTTTTTATGATTTCTTCAACTTCTTTCCGGTCTTGAAATAGGCATTGCATGAAATATTTAAATGGTTAAATGAAAAGTTGAGCAAAATAAACACTTCACTTATTTAAATATATCAGAATTTTTATCTATTCTTACTGAGCCCAAGAGACGTGCACTTAGTATTTGGTTGGAATCGGCTTCTCGTTTAGCTTTCTTCTCTCTTTTATGTACCTTTTTTATTCAGTCGGTGATCCCAGAAAAAAGCCTTGTAGAGTTTTTTGAGAACTTCTTCGGTTTTGAAATTTTTTCTCTGCGGAGCTTATATCTCAAATTAGTAATAAAACACTGCTTAGAGAAAAAAGAGAATAAAAAAACATTACTTAATGAATTACATCCTCATTACTTCTTGCTGAAAGGTATGCTTTGACAGATCCTTTTTTGTCTCGTTTGCTTTATTTAAAGCAGCAGCAGAAGAAAATTTAGTCATGTAGGCTTGCATAAATGAGCCCGTTAATGTGGTGCATTGAATGAATTTGTTTAATGTTTATGGATCACAAGTGTTTACTTATCTTAGGAGCTAGCAACGCGGGTGCTTTTTCTATTTTTTTTTCTGAATAAAAATAATACTTTGCGCTTGATTCCTAGATAAAAAAAGAAGCAGGTTTTACTTCGGAAAAACTTTAAAAAGAATTTCACAGTTTGCAAGAATGAGTTCCGGTTACATTAAAATGCTATTATTTAAGCCTGGGAAAAAGAAATTGACAAGTGAGGAGAAGCCGAGCAAAATGCTGTACGAAATGAAAACCTTCTTAACACCTGTGAGCTCTATGTGTTGCTCAAAGATACGAAAAAATAAGAAGGAAAAAAAAAAGGTAGAAATTAAGAGCCAAAAATTACAAGGGAAAACTGGGAAACAAAATCTGCAAAAGAAATTCTGACGACGAAAGACCACACGTGAATTATTCGGGAAGTCCTGCAAATTGAGAAAAGGTAAATAAAAGTTCGTAGATACGCTGAAAAAAAGTCTTGCTACATCAGCAAGAAAGTTATTGCTGAATTAGTTTCGCAAAAAGTTTCTTATTTGTCATAACAAGCAGTAACGTTTTTTTTTTGTTTTTAGGGCGAAACACATCCAGATGTATGAAACTTTGTTTTGGCAATACACAATTTTGCTGTTTCAACCAAAAATTTGTGAGTTGTACATACAATTGTTACTAAAGTCATGTTCACCACCATTAAGCCGCAGAAAACGTATAGCTAAATATTTTTCTAAGTGTCCTAAATGTTAGTCGCAACGAATGTTGTGGCACCAGAAACTCTAATGCCACGTAAAGACACCCCACACATGTATGGAACCACTATCAGCTTGCAGAGTGCCTTGTTGACAGCTTAGGTCCATGGCCTCATGGGGTCTACGCCACACCCGAACCCCACCATCAGCCGTAACAACTGGAAGCATGACTCATCGGACTACGCCACATGTTGCCAGTCTTCCAGGGTCCAATTACCGTGTTCACACAATGCCTTGTTGACAGCTAGGGTCCATGGCCTCATGGGGTCTGCGCCACACCCAAACCCTACTATCAGCTCATAAGAACTGGAAGCGTGACTTATCGGACCGCGCCACATGTTGCCAGTCTTCCAGGGTCCAATTACCGTGTTCACACAATACCTTGTTGACAGCTAGGGTCCATGGCCTCATGGGGTCTGCGCCACACCCAAACCCTACTATCAGCTCACAAAAACTGGAAGCGTGACTCATCGGACCACGCCACATGTTGCCAGTCTTCCAGGGTCCAATTACCGTGTTCACACAATGCCTTGTTGACAGCTAGGGTCCATGGCCTCATGTGGCCTGCGCCACACCCGAACCCTACCATTAGTTCGTAACAACTGGAAGACCACGGACCACGATACATGTTGCCAGTCTTCCAGGGTCCAATTACCGTGTTCACACAATGCCTTGTCAACAGCTTGGGTCCATGACCTCATGTGGTCTGCGTCACATCCGAACCCTACCTTCAGCTCGTAACAACTGGTAACGTGACTCATCGGACCACGCCACATGTTGCCAGTCTTCCAGGGTCCAATTACCGTGTTCACACAATGCCTTGTTGACAGCTAGGGTCCATGGCCTCATTTGGCCTGCGTCACACCCGAACCCTACCATTAGCTCGTAACAACTGGAAGACCACGGACCACGCCACATGTTGCCAGTCTTCCATGGTCCAATTACCGTGTTCACACAATGCCTTGTCAACAGTTTCGGTCCATGACCTCATGGGGTCTGCGCCACATCCGAACCCTACCTTCAGCTCGTAACAACTGGTAGCGAGACTCATCGGACCACGCCACATGTTGCCAGTCTTCCAGGGTCCAATTACCGTGTTCACACAATGCCTTGTTGACAGCAAGGGTCCATGACCTCATGGGGTCTGCGTCACATCCGAACCCTACCTTCAGCTCGCAACAACTTGTAGCGTGACTCAACGGACCACGCCACATGTTGGCAGTCTTCCAGGGTCCAATTACCGTGTTCACACATGCCTTGTTGACAGCTTCGGTCCATGGCCTCATGGGGTCTGCGCCACACCCGAACCCTACCATCAGCTCGTAACAACTGGAAGACCACGGACCACGCCACATGTTGCCAGTCTTCCAGGGTCCAATTACCGTGTTCACACAATGCCTTGTTGACAGCTTGGGTTAATGGCCTCATGGGGTCTGCGTCACATCCGAACCCTACCTTCAGCTCGTAACAACTTGTAGCGTGACTCAACGGACCACGCCACATGTTGCCAGTCTTCCAGGGTCCAATTAGCGTGTTCACACAATGCCTTGTCAACAGCTTGGGTCCATGGCCTCATGGGGTCTGCGCCACGTCCGAACCCTACCATCAGCTCTTAACAACTGGAAGACCACGGACCATTCCACATGTTGCCAGTCTTCCAGGATCCAATTAGCGTGTTCACACAATGCCTTGTCAACAGCTTGGGTCCATGGCCTCATGGGGTCTGCACCACACCCGAACCCTACCATCAGCTCGTAACAACTGGTAGCGTGACTCAACGGACCACGCCACATGTTGCCAGTCTTCCAGGGTCCAATTACCGTGTTTACACAATGCCTTGTTGGTAGCTTGAGTCCATGGTCTCATTGGGTCTGCGCCACACCCGAACCCTACCATCAGGTCGTAAGAACTGGAAGCGCGAATCATCGGACGAGGTCACATGCTGCCACAATTCCAGGGTCCAATTACCGTGTTCACGAACCCAGGTGAGGCGCTATGTCTGATGTCATGCTGTTAACAAAAGCACTCTCCTAGATGTTCTGCTCCCATACCCCATGGACGCTGCAATACGCTTCACTGACCTGATGGATATGTCTCTGGTACTTCCTGCATTGAATGTGGATGCTATGTGAGTCAGTGTCGCTTGTCTGTTAGCATGGACAATCCTCGTCAGACGCCGCTGGTCACGGTCATTCAGCACCCATGGTAGCCCATTGCGCTCTCCACGGTGAGTGGTAATGCTTTCCAGAGGTATTCTAGGTACACACGTGATATCGTGAATCGAGGAATGCTAAATGTTCACACAACTTGGGAAATTGAATGTCCCATCCAACTGGCCCCCACTACCATGCCTCGTTCAAACTGCGACAATAAAAATTTGCATACTGCTATCCCATGACCTTTGGCACTTCAGTGTTGTAAATATTAATTTTCCAAATAAAATAGCTATATTAAATATAAAAGCAACAGAGAGCTGGGACCTTCCAAGTGAGATCATTCAGAGATTTGAAAGTATTGATAGGTAAGTCCAAATTCATTTTGTGGTGATTTTTCGAAACAAATTAAAGTAAACTGATAACGAGGAACAGTACACCAGTTATGCAGAAATAGTAACACAATACTAGTGAGCCGATTTATTGGCGTAGGAATATATACATAAGCGTTTCCAAGCTTTCGCACATCAATTACACTATCTACCAACAAGTAATTGGACACCCCTGCAATCGACGATATCTGCGGTCCTGATACACGTCACGGCCGCCACCGTTAAATATCGTGTGGGAAACAACAACGCAACCAGTCGCATGCAACATGCCACGCAGTTCGGAGCTCTCTGATTTCGAGAAAGGTGTAATCGTCGGGTATCACAGAAATGGCCTATCCATACGTGACATATCCAGCGAGTTGAAGTACCTAAAATCGTTAGTGGCCTATGTGATTGGCAAGTGGAAGATGAGAGGTGACTGTCGGAATGTGCCCCGACCCGGCAGACCCACAAAACTGGGAGTTAGAGACCGACGGGTGCTGGCCAGAGAAATTCGGAAGAACCGCACCAAATCGATGGGCCACATCCGCGAGGAGTTTCAACAGGCATCCGAGAGCGTTCTTTAAATGAATAACATCCGTAACGGAGCCCATCTGCTCGATTATCATGGACGTGCTGCCGCCCACAAGCCTTTGATCTCCAAGTCCAATAGCGCTGCTCGGCTAACGTGGTACAAAGAACGTCGACAGTGGACCGTTGAACAGTGGAAAACAGTGGAAACAGGTTCTCTGGAGCAACGAATCAAGGTTCACCCTCTACCGTTCGGATGGCAGGGTCTGGGTTCAGCGTCTGCCTGGAAAACGCCTCCTGCCGGAATGTATTGTGCCAACTCTGAAGTTCGGCGGCGTTGGGATTATGCTATGGGGGTGTTTCTCCTGGTATGGCACGGGACCCTAGGTCACAATTCCTGGTAGACTGAATGCCGAGACCTACTGCACCATTTTGGATGATCATGCGCTTCCTACGTTGTGGCAGTTTTACGGGGTGAACCCATGTTACTTTCAGGATGACAATGTCACCTGTCATGTTGCGAGGTCCACCATGGCTTGGTATGGAGACAATGGGGTTAATCGAATGAACTGTCCTGCGCAGAGCCCGGACCTTAACCCTATCGAGCAGCACCTCTGGGACGAGTTGGAGCGTCGACTAAAGGGGTGCCCCCACCGTCCGAAATCGGTGAAGGAACTGACCTGTCTTCTCCAAGCCGAGTGGAAGAAAATGCCGCTAGCCGTCGTACAACGCCTGGTTGAGAGTATGCCCCGGAGGGTCGCAGCTGTAATCACCGTTCGTGGAGGCTCCACCAACTATTGAAGGTGAATAAACGTCGTTTTCCTTTGCTATCACAGGTGTCCAATTACTTGTTGGTAGATAGTGTAGATAGCTAAATTAGGCAGATTCTGTCTAACTTCATTGAAAAAGCCATCTGGTTGATGTGCGAAAGCTTGGAAACGCTTATGTATGTATTCCTACGCCAATAAATCGGATCCCTGGTATAGTGTTTCTATTTCTACAAATTCAAGTATTTGTTGCACCATCGCGTTCGGAGTTGCTCAAAATGATTAAGCCTATGTCAGTACATACTTCACATTTCACCGAAATGAAGGTTTCGAACAAATTTGAAAATTTGTTCCAATATCGTACTGACAGTTGCAGTAAATGATTAAGCCTATGTCGGTGTATTTGACTGAAATGAAGTACTTTACGTAATTTTGATAACTTTCAGCTGAAATCTAATTGCACAAATAACAATCGCTAGAATAGAAAATATATTTAAACTTACTTCATGGTATGAAGTTCACCTAAATGATTTGTTTTGCAGTTTATTTTAAAAGAACTAAATGATCTGTGCTGAAAATAGCAACGCTTTCTTGCCGAAAAGTTGTCTCTTACAGAACATTTGCAGAGTTAGTCTCAGCAAAACTGATACTAGGGAAGCGAGAACTGCTTACCACAGAAACTAAAAATTTTGCTAGACCCAACCTGTCGCTTTCAGTGTTTCTTCAGGCTACCCTTCGAAAGTGTAAAAATTCTGCATTGGGCACTGTACATGTGAGTCGAAAGTTTTGCAATACGTGGATCACTTTATGTCTTCATATGTCCTTTACGACACAAGCTGACTAGCATTCAAAGTATAGGCCATCGTGATGCACCGTCTTTAGCCATCTGTCTGCCAGTTCTCCGAATCTACAGAGGGTGAGTCGAAAGTTTTGCAATATTTTGATCACTTTATGTCTTCATATGTACCTTTACGACACAAGCTTGTAACGTACCAGGAGATGTGACGTACCTGCCAGAAGGACGCACACGACATAAAGGCAGATAGGAATCAGAATAAAACGTCCGCGTAGCTCAATTGGTAGAGTGACTTATTCCGGAATGAGGGGATCCAGGTTCGAATCCTGGCGTGGACAGAAATGACGGAGAAATTTACTTCGTTATAATGGCGCCCGAACTATCCGGATGACCCGACCGTTCAAAATCTCGTAATGGTGTGATGTTATTTCCACACCGCGAGATAGGAAAAATCAGAGAATCCCTTCTCCAGCACTTCGAAAAAAAAAAATAAGGGGGAGATGATGTAACGTACCAGGAGATGTGACGTACCTGCCAGAAGGACGCACACGACATAAAGGTAGATAGGAATCAGAATAAAACGTCCGCGTAGCTCAATTGGTAGAGCAACTTATTCCGGAATGAGGGGACCCGGGTTCGAATCCTGGCACGGATAAAAATGACGGAGAAATTAACTTCGTTATAAGCTGACTAGCATTCAAAGTATAGGCCATCGTGTTGCACCGTCTTTAGCCATCTATCTGCCAGTTCTTCGATCTTACAGAGGGTGAGTCGAAAGTTTGGCAATATTTGGATCACTTTATGTCTTCATATGTACCTTTACGACAAAAGCTGCCTAGCATTCAAAGTATAGGCCATCGTGTTGCACCGTCTTTAGCCATCTGTCTGCCAGTTCTTCGATTCTACAGAGGGTGAGTCGAAAGTTTTGCAATATTTTGATCACTTTATGTCTTCATATGTACCTTTACGACACAAGCTGACTAGCATTCAAAGTATAGGCCATCGTGTTGCACCGTCTTTAGCCATCTATCTGCCAGTTCTTCGATTCTACAGAGGGTGAGTCGAAAGTTTTGCAATATTTGGATCACTTTATGTCTTCATACGTACCTTTACGACACAAGCTGAATAGCATTCAAAGTATAGGCCATCGTGTTGCACCGTCTTTAGCCATCTGTCTGCCAGTTCTTCGATTCTACAGAGGGTGAGTCGGAAGTTTTGCAATATTTTGATCACTTTATGTCTTCATATGTACCTTTACGACACAAGCTGACTAGCATGCAAAGTATAGGCCATCGTGTTGCACCGTCTTTAGCCACCTGTCTCCCAGTTCTTTGATTCTACAGAGGGTAAGTCGAAAGTTTTGCAATATTTGGATCACTTTATGTCTTCATACGTACCTTTACGACGAAAGCTGCCTAGCATTCAAAGTATAGGCCATCGTGTTGCACCGTCTTTAGCCATCTGTCTGCCAGTTCTTCGATTTTACAGAGGGTGGTTCGAGAGTTTTGCAATATTTGGATCACTTTATAACTTCATACGTACCTTTACGACGAAAGCTGCCTAGCATTCAAAGTATAGGCCATCGTGTTGCACCGTCTTTAGCGATCTGTCTCCCAGTTCTTCGATTCTACAGAGGGTGAGTCGAAAGTTTTGCAATATTTGGATCACTTTATATCTTCATATGTACCTTTACGACGAAATCTGACTAGCATTCAAAGTATAGGAAATCGTGTTGCACCGTTTTCAGCCATCTGTCTCCCAGTTCTTCGATTCTACAGAGGGTGAGTCGAAAGTTTTGCAATATTTGGATCACTTTATATCTTCATATGTACCTTTACGACGAAAGTTGCCTAGCATTCAAAGTATCATGGACGAAAGCTGACTAGCATTCATCGTGTTGCACCGTCTTTAGCCATCTGTCTGCCAGTTCTTCGATTCCGCGGTGGTACCAGTTCTTTTCCTTCGAGGCGAACAACTCCTTCACCCCAACTGCCACCTCCTCCTGGTTATTGAAGTGCCATCCGCGAAGGATGTGGGCCATGGACCGGATCAAGTAATAATCTGATGGGGCAAAATCCAGACTATATGGTAGTTGTGGCATCAGTTCGATGCCCTCAAGTTCCTGGAGTTTTTCCCGGGTCGTTCTTGCGGTATGAGGCCAAGCGTTGTCCTGCTGTAGGAGAGCGCGCTTTCTGTTCACCAGTTCCGGGGTCTTCTTTTTTAAAACGTCATACATCCGCTCCAGCTGTTCAGGGTGGAGGTTGGCGTTGATGGCCCGACCGTCTGGAACAAATTCGTAATGGAGTATCCCCTCGACATTCCACCAGACGCAGAGCATCACCTTGTGCTCGTAGCGCCCACCTTTGGCAACAGGTTCTGGAAGCTGGTCCGGGCTCAACCACTACCACTGTGTGTTAGGATTATAGACATAGACATATTTTTCATTGTACGTAACAGTTCTCTTGATGAACCGTACATCACGCGTGTTTTCGAGGAGTTTCGTGCACACTTCCACTCGGCGGTTTACTTCAGCTGGCGTTAGTTCTTGAGGGACAATGCGGTATCTCCTGTAGACTTTGTCGAGGTCCTGAAGGTGACGAACCACGGTGGCCTGTGATATGCCCAGATCGTCTCATAATCTCCGAGTGCTGGTTGTCGGATTTGACTCTACGGCCAATCGACAACTAGCACTCGGAAATACTACACACGACCTGCGTATCCACGGTTCACGGCCTACCTGACTTCGGCTGATCGTCGAGGTTTCTGTCACCTCAGCGAAATTTCTTGAACCATCTGGTTGCGGTGCTGTGGTCCACGGAACCTTCCCATTTCGCATGACAAATGGTTCGTGTTGCTTGAGCAGCGTTATGGCCGAGTTCAAACTCATAAAGCAAAAGTACCCTAATTAGCCGGTTGTGGCTGTTCACCTTTAGGCGTCCCAACCACAGACAGGACGACGACATGCATTGCTGTGTTCACAGCAACGACTACCAGTTTACGTCCCTTTCGACACTGAGTGCATAGCGCGACTGCGACTTGAACTAGTTTAAACACGTGACTTACCCGCCACAGTACATGCGTTTATGCAAATATGGCAACACGTTCGACTCGCCCTCTGTATAATAAAGTACGCATTTAAAACTGCAAAAAATATGGTCGCTTGTATTTCGATGGAAATTTAATTATGGTCAGTTCTCCTTTGGCTAATAGCCGGAAATTACAGCTGTCATTCTCCAGGCGGTATGGAGCACGGTAAAAAATATACCATAATTTCTATGCGAGTATATTGCTTGACTTTCGAGAGGGTGTTTTGATAAATTTTAATCAGAGTGTTTGGAGGAAAAGGGTACTTGCCCTCCTCGACGGGGTACCATTGATCAATATCGCCTCCCGTGTTTCTTACAATACAGAGTATTGCAAAGCTTATGAAATATAAAATTACGGTTGACCCACTGCTGCAACGAACTCACCCTTCCCCGTAACTTGGCAGCGGTTTACCGTGCCACAATGGCTGTAGGATACTGTCAGGGTGCTTTCTTTTAGGACTGCACCAATTTGTATATACACTGAGTAGCCACTTTATTATGACCACCCCTTCAGTACTTCTTTGGGCCACCTTTTGCCTTTAATACTGCGTCGATTCTTCATGGCATGGACTCCACGAGATGTTGATAGGTGGTTTGTGGAATCTGAGACCATGCTTCATGAATAGCACTTTCTAGGACTGTGAGATTGCAGGGTTGTGGATCCAGCTGTCTGATGGTTCGTTCAACTTCATCCCACAAATTCTCAATGGGGTTAAGATATGGAGATTGTGGGGGCCACCTAAACAAAGTAAACTCACCGTCATATTTCTGAAACCAATCCTGCACAATACGAGCACTATGGCAGGACGCATTATCTTGTTGAAAGTAGCCATCGCCATTGGGATAAACCATCCACATGACAGGATGCACTTGGTCCGCAACGATGTTTAGATATGATGTGCCAGTCAGACGTTGATCAACACGAATTAAAGGGTCCAAAGCATGCCAGGAAAACATTCCCCAAACCATAACGTTGCCTTCACCAGCTTGAAGGGTTGTAGCAATGCATTTGGGATCTATGCTTTCGTGCTGTTTCCGCCTAATTCTCACTCGGCCATCGGCATGGTGCAACGGAAAACGTAATTCATCTGACCACATAATTTGTTTCCAATTATCGACTGTCTGTGCGAACTAGAGACGTTTTCTCTTGTTAACTGCAGACAGCAAAGCTGTTCGAACAGGCCTTCGGCTGCCATATCCCATCCGATGCAGTGTACGGTGAACAGTGCGTGCAGAGATCATTTGAGTGGATCCTTGATTAAGAGGGTCTGTAATTTGCTTCACTGTTGCCCTTCTGTTGTTTGTTACCAGTCTGGACACTCTCCCTTACGTCCGAGCACAAACTTGTCGATGACGACTACACGTTGCACGTAGAGACCCAGTTTTTTGGCTGACAGTCCAGTCTTTAAACACTTTAACAACAGCTGCTCTGGAACATTTCACGAATGCGGCAGTTTCGGTGATACTCGCTCCATGGCTCCGAGCTCACACAATCATCCAACGTTGAAAGTCCGTCAAATCGCATTTTTTACCCATCTCCTCACCCAAAAGCCACTTCTACTACTGTCGCAAGCATTAAGCTTTCCCTTTTTATACTAGCCTCGCCCTCTGGAGGCAACAGCGTGCAGCAATATCTCATTTGCTTAAAACTGTCAGGTGGTCATAATAAAGTGGCCACTCAGTGTATACTTGTATATACTCCTGCTCATAATTATAAGGACAGTCGTATTTTGCAGATAAATACACAAGCATTGCACATTGACGCATTAAGCACATAACGTGAAATACCGAACTTACATGAGTTTCAAACGTGAGATTTGGAACCTCAGACATGTCTGCGACATGTGTTATGCAAATAAGAGCAATGTCTGCGTAGGTGAACGTGCTCTCGAAGACACTGCGTATATCGTTTTGTGCAATAACAGAATGCCTCGTGGAAAGGAGTTAACTGCAGTAGAGGTTCGAAAGATATGGAAACTTCGCGGTGAAGGAAAATCATATCGTGAGATAGCTGTTGCAATTAAAAAGTCTAAAGGTGCGGTCGAAAATACAATGAAAAGAGATATCAAGGGATCCGTTAAAGCGCGTTCTGATCGCAAACGAAAGCTGTCGTCAAGGGAAATTCGACGCATCATAGCCATGGCTACCAGGATAAAAAATGTCTAGTAAAGAAATTGCTGACTCCATACCTATCAATGTTTCTCGTCAAACTGTTTCACGTGTTCTGCACAGCTCAACTTTCGCCAAATACTTGAAAACGAAAGCGAGACCCGCCTTCACCAGAAGACATAAAGAGATGAGGAAAGCAGTTGTACTCCAGTGAATGCAGAATAACATCAGGTGGGGTGCAATTATTTTTTCCGAAGAAAAACTTTTAATTTAGATGGCTCCTACTTATTGGTATGATCTCCACAAAGAAAAAGGTGTGACATTGAGGCGACATCAAGGGGGTCCGTTGTTAATGTTTTGGGGTGGTGTTTCTGCTAATGGGAAGACCGATTATTCCTGATTCCGTCAAGCATGAATTCTGAACGATATATCGAAGTGTTAGATCAACAACTGTTAGCATATTAATGGCCTTTAGGTGGTGATAATTTCATAATTCAGAAGGACAATGCCCCATCGCACACATCCAGAGTTTTTAAACAATGGTTTTCGGACAATAACATCCGTTTTCTGAACTGGCCGCACAATTCTCCAGACTTGAACATCATTGAAAATGTTTGGAATGCAATGGCTAGATTGGTATATGATAATGGCTCACAATTTTCCACTGTTCCTGAGTTAGAAAAGAAAGTCTTAGCAGCATGGGACAAGATCACTCCTCAGTATTTACGGAAACTCGTTGAAAGTATGCCTAACAGAATGGCTCAGTGTCTAGAGAACAAAGCTAGCCATACCACCTATTAAAGGTAAGAATATTGAAAAATTAATTATGTTTACACATGGAAAGGCAAGCTGTCCTTATAATTTTGGACATGTGCCCAAATGGCATTTGCTTTTTTTCTTGTAATTATAATAAAAAACAAAAACAAATACAGAATATAATGTTTCTGCTATGTTGTGTAATCAATTACGTAAATATAAGGTTTTCCTGTTCCTGCAGTTATTTTGTATTGTGCATCACCAGTATTTAAGGTGTGCTTATACTAATATGAGCAGCAGTGTATATATATAAATTCCAGTGGAGTCGCATGCCCATTTTCATATGGTGTGTGCTGTGAAGAAAAAAAAATGCAAACATTTCATTATCTAACCCGGGATGAAAAATTCAGGCATTGATTTTGAATATGCAAAAGCATTTTTTTAGGTGTTTAATAAAAAGAAAAAAAAAACGAATGAATTTCTGTTATCCCATCCTATATGGATAACGAAAATTTAAAATCTATTTTTAAAGATGTGCTCACAAACACATCGATTCGCAAAATACAGAGAAACTGCAATTCGTGGTAGAACGTTGAATTGTATTTATGACTCCACGCACTTCCAAAGGCAAAGTATGCCCAGTAGTGCATTTTTAGGCGCGCACACCCTGGGAAGTTTATGCGTTGAAACCACAAGGAAATAGAAACGTTCCCTGCAGCGCCATTCGGAGAGCTTTGTATCACAGTTGCTTCACACGCCTGGGGTGTCCGCTGGCTAAACAGCACACCTACGAATGCGAATATTACTTACTATGTTTTGTTTACTCAACGAAGAAACTAACCTCCTTCACTTTACGAAAAGATTGTACAAGGGAATAATTTTTAATCACCACGCGAAACCTTAGGACAAACTTTGGTGAGTTTTGTTATCCAAAAAAATAACGTAACAGCAACTCGTATCACAATGTTGAATTACATTGCTCCATGGGATTGCAAGCGGTGCTCTATTTGGCTAGCACACCCTGAGAGATCAGCTGTAATGTTTGAAACCACAGGGAAATAAAAACGGGACCTGTAGCGCCATCTAGGGAGCGCTTGTACCACAGTTGCTTGAACATCGTCGAATGTCTTGTCGCGAAACTGTCCACACCAGATGATCTTAGCACAAATGGGATATTATGCTTACTGAACGATCGTTCTCCTCTTAATGAAAACATTGTGTGGGGGAATTCATTTTAGCCACGACTCGAAGCCTTAGCAAGGACGTCGCCAACGGGGTGCGAGGGTGGGCTGAAGACCACCCTGAAATTTGTCTTGCCCACCATGCCCGCCCACCCAGTTCAAAATGGGCCATTTTTCAGTATATTTAACTTAAAAATATAATCAGCACTTTGCCAAGTAATAAGTATTTTGTTTTATTTCATGTAGCTCTAGGTATTTTCCCATAGGAAATGCGCTGTTTTATTTTTCAAAAATGTCATGATTTGCATAAGTTACAGATAATGATCAATAATGATCTATCAAATTTATCGCATTGGTTATGCTCTAACAAATTATCACTTAGTATTCTAAAAACCAACGCCGTATATTTCCGGAACGTTCATAAAAGAGAGGACATAAATAACTTTCCAGTCAGGATTAATGATCTCCCCTTAAAATTGTGGACAAAGTTCAGTATCTTGGTGTTTGATTTGATGAATTCTTTAACTGGAATACGCATGTTCAGTTTGTTTTAAAAAAGTTTCCTTACAGGTTGGCCTGCTTGGTAAAATTAAGCATCGCTTCCCTATCAATGTCCTAAAAACATTTTACTATGCTTTTATTTATACCCATCTCTCCTATTGTCTGGGATCTTGGTATTCAAATATAAGTCCAAACAATAAGTTATACTTGCTCAAATTACAGAAGAAATCTGTTCGCTATATGCTGAACACAGATTACATGTCTGCCAATATTTCTAAAACTAAATATTCTAAAAATTCATGAATTTTTTACCTTGAAACTAGATATGTTTTTTTAAAATAATGCATCTTAAACTGCCTATTTTTCAATCTGACATCAAATATCTGGATAATTCTATCTTCACCAGATCTCTTGCTAACAACAAATTATGTCAGCCGTGTGTTAAACTTAATTAAGGTTTAAATAGCATACTATATAAAGCCGTTATCCTATAGAATAATCTCCCAGAGAGCATCAGATCCCTGGAAAATATCAAAACGTTTTCCTTGTCTCTGCGAAATTACATTGTAAATCACCCTGATCTCCATAACGAATATCAGCCCAATCATTAAATTGTAGTTCCAAGCATGCTGCTAACAGTGGTGCTTCTGTTATAACCATCTTACTTGCTTTCATATATGCCATATGTTTTATTCTTTTTCTTACATCTGATAAGGGGAATCGCCTAACAACCAATATGTTCAGATTCCTTCGGGTGTATTGCATTTTCATATAACTGTAAGTTTTAAATGTGTGCAATAAATAATTGTAATTGTAAAGTACAAAGGTTAACAAAATAGCATCCGTAGGGTCATGAAAATTCAATTGCCCTCCACTCTTCCAAATCCTTAGTTTAAACCTCTGTTTCATGTTTGTATGGCCAGGAAGGGGGGGCTAATGAGGAAGCTGCATAGGAATTAACTGAGGGGGTGACTACTAATTGCCCTGTTTGTTTGTTTTCTTTACAAAATAGGGGATTCCAACACGGAAACTGGTCTAAAGTTACACTAGCGCTCTTAAGACTGTCCCGGGACAGTGAACTTGTAGGAAGTGGCTGATGACTGTTTTGTAGGAGAGGAGAGGAGTGGAAGGCAAAGTTGCTGGCTTGAAGGAAGGAAGTGTTAAGAAGGGGGGGGGGAGGCGAGGTATTGTGTCTGGGTGGCATGACTTAAAATTTGATTTAGATAACCAAAAACGACGTTTTCCTTTAGATTGTTCAAATACACTACTATTTTGGTAAGCACAAACGCAAAATATTGAAAAGCAATTTAAGACAATGAATTCAGAGCAAACAAAAAGTGGAAGGCGACATTCTAGCAACACTTGTATCTTACACCGGTGGCGTAACTAGTCAAACCCGTGTGTATGTGTGTCCAGGTGGAGGGGGAGGGAGATTGCACGAATTCCTTTGTAGCCGGTAGGGAAAAACATTACAAATAAGTGCTTTCAGTGTTTCGTAAAAAAAAAAAAAAATTCTCAAGTTTGCCCCACCAAAAATAATGCTCGCTCACCCGTCTCCCATCCTGATTTCGAAGTCTACCAATGTCCCTGAGCCTTAGAACAAACTCCGGCGAATTTTATTATAAATAAATCCGAAACTGTAACATCGATAGTATAGGTTAAGTACATTGCAGCTCTGTGTGGGTGTGGTTGGCGTCCCCCCCCAACACACAAGCCTGCTGGAGTTAATAACGCCCGGGCCGCTCTTCAGAGCTTCAGGCCACTTCTTTTTCAGGACTGCATACACTGAAGAGCAATTGAATTTGAGATACCTGTCAAGTAACGTGCAGCACCACCTTTCGTCCTGATGACGGCGGCGATTCGTCTCGGCATGAACTCGACAAGACAACGGAAGCATTGGAAAACCATACGGATCCACGACCCCTGAAAAAGCTCCCAAAGTTCACGAAGATTTAATGAAGGGGGGTTAAGAGCCTCGAACATCGCTTTCGATGGTATTCCAGATGTGCTCGATGGGATTGAAGTCAGGTGACCTAGCTGGCAAAGGAAGCGTGGTCACGTCGGTGGAGTGTTCATCCAACCATTCGGATACAATTCGGGAGCTGCATTGTCTTGTTGCAGGATGAGGTCCCCAGTGGGATGTTGAAGACGCACAAACGGGAGCAAATGGTCGTCCAGGATATCCCGGTAACGTTGACCTGTGAGGGACGATGTCACACGTACCAGGGGTCCCATTTCAGTCCATGTAAATAGTCCTCAGACGAGAATGCCACCCCCACGAGCTTGAAGAGTACCCTGCATTTCTGCACGCGCTGTGTTGTCGGTGTTCACATAAATTTTATGTTTCACTTGATATTTAAAACCGTTGGCACTTAGATATTCACTCAGTTTTTAAATTTGAGTAAAATTATGTTGAGAACTGAAAACGATATTTTTTAAAGATCATAATACTTTCCTATAACGAAGGTATGAGTAAGTACGAACTCCTTACTCTCTATTTGAGTGGAGATAAGGAACTTTTGAAGACAAAGGGTCGTAATTTCAACGCTGGCTCTCCCAGAGAAGAAACGCTTACTACGCTTCTGGTCACATCCGCAAATGTCACCAACGTGAACTGTATGAATGTAACCTAAAAATGTCTTGGGATCACCTCTTATGGGCAGACAACTCTTACAACGACGATACATACTCATAACCAGGTTGTTAACTCGGGAAAGGTTCCGTGACGAGCTGCTACATGTAGCCCCAGAGCAGCCCAGGTATGCACTACAGTGTTGAGTTCGAGAGACCTGGCTGAGTACCCCACGCGCTGAATTACGTTGCTCTGCAGAAAATCATCGACAAGCTGATCCCTGTGCGGGCGAGCGTTATCATCCATTTAAACGAACTGAGGGCAAACAGCTCCCCAAAAGAGTCTGACATAGGGATCTAGAATCTCGTCGCTACAGCACTCAGCATACAGATTGCCTCCTGCAAACACGTGGAGTGGTGTTGAACACAATGTCACCTGTTAAAACACAAGTTCATCCGTGTCCCCTCACTCCGGAGTAAGTCGCTCTCCCAACTGAGCTACGCGGACAGAATATATCGCAGCAGATCGGTCGTCTTGAAACATGTTTTCACCTATCCCACAACTCACACGAGCAGACAACTGTCTCGGAAAGAATCTGGTTCGCGGACGTTTTCATGATCATTAATGGTTCCCTATTTCCACCAAATGAAATGCCGACGAGAATCCGTTTGTAGACTGAATCTGGACTTATCTGTAAATAGAACACATGCCCACTCGTCTGGGCTCCAAGAACTATGTTGACTGCACTAGTTCAACAGAGCTCTCATGTGGCTAGCGTGACACAAACCATGGGTCTCCAGACATAAAGGCCAGTTGTATTAAGACTTCAATATTATATCGTTTCCCTTGAATCCAGAGTCCCTGTGGCAGCGAAGAGCTCCGAAGGCAATTACTGGCTGCCCAGGACGCCGTGCGGTTAAAGCCGCAATACGGTCCTTAACGAGCAGAGTTGGAAACGGGACCGACCTGGACAAATCTGCTTTGAACTATAAATTCGAATATATCATCATTATAAGGCATTATCAATCTACTGCTGGATGAAGGTCGCCCCAAGTTTCTTCCACAACGGTCTGTCTTGAGCCAGTCTCGTTCATCCACCCATCTCCCGCGTGGTCTTCTTCTGGGTCTTTTCCTGTCCCTTGGAATTGAGTCTAAAATTTCGGTTGTCCATCGGTGGTCCGTTCTTCTGGCAAACATGTCCAGCCCATTGCCATTTCAGGTACTTTATTCTAATCCTGATGCCTTCCATTCTTGTCATTTATACACGATTTCCTCTTTTCTATCCTTCTTGGTTACACCAAGCATGCATGTCTCTAGGCGTATTTCAGTTTCCTGCAGTCTTTGTATGTTCTTATTAGCTAAAAAACATACAAAGACTGAACTGCTCGGTACGTAAGCACTGGAAGGATGCACTGATTAAACATTTTTCTTGTAAGACATAATGGCATATTGCTTTTTAAAATCGTACCATTTCTTTCAAAATCTCTCCAACCAAGTTGTATACGCCAATTAATTTCTTTATCAATGTGACCCTCGCTTGATATGTGCTGCCCAAGGAAGAGGTCTGCACAAGCCTAATTTGGTGAGCCCGGACCCGTCAATTGCAGCTCTCGTTTAGGCCCGGCCCGGGTCGTGATGTGCCAGTTTGTATTATTTTGTCTTTCTTTTGTATTTTATTAAAATGTGAAAATTAATTAATGAAATGAGATATGATTGAAAATATTTAGTTGAATGCAAGCCTAAAAATATTAACTAAACTTTGACAATTATCGAAAAATATAACCTTTAAAAGGAGAGAAAAAAAAAAGATTAAGCGCGTTCAGAATATCCCTTTCTCTGAACTAGTGAGCTGTAACACTACAAGTCAATCCCTATAGAGATTAGAGATAGGAGAAAAAATCGATGTAGTTCCACTCTCTCTTCCAAAACACACAGACCCTCCTCTCCACTGACTCCACTGCAGACATCCACCGTGCCCCACTCTACACAACACACACACACTCGCTCGGGGTTGAACCTTTTTGCTGTCAACAATCCCCAAAATGGTTTTACCATCGTAATACCTATAGATTGGTAAAAACGCTGTGAGTGCCTCTCCTTGCTTTTCTGATTACGCCATGGGCTATGTCATGGAAGTAAGTAAAGTCAGCGAAATAGTTAAACACACCAGGAAATCAGGAAAACCAGGCCGGGTTCGTGCTTAACAGGCCAATACGACCCGTGCAGACCTCTAAGCCCAAGGTAAATGCAAAATGCCGGAATCGGTTACCTCCAGTTTTTCTCCAGCAATCGATAAATCTTTATTGCTAGCAAAGGTATTGTGCATCAGTTTTGTTTCCTGAAAGTTCATTTTTAATCCCATTTCTTTACCCTTCTCAGCAAGCTCCTGGATCGTTCATTGCAGCTCTTATTTCAAAGACATCTCAAGGGTACTTTAAAATATTTTGTTTTCTTTTCAAGGATAAAGCGGAAATAAAACCACGTCGAAATCGGGTCAGGAACACCTTGACCCAAAAGAAATTGTCGACCTGTTGACCCGTGACCCGTTTCCTTCTCTGCTTTCGAAGGGTCGTACGCCTTGGACGACCTGGGCCAAACCTTCGTGACACCCCGCCGGTGTTGCGGAATTGCGGCCGCAACCGTGTAACTATTTTGGTGTTGATATTCAAGGCCCTTGAGACCTGGGCCTGAGACTGGGCGTGCATCTAGTCGTTCTATCATTTGCCACCGTTAAGGAAAGCCATTGCACCCACCGAAACGTTTCTTACACGTGGTGTAAACGAGAAATGCCACTTCCCGTCCTCGTTAGTTTGATGTATGTAACTCAATTTACATGCTGGACATCATTTTACCCACTGATATAGAAATTTTAGGTGGGATTTGTTTCTCGTGGCCATTTGAATATATCAAGTGAACACCGTAACATTTCACCGCGCTTCCGATTATTTGCCGCTGAGTCTACACTGATGATCCATTCCAAGATGATCACACCGAACCTAGAGAAATAAGCGTGCCTGGAGACCAAACAGTGGCGCAGGTGAAGTTCAGAGAGCAGTATATACACTGGCGGAAAGTGAAAAAAGAACACCAAGAAGGAATTGGCGGACGATCATGAAAATTACATCTATTAATGGTGTCGAGTTTACGTAGGTGTGATGTTAATTTTGGGACCAACGGGTGAGCGCTTACGCCACAGCACGGCATAATATGCAAATTATTGTCGGTGGTATTATTTAAGGAGTACTGCGAAGTGAATGTAATCAGTCGTCGGAGTACGGAAACGTGCGAAGACCCCGAAGAAGCTGCAATGCCTGGACATGGAAGACTGTACGATTTCAGCAGTTATCGGACTTTGAGAGAGGTTGTCTAGTCGGACTACGCGAGGCCGGGTGGTCGTATCGTCGTATTGCGGAGTGAATTGGACGGGAAGTATCGGTGGTGGTACGATGGTGGCGTAGATGGTCCGAGGAACATTCTCACACGAGAAGACGTGGAACCGGGAGTCACAGACGGACTGATGAGCGGACCGATCGACGCATAAGAAGAGCGGTGTTGTCAAGCAGAACATCCACTGCGACGCAAATCCGAGCTGCCGTTGCACCTGAGGTGACTGTACGAACAATCCGCAACCGTCTACTGGATGCAGGACTACGTGCACGTGTGCTTCTGCCACGTGTGTACCTCTGACTCCAGCCGACCGTCAGGAACGGCTGCAGTGGTGTCGCCAACGTCTGCACTGGAGAACGCAGTGGTGATCTGTCGTGTTCAGCGATGAAAGCAGATTCTGCTTGGGAGCCTGCGATGGCCGTATGCGTGTTCGCAGACGCACAGGGGAGCGTCTCCACCCCTCTTGCATCCGCCAGCGACACACAGGGCTTATACCTGGTCTCCTGGTGTGGGAAGCGATCAGCTATCACTTCCGTACACAACTAGTTGTACCGGGTACGTTAAACAGCACCTCCTACATCAACAACATCATTCAGCCCGTTGTTGTGCCATTTGTAAGGTCGGTTCATCGTGGTGTTTTCCAGCAAGATAACGCACGGCACGTGCAACACACACAGCACGTGCAACGCAACATGCACTTCAGGGTGTGAGTCAACTTCCATGGCCTGCACGTTCACCAGATTTGTCCCCCACTGAGCACGTGTGGGATTTTATGGGACAATGACTTATCCGGTCTCCACGGCCAGCCACGACCATCCCCGATTTACGCGTCCAGGTTGAGGATGCTACCTCAAACTTACATCCAACATCTGTACGACAGACTTCATGCCAGAATTGCACAGTGTGACGCAGTTCATGGCGGTTCAACCTCGTACTAACCATGTTACATGGAAATGTTATTTTTCAGTTTACCAGCAAATACAGCTGTGTTTTGTCCTATTGTTTTGATCACGTTATCCTCGGTATTCCGTTATTATGCTGCATAAATTTCGTTGGTACCAGACGTCTCCTTCTTGGTGTTCTTTTTTCAGTTTCCGCCAGTGTATATACAACCCGAGGACCGGCTTTCGGTTAGTAGAGTGTTCGGAGTCAGAACGGGAAAAGCTGCCGATTTATCGGAGTTTGATAAAGGACAAACTGTGATGGCACGGCGCTTGGAACTACAATCTCGGAAACAGCGCTGCTTGTGGATTGTTCACGTGCATATCAAACGTATCAAAAGTGGTGCATAGATAGCCAAACGACGAACCGTCGTCCAGCTGTGTGTGGTCCGCAGTTCACTGACGTCAGAGGGGAGCGGAGACTGTCGAGCATTGTTCACAGCGACCGAAGGACCACAGTGCGACAAATCTCCCGCAGCTACAACAGTGGTGATCAGGGTAATGGGTCACAACACACCGTTCTTCGCAGCCTTCTGCGCATGGGCCTGCGTAGCCGAAGAACCAGCCGGGTCCCCATGCTCACTGAACGTCATCGCCAAGAACACATGGAATGGCCCAAGATCATCGAGATCGGACCGCGGATGATTAGAAGAAAGTAGCCTGGCCTGAAGAATCAACATTCCTGGTTCAAACTTGGATACGCCGATTTCCAACGGAGGCTATGGCACCTGGATGCACAGTTGGGCGGAAACAGGTGGCGTCGGCTGTGTTATGCTCTGGACGGTGCTTCCTTGGGGGACACTTTAGGCCCTATTATCCCAACCGCACAATCCCTGACAGCTGTCAGGTAACTGGACATCGTTGCGGACCAAATTCACCCATTCATTGGAACTGTGTTCCCTGCTGGTGATAGCCGTTAGCAACACGATAATGCGCCATGCCACATTGCCAGAATCGTAAAGGTGTGGTTCGAGGAACATGGTGGTGACTTTCTGATAATGCCCTGGCCTCCAAATTCAGCTGAGATGAACCCAATCGGACATGTGTGGTTAGACTTGGAAAAGCGGGTTCACACTAAATCACCACCACCCCGAGTGGCCGCTATTTTTTGGACTATATGGATTCCTGTAGCTTATTAGGTAGGTGGTGATAATGTAATCGCTCATCGGTATATACGTTTTGCTCATATTACTTCCTAGTCCCCTTATGTGTCACCAATGGAGTACTGTGCCTTTGGACTGCTAAAAAGGAGGGGTTTCTAAACGCAGACCAAAAACTATGATTGGACCCAAAGCAGTGGAGAGAAATACCAATTTTAAGAAATGCCCTGTTATCTTGGAAATCTGGATATAGTTTCATATCCAGAGAAAGGGCTATCAGATACAACATTTAAGAAAGAAATAATTTTATTTTAAACATTAATTGTGTTGCTGGAAAATTGTTCTAAAAATGTGGGAACATATTGGTAAGCAGCTTAATCAGATATTCCAGACAGAGATAGAAACGGGTCACAGGTCAAAAGGGGCGACAATTTCTTGCGGGTCCAACGGGTAGGGTCAAGGTGTTCCTGACCCGATTTTGACCCTCTTTTATTCCCATTTTATTTTTGAAAAGAGAAAAATATGTTTCAAAGAAAAATGCGCGCTGTGGAATTCTGTAGTCGATACTGGTGCCCACGGAGTGAATGATGATTTTCCATGCAAAAATATTGTCGTCTCTTTCTTAAAGCAACGAAGATTTCCACCGACCGACGTCAGACACACCGACATCACATCGTAAAAAGATACTTCCTTTGCTTTCTTTAACAGTGCGATTGTCCAGGCCAAGGTACAGGCAAACGCCATTCGCCTGCTTCTCAGCTGATTCACTCTCTCCGTGCGAAGTTCACTGTATGACTAAGAGTTACTTTTCACATAGCATCTTTTACATTGAGCATTCAGAGGTTTTCGATTGATGTGATAACAATCCGTTCCCATGACGTATGTAATGTCGAAATTAACTCCTTATTTGTTAATATGGATGGATTTAATATTAAGGAGGTTGAGAAAGGCGTCGAGGCCAACAAATACGTGCTTGTTGAAAACCACAAGGGGAAGAGTGAATGCTGGAAATTGTTTCGTCTCACTAAGAAACCGGTGAATAATTCTGTGTTGTTTGGTCTTGCTTGTTGTTCAAAATGTGGAAAGTGTATAATTACAAAGAAAGATGTCGTCGGTGTAATAAGAGATTATGGAACCAAAAAGCTAACGGACCATATGAAAGTATGCGCACCTCCATCAAGGTGTGGAAAGAGTGAACAATCTAAATACATTTTAAAAAATACATTTGTGTAATCGTAAATAATGATTCCCATTTGTAATATACTCCATGGTCACAGTCATAGTCAGCCATTACTTCTGGACTACGCAAAATAGTGGCACTATAAATGGCAAAAAAATTTAGCAAGTAACCAAATTTTATTATTAAAAAAGGATTACAGTTATTAAATATCAAGCAGGTATTGGGATGAATATATATACTACCTTTATATGTATATAAATTGAGTTTCCAATTTATAGTTCAAAGCAGATTTGTCCGGGTCAGTTCCGCGTCCGGGTCGGGTCCAACTATGGGACATCCGGGTAGGGTCCGGGTCAGAAATTTCTGACCCATTTCCGACTCTGATTCCAGAGCGACTGCGGTACTCCTAATTCGAAGATATATTTAACTTGCGATAGAAAACTTTCAGAAAAAAATTTCTTTAGCCCATGCAAGGTGCGAGCTAGAATTATTATGTTTACTGCTTGCGATTTGCAAGTGTGTAATCAACGGTCACTTAAATTACGTAAATGGTCTTTATTTGATTCACCAGAATGCTATTCTTTTGTAATTTTTATTATTTCATCTTCTATTGTTCGAACTACTTCTGTCGGTCTTAAATCAATATTCCCTATTTACACACTAGGTATTTTAGTTTCCGTTACTGAAAGCTGCGGTGCAGATTATGTTTTATTCATACCGTAATTTGCCCTATTGTATTATGCATTATTTTCCTGATTCTCTTAGCGATCTTTCTGGCTTCATTCATTTGTAATGCTTCTCGAGTGTTAAGGAAACTTTCTTTTTTAATTTCATAACTGAGGCCTTTATCAGCTGCGATACTTTTGAGTAATTGTTCTCCTATTTAAATGGCATTACCCAACAATGCCGCTGATTTGCTACGAGACAAATTTCGTCAATGCGTAGTTCTCTTCTTCAACCATAACACAGCTGCTGCGTAGACAGAATTTACCCTTCAGATAATTGCCATTACGCAAGAAGCATTCGAGTCATTTGCCCATGGTATTAATACATGAATAACACATCATTCTTTTCGTTTCTACTTTTTCAATTTTAATTACTCTCGGAGGGCGGGTTTAAACAATATAGCGTTCTGTGCCAAGAAAAAATCAAAAGCCAAGTAATCGATCTATTATGTAAAAAAATGTGCCAATTCGAATTTTATATTTAAACTAGCTTTACTACCTGGCTTTGCCCTGGATTTAGGCTTATTAATTTCATATTACGTTATATGTCACTGAAAAAATCGGGGGGAGGGGGGAGGGGGGGATGGATGCTTACAAGAAAGAAGAAAGCTGATTTCACAAATTCGGTCATTGCAAATTACAGTATTTATTCATAGTGTAATTATTTCAGCACTTGGACGTACACAACATTTTTGGTTTCTTCTTCATCGGCGACAATATTTAATTTTGTTGTATCCTTTGCTCTTGACATTCCAAAAGGACCAAAAGCGTTACGAATAATTATTTAACACGCGTCCAGGAGACACAGCATTGGAACACTGACTGAACAAAACTCGTTAACAATTTGTTATCGACGATCAAATGCATCACGTGTTTTCCGTTTCAGACGTTTTTGAGGGGCTAATCTCTAGGATAAAAAAGTTAAAAACGTATCTTTGCGAATATTTTATGAAACTGGCTGAGATTTTAATGAACACCATAAATCGTTAATAGGAACATAACCTCAAAATTTCGCCCGAATCGGTAAATAACTTTTTAAATTAGCCATCAAAATTTTATTAACCGTTACTGCGTATATATTTCTGTTTACCAATGAATTCAAAATTCTATGCCTATTTTAATAAGTTTTGACCGGATTCCGGTGAAATTTTGAGGGACTTCTCTTATTACCAATTCATGGGGTTGATAAAAATTTCAGCCCGTTTCGCTAAGATTTCGCAAAGTTCGTTTTTGCATTTTTTTTATGCACAGTTCTCAAGGAATAGAAACACCTGTGGATGTGCCGGGGCGATGAATGCAGTCACGTGCTTTCAGATTTGGAACAGCATAACGATGACGTAGCAAACGACACTGACTTTATTGATCAGCTTATTAATTAATTCATAACTCGCAAACGGAACAACGTAGAGATCTTAAAATAGTTGCGTTGACCTAGAAATTCCAGTATTAATAAGCTATGCGAATTTCACGATGCCACAGTGCGGCGTTCGAGAGTTTTTGCTGCTTCAGACAAACAAACGTTTTATGTTTTATATATATGATAATATTATATATAGTGTAACCTCGGTTATATGTTTTTCTGGTAGACGGCTTTAAAATACATATACCGATGATCCATTACATTATGACCACCTACCGAATAAGATGTAGGACCCTCTTCAGCCCACAAAACAGCGGCAACTCGGCAACGCATTGATTCGATGAGGTGGCGATAGGTATCCAAGGGTATCTAGTACCATAATATCAACAGCAGGTCCTCCTGTTCCCGTACATTTGTTTTAACGTGAACAGTTCCCGTGCGGTGTTTTAACACGAACTCGCTTTCCAAAGTCGAACCACAAATGTCCGATTGGGTTCATGTCAGGTGAATTTGGAGGCCAGGACATTAACAGAAAGTCACCAGCATGTTCCTCGAACCACTCCTTGACGATTCTGGCAGTGTGGCATGGTGCATTATCCTGTTGGTAATGGCGATCACCAACGTGCAACACGGTTGACATGAATGGGTGAACTTGGTGAGCAACGATGTTAAGATACCTGACAGCTGTCAGGGATTGTGCTATTGGGATAATGGGGCCTAAAGTGTTCCAAAAAAGATCGCCCACAGCATAACGTCAACCTGCTTTCGCCCAACAGTGTATCCAGGTGCCATAGCCTCCGTTGGTAATCAGCGTATCCGCGCTCGGCGGTCTACGTGACTCATCAGGAATCTTGATTCGTCGGACCAGGCCACTTTCCTCCAATCATCCACGGACCAATCTCGATGATCTTGGGCTCATTTCATGCGTTGTTCGCAATGACGTGCAGTGAGCATGAGGATCGGGCTGGGTCTTCGGCTATGCAGGCCCATGCGCAGAAGGTTGAGATGAACTGTGTGCTGTGACATATTGCCCTGATCACCACTGTTGTAGCTGCGGATAATTTTGTCGCACTGTGGCCCTGCGGTCTCCGTAAACAATGCACGACAGTCTCCGCTCCCCTCTGGCATCAATGAGCTGCGGACGACACACGGCTCGTCATTAGGTAATCTGTGCACCACTTTTGATACGTACTCACTACAGCGGCACGTGAGAAGCCCCCCACAAACCACGCTGTTTTCGAGATTTCCCTCATTACTTTTTGGTGGGCGTTTAACGTTGAATGTTGTATTCACGAGCATCGATTCTAAAATCGGCTATGAATTGAAATAAATATGAACACTTAGATCCATCTGTCTCTCTGAAACGCTTGACGTCACAGCAACGTCTGCATTGTTGCGGCATCACGTATCGATCAATTCGTGTGGGCTCTCGAGAGGTCAAAATGATTGCCTGCTGTATAATAACACGTGATCACTTTTAGATGTCAAGGTGATTGCGTGCTAATTTAAAAACATTGGATTATCAATTACTCGAGTTTTATTTATCCGATCTACAATTTGTTTTTGATTGGAGGCTTAACGACCGCCGGGAGCAACTTAATGAGCTATAAGTAGTCGCCCACCCTTAATTTAGGGACACTGACTCCAGTGAAGAGAGAGAGCCATGGCCGTAAGACAAACACAACATCTATGCCTCACGGGATTCGAACCCGGACCCATCTCGCACGAATAGTCAGACGCCACCGCTTAGACCACTGAGCCACCGCGGTGGGAGGTTCTACAAAATTCGAATTGAAATCTTAATATCACGGCAAGTTGATTAATTTTATTTAGCACAATTCGAATATTAATTTGTATGCTTTAATTATTTTTTTACTTTTTTAATTTAAATAGCTTTTCGAGTGTAGCGCTTATTATATTACACATTTTGCAAAATATCGACCCATCTAAACGCTTTAACCTACAATGAAAACTGAAATCTTGAGATTTCAAAGTGAGCAAAGTTGCATCTGTCGCTCCAGCAGCACAATGTCGAGAACTTAGATAGTTCCGATTTGCAATACCAGATGGCGCATTATTTTATAGAAAAAGCTTCGGTATGAAGTTTCAAACTAACAATTGAACAGGACAGTCTAAAACAAGCTGCGAACGAAACAGCAAGTATGCCGGACAAAAAGTAATTTAACGCGTCTTTTGAAAAACAGAAATAAATAGTTACATAATTTTCAGTTCTAACGTGAATGAGTTTTTACTATGTAAGTTTTTTCTATATTTCCTTACAAAATGTCGGCGTTTATTTGATTTATCAAATATCAAAAGTTCAAAATGCAAATCTTGCATGGAACATTATACGTGGTACGATTTCAATACTACTACTTAACATAATACTGTTTCACTCGTTAATATAAAAAATGTATGGATACTAGATATGGTCTACCATCGATAATAATAGATGTACTATATAAAGCATTGATAATAATAGATGTGGCATGTAAACAAAAAAACTAACCTATTTAAGTGCTGAATCGATGTAGAACTATGTCCAGCATACGATACCACATTGCACAACAAGTCGAACACAAGGATAAAAACTATTTAAAATACTTTATGCAAATGAAGGATGACAAAACTTCCCATGCAACCGAATCTAAAACCTCATGTAGACGAGAACGAACATCTTCAATTCCAGAAAGATGAGAAGGACAAAGGAATGAAACGATATTTAAAATACTGAACTAATAAATATTTAAAAATCCTAATCAACTCATCTCCGAGCGAACCATACATGAATACATGTCGAAAATAGTCTGGAGATGTATGACTAGCTCGGAGATGAGTTGACTAGGCTTTTTAAATTTTTATTAGTTCAATATTTTAAACGTCGTTTCAATCCTTTGTCCTTCTCATCTTTCTGGAACTGAAAATATTCGTTCTCGTCTACATGACGTTTTCGATTCGTTTGCATGGGAGGTATTGTCATCCTTCATTTAAGATCCTTGTTTTCAACTAGTTGCGCAATGTGGTATCGTATGCTGGACATAGTTCTACATGGCTCTAGCACTTAAATAGGTGAGTTTTATGTTTACATGCCCTATATCTCATTATCAATTTTTTAGCCTGGTCGACCATTTCTAGTATCCATACATTTGTTATATTAATGTGTGAAACAGTAATATCGCTACTTATATTAAGTAGTATTATTGGAAAAAAAGTTTATTTGATTTGTTTTCAATCCTGCTTCAATTAAAAATTTCACTCGTCATAGGACGGGCAACATCCCCTCATCCCTTATATATTACTATTTTTTTTATTTAAAGCTTAAAAACAACCGCCCTAGGACGGGCCATAGACTAGTTTAACTTATAATAGTTTTAAGACCGATTTTAGTACTCATTACTGCCAGTTTCAGTTCATGTTTTCTTCTGTCAACTGCAGCTTTAGAATAATTGTCAAAGTAACGTCTGAGCAGTAAGGGCTTATTGAACCGGATGCTAAAAAGGACGACTTAGCCCTAAAATCATACAACTGCTTGAGTGTAATTCTGCCCATGACTGATATCTCTCCTAAGTACGACGTTTCGGTAAGTTCGTTTATATATTAACAATATCAACAAACTTTTTGTTTCTAATATTGATATATTTCAGACTTTTTATTTGACAAACTAACCCACGTTCATTGCATTATACTAAGCAACGTGTGAAACAGTATTACAGACAATAGTACTCCTATTGATACTTCACGTAAATTAGCCATGTAGTTTATTTGGTTACATTATTACATTAAAAAAAAATTATATACTTAATTTTTTTTCTGCTGAAGTTAGAACAGAACATATTACCTGTAAATTTTATTCGTTATTAAAAATTTTACGACAACATGTGGATTTATTATTATAATTTTACAAAAATAAATGCCTTAATAATAGATGTCGACCATAAAGAAAAATTGTTGGGGGGCGGGGGGGTGCCCCAGTCACTACCGCAAGCTCCGCTACTAATCCTACCAGAGGCAAAGGGAAGCGATCTCTACTGGAAAATTAAAGAATTTTTTGATTTTGCGGAATTTTCGTATGAATGCGGAATAACTCGAAACGGACTCCCAAATAAACGAAACTTGACAAAACTCGTCGGAATCGACGGTCAGTCATTTTTTTTTCTTTTTTTTTTGAAAAGAATTAACTCATATGAAACAACAAGTGTAAACTTTATTTGACTGACAAATTCATTCAACCACTTCAGTAAAGACCATGGTCCAGGTTCGTGAATTTTTTTTTTTTTGACTGAAAGTTTAACGACCATCGTGAGCAACTCAATGGGCTATATGCAGTCGCCCGTAATATTTTCACTAACGATGGTCAACGGAATGTTTATTTACATCTTTACATAATGGGAAACACGTCTTACCTACGTCAATAAACTGGATCGAATGCATATTAAATTGTATATATACATCACACAATCCAACGGTATAACGCAATCAGGTCTTCGAGAGTGTTCGCTGTTCCGATGAGAAGAACTTTGATATGAATGCCTGCTAGCGTTGCTTTGCTCAACGGTTCGCTCAGAAAAGAGAAGACTTTGAACTATCCCAGTCCCTCCATGTTTCCGCCTTCAACAGCGCGTGAGTCAACCGCAGGCGATCGAATGTCAATCGCATGCTTCTCCCATAAACTTTACATGGGAACTTTGCCGCCCCATTATGCCTGAGCCGATGCCCCAATCTCATTTTTCTTTTCGACTGCCACATCTACATAGTAAGACCTTTATTTTGATACCTCAACCATATCTTTACGTTCAGCCGTTCTGTCAAAATTGGACTCACAGTAAGAAACCTTATAAAATTAATACGTATATAGATTAATGATTACGGAAAATCTGTCAAAATACGGAAATTAGAAGAAATGGAAATTTTGATAAAAGACGAACACCTAACGGAAACTTTGCTGCACCTTATTTTCAGGAATTTTCAATGAATTTACCCCACTTATTTGTTATAGCGTATTTTTTCATGCGCTATATAAAAAAAAATAATACACCACCTTTCGTCTTTTTCAGTATGTACTTGTTCTTTGCACCTGCCTTTTTTTCACTACTTCTCTTTGTCCTTCTCATTTAATTTCTTAACTTCCCAATTTCTTGCTTTTACTGCCCTTTTTAGTTCTCTTTCCTTCACGAGCTTCGCATAAATTTCTGCTCAAGTTCCTTCACTTGCTTTCATGACTTTTATTTTTTCAGTTCTTTCTTCACTCATATGTATTCTATCCCCGCGAGCTTCCCCGTTTCTCTTACGCCACCAGGATTACACTCCATCTTTCAGTATTTTAATGTTCCTTTCCTCTGCCTCTAGCCATTTATCCTTGCCCCTTCCGCTCTTTCCCTGTTCTCTATTCTATCCTGTTCTGCCTTGCTCTTTTTTAATCATGCCAGTTTTCACGTAATCAACCATAAAGTTACAAAGAACTTGGCCAAGCACATGAAAAGAAAAGAAAAAAAAAGTTATATTCCAGCTTCGCCAGGCACAAAAGGAACTGAGCTCAAGAAATTTCGATTCGTCTGCTGAAGAGAGAGAGTTTGAGAAAGATGAAGATGTCTGAAGGAGCAAATAGAGAGAGGATTTCCGTCCCTTTGAAAAAAAAAAAAAAAAAGAAGAAAAAAGATACCAAACTATCGATGTGCTCACGCGAGTACACAGATAACTCTCCTCCCACCCCAGCCCTGAGCTCTCTATCGAGGATTTTTATTTCTATTTGTATATCTAAAAGGCAAAGGGATAGATAGAGTGGGCAAACATTCAAAGCGCAATCCCAAAAGGGTGCATCACTTGGAATAAAATATGATCCGTTGAAGATGGATGGAAAAGACGTATATTTGGATTTTCCTATGACACATTACAAGTGAAGGAAAAATCAGAATCCAGGCTGTCAACGAAAGTTTACTTTCATTCCTCTGGCACATTGGGGAGAGGAGATATTTCAATCGCATTCTGAGAAACGATACCGCTCCCATTTCCTCCGATACGTTTTATGCTTTATGGAATCTCCCCTTTTAGACATATTTCTTTGGGGAGAAGTCTTCGAAAGAATATACTGCTTTTATCCCCACAGTTTCTTTTACATTTTGCTTCTTTAGCTATCTTGAACAGCGAAAGAGCGAGGATTCTTTTCTCAGATCAAGAAATATACTCTTTGACTGGACAATGCATTCTATTTTAAATTTAATGTTACACATTGCAGAGGTGTGTGGGGGGGGGATTTGGTAAATAATGCTACTCAACTCTGCTCGCTCGTGAGAAACACACACACACACATACATACTCCATCTGTCGTTTCTTAATGCGAAATCGAACATAGCCCATAATATATGCGACTAAAACAATTTTGTACGTGATAGTGAACAGAGATCTGTCCGGGTCTGACTTGCCCGATCCGTAAAGCTGTAACCTAAGATCACAGATTTTAACAACGATAAACTGTAGTCATCTCCTCTTTTCTTAGCGCTTATTTGGAGACGGTCCCATTTCCCCGAATTCCGTACAGCTGCGGTAATGATGAAAGACAGTCACTTTGGTTTCCTGACTTTCCGATCTGAGAAAATCGCCGAATTCGATTTTATTACTTTATTAGATGAAAGCATGTCAATAATGACGGGGAAAATAAAATTTATGATACTGTGAGCCAACGTCAATAGATGGCGACGTTGGCTCACAGCTTCCTGAAAATTTCCCGAGCAGTCTTTTATGGAATTTGATATGACGGGATGTCTGTTTGTTATGTGTTTTGTAAAATCTTTAGTCCCTATTTCGTCAACACTTCCTTGTATACAACATTTTTCGTACACACTGAAGGTGAACCCTGTATCAATTTCCCTGTTCTTTTCCGTGAACTATTTTTATCTTGACGTCGCCAGATCGTCGTACTCTTGACGTTGCCACATACAGATGGCTAAACACTGGTTCAGGTAGTGAACCAAAATTCCTGATGTAAAGTTTTTCGTAGCCACCCAGGTGGCGCAGTGTTCTAAGCAATGGCCACTGATCATTCGTCCGAAAGGGATCCGGGTTCGAATCCCGGTTAGGCATAGATGTTGTGTTTTGTCTTACGGCACTGGGTCACTGGGCCCTTCCCTGGGACCAGTGACCCTAAATTAGGGACGGGAGACTGCTTATAGCCCACTGAGTTGCTTACGGTGGTCATTAAACCTGAAACCAAAAAACTTTTCGTATCTCTAAAGTTGACCTTGTGATGTAACGCATCTCTGACGTCATGCGAGAATTATTTGGATTAGATGACGTCACGCGAGCAGCTGTGTTCTTTATTGCTATGACAACAAAACAAAGTGGTATACGCGGGGACTGTGCGCGTGTAGGCGATGACGTCACCTACACGAAAAGCTAAGCGTGACGTCACAAACATTTGTTTCTCGGTTGATTGCTCTGAGCGGGGATAAGCGGACAATGATCTTTGAAGGAAGGTATCAAGAAATTCTAACATGTTAAATTTAATGTTGGCAGTTTTCAGGGTGGGCCGAAGAACAGTTGATAGATCAGGGGGGTCAGCAGCAGAAAATGCACAGGAAGCTAAGGCGCTACGAAAAGGGTGTAAAGGTTGAGGTCACGGAGTTGTCTGAGAAAGCAAAACAAATCAGAGAGGGACTTCTGATCGGCGCTCAGGAAAAGAGCAGTTGAAAAAATTTTCCTCCGCGTTGTAAAAATGGCGGGGGAAGCAGTAGCGTACCGGAAAACCCCGAGGCCCCCCCCCACTACCCCCGTAAAAATCGTTTTCGAGGTCTTTTTGCGAAAATCCATTATCTTTCAATTACTCAAAATTTTAACTTCCATATTATTAACTACACTATCTACCAACAAGTAATTGGACACCTGTGATAGCAAAGGAAAACGAAGTGTATTCACCTTCAATAGTTGGTGTAGCCTCCACGAGCGGCGATTACAGCTGCGAACCTCTGGGGCATACTCTCAACCAGGCGTTGTACGACGGCTAGCGGTGTTTTCTTCCACGAGCAGCGATTACAGCTGCGAACCTCTGGGGCATACTCTCAACCAGGCGTTGTACGACGGCTAGCGGTGTTTTATTCCACTCGGCTTGGAGAAGACAGGTCAGTTCCTTCACTGATTTCGGACGGTGGGGGCACCCCTTAAGTCGACGCTCTAACTCGTCCCAGAGGTGCTCGATAGGGTTAAGGTCCGGGCTTTGCGCAGGCCAGTCCATTCGATTAACCCCATTGTCACCATACCAAGCCATGGTGGACCTCGCAACATGACAGGTGGCATTGTCATCCTGAAAGCAACATGGGTTCACCCCGTAAAACTGCCACAACGTTGGAAGCGCATGGTCATCCAAAATGGTGCAGTAGGTCTCGGCGTTGAGTCTACCAGGAATTGCGACCAAGAGTCCCGTGCGATACCAGGAGAAACACCCCCATAGCATAATTCCACCGCCACCGAACTTCACAGTTGGCACAATACATTCCGGCAGGAGGCGTTCTCCAGGCAGACGCCAAACCCAGACCCTGCCATCCAAACGGTAGAGGGTGAACCTTGATTCGTCGCTCCAGAGAACCTGTTTCCACTGTTCAACGGTCCACTGTCGACGTTCTTTGCACCACGTTAGCCGAGCAGCGCTATTGGACTTGGTGATCAAAGGCTTGTGGGCGGCAGCGCGTCCATGATAACCGAGCAAATGGGCTTCCTTACGGATGGGATGGTATTCATCAAAAGAACACTCCCGTATGCCTGTTAAAACTCCTCGCGGATGTGGCCCATCGATTTAGTGCGGTTCTTCGGAATTTCTGTGGCCAGCACCCGTCGGTCTCTAACTCCCAGTTTTGTGGATCTGCCGGGTCGGGGCACATTCCGACAGTCACCTCTCATCTTCCACTTGCCAATCACATAGGCCACTGGCGATTTTAGGTACTTCAACTCGCTGGATATGTCACGTATGGATCGGCCATTTCTGTGATACCCGACGATTACACCTTTCTCGAAATCAGAGAGCTCCGAACTGCGTGGCGTCTTGCATGCGACTGGTTGCGTTGTTGTTTCCCACACGATATTTAACGGTGGCGGCCGTGACGTGTATCAGGACCGCAGATATCGTCGATTGCAGGGGTGTCCAATTACTTGTTGGTAGATAGTGTATATAGGCTTGACGGGTGTTTTAATAAATCAAATTCTTTGGAACCAAAAAGTATTTTTCGTAAAATAAAAATTATTTCACTTTATTGCGTGAAACACAAATGTGCACGTTATAAATAAAATGCTTGTCCTGGTTACAGATACAAATTACTACAAAATACTTACAGTACGTCAAAGTTAACTATATCGTGCGAAATTTATTATTTTAAAGAACTAAGGCCTACTTTTTTGAAATGCCTCTCGATTGCACACACAAAACATACAAATGCCGTGTGGCAGTGTCTAATGACTTTTGCGATTTATACGAAATGTCACAACATAAGTAAGCAAATAGTTAAGTAACGAATAAGAACTGTAGCACAAGAAACGCAAAACTACTCAAATTATTTACTATGAAATATAAAAAAACACACTTTAATATCACGCCAGAATGTTTTGCACATAGTAAAAAAAAAAATCTTTTGACACTGTTATAAAACAAAATAAATGAAAAAGGTCTCTGATTTTTCGGTCCCCCGAAAAACACCTTTTGGTTCATTATATTCGGAAGGATGCATAGTTATGTGCAAACAACTGGGATTCATAATAATACCTTATCCTGATTGGTTTAAAAATTCCGCTCACTGAACTGATATTTTTTTTCGCATTATCTTGTTAACATACCTGCGTAGAAACTATTGCAAGGACTGTGAACTTGAGGCCCCTTGTAACAACAAGGCGCCTCAAGTTCTTTTGAATAGCAGCTTTCTCACCATCCAGTTTTTATGAACAAAAGCAGCGAAAATGATTTCTAAAGATTTTACGTATTTACTGAGAAAAATGCTTTTCTTCTTGGCCCTAAATTAGGGACGGGCGACTGCTTATGGATGTAGGTAAAAACACCCCCAGGAAAAAATACCCCCGGAGAAAATACTCCCGAAAATTGAAAAGCGGAAAAAATGCCCCCGGAAAAAATACCTCCGGAAAAAATACCCCCGGAAGAAATACCCCAGAACAAACGGTTCACTGTAAACTGCCACACACACTGTAAAAAATTGCTGTGAATTATCGGTGTTTCAACTGTATTAAAACGGTTTACGAACCGTAAGCACGCCAACGGGCGATGAACCGTAAATTTTCGGTTGATAAACAACATGTTCACGGTGTTTAAACTGTTTTAACCATTACGGTATAATACCTGTTTTTTTACGTGCTGTCGAATGGCAACGGGCTGGTCGCGGACGCCATGTTGGTACGAAGCGATGGAGGTCTCTCTACACAAAGTAAGGATTCCATATTACTATTTTAAAGAAGCACCGCAGCATTTATTTTTGGTAAGTATTTTTTTGTTTTGTGTAAGTCACAGTGCATTATGATGAGAATGTTAGTATTAAGTGGTTTTGGTAACAATTGAAACAAGTTTGATGTTTTATTTCATGTATTTCGTTCAAATTATTTGTTAGGCCGAACAAGTTAAGTAAACGAATGCAGTTGCTAACTAATTTTCCTCGCTTGTCCTTTGACTAGGGTGACAACTAGTTTTGGAGAACGAGGTACAAATTGTATAATGGTCAATTTCACCCAGACCACGTGGGTGCCAGGCAATTTTTATTTAGCATTCGCAAGTGCTAAAAATTCAAACACCATGCTCCTGCTTCCTACATTTTTTTATTTTTTTTCAGTGCCAGACAGCTTTTTTTGGAATCTGGGCTACTGAAGATTTTGTGGCCCCTATTTCTGGTCACAAGTGCTTGTAAAATATGAATGTCCTATAGACTATACGATAGATATGTATGTCTTGTACATATGTTGGATACCTATTTCCTTTATATATGTATGTTAAGGCTTTGTAAAATACATCTCATGTGTTTGCAGACATAAGGAAATGTATTATTTTTAATATTTATTCCTAAAGAAATGCAAACATTGAATCAAGTATAGATAACAAAAAATTGAAATGAATGCACAAAAACAGAAGTTCACACATAGTTCAGGAGTTTGTCTTTAAAATGTCTGTTTAAAGATGCTGAAACATTTTTTTCTGCAAACTAACACATTGAAGAAATCTCATGTGAGCAGTGTGTATACCTCATCTGTGGTAAGATGGAAATTTATCAGAACCATTGAATTTCTTAAAAATTAGTTGAAATATATCAATACACAGGTATTTGTGTAGTAATAACTGCCAGTGTTTTCTGTAAAATTATAAAAGATGACAGAAATATCACTCAACTCGTGCCCAACGCACAACTCGAGGCGCGTCGCGTAAACTTAATAGAAGTACCGATATCTGTTTGTTTTATTTATAAAATGAGTATCCCAAAAAGTGTATTTCAATGCAAAAACAATTGCACGTAGAAAGTTTTACGAACAGGTCACTTATGCTAGGCAGTAATTACATTAGAACTGCTTCATGAGCTAAGAAAAACCCCTAAAAAAATCACTTCAGGTGTACTGTGCAAGAAATAAACATTGCTAGTATACCCCAAAATCTCGTGTCCACATATCTTACAAAAAATTTTATACTAAAGAAAATTCAAACATTGAATCAAGTGTAGACAACATAAATGAATGCACAAAAACAAAAGTTTGCTGCCCCGGTTGTGCAGTGGTCTAAGCGATGACCTCTGATCATTAGTCCGAAAGAGGTCTATCGAATCCCGGTGAGGCATGGATGCTGTGTTTGTCTTACGGCACTGGCTCTCTCCCTTCCCTGGAACCAGTGACCCTAAATTAGGGACGGGCGACCGCTTATAGCCCATTGAGTTGCTCACGGTGGTCGTTAAACCTCCAATAAGGCCGCCCCGGTGGCTAGTGGTCTAAGCGATGGCCTCTGATCATTCGTCCGGAAGGGGTCCGGGTTCGAATGACGGCGAGGCATGGATATTGTGTTTGTCTTACAGCACTGGCTCTTTCCCTTCCCTGGAACCAGTGACCCTAAATTAGCGACGGGCGAGTGCTTATAGCCCATTGAGTTGCTCACAGTGGTCGTTAAACCTCCAATCAATAAAAAAACCTCCAAAAAAAAAAAAAGTTCAGGCGTTCGTCTTTAAAATGTCTTTTCTTGCTTTGAAGTTTGTGAAGAAGTGCACAACATCGTCAAACTAACTGCTGAGCAATATCGTGCTCTAATGACATGATAGCAAGATTGTTAAGCCTTTGTTGAAGCATTGGCAATCACAAGTTATTTTTTACCAAGTGTAGTTTTAATACGGTGAATATCATCATCATCATCATTGTCAACCATTATCAATCCACTGCTGGACGAAGGTCTCCCCAAGTTTCCTCCACAACAGTCTGTCTTGTGCCAGTCTCCTCCATGTCATCCCTGCATACTTTCGAATTTCATCCACCCATCTCCCATGTGGTCTCCTTCTGGGTCTTTGGAATCCAATCTAAACGGTGAATATACATTTGGGAAAATATATCATATATATATGTGTGTGTGTGCGTGTGCGTGTGTGTTTTGCAATGTCTTGACAAGAACATTTTTTTTTTTTTGTGCAGTAGCTACATTCACACTTGATAAAGTCATAGAACTGTGAAATTTTACTATGTAAAGATTCATCCAAATCCTCACTGTAAAAATCTAAACAGTTATTTAGAGAAATTTAGTTGGCAGTTAACTAAGAACTGAAATGGAAATTGAATTTTTTTTATAAGCTAACAGACATTTGTTATCCAACTGATCAATAATCACATTAAATGTTTCTACTTCACATTTTTTCTGTCCTTTAAGAATAGTTTCATTATGGTTATTGCCATGTGCATATTTTTTTATTGTGATTAGACAAAACTTCCAGGAGATTTTTCACTTAATGTTTTATCTATTTCTTCATATTTTTCAAAATTATTTCTTTCATTGGCAATGAAATGGGATAATGACAGAAGGTTACGTCCAGTTAACAAATCTAGTGATGGCTTTTGTAATTTAGTACCAACTTTATCACATCTTTCTAAAATATGCCAAAGAGCACACATGAAAATAGATTCAAATTTATGAGAGAAACTTGAAGAAAAAGCATCCAATCTCTGTAGGTAGAAGAAAAGATTTAGGATTTCTAGACAATGGAAGTCCTAAATTTAATATGAATAATGCAAATTATTTCTTCAGTTTGCGCTTTTCGGAACTTTTTTACCCACAAAGTTTTGAGTCCTCAGTAAAACAGGTGTGGGCTGTTCTAGTTTTGTTGGGGACCAAAAAGTTCCAAATACTCCAACCTCCTTTAGCCCACCTAACACCCCTGCTCTGACAACTGGTTTTGGAGAACGAGGCACAAGTCGTTGAATGATCAATTTCACCTGCAGACCACATGGGCACCAGAAAATTATTTAGCTAGCACTGTTACAATCGTAGGTGATTTAACAAGAATTCTGACACCATACTCCTGCCTCCTATCTTTCCTGTCCCAGCTGCTAATCATTCATCAACTTAATCCATTAAGAATTTCATTTGCTGATTTTTGTGTTAAAATTTGTGTTTTCATCCTAATTTCTTTACATAGTCTGTGACGGGTTTAAAATTTATTACATGCCAGGATGCTAGATAATATTTTTTAATCGCCGGGATGCGGCCCAACTTCGAACACTTTATTTCTATGGGTGGTCATTTTATTTCTGTAAAAACACATAAGTTGTTGCTCAGAGCTAAAGTTGATGCCACTGTTTTCTTTTTTTTTTTTTTTTTTTTTTTGATTGGAGGTTTAACGACCACCGTGAGCAACTCAATGGGCTATAAGCAGTCGCCCGTCCCTAATTTAGGGTCACTGGTTCCAGGGAAGGGAGAGAGCCAGTGCCGTAAGACAAACACAACATCCATGCCAGACCGGGATACGAACCCGGACCCCTTCGGACGAATGATCAGAGGCCAACGCCTTAGACCACTGCGCCACCGGGGCGGCCCACTGTTTTCCAGCCAATAGCTATCTCAAATAGCCTGGCAAATCCCTCTTTTTTTCCAGGCAGAGTTGCCATTATATTCCAAGCTTAAATCTAAGAAATTCCTTAGTCAAACTCTGCATTAGCACCAATGCTAAACATCATTGTTACCCCCCTCCCCTCCCGTTAGCTTAAAATACACTGCTCAAAACTATTGGGAGATATCGTGGTTTAGATATGAACTACTGACATCAACTGTTTGTATGCTAAGAGAAATTGAAGGAAAGTTATTACAATGAAACTTTTGCATACTTCCAAACACTTCAGTATGCAAAATTGATTGTGGGACGTTAAAAAGGGCATGTTTCTGTCAACGAATGAAAAGTGAATTGTATCTTATGATCGTTTAGTCTAGGATAAAAATGATTCGTGCTTTGAATGTGATGTCCGAACAGGATTTACCCGAATCTGTAGCCTGAGGGCTATCGGTCACTTAGAAGCTGGTCAAACCCAATCGCAAGTAGCGGACGCCATTGGAGTGTCTCGAAGCATGATTTCCAGATTTTGGAATTGGTTTTCAGATACCGAAAATTTAAGGCAAAGACCAGGGCAAAGTCACAGGAAAGCAACGTCAAGAAATGAGGATCGTTTTTTTTATCACTGACTGCCAGGAGAAACCGGAGTATGAGCGCCCCTCTTCTGCAATGCAAACTCCAAATGGCTACTGACACAAATGTTTCGACTCAAACTGTTCGCACCCGACTACACAGTGTTAGTCTGTATGCTCGACAACCTATGGTATGTGTTTCTTTAACCGCATGCCACCGTGCTGCCTGCAGATTTTGAGCACATGACCCTGCTGATTAGAGAAGAAATTAATGGAGCAACGTTCTCTTCTCAGACGTGTCTTGCTTTACTGTACATCCTGATTATTTTGAGGGAACAAGGTATTTGTAACAACCAGAGGTAGAAAAATATTCTGAAATCTGTGTGGCCAGCTAAATTTTTAGTGGCCAGACATTGAACCTGCGGGGAGGAGGGGGCTATATATAATGTCAAAGTCGTACACTTCTGTCCAAAAATGTTCTGCCCTCAGCCCTGGCAAAAAAAAAAGGTACTCGTTTTTTTGTTTTGTTTTTCATCTGGGGCTCGCAAATTCCTGAATTATCATAATTTTCGTCGTTTATCCTCAGACCCTAGAAATCGAACTTTTTTTTTTATTTTCGTATAATCTGTGCCGGCGTATAATACACAGATTGTTACATTCAGAAGAAAAAGAAAAAAATAGCCATATGATCTTGTATATCACAAATGTTGATCCAGAAGCGGAATTTTCGACAGAAAAGTTAGGCACATAAAGACCCCGGAGTCCGAAGAAATGAAACAAAGACTTTGGTCAAACTGGCAAAGGACAAACTAAAATACAAGGCACAGTGTACACGAGATTCAGAACATAGAACTTTGAAATGAAGCGTGCATGTTTAGGTTCCTGCAGCAAGCACTGTGCATACATTTTTATTGGCCAATTGATGAGGAGAGGGCACAAGCACAGTCAGCATTTTGTCTTTCCCAACAATACAAAGACAAAATAACTGCCGCCGCCCCTTCCTACAGCTTTCCCGGTCTTTCATTATGACATCCTTTTTCCGTCCTCTTCACTTCGTGCAAATCCTAGACTGAATTTTTTTTCCGAGAGAGTTCCTTTTCCAATTATATAGCCCCTCTCCAGCACAATTACCCTGCAGATTATTTTTCAAATTGAACAGCAGCAAAAACTTCTATTTTATTTTTTTTAAATCGTTTATTCATGGCTTATACAATGCAAATTGCCGTACATGTTTTTCAGTGAGAAATTTACCTTTATTTTCATTTTTACGATATGATCATAAATATGCCTTTGTACATTTGTCTCCCCAAAAATTATTAAATTTAAATTTACTAATTGTTTTGGCCATATTTTTCTTTTTGCATAGCGTACTAAGTGTATGTAGTTCCTATTCCAACCTCTAAAGTTTTCTGTCACTCAGTTTTAATACAAAACTATGATATTCCCTATTCCCTAAATGTTTTTAGCTGTATATATATATAGTAATAAAGTCAACCACAGATAAATTGTAATCCTAATACAGAACCCAAAATAACATCCTGAATTCCTGATAAGATAATTTTTTTCCAAAGACCAAACCTCCCCCCCCCGCATTAAAAAAGGCAAAATCCAATAAAAAAAATTTGCAGTGTGTTAGTGAAAACACCAAATATAAATACAATCATCTGGTAATTTCTAAACCTTACTTTACCATGGACTTCAATCAAGATGGCTGATGCCATATTTGATATATCTCAAGGGGCCTCTGTCCCTCATTGTCAGTTTGTCACTATAAATGAATTGAAACAAATCTCAGAGAATGTACATCATGAAAGGGTGAATCGGTGAAAATTTTAATCACAATGTAACATTCAGGCCTCTTGTGTCGCCATTCTGATTGAATATCAGCAATGAAGTCACATCACCAATGAAACATTATCTCCATCAGTGCTAAATAAATGAGGCTAGAGACAAGTTTCTAGAAATGAAAATCTTATTTTTTGAAAAACTGGAAAAATAAGAGGTACATACAAGTACCGGATTTATTTAAAAATAGAAAGTAGTCATGACTACTCTTTTTTGTGCAAAGTACATCACAACTTGCATTTCCTTTGACATCTTGGAGTCGAATTTTTCACGATTACAATACTTTCTCATGCTAATGTATGAAAAAGGAAAAAGTCTTTTTCACATAAAAAAAAGGAACTAGGAACTCTCATAAAATTGCAGGTCCTGTTAATGTGGTGCTCCACAGAGCTGCACACATAAAATCTTTACTGTTTCTACCGGTTTTCAAAATCTTTTGGATTCAAAAGTCTTAGTTTCTTATTTCCTTCTCAACAAATAAAATTCTTGTTTTTATTCTGTTGCATTTATTTGCTACAAAAATGTATATATACAGGGTGTCCGAGAATTATTGGACACATAACAAAATTATATAAAACAAAACATTAAACAGACAGAAATAAACTGACTGTATTAACTTACAATGTAACTGCACAAGTTAATAAATTTCGATGTGAGATCCCTTGGTTGCTCGTAGTACGTCTAAGCGATACTCAATTTCATGCCATGTATTGGCAAGCATCTGAGGAGTTATGGAATTAAATAGCAGCTGTGATATGCTACTTTAGTTCCTGCAAATCAGTACAAGGCGTCTGATAGACACGATCTTAATCCCACATGAAATAATCCAATGAAGTTAGATCTGGAGAGCGAGGAGGCCACAGAATGGGACCACCACGGCCAATCTATCTGTTGGGGGAAAGGCTCATTTAGGCACTTATGTGTACATGTTGACCAATGCGCAGTCGTACCGTCTTGTTGGAAAATGACATCATATCTTTTGATCTGGGTATAGCGAAAGTTTCTATCGTTTCCAAGTAAATGTCATCATTTTTTTTTTTTTTTTTTTTTTTTTTTGCAGAAGGAATGGCCAATCACTTCTCTTTTTGATAGGGCGCACCACACGTTAACTTTTGGAGAATCACGTTCCAGTTCATTAGCAGCATGAGGCAGTTCACTACCCCATATCCTACAGTTGTGACAATTCACAATACATGAAATGTGGATTCATCACTGAAAATGACAGTACTGAGAAAGTTTTCGTTGTTTTTCACTCAATTTAGCATAACCACAGCGAAATCGTTTCGCAGAGTGTGATCATTAACATGCATCTTTTTCACTATTTGGATTTTATAAGCATAAAACTTTAATTTCTTGTGCAAGATATCGTGAACTGTCGATTTCGGAATGCACAGTTCTCTGCTTGCTTTACGAACGGATTTCCTGGAGCTTCGTCGGAAACTTCCATTAACTTGGTCAACCGTCTCACCGCTGATGCTAGGCCAACCGGCTCCTCCACGAGGTTCCACATTGCCAGAACTGTTTTATCCATTGCTTAATTGAATTCATTGATGGAGGATTACAACCATACTCTAAACGGTACCGTCTTTTAACTTTAATGACAGACTTTAATTTCGCAAGCCATAACACACACATCGCCTTGTGCTGTACTGATGACATTACTACCGATTGTGCATTTCTCATACATTCCTCATCAGGCCACACCTAGTGCCATCTATCGGATTCTGGGAATAACAATTCTGCAAAACAAAAATATAAAAACCGTGTTTGTAATACGTGACATAGAAAAACCGACAATGCTCGTTTTTTTTTTTTACATAATTTTGTAATGTATCCAATATTTCTGGGACACCCTGTATATTGTTTAAGACAACAGTGCTGACAATTACGGAGGATCTTTTTGCGGACATATTTTTTGTATTGTAAATAATTTTGGTAATGAATCTTTGTTCGGCATGCTAAATTGGTTGAATTTTTAAAAAAATATGTAAAAGAATTTGGTTTCAGATGAATCAAAGCCTTTGGCAATTAGTGTCAGTTATTGTTTATTTTTGATACATGAAATTTTACATTCAATACATAAAAAAGTAATTCCTTCTGTTTTTCTTAGGAATATCTCATATAAAACATTTTGCATAAAAGTGCATACTTAATACTTAACATCATGTATGAGTGTGTCAATTGCAACTATGTTTCTTTATCTTTAAAGGAATATGTTCACCACATGAGCATTCATAGAAATGTAAATAATTTTAGATTTCAGTGTGGGGTGCGTGGTTGCTCCAAGGCATTTGGCTCTTACTATGGCTTTAATACTCATGTCTCGCGATACCACTGTGGATTGCGTGGTTTACAACTTTGCAATTCAGAAGTGGATTTAAAGTGCAACCAAAGATTGTGTCATAAGGCATTTAATAGAGTTTCTGATTTAATATCGCACATTAAGTCACACTAACCTCCGGGGGCTTTATTAGATGCTGTTTTAAGGGGTGTGCCAAAACATTTAAAGTCAGATCTTCATTTTCATCCCATTTATCTAGATATCATCTGAATCACAGTACAAAATTCCTATCTCCACAGTTTCTTAATTCTGAGCCAATTGCCCTGACCTTGAGAGTTGACAGTACTGTGGAACTAGTCACTTCTGACGTAAGTGAACAACTCAATCAGTCAGACAGCCATATCTCTGAAGAACTCACACTGAAAAATATTGCTCTTTTTTGCTTGCTTTTGGAATCAAAATGCCTAATCCCATGTAAAACAATACAGTTGATAACAAGAGATAAATTATTTACTGATTCAGGAGGATTCCTTTTTCACACAGAGTTTCACTGATAAATTGAGTGAATTAGTAAATATATCTGAAGATGAAAAAAAAATTGTAAATTATGTCCATGACTCAAAGTTTTTAAAATCTGCATTCGATACTGAATCGGCACGTCTTAAATCTATCTATTTAAGACAACAATATTTTGAAAAAAGCATGAAATTTGTCAAACCCATTGAAATTTGCATGGGTCGTGATGAGGTAAATTGCTTGCGTTACTGCCACTACATTCCAATTAAAAAAACTCTTGTTAATCTGCTCCACGATAAGTCTGTAAAGGATCAAGTAGATCATCCACTGAAAAATGAAGTAGCAGATCGAATGAGTGATTTTACTGACGGTAGCGTGTTTCAGCAATGCCAAGCAGATGGTTCAATAAAAATCCTTCAGCTTATCCTTTTTCAGGATGTGTTTGAGGTTGTTAACCCGTTAGGTTCTTCACGAAATAAACATAAAATTCTCGGATTTTATTTCACATTAGGAAACATATACCCTCAGTATAGGTCATCAGTTCACCAAATGCAGCTTCTTTTACTGTGCTGTGAAAAAGATTTAAAATTGTTTGGCCAAAAAGTAGTATTTAGACAATTGATTGGTGAAATTGAGAATGGATTTAATGTGGATGGTGTATGTTATGTAGGGAGGGTTTTCTTTATTACTGCTGACAATTTAGGAGCACATTTTATTGGTGGATTTAACCAGAATTTCTCAACTTCAGAATATATGTGCCGTTATTGTCTAATGCAAAGAGATACTTGGAAGAGTATCCATATTTGAGTGCTTCATCACGAACTGTTGAAAATTATGATGCATCTGCTTCGCAATTAGCCATGGGTAGCCAAGGAATCATTTTCCCGTCTCTGTTCAATGAGTTGCAGTACTTTCATGTTTGTCTTCCTGGGCTCCCTCCTTGTGTTGGTCATGACTTGTTTGAAGGGGTTTGTGACTCTGATTTGTCACTTAACCTAAATTATTTTGTTCAGAAAGGCTGGCTTTACGTATACTTTATTAAATGATCTAATACGTGGCTTTTCATTTTCTGAGCATGATGCTTCTTGCAGGCCTGCTGTGTTTCACCCAAAAAGCAAAAGGTTAAATGGCAGTGCTTGTCAGAACTGGGCCTTACTTCACTTTTGCCAATCCTTCTGTACTCTAAGATAGATACTGATGATTCTGTATGGAAACTACGTAGTTGTTACACTCAGAGAAATTGCGGAATTTGCCTGTGCACCTAGCATAAGTCATTCACAAATTGCATATTTCAAAATCATAATTGATGAGTACTTGGAGGGAAGGAAGTTTGCTTTTGCAGATGTGCCTCTTCGACCAAAGCACCACTTCCTTCTGCACTATCCTGAGTTAACGATGAAATTTGGACCACTTATTCGTCTTTGGACATTGCGCTTTGAGAGTAAACATTCATATTTCAAAAGAGTTGCCCGAAGATGTCAGAACTTCAAAAACCTCACTGATACACTGTCAAACAAACATAAGTTATTGCAAGCTTATCTTCTAAATGGCTCACTTTTTGCTGAAAGGGTTCGGTTTGAAGACAGTAAAACTTTCATTATCGAGTTGTACTCCATTCAAATACAAAGGGCAATAAAAGAATCAGAATATCAACCTCTGCACATTTCAAACAAAGTGAAAATTTTTGGTACTCTCTATACTGTAGGCCAGTTTTTGAACGTAAAGAACAAAGATAATGATTGTGTCTTTGGAGAAATACTGTTCATATTAGAAGATAAAAACAAGGAAATATTTTTTATTGTTAATGTGTGGGAGGGTCGTTGGTGCTCAGATAGTGGTTTGCACATTTGTAAAAGTACAGACAGAGTTTTGTGTGTGAATGACAAATAATTAGGTGATTTCTACCCTTTATCATGCTACAGTTGTGGTAATAAAAAAGTTATTGCTTTGAAACATAAGTTTTTTAATGGTTTAGCAAACAGCAATAGAGCACTAGATAATGCATATTTTATCAGCTATTTGTACACTGCCATTATTGCTACTGACACAGCTAGCTAAATATTGGTTCCAGGAGTGCAAAATGGTCAGTAGAAGTAAATTATTTTCTTGTTCAGTAACTTTTTTTTAATTAGTAAAGTTCTCCCATGGGACATTTAAATTCCTAAAAGACAGTGAGAAATGCTGCTGTGGATATGTGTGGAAGAATCTTTATCTAAAAATTATGATTCAATTCACAAGTGAAAAATTGTGGTTATAACTGGAAGAATCCACGACAGAAACTGAACTGATATATTTTTTTTATATGTTAACTTAGATTAATTATATTCTTTAAATAAAACATGCTTATACATGATGTTGATTATTGTGTTGCTTTTTAAGAAATGGAGCAAGTTCGTGAATTTGTCACAAAAACACTACAACTGTCAAGAAAACTACTGAGAGCATTTAAAAAAACTGATAAGAATTTATTTTTGCCCTATTTCACTTTTCATGAGGTTTATATATACACTATGGTGCAAAGGTTAAGTTACAAATAAAAAAAATGTGATATATCAAAAACAGTTGGATGTACTGTAATATAAAAGTTTGTACAAATGTAACCTGTAAAACAACACATAATACAGGGCTGGAAAAATAAGCTCCATATTTAGGAACCAGCTCCAAAATTTAGGAGTCAGGTGAAACAAAAGCAAATTTCAGGGTATTCATGCACAAGCATAATTCATGGTGATGATGTGGGAACAAAGACTAATAATAATAATACAGTATAAGTGTATTGAGCACTGCCTATTACCCAAACTACTTATTGCTAAATGAAATTCGAATTTAGTCTGTAAATCTCAGGGTTCTATAGTTTTGATAAAAATCTAAACATAAACCAGAAGTCCACTGAAGCTGATAAATCAAATTTATCCAGTGGTGGTCCATTCATGCGGATCATCATTAGGTTATACAAACTGTTAATTTCCATATTTGATCTGAATTTGTTTTTGTTTTTTTATTAAATTCGTCAAACTGAGCCCTTGTTTGCAGCACACTGTCTGTGGCCATCAGCTTTGGAAAAAAAAACGGAAATCGCTCCTTGTGGGTCAGAATTTTTTCAAGCAGCTTGTGAAATTTCATTCCTTGCCTGATAGATAACCTTAATTGAATTCTTACCACTCACCTAGCAGACTGAGTCACTACTCAGTCTTCCAAGAGATTCATGAGATCCAAGCTGTTTATGGAAGTGTTTACCCAGTGTTGTAATGTTCTCCTTCCTAAAGTTTTTTAAAGTTATTTCCTGTTGGACACTAAAATGTGTCAAAGACCTTTGTACACCTGTGAATGCTTCTAGACAGTCCTAGGAACCATTCCTCTAGCAGCTGCACTTCTTGATGTATTCCTGTAAGTTTGTTATTATTAACAAAATTATTTTCATGAGTGCCAGATGCATCCTTCATTATCTGAGGTGTTGAAATTGCATTATTAACTTGAAGTTCCACTGCACTAATGATGAGTTCTTCCTTTTGAAATATGAGGGACAAATTCTTAAATACAGGCAGGAAATTTCTTCCTTTTGAAATATGAGGGACAAATTCTTAAATACAGGCAAAACCCCCAAACCAAGTCTCAGAGGAGAATTGGTGAGGGTCGTTGCAGATGACGTATTTCAGTACACTACAAACCCCTCCAAAAAAATAGTCCAGGAGTTTGCAAAATCATGTGTACAGACGTACAATGCCTCTTTAGCCGACAATATCAATGGGATCATTCTCGGATCTGGCTGATTCCCTAGCTCAGCAACTTCTGAACAGGGTTGAGAACATGTGCAGGCTACATAAAAAAATGCCAGTTAGGAAAAGGAAGGTCTCTTGTAATGAAGAGGAAGGAAACACACCTGGTTCCCTTCCTAGCCCAAAGATAGATAGTTATAGATGCATCAACTGGGCACCTAACTGGCCTCACAATGAGACTCCCTTCAGTTTAAAAAACCCAGCTCAGCCAGCTCACTGAGGGAGATGAAAAACTAATTGAGCTAATCAGTGACACCTTTTACTTACAGCGCCTTGACATAAATAGTGGAACAAGCCTGGTGAAATTAGTTGAAGACTGGCCACAGTTGTTTTCGGATGTTGGCCTTTTGCAACACTTTCGATTACTAACAGGCATTGATATATACAGCCAATTCTGCAAGTCGGTTGAAGATCGAAAGGCCGAACTTTTGACTTATTTTCGTGCTCAGAAAAAGACAAATTTACTGCAGCTATTTGCAGAAGCCGATGTGTGAAATGGCAATCAAGTCATTTTGCTAATTGCAGCAATTGCTGCATATTTTGATGAAGATGTAAAATTTCTTCTGGCAGTTTCTGAGGTAATTTTGAATTTATTCTATTGATTTCTTTAAACTTTATAAATCATAATGATCATTGCAATTACAACCAACATAATTGTATGGAATATTAGCTTTTTTACAGAGAAACCAAATATTTGGAATATTTTCTTTAGTAGAGAAATGTAGTGTAAATTTTATAATTGATGATCAGTATATCTCTGAATATTGGCATTACCCTCATATCTACTTGAATATTGTGATTTCAATAATTTGGATATTGCCAGCTGGTATACTATCACTATGTTTTAACAACCATTTCATTGATAATCGGCTACACATCAAATGATACTGTTGTATAAGTATGAAGATCTACTAGCAGATTTTCAATAGTTTAATGTGCTATATCAGTAAGATGGGTCATTTGAGGGGTGTGGGGGAGTGCATCTCAAAAAAGTTTTGAAAGGGTGAAACAGTCTGTAGTACACTTATCTATTATTTTTCAAACATTGACCTACTTACACCAAATATATGAATTTCTGCTAACATCTATTTTTTTGAAGAGTGCCCCACATCTATTTGGATATTACTTTTACAGATGTCTGGTGTGGATTTTTTTATGGACCTACGGATAAAATATGTTGGTCCACAGTTGTTGTTTTTTAACTCTCTTGTAGACTTAAGTGGTTTTCCATTTACATGTGTGCACGTTGTGGAGATTTCCAACAAATTTGTTGCCCACCCTTTCATCTATAGATATCTCCCACCTTTATTTTGGGAAATACTGACCCTTGGAAGCAGGAGTAACAGAAGGTGCCTTTGCGGGTAAGAAGTGGATCTAAAATTAAAATCTGACCTTTTGTTATCTGTGATCACAGATCATAATTTTTTGCCTACAACCGTGTTCTCTTCATAAGAGTTACTGGAGGTGTTTTTGGCATAAATTAGCTTATTCAATGCAAATGGCCTTGAGCGTGGGTGGTGTAATTCAGGGAGCAGGATCATGGAAAACCTTACCTTATTCGCTTGCAAATTCAGCCAACATAGAAGGCAACACGCAGCATTTTTTAATGTTAAATTATGTGTTTTCTTGGCCGTTACAGTTTTATCACTAGTAAAAGGAAGTTAAAAAAATATCAGCTAGCTTAACTTTCTGATTGCTGGTATTCTGATCTAATGTTGGCAAAGGGATAAAGATGAAGCTGTAGAGTGAAGGGCTGGTGGGTACAACACAATATTATTTGGCTGATAAGTCATATTAATGTTTTTAATTTACAAATAATTGGCAAAAATGTTAATTTCTCCCAAGTTTTGCAGGTTTATCATGGCAAATGCAAGGGTGAGGGTGCAGGCACCTATACTGTATATATAAACAGTCTAGATGGAATAATATGCGCAAAATGAGCATGCTTCACCCCCCCCCCCAAGCTACATCAGTCCTCAACATGCTGTATGTTTTAATGTTGGTTCCTTTTCTTATTTGTAGAATTTTAGAGCATCACTAAAATGAAGTGCAACAATATTTTATCAGTATCGTGATTTTGTGATGCAAAAGTAATTGATTTTTTTTTTCAGGTGCTCAATCCTCACTGTCCTCCTAATGAAGCAGTAACATCTCCATTTCTAGCTGTAAAAGGTAACACTATGATTTCCCTCTTGAATATTTTGAATTTTATTGAAACTGCTTATGGTTTTATCATACCATAAAATTTTGTTTTCTTAGAATATGATGACACCACACGCCATATTCAGGGTATTGGCAAACATGCACTTCCAAAGTTTGTATGTTAAGGGAAATGCACAGTGGCCTAAAAAAAAAAAGCCTCATCTGCAACAACCCACGTTTTCTATATCATAGTTTAGCAATTATTGTACATTTTCATACTGTTGTGTATTAGAAGAATAAACTGTCTTTTAATGGCGTTAACTCATAAATTTTGAAGTAAATTACCTGCACTACTTTTAAATGTTTTGATTGCTGTGGTGAATAGCTATGTACCTTCCCCTTTGTAGAGAGGTGAGAACAATTATGTAGACATAAAGCTTGTTAAATAAGTTTTCTTTTCCCTGTGCATCAACCTTTAAGTCGTTGCTTTCGCAAGGGAAACCAGCTATGAAAGCTGGTGTTGACTTTACCACTGTGGTACATCCGAGTTTCAACTTCCAATCTTTGTTCCTCTTTTGGGCGGAGGATTAACTTGGAACAGACTATTGACTAAGATTAACTAGTCCAGTAGTTTGCTGCTAAGGAAAAGGGATTGCAAATAAAAAGTATTCATGATGAAAAAGTAAAGGAACTATAAAGTTGTTAAATACATGAATTTCCATCAATATAGGCTAATACATTGTTATTCTCTAAAATTTTCTGGAAGAACTAGCAAATGTTCCTAATTTTCCATTGGAACTCCTTACATATGTAAAGAAATTAAGAAAATGTTTTGTGTAAGATCGTGATTTTTATTTCTCAGATTTTTTTTTTTCTGCCAACGATAAATTATTGATATGAAGATCTCCTTTGTGCTGATTCATAAAAGTGGAGTGTTTGGCAATCAGTCACATATTGAAAAAGTTCTGCACGATTTTAACCTTTATATCTTATTGTGGGTCTATATTTCAGTGTATTCTGTCCATTTGTTTCATGTGGGGAAAATCGGAAGGGCAATTCTCGATATTTGCTTCGGAGTGTGCTTCCGCATAGAGAAAACATGTGGAAGCACACTTCCAAACTATCTAATGTTTTGTCCTTTGAGTGTATGTACACACTGTGTTTGTGAGAGAGATGTACTGTTAAAATAGATACCTTTCTAGTAACCATGCTGAGCCACCTGTCTTAATAATGCATACATTTTTTTCACCTTTTGGCTGAATTCAGCCTTTTTTAACATTGTTTTGGTTATTTTTTATATTGTTACAAAACTGAAGTTGTTCTTTTTTTTGGGGGGGGGGTAGTTACCCTGTTATAAAAGCAATTGAACTGTGTACGTACAACTTGAAACCAAAGAGAACTAATTTTTGTTTTCTTTAAAGAAAAAGTTTTTCTGAATCATCCTCTTTCCTACTATTGTATTACAGTATTAATTTATTGCACTTTTCTGAATATCAGGCTCTTATAAGAATCACTTCAAAATTTTTAGTAATTTGGACTTCCTGATGTGATGCTGCCTGCCATAGATAGCTCTCTGAAAACATCAATAAACTTTTTTTTTATTCTGACAATGTGTGACTGCTCAACCTACTGACAATGTGTGACTGCTCAACCTACTGAAAATGTGATTTTGATTTTTCTGCTACAGTCCTGTGGCAGTGTCATTGTTGGACTTATTATTATAAGGCTGTCTGATATAATAATTCCCCAAGAAGCATTTTCAGTGTGTCTTGCCAAATCTGATGTTGCACTGGTTATTTAATTGCTCTAACAAAGTTCCAACAGCCTGTGAGACACCACAGTGTGACTTGGTCAGGAAAAAAGTTATTTTTTTTTGTAGTTGTAATTAATAAAATTATTTTATATTGGCTTATACAGGATGATTGCTATCATCCTATCATCACTTCGGAGATTTATAAAAATGAAAAGTTTTTTTTTTTTACATGTCCATGATTTGACCCTTTTTTCCCCCACTACTTAAGTCCATCTTATTTTGTTCTGAAGTTGTTGGAAGCGAGCCCTGCTTCTGAGTGAGTGTTAGCATTATTAAAGTTACAAGCAAAAATCTTAACTAAATTTGATGACAGTAATACAAAGATCCTGATGTCTAACAGGATAGGGGTATCTTGGTTACACCATTTTATAACTGCTGTTTGATGCAGTACAAAAGTTAAAACTGCATAATTACCATTGTTAAATTTGTTAATTTTACATAAAATTTTAGGAATTTAATATATATATATATATATTATTTTTTTAGGTTCCTCTGTTCTAAACCCATAGAACTTCATGTTAATAATAGACAGAATGTGTGTCAATAGTGTGCAAAATCCAATAAAAGCAGTGTGCATGCTGTTTTCTGCCTATTTTGTGTTTAATATTCACTACCCCTTTGAGGCAAAAGTGACATTGGAATTTTTGCAAAGGTTAGTATAGGAACTTTTTGATAAAACTTTGATTTTATTGAAGTTTTTTTCTCTCCAATGTTAACAAAGTGTATAAAATATATTTTTTACATCTACAATTGTGTATGTATTGCATGATATACAAAAAATAGTGACATGTCCTTTATTGAGAATATAAACCTATTTTTTTTAAACAAAGTATAATACTAAAATAATTTTGGTCTTTTCATCTGTTCTAACCCTAAGCCTCCACTTTAACGAGGAAAATAAGTAGTCTCTCTCTTTCTTGAGGACAGGGTGTAAAAATAAATTGTGTCCACCTATTTACTAGAAGGGGTCTGCTGCTTTTCCTGAATTTTTGCAGTTGGTATCAGTCTCAGAATATAGACGTGCATGCGTATGCCATGCACGGATAGTTTCCAAATTATTAGCAGCTTTTGCAGATAGTTTTTGCTTGTAGATTTTAAAATGTTATGTACAGCAATTAAAACACTTGAGGCTTTACTCAGATTAATATATTTACTTCTATCTCAACGAGAAATTTTCACATCTTCCGATAGGGACTTCTTTTGGTTTTACAGACTTTTTCTGGCCTCTTGATTTTATCAAGGCCTGTTCTCAATATATAGGAACTGTAACAAAAGTTTCATTTACACAGAAAGACTATAAATTCTATTGCCAGGTTCCTCTTGCAGTTGCTAGTTATGAAATTAAAGTCTTTTCCTTGTGTATTTTATAAGTCTACTATTTTTGAATTAAGTTGAAAATGCTATTTATAATTTTTGAAAGTTCATTAACGGAACTGCTTTTCTAGATATAAAAACTTTAATTAGTCTTGTTTTTATGAGGTTCAGTGTTCTGGCCTTAAGGTCCATTTTACACACATTTCTGCGCATTCAGTATTGATATACTTTTGTCCTCTCTAGAATCTGTAATGTTCTAATAATTATTTATTGTCATATTAATTTTTCTTTAAATTATCTTATTCTATTGTTATGATTCATGGGTTTTTAGCAAGTTTTCTGTTTCAATGGTTGTGTATGCAGATACATTTAATTTTTATACAACTCTGCTAGGTATTAGGAATCTGCTCAGTCCATGAAGGCATCAGTCTTTTATTTTCAGTTGCCCTCTAGTAATTCCACCTGCCTTGCTAATTTTCAGACCTGGCCATTGTGACAACAATTTTTTTTGGTGGTCTTCATTTTCTTGAGTTGACTGCAAATTTTTACCACTACACTTGCCAAATATTATGAACATTGTATTGTATAACCAGTATTCTTATTGTGGGATAAAAATAGTATTCAAATTGATCAAATCTTTTCCATTATTGATGGTCTTCAGGATTTCTCACTACACAAATAATTTAGTTTTTGTAATAATTTAAAATCAAACTAGTAATGTGCTGTAAAGATACATATTATTTTTGTATATATATTGTTACTTTTTTAGAAGCCAGAATTTTTATGATGTATTTCATTGTGTTAATTTCTCACTTTAATCACAGGTGCTTTGTGGGTATAAATCCTGTATGTGGATCAAAGGAAGAAAGGGAAGAAGCTTTATTCTGAAGTCAATCCAAAAATTGCAAAGTTATGGCACAAAGTAAAAGACCACAACAGTTTGCTAAAAGATATCAGACAATAAGTGGCACATAATAAAAAAACATTGTCTATGATATTAGTTGATCTGTATATATATTGTTACACCAATTAAGTTTGTTTTTTTTTAATAAAAAAAATGCAATCCAGTTGATTCAGTACTTTTTCCTGTGTATCTAAGTTTCAATTATATATCAGTATTTTGGTAATGGTAGTCCTAAATCTATGAAACAATAAATTACTTTTTGCCTGAGCACATTGGAAAATATCTGTTGGTAATTTGTTTCTAGTTCTCTGCATATGCAACATTTATTTTTTTTAAATACTACTGATTCCCCGGTGTCTTCAAGCCAACTGCTATACACCATTATCTCTGTAGTTTTGACATCTGTTTGTTATACTTGCAAACAACGTGCACTTTGGATTTCTGACTCCTTCCAATTTAAACGCCTACAGTGAACTGCAATTGTCACACCAGAAGTTGTAGGGACAAAAATGAAAAATGTGTTACTTTGTGCTGTCATGTAGAAATTAACTGTTTTTAGTAGTCCTTTGGAAAAATCCGAGGAAGCTGTAACAATTTGCTCATCTAGATTTTCAATGGCAAATATTTTGCACAGGACTTACAAGTTAAGTCATTCACCCCAGTGATCTACGTCAGTAAAACTGCATAATGCATATTGTTTCTTAGATTAAAATGATTCAACAGTACTCATTATAAGCAAGTTTGGTGGTATTTGTATTTTGACCATTACGGTAGACTAAGAGTGGCATTCTAGGGTTAACCACATTTTTGAAATCTTTACATAAATGTACACTGATCAGCCACAACATTAAAACTACCTTTTCGTGACTGTATTCCCTAGTGGAGATGGCACCTTTCAACAAGACTTGAAATAAAGGATGTAATCCATGTCACACTGCAAAGAAAGTTCAGGAATGGTTCCAAGAACATAACTGGAATTCCCTTTAATGCCATAGGCCCCAAATTCACTGGACATGAATCCTATTGAGCATTTGTGGTTTCGGTTGGAGGAAGGGGTATGAGCAGCATCACCCGCGTAATTTGCAGGAAGTGTGGGATCTGTTGCAGTCATGATACCAAGAGATGGCTACCAACATCTCATTGAATCTGTCTCATCAGGTGAAGACACATTATATTAGGTAGGTGGTTTTAATGTTTTGGCTGATTGGTGTATATATTATACGGTATTTTTGAGAGTTTTACGAATTATGAAAACAAAAGCTCAAACACATTATAGATCGTGAAAACACATGCAATTTTGCAAACATTTTTGTAAAAAAAAAACTGCACCATATTTATTTAATGGGCTTTGCCGTGTTTTTTCTTAAAACTGCGGTTCGAGTCCGCCCCAAAAATTGGCTGAAGCCCTAATTAGACCAAAAAAAAAAAACATATTAAGAAAAGGTCATTAAACTAAATCTAAAAACCAGTGGCTAAACATCTTTGAAAAAAAAACAAAAAAATTTGCACCGTGTTTATTTAACAGGCTTTGCCATGTTTTTTCTTTCAAGTATGGTTTATCTACCGTATGAAATTTACAGTTGCTCTACAGTGTTAGGCCAGATTTTCTGGTAGTTTGACCGTTTTTTATTTCCCGGTCATTAGACCGTTAATGAACATTATGATATGGTACAGTGAAATTACGGTTTATTGACCGGCCACTCAGCTGCCGGTGTATCTACCGTAATTTGACCATGAAATTTTTTACAGTGCAGGAACACTAATGTGTGGCAGTGTTCCGGTGTGGCAATGTACCGGCAACCCTGCCACACATCTTTCAGCAACTTGGCTACAAAAGTTCAAAAGGGGGGGGGGCTATAGAGATTGCCGTTTCTGGGCCTACATTAATAACTGAATTGGGAAACGAATTTCGCGAAAACGTTCCATGTAAGCCAAGCGAGAATTGTACTTTAGTTGAAAAAATAAATTGCCGAGGATCCGAGGTACACTTGGGGGCTCAACCCCAACTTCCGTAATATTATATTCTGGATCGCTGGAGTCTGTCAGAGTATCCAGGAAGTTCCCCTTGAAGTGTCCGCGAGGTCCATGAGCCGGGGGGCTTTCCCCCAAAATGTTAAAATGCACGTAGAGCTGTAATCATTAGTACCATGTTTTATATAATGATTCTGTACACGACCACGAATTTTCAGGAGGGTGGAGTACCCCCCCCCGTTTCTAAGAGCTATTGAGGGGTAACATCGAGGATACACTGACCGACTCTAGAGGTCCAGAATATAAAATTACGGAAGTTGGGGGTAGAGCCCTCCAAACCAAGCACCTCGTATCCCTCTCACAGGTTTCACCAAATTTTTGGGGGAGGGGGAAGGGCATACATAGTTTGCCATTAAATACAACATGAAGCATAGAAATTGCGAGCAAATCCCTTACCTTGAAGATTTGTCTGCGCTCTTAGAAACTTGCACCCCACCCTCCTGAAAATTCGTGGTCGTGTAGAGAATCATTATGTATAAAGCATGCTTCTAATGTTTATAGCTCTACGGCCATTTCAACATTTTGGGGAACCCCCCCCCCAGCTCACGGACCTCGCGGGTGCTTCAAGGGGAACAGCCTGGATACACTGACGGACTCCAGCGGCCCAGAATATAATATTACGGAAGTTGGGGGTTGAGCCCCCACAAGTGTACCTCGGATCCTCGGCAATTTATTTCTTCAAATTAAAGTACAATTCTCGCTTGGCTTACATGGAAAGTTTTCGCGAAATTCGTTTCCCAATTCAGTTATCAATGTAGGCCGAGAAACGGCAATCTTTACAGCCCCCACCCCCTTTGAACTTTTGTAGCTAAGTTGCTGAAAGATGTGTGGCAGGGTTGCCGGTAAATTGCCACACCGGAACACTGCCACACATCGGTGTTCCTGTGTGGCAGTTTACAGTGAACCGTTTGTTCTGGGGGCTTTTTTTCCGCTTTTCAGTTTTCGGGGTATTTTCTCCGGGGGTATTTTTTCCCGGGGGTATTTTTACCGTTTACCACTGCTTATAGCCCATTTAGTTGCTCACGGTGGTCGTTAAATATCCAATCAAAAAAAAAAAAAAATAGTACTTACCGATTTAGATATGCAATTCGTTTTCCCGTTTTCACATTTTTTTTTTTTTTTGGAGATTAAATATCGAAGGAATACTACCACTCAAGTTTTAACCGCCTTTGATTCTTTTTTTTTTTTTTTTTTTGATTGGAGGTTTAACGACCACCGTGAGCAACTCAATGGGCTATAAGCAGTCGCCCGTCCATTATTTAGGGTCACTGGTTCCAGGGAAGGGAGAGAACCAGTGCCGTAAGACAAACACAACATCCATGCCTCACCGGGATTCGAACCCGGACCCCTTTCGGACGAATGATCAGAGGCCAACGCCTTAGACCACTGCGCCACCGGGGCTGCCCTTTGATTCTTAGTGCCATAATATTCAAAACCTTTCTCGTTAAATTGGGCAGAACATATTCGAGAGAGTGCATTGGGATGGAAATCATCGCGTTTCAATTTACACAGCCATTCCTTTAACAGTTTCGGCATTTTCAGAGGAAAATTATGGAAGTTATTCCTTCTTGTGCACATTTTAGGTGACAGGATTTATTAGCACAACCATACAATGCGAAAAAGTTAGGCATGTGGTTAATAAATTTACGAAAATCGCCATTTTTCTGAACCCTTGGCGTTAATAAATTTACGAAAATCGTCATTTTTCTGAACCCTTGTTAAGCAATGGGAAAACGCACAAACTATTGCTGGTCCACAGGCACTGAAAAGTTTTCATATTGTGCAATGTGAAATGAATAAGGTCCATTTCTACTGATATTTTTAACTCTGGTTTACTGATTTCAGGCAAAATTCTCTGGCAACGCTGATAGGGACATACTTAGTGACCATCTTTGTCAAATCCCGCATCTTTAAAAATACCTCCCTTCTGAAGAAAAAAAAAGTGATTTATGCAAATTAGTTTCGAATGCGGTAGTTTCACGCGATGATTAATTTAAGAGGCAACTGCAAACAGGACAAGAACACAGCTGTCGAACGATTACAAAATGTGAATTCATTACAAGCAGTTGTAAAGGTAGAACAAACCGTTGGAAAAAAAAAGATGCGTGGAGAAAGACGGACAGCGGGTGGCGGAAACCTGCTTCGACAGTACACACAAAGCGTGGGGTCTCTGTGAGTGGCAGCCAACAAAATGGCGGCATCTGATATTAGTCACGGCTCGGTGACGATGATAAGTAAAGGAATGGAAACAACCGTTTTTCTGCCACGGTCACGGTTTGATTGTCGAGTGGCTGCGGTTTCACTACAACGTCACAGTCCTTCTGTCAGCCGTCAGCGGGGCGTTAAGCTGAACCAATTAGGGATTTCGTTTCAGTTTCCATTCCAAACCCCACTGCCTCGGGCATCCTTTTCCATATGGCAGCATCCCTTTGTATTCTTTTATTACCTTCCTTTTTTATTTCACGACATGAGGGAAATTTTTTTTTATGGCGGCAGGAATAATGATTGTGTCATCTGCGCAGTGCTTGATATCTAACGCTCCACGCCTATAATTCCCGTCGGAATTAATATGTGGGTACAAAATATAGCGTGCGAGCTACTTGGCTAATAAACAAAGCACAGATGTCTTTATCATGAGCTTTTTAGCTATGTAATTATTTTCTTTTTTAAACCTTGATGGCAAAGAACCTTTCTAAAGAACTTTCATTTTGAATATTCTACAGTTATAAATTAAGGATGGTTTCAGTGTGTTGTTTCCCGTTCATCACCAAAATGAGTAAAAACAAGAAATATGACACCGAATTTTCGGCTGTAATAAGAACGCGTCTCTCTCCGGTTTCCAAATTTGTTCTTTTGCTAAATGGTGCGGGCTCATTACGTGCGTCTGTTTGTCTGGAGTGTGTTTTATTGCTTTACGTAAAGTAATTTTGCAACGATATTTATTATAATTGAAAAATATAGTAGGTCTATTTCATAGTGTAGCTGTGTATGTTTCAATTTACTGGCCTTCAGGATTTTGTGAAAAATAAATACCTTATGATAATGACATTCATTATTATAAAACAATATAACGCAGCAGAAAAGACACTAATATCAAAACAATCTTAATAAACACTTACGATGCAAATGAAGATTTAATTAACACTTACGTAATTTCCCACTTTTCCACCCAATGTCTGACTGCACCCTAATTATGCCATGATCATCAGTTTTTGACGGCCTTTGCATGGGCAAAATTGTCAATTACTCAAGAACAGTCTATACCCAGAGTTATGCCCTTTTATACACACATTGCCGTTGCCCAATTTTTGCGGCAAAAAAAAAAAAAAAATAGGGCAACAGCAATAGAATGAAACTTCAGTAGGTAAATTCGGTCACGGCAACAGAAACCAGCGTGGAAATACTCTCGTAGAGTTTGCAGAGGCAGAAGGGTTTTTCATTTTGAACTCCTTTTTTAAGAAAAAGCCACACAGAAATGGACATAGAGACATCCAAATGGGACGACAAGTGAAATTGATTTTATTATGTGTAACAAAAAATTCGTCATAGAAGACTTCAGTGTGCTAAACTAGTTCAACACAGGCAGTGACCATAGATTGGTGAGATGTAAGATGCACCTCAACACTAAACTCGAACGTGGCAAGCTTATAAGACAAACAAAATGTATTGACATAACCAACCTTAAAAACACCATAATACCTTCAAGTTGGAGCTGAAGAACAGATTCTCTGCTTTAGAAGGCCTAACATCGGAAGAAGTCGATATTTCTGAAGTTAACAGAAAAGTAACCAAAGCTCTTATGGAAACAGCAACAAAATTAGCTGGGTCTAAGAACAAGTTGCATGTGAACAAATTATCAGGAAAAACCAAAATGTTGATGCAAAAAAGAAGAGAGATGAGGACAACTAAAGAAGATGTGACTTCCAAAGTGGAATATATAGAGCTATGCCAGACAGTACGAAAAGGTATCACTGAAGACGTAAGGAAATTCAACTGTGAACTAGTAAGGAAAACAATTGAAAACAACCAAAGCCTAAAGATAGCAAAGGGACATCTCAGTAAGGGAAGAAAACAAATTATGGTTCTGTAACAAGAAATAGAGGCGAAATTTTAACAAGAGTGAAAGATTTCTACTCCAAATTATATGAAAGAGATGATACATGTACTCCCGACATCATGAAAGGTACCAGTACCAGAGTTCTTCCAGTCCTCCCAGCAGAAGTTGTACATGCAATCAAGAACATGAAACGGGGAAAAGCTCCAGGAGAAGATGGAATTACTGTAGACATCATACAAGAAGCAAGTGGAGAAATCGAAACAGTACTCGCCCAAATTTTCACTCGATGCCTTAATGAAGGGAAGATTCCTGAGGATTGGAACAACGCTACAATGATCCTGCTACATAAAAAAGGTGACATTGAGGATCTCAGGAACTACAGACCTATCAGCCTCCTATCAGTGGTTTATAAAATTTTCAATAAAGTTCTTTCACACCGCTTGAAGGTAACACTGGACATGGCTCAACCGAGAGAACAAGCTGGATTCAGGAGTGGGTACAGCACAACAGATCATATCCACGTACTGAGAGAACTAATTGAAAGAGCGAGGGAATATGAACTTCCATTGTGCATGGCTTTTATCGATTATGAAAAAGCCTTTGATTCGGTGAAATCATCAGCAGTTACGATAGCTCTGAAATCCTGCGGTATTGAAGATGCATACATTAATATTATTAATAACATCTATGAAAATGCAAGTGCAAAGATTCGGCTGTTTGAGAATACAGCACACATAAAAGTAGGAAAGGGTGTGAGACAAGGTGACACCATATCTCTGAAGCTCTTTAATGCCACATTGGAAAATGTCTTTTAATCACTGAACTGGGAAAACAAAGGGATAAAGATTTATGGAGATTATCTAACCCACCTTCGTTTTGCTGATAACATAGTCATTTTTGCAACTACCCCATCAGAGCTGCAGAGTATGATACAGGAACTTGCTGACAAGAGTAAAGAAGTGGGATAAAAAATGAACTTTCAGAAGACAAAAGTGATGTTCAATGCTTTTACAAGAAATGAAGCTTTATCGATTGATGGAGAAAAGCTGGAGATAACAGGCACGTACGTTTATCTTGGACGGCAGATATCAAGTGAGGGTCACATTGATGAAAAAGTTAATCGGCGTAGAAAACTTGCCTGGAGAGCTTTTGGAAGAAACACCATAATTTTCAAGAGCAATATGCCATTATGCCTTAAAAGAAAAGTGTTTGATCAATGCATCCTTCCAGTACTTACGTATGGTGCAGAGACGTGGACCTTAACTAAAAGAGACATACAAAGGCTGCAGACAACTCAAAGTAGCATGGAGAGATGCATGCTTGGTGTAACCAGGAGAGATAAGAAGAGGAACTCGTGGATTAGAAAAATAACAAGAGTGGAAGACATCATGGTCAGAGTTAAATTCCTGAAATGGCAATGGGCTGGACATACTGCCGAAGGACAGACCATCGATGGACAGCCGAAATTTTAGATTGGATTCCAAGGGACAGGAAAAGACCCAGAAGAAGACCACATAGGAGATGGGTAGATGAAATTCGAAAGTATGCGGGAGTGACATGGAGGAGACTGGCACAAGACAGACCGTTGTGGAGGAAACTTGGGGAGACCTTCGTCCAGCAGTGGATCGACAATGATGATGATGATGATGATACACACATTATCACGAACAAAGCGGGTTTGATCACGAGCGAGTTAAACTCTTTTTCTCCCAATAAAGTCCTTATTTCATTTTTAATTCTTGAGACTGCTGAGAATGATCTTTTAGCAGAACAATTCGTGACTGGTAAGGTGAAAACATTCTTAAAGATATTTCTAAGTTTGGAAATGTACTCTGAAGATTGTTATTAATGATGAAAGTGTGCGTATCCGTTGTATGTTCAAATCTTCGGCGTTCATATATAACTGGAAATGTAGACATTTGTTGGTGAGAAAGTTTTCTCATTGGTACCTATTAACCAGTTTATTTCATCCAGCCTCTATGTCACGAGTACTGGCCTTTTTCAATTCCCTGAAAAGTTCAAACCTTCCCAGAACAACTTCGAATGATTCCCTCCTGTTTCTTAGATTACTGATTAAATAATCTATAATCTTAAAAAACGTGTTTACTATTCTTGCTCAGTTAATGCTCTCCGTCCAGAATATGGAGTGACGATTACAAATAATAATATAAGTTTTAAAAATTCATAAATTTCGTAAAATTATTTAAGTAAAAAATTTTCTTGGGTGGTGGTGCTAAAATATTCATTAAGAAAACTGCTCCAGCTTGGCGCCCTCCTAAATCCGGAGCAAAGGGCCGTTGTTTAAATCTGCCCAGAGAACGTCTTTTGAACCTTTTCCGAGGCGAATAAAATTTATCAAAGTTATTCAAAGTCAATGGAACCTATTAGATAAAAAAAGATCAACTGAATTTCTACAAACAATAAAACCTTCTTCAATCTTGCCAATAATACGGCCACGCGTAAAATCATCCAGGTGATGTCGGGAAGACCTATTAGATAAAAAAAGATCAACTGAATTTCTACAAACAATAAAACCTTCTTCAATCTTGCCAATAATACGGCCACGCGTAAAATCATCCAGGTGATGTCGGGAAGACCTATTAGATAAAAAAAGATCAACTGAATTTCTACAAACAATAAAACCTTCTTCAATCTTGCCAATAATACGGCCACGCGTAAAATCATCCAGGTGATGTCGGGAAGACCTATTAGATAAAAAAAGATCAACTGAATTTCTACAAACAATAAAACCTTCTTCAATCCTGCCAATAATACGGCCACGCGTAAAATCATCCAGGTGATGTCGGGAAGACCTATTAGATAAAAAAAGATCAACTGAATTTCTACAAACAATAAAACCTTCTTCAATCTTGCCAATAATACGGCCACGCGTAAAATCATCCAGGTGATGTCGGGAAGACCTATTAGATAAAAAAAGATCAACTGAATTTCTACAAACAATAAAACCTTCTTCAATCTTGCCAATAATACGGCCACGCGTAAAATCATCCAGGTGATGTCGGGAAGACCTATTAGATAAAAAAAGATCAACTGAATTTCTACAAACAATAAAACCTTCTTCAATCCTGCCAATAATACGGCCACGCGTAAAATCATCCAGGTGATGTCGGGAAGACTACTGAAAATTGCAAGTTCGTTAATTGTTTCTTTCCCTTTCAACTTTGCGTTTGAACAACAACATTCAATACGCGTCAAATCCTTATATAAACAACGGTCAATACGCGACAACCGTCAATACGCGTCAAATCCTTTATATCTCTTATCAGCGCTATGACGTCACGAACAAGTTCGGCAATCCAAAATTTGCATACGCACTACACATCTTACTGTATCCCGCACTTATGCTAATTTCCACATTTTCCTGCCTTCCATTTTATGGTTGCTATTGTCATCCGTCCTTAGCAATTGTTCGGCAGTGTATATACTTTACTTGAAAAAGAAGCTGTACCCAAATTAGTCTTCGTTATAAATGTCATCGAAAAGAATTAATATTTTTTCAACAGCATATTTACGAGCAAATACAGTGAAACGTCAGTTATACGGTTTTCTAGGGGATGACTTTAAAAAACGTAAAAATGTAATAACGGTATAAACGAAATTTCAAAATGTTAAATATTATCACTATTGTAAAATGTATGTTTTAAGCAAGTTTAGAGCCTTTGCACCGACGTTATTTTTGACGTCACGGTTACTTCCGGTTGGTTAAGAGAAAGTTCGGCTGCTAAGGTTCCCATAGGATTAACATGGGGAAGCGATTTCTGGACCCTCTGTCACTCGATTGTTTGAAGTTTTAGAAATGGTTAAAAGTTGTGTGGCGGATGGGTGCTTCTCAAAGTACGAGTAAGGTAGTGGAATTTCTTTTTATCGCTTTACAACGGCAGAAAAAACCCTGATTATATAGAAAATAGCCGTAAATCGGAAGGCATGGTCGCCCAGGCCGTATGACGGGATCTGCAGTAAACACTTCATTTCAGGTATCGTAAATCTGAATATTTTACTACGTTAACAGTCGAATTCATATCGGTACATTTTCTTGCTCACTTTTATGTACTATTTTCAAGTTTTTACCTAAATCCTTGTTATTATGTTTAAAATGATCTGAATGCATTAACGTTGCTGTCGAATCGGAAATTGCTAAGCTTTCGTGAACTTTCAAGATTTTGTACTGTTACTGATTTCTAAATATTGAAACAGATCAACTGCAGCCATTGAAAAGCATGGAGAGAGAAAAGCTCAGGTACTTTCTAACCACCTGGAAGTCCAGCTGACAGTTTTGTGACGTCACGTGTAAAGGCTCTATAAGGTGTTCCTTAAGAATGATTCATTTAAAGTCTAATTGGCGGGAAAGAAAAAAATAAAAGCGCTACAAATTAATATTGTATTCCATAGCATTCAACAAATCATAAAGCCTAGTAAAATGAAACTTCCATCTTGACAATACAAATTTGAAGTTGTGATTCCGTCTATTGGTGTAATTATGACAAGAGTGGTCAATCATATGATATCCGAAAACTTGAAATTTTCATCGTACTAGAGCGGGATATCGAATCCGCGTCTCCCGGTTTGTGCCCGAGTATGCTAACCACAGTTCCCGAATATGCAATCACGGGAGACTTGTTTTTTTTTTTTTTATTGGAGATTTAACGACCACCGTGAGCAACTCAATGGGCTATAAGCAGTCGCCCGTCCCTAATTTAGGGTCACTGGTTCCAGGGAAGGGAGAGAGCCAGTGCCGTAAGACAAACACAACATCCATGCCTCACCGGGATTCGAACCCAGACCCCGTTCGGACGAATGATCAGAGGCCATCGCTTAGACCACTGCGCCACCGGGGCTGCCAATCACGGGAGACAATGATTTCTATTCATCCTGATTCGCTAAATATGAATGCCGTTGTTTCGACTGGCGATTCCTGTGATGTGTTAAATTCAAATTACTAGGAAATTTGAGACTTGGTAGTTCTGGGTGGTGTAGTGGTTAACATACTCAGGCGCAAACCGGAAGACGCGGATTCCATTCCCGCTACAGGACGATGAATTTTTTTAATTTTCGGATATAATACGACTTACCGCTCTTGTCGAAATTTACACCAATAGAGGGAATCACAACTTCAAATTTGTATTTTACACTGGTGTAATTCTGTATTCAACGTTCATTCTGGACGATTTTGTCTGTCCATAAAAATCCCGATTCAAGATTAAGTACGCAACACATGAATTAAAAGTTTTTTTTCTGCAGAACCTAGTTGCACCTATTTGAAACCGGAATGTTAGATACTGACGACAAGAGTACATCTAGGATTCTATTCTAGTACGCCACGAAAACAGTGGAGACACAAAGATACATCCCAGAGATTTCTCACTTTTTAAGTAGCAAATATACACTACATTGACAACAGTCACCGGACACCATTTCAAAAGCAAATGAATGGATTCACTGCATTGCTCGAAGATGAGCCGTACAACTGCAAACGGTATAAAATCAAGACTGCAGCTGACCGCGATCATATCGCAATGTGAGGTTGAGTGAAAATGTCACGGCGGGAGAGAACTGACTTTGAGAAAGGAAAGATTGTTGGGTATTATATTACTGGGTTGTCCATAAGAGGAACTCAGATTCATTTAAACACACCCAAGTCAACTGTTTTGGATGTACTGAATAAATGGAAGGCACATGGCGTGCCTGAAGCTGCAAAACGTACCGGCAGACCAAAGAAAATCAGTGATAGAGGACGTCGAAACATCAAGAGAGTCGTAACAGCTAATCGAAGGAGTCCTGCACAAGACTTCAGTGTACAGGTGACTAAAATGCTAGAACGTCGGTATGTAAACGTACCATTTGCAGAGAACTTCATTCCATGGGTTACCATGATCCGTGCGGCTGCTCATAAGCCTTTCATCTTCACTCAGAATACTACTCGTCGTTTAGCATGGTATAAAGAATATTTACCGTGGACCGTAGATAAATGGAAACGAGTCCTGTGGACTGATGAATCCAGATACACGATCCTCAAGTCTGATGGCCGTGTGTGGGTATGGCGGCAGCCGGGGGAACACTATTTACCACAGTGTACTGTTCCTACAGTCAAGTTTGGAGCTGGCAGTGTACGTGTGTGGGTGTGTTTTTCGCAGAACATTGGGACATTGGCTATCGTGCACAAACCTGTTTAACAGCACGTCTACCTCGATATTCTAGACAATTATGCCCTACCAACTCTGTGGCAATACTATGGAACCGAGCCTTGTTGGTACCAGCAGGATAATGCACCGAGCCATAAAGAAAGGACTGTTACGGCGTGGTTTGAAGATAATTCCGTATCGAGTGCGGACTGGCCAGCACAGAGCCCTGATCGCAATCCCATAGAACACCTATGGTATGAATTAGAGCGCCGCATAAGAAGTTTGGAACCAAGGCCTGCTACTAAGCAACATTTAGCGGCAGCATCATGTACTGAACAGAAGCGCATAGCTATCGCTGTGTTCTAAAACCTTGTCGAAAGAATGTCTCGAAGGGTCAGTGCATGCATTAAGGTCAAAGTTGGACTGACACCGTGCTAATGTATGTCAGTAAATGCTATGTTGTGTTTCTCTTTTAGGTGTCCGGTGACTTTTGCCAATAAAGTGTATGTGTCAATCACGAAATGCGAAACCAATTTTTCATCCTAACGGAAGTAAACAAGATACCCTTCTTTGATTTGACTAAGGCTGCACCGGGAAGGAACAAAACAACAGTCTTAATTCTCTCAAAATTGTAACATACCGGGTTACGTATAAAAGAATCAAAGAACCATGCTTTTTTTTTTTTTTTTTTATTGGGGGTTTAACGACCACCCTGAGCAACTCAGTGGGCTAGAAGCAGTCGCCCATCCCTAATTTAGAGACACTGGTTTCAAGGAAGGGGGAGAATAAGTGCCGTAAGACAAACACAGCATCCATGCCACACGGGATTCGAACCCAGACCCTACACGAACGATTGAATGGTCACGAGCCAGCACTGAGACCACTGAGCCATTATCCATTATTTTTGTGTATTTTTGAAAATCTGGATTATATTGGTTGTCCCAGATTTTTTGGGTATAATTGTGATTCACTAACGATTACCCAACTTCTACTTGCAGCTTCAACTACATTACATGTTTATCCTCATATTATTTATTTCCACTTCACCATTTCGTTCTATGTCACGCTCCCACACGCAAGGCGAGCTTGTCCTTCTCTGGTGCCAAACCACTGTCTCCCCAAACTTCTAAGTCACACTCCTTTCTCAACTTCGACCGCTAACGCAACTCCAAGCTAAATTTTTCCGCGTTCCTCTGTCGCCAAGAAGAGAAATAAAATTATTACGCAGTCTGATGGTCTCCTCCGATCACAAAGTACATGATTCATGCAACATTTTGCCAACGTACTAAGCTCTAAGCTCGATTTGCCTGGAAAAATGCTCTTTTTCAACTCTACTGGTGACCGTTGGGGATAAGCCCCATCTTGAAAGGGTTGAAGTTCCCCGTAGAGGACTCCTAAGAAAGACATACAGTATTACAAATTTTGAAGATGTCAATCCGTTTTATGGTGTAAATATGACATGGATGGTAAGTCAGATAATGGTGAGTGGTGTAGTGGTTAGCATACCTGGGCATTCTGGGAGACGCGGTTTCGATTCCCGCTTCAGGACGACGAAATTTTCAGGTTTTCGGATAATATCTGACTTACCATCCTTGTCATATTTACACCATAAAACGGATTGAAATTTTCTAAATTTGTATTTACCCGTATTTCATTCATGAAAGACATATTGTAGAATATTCCCCCTTCTTAGAAATGAATTGATTCTGAAATATGTAAAATCTCCTTAACGATAACTTTTTAAACAGAAAATCCGCAGATTATACACAATACGGCAATTCAGTAATGAAACTTATTTGTTTATAATGCAGGTAAAACAAACGGGTAGGAAAGCAATGTTTTTTTAATTTGTCAACTGTGCGGTGACAACAGCATTTGCGTCAGAATTACTCAGATGATTATTCACGCTACTCATGACGTCATTCGGTAGAACATTGTCACAGCACTGTCATGGAGCAGAAAGAAAAACATCCGGTTGTGTTTGAAAATCGGTAAAACTGCATCTTAGACAGTTGCATTGTTGCGTGTTTCTATGGGGATAATTGCCTATCTCGTGCACAAATATTCTGATGGTATGCGTGTTTCAAGGATGGGAGGGAAGATTTGAAGAATGACGAAAGGCCCGGACTCCCGATTTCAGTGCGCACGTCTGAACTCGTTGAGAAAGTTCGCGAAAGGATAAAAGGTGATGGTTGTATGACCTTGAGGATGCTGGAATGTCAGCTGGGTGATTCGTCAAATTTTAGATTGTCAAACTGATTGTGATTTGACAAAAAAGGAAATGATTCGTCAAATTTTAGTGCAATATTTTGGAGGGTGGAGTTTGTGCTCGTTTCGGTCGGCATAGTTTGTCAAACAACTAGAAACATTCACGAGTGGAGTAAGCAAATAACATCCTGGAGACTGCAGAATCAATGAAAAAGTTTCTCCAAAGAATTGTGGCAGGTGACCAGACATAGTGTTTTTGTTATGATCCTGAAACAAAGCTTCAGAGTGGTCAGTAGAAGTTGCCACAGTCCCCCAAAGGAGGGAAGATCAAGTTACATAAGTCCAAAATCAAGACAATGCTTGATTGCTTTTACGACAGCAAGATAATTCTGCATCACGAGTTAATTCCTGAGAGTACAACTGTCACTGACAATGATTCCATATCCATTTCGGAACGATTTGGAAGACGGTTGATCGTATAAGGCCTGAGTACAGAAACGGGCAATGGCTCCTTTTACACGATAACGCATCCGTACACAGTGCAGTCACTCCCCCTATTTTCCAGACGTGTCACTGTAAACTACCTTCTACTCCCTCATTCTCCAGATGTGTCATTGTGTGACTACCTTCTATTCCCCTATTCTCAAGATGTGTCACTGTGTAACTACTTTCTATTCCCCTATTCTCCAGACGTGTCACTGTGTGACTAATTTCTATTCCCATATTTTCCACACGTGACACGGTGTGACTATCTTCTATTCCCCTATTCTCCAGACTTGTCATTCTGTGACTACCTTCTATTCCCTATTCTATTATCTAGATGTATCACTGTGTGACGACCTTCTATTCCCCTATTCTCCAGATGTGTCACTGTGTGACTACCTTCTATTCCCCTATTCTCCAGATGTTTCACTGTGTGACGACCTCCTATTCCTCTATTCTCCAGATGTGTCACTGTGTGACTACCTTCTATTCCCCTATTCTCCAGATGTGTCACTGTGTGACGACCTCCTATTTCCCTATTCTCCAGATGTGTCACTGTGTGACGACCTCCTATTCCTCTATTCTCCAGATGTGTCACTGTGTGACCACCTTCTATTCCCCTATTCTCCAGATGTGTCACTGTGTGACGACCTCCTATTTCCCTATTCTCCAGATGTGTCACTGTGTGACTACCTTCTATTCCCCTATTCTCCAGAAGGGTCACTGTGTTACTAATTTCTATTCCCATATTTCCACACGTGACACGGTGTGACTGTCTTCTATTCCCCTATTCTCCAGATGTGTTTCTGCCTTCCATTCCTCCATTCTCCAGATGTGTCATTCTGTGACTACCTTCTATTCCCCTATTGTCCAAATGTGTCACTGTGTGACTACCTTCTATTCCCCTATTCTTCAGATGAGTCACTGTGTGACGACCTTCTATTCCGCTATTATCCAGATGTGTCACTGTGTGACGACCTTCTATTCCCCTATTCTCCAGATATGTCACTGTGTGACGACCTTATATTCCCCTATTCTCCAGATGTGTCACTGTGTGGCGATCTTCTATTCCCCTATTCGCCAGATGTGTCACTGTGTGACGACCTTATATTCAAATGTACGATGTCATCGCTCATTCCACGTTATTTTTATAAACAACGAATAGCAACTGAAAAATTGTATATCCGACACCGCTGGGCTCGAACCCCAGATCTCTCGATAACTAGCCGAGTACGTTCGCTTTGACCTTCTATTCTCCTATTTTTTCAGATGTGTCACTGTGTGACGACCTTCTATTCCCCTATTCTCCAGATGTGTCACTGTGTGACTACCTTCTATTTCCTAAATTAAAGCTGTCTTTAATAGGAAAAGTATTTCAAGACATTGAAAACATACAAAGAACTGTGACATCAGCTCTTTACTCCATACCAAAAGATGACCTCTGCAAGTAATTCCTTTCGTTGGCTGATCGTGCCACTTCTTATAAACTACTGTTTGAGAAAATTGCAACACCATGAAAGAATGATGGTCACCACGTGAAACTTACAGGATATGCAGAGCAGGGTAGGCCATGCAAATGATTAGAAGTGCTGAGCCAATGTGCATATCTGGGCCCGACAGCACCCTCTAGACAGTAGAATGGTATAAAGAGAGGGCTGTTTTAGGATACACACCAGTAGTGCATCATGGACAGCGAGTTGCAAAAGGGTCTCCAGGATTCAATAATGCCTCGGCGACGACTAAGGGTGCAATACTACCATACGACAGAGTTTGAACGGGGACGAATGATTGGTCTGGGTGAAGGTGCATTTTCGTACCGGGACATTGCGGCTCGGACGGGACATAACGCTACGACAGTGGACCGAGGAGAACCAGGTACATCGACAATCTGTCAGTGGACCGAGAAATATGACGACACAGAGGGATAACCGACACTTCATCCGCATGGCAGTGACAAACCGTTCCGCATCTTCGCAAGTGTTAGCACAACAGTGGAGCACTGCAACAAGTGTGGTATTGTCTGCCTCCAAAGTTTGACGCCGTCTGCTGCGCAGAGGACTGGTTGCACGCGTCCCTTTGCGGCGGATTCATTTAACCCTGAACCATGGACGTCTCAGACTGAAATGGCGTGCTGATTGGTAACATGTCGTGTTTTCGGATGAGTCCCGATTCAAGTTGGACTACCATGATGGCCGCATATGCATCAGGCGGTATTGTGGTGAGCGCCTTCTTCCATCATGCATTGTCGAACGTCAAACGGGCGGAACGCAAAATGTGACGGTGTGGGGTGCCATTATTGGGTACAATTCGCGATCTCGGCTGCTACGGCTTCAGGGCAATCTGAACAGCGACCCCAACATCAGGGAAGTCACACAGGCAGAAGTCATACCCCTCCTTCAGAGCACTCCCGGCGCTATATTCCAGCAGGACAATGCCAGACCACATGTTGCCAGGAATGTTCAAGCCCTCTTCGCAGCACAGCAGATATCCCTTCTTCCCTGGCCTGCATGTTCGCCAGACATGTCGCCTATTCAACATGTCTGGGATATGGTCACATAGCAACTGTCCCATCAAAGTTCTCCAGTGGTCAATACCAATTATCTGTGGACTCGCATACATGCCGCCTGACAAGCAATTACCCAGGACACCATCCAACGCATTTTCGATTCAAAGCCACGTCATCTAGAAGCAGTTATTGCAGCTAGCAGAGGCTTCAGAAGGTACTGATGTTTGCATATAAAAATTGCTGTACTGTTCTGAAAATTAAATCACTTATGTACAGTCATATCAGTAACGTGTGGCATAAATTTCATTCATATCGCATGTTTCCTTCTTGGTGCGGCAATTTTCACACACAGTAGTGTGTTAAACCAGAGGAATGTACTTCAAATAAAATATAGATACGGAAAAATTAATAGCAACTCTGGAAATATCTGACGTTTTGGGGTTTTCAGTGTTGCTGAAAAAGTAAATATGCAGATAATATTCACCATATACACTGGCGGAAAGTGAAAAAAAAAAAAAAAACACCAAGAAGGAGACGTCTGATGCCAACGAAATTTATACAGCATAATAACGGAATACAGAGGATAACGAGATCAAAACATTATGGTAAAATACAGCTGTATTTGCTGGTAAACTGAAAAATAACATTTCCATGTAACACGGTTAGTACGAGGTTGAACCGCCATGAACTGCGTCACACTGTGCAATTCTGGCATGGAGTCTGTCGTACAGATGTTGGATGTAAGTTTGGGGTATTGAGTTCCAAGCATCCTCAACCTGGAAGCGTAAATCCGGGATGGTCGTGGCTGGCCGTGGAGACCGGATAAGTCGTTGTCCCATAAAATCCCACACGTGCTCAATGGGGAACAAATCCGGTGAACGTGCAGGCCATGGAAGTTGTCTCACACCCTGAAGTGCATTTTGTGTTGCACGTGCCGTGTGTGGGCGTGCGTTATCTTGCTGAAAAACACCACAATGGACCGACCTTACAAGTGGCACAACAACGGGCTGAATGATGTTGTTGATGTAGGAGGTGCTGTTTAACGTACCCGGTACAAACACTACTTCTGTACGGGAGTGATAGCTGATCGCTCCCCACACCAGGAGACCAGGTGTAGGCCCGGTGTGTCGCTGGCGGATGCAAGAATGGTGGAGACGCTCCCCTGTGCGTCTGCGAACACGCATACGGCCATCGGAGGCTCCCAAGCAGAATCTGCTTTCATCGCTGAACACGACAGATCGCCATTGCGTTTTCCAGTGCAGACTTTGGCGACACCACTGCAGCCGTTCTTGACGGTGGGCTGGAGTCAGAGGTACACATGCCAGACGCACACGTGCACGTAGTCCTGCATCCAGTAGACGGTTGCGGATTGTTCGCACAGTCACCTCAGGTGCAACGGCAGCTCGGATTTGCGTCGCAGTGGATGTTCTGCTTGACAACGCCGCTCTTCTTATGCGTCGATCGGCCCGCTTATCAGTCCGTCTGTGACTCCCGGTTCCACGTCTTCTCGTGTGGGAATGTTACTCGGACCATCTACGCCACCATCGTACCACCACCGATACTTCACGTCCAATTCGCTCCGCAATACGACGATACGACCACCCGGCCTCGCGGAGTCCGACTAGACGACCTCGCTCAAAGTCCGATAACTGCTGAAATCATACACGTCTTCCAAGTCCAGGCATTGCAGCTTCTTCAAGGTCTTCGCACGTGTCCGTACGCCGACGACTGATTACATTCACTTCGCCGTACTCCTTAAATACCACCGTCCATAATTTGCATATTATGCCGTGCTGTGGCGTAAGCGCTCATCGGTTGACCCGAAATTAACATCACACCTACGTAAACTCGACCTCATTAACATATGTAAATTTCATGATCGTCCGCCAATTCCTTCTTGGTGTTCTTTTTTCACTTTCCGCCAGTGTATATATCATTTTAAAGCACATTTCATGCAGAAGCCAAATCAGTTTACAGAATGGGAATATCTTTAACAAAACCAAAGTTTTGAATGGAAATGTGCTGCGAAACAGATATCATAGTAAAGTAACATGTTCAAATTCAAATACGATTACGTACCAAATACTTCGTTGGGTGACATTTTGATTTAACAACGGCCACACACCTGTTGGGCATGGAGTCAACCAACTTACGCAACATATCGGATGAAATACAATTGTGCCAAACGTCAGTAATTGCGTTTACTTGTGGGGTGACGTTCGTGCACTTTTCTTTCCAGAATGTGCCACAAATTCTCAATCGGGTTCAAGTCTGGCGAATTACCACGCCAAGGAAGAAGCACAACGTTGTCTAAAGATGTCACATAAGCTTTAATGATTTTTGCATGGTGGCATGGGGCCGAATCGTCATGGAAGATGTAGGGCTGACCCTGGAACAAATCACGTCCTGAAGGATACTTTTGTGCACCTGCGCATTAACAATGCCCTCACACACATGGCTTCTGCCCACTCCAGCAGCAGCAAAACATCCCCAAATCACAACACTGCATGGATACTTTCTTGTCTTAAGTGTGCAAGAGGGATTCAACGCCTCGTTATTTCGTCGAAACACGGGGCACCTCGGGTCGTTACCGTCGATGTTTAATTTTGTCTCATCACTAAATAACACTTGACGCAACCTATTAGTGTTCCACACCTTATGTTCCTTTGCCCATTCTAAACGTTTCTTGCATTGTACATTGGTTAGCAATGGCTTCTTTACCGCCCTATGAGAAGTTAGACCCACAGGACGTAATCTGCTCCTCACTGTTCGAGGACAAAAAAACAGTACCACAGCTCTCACGCAATTCTTTGGCAAGAACAGTTGCCGAGACGAACCTGTTTCGCAGACATAACCGTTTTAAAGTGTCGTTACTTCTAGCAGTTTTCATATTTTGGCCACATTTATTCAGCCTGCCATTCTTGATTCCACCCATATCACGGATCTTCGCCAGCTGCCGTCCAACTGTACCCTTGCGCACCCCAGTTATCCGAGCAATTTCTGCATTGCTTTTGCCAAATTCACTTAAACTCATCATTCGCGAAGCTTTTCGTGGTGAAATATCACCTAATCTTCCCATAACTGCAACACAGTTTGCACAGACGAAATGCACTCTAAATTTCGGATTTGCACTGCAGTCCACAGAAATCCACGAGAGTAACAACTACACACTCACCAACGCAAACGAACTACCTACGCGCACTGCGAAAGGAAGAAGCATAACCCCAGTATTTGTCCTTTTATTGTAGGACTTCCGTCCACAGTGAGCAGAGTTTAGGTCCCAGCCACCTACAGCGAGATTGCCTTTTGGGCAGGACACAGAAACGGAAGGAATGAGAGCAAGTCTAGCGACTTTGACAGAACAGTTTGTAGTGAGATTAGAGTACAGTAGATGGCGCCACCGTACAAGTACGATGTTGCACATAGAGGGTGAGAGAATTTCAGGGTGGCATAGGAAAGGATACCCATTTAACCAGTGGGTCCAACCTGGGGGCCCTCATTTAACGTGCTCCTCCGATGAACAGCGGATATTCAGCGATTGTTAGTAAATCACACCATCTCTGAAAGATCAGCCCAGGTTCGAACCTGAGGACCTCTCATTGATAGTCTGACTCGCTAACCACTAAGCCATCCGCGGCTGGAATAACCCCACGCATATCGCCTGTACGCGGACATAGAAGCAAGCTCCGTCGGCTTGTAGCAACGACGATGACATTTCACATAACGAAGTGTGCTTCCTTCGCAGCACATTTCTGGTCATCCCTTGAGTTCTGTTAAAGATATTCCCATTCTGTAAACTGAGTTGGTTTCTGCATGAAATGTGTTTTAAAATTATGTATTGTGAGTATCATCTGCATATTTACTTTTGGAGCAACACCGAAAGCCCCAAAACGTCAGAAATTTCTAGAGTTGCTATTAATTTTTCCGTAGCTGTATATCCATGCAAGTTTCCCTGCTTTTTCATTAAAAACAAAAAATCAGTATCATTACTTGTTTGTCGCACTGTGTACTTAATACTTGAAATATTTCGTTTAATCATAACAAGTTCTTCCCTCCCCTGCCTCCCTCCTCCTCTCCTCCCCAACAGTTTTAGAACAAGGCTACTCTCATGCTTCCACAAATAAAGCTCTGGAAGCCCAGAATGGAAGAAGATACCGAAGAACTTCTTTTTTAAGCAGAACTTAACTCCATTCCGAAGTCAGAAAACTATTTTTGCGTTGTAAAGCAGTGGATCCAAATAATGGGCTCTTTAGTAAGGAGGATCGCGGTTCGAATTCAGAAATCCTCTCCAGAGCACAGGAGCACCACTTTGGTGCGACAGTAATGACCATTCAAGTCATATTCTTGTTGTGCTCACGTAAATGCCATTAGGGAGATGAAGGCCTGGGTGAGTTGGTTACCCAGCTATCACCCCCAGCTTGGAATTCTGATCACGCCAACCCTAATTCCCCTGTCCGCCTTTCAGACTCCTATTTTGCATCTTTTTATTGTCTCTGTCGTCAGCTCTTCCCCAGCAAATCCCCGCGAGGAAAACTAAAAGGGGGAGACCTCTTGCAAAAACCACAAAAGCCCGAGTAATGACCTCCTGGTGGTAGCAATGAGAACTGAGGCAGCACAGATGGAATTCGTTTTGTAAGGAAGAATGCCGAAACTAGAGCATGGCGTGTGGAAGTATGGCAAGCACGTCACGAGAAAGATGTTGAGGAAGGGGGAGGGACTTCTCCCCCTTCTGTCGGTTTGAATCGCAAAGGCCAACATGCAAGCTGCGCGAACACGAGCTCGGCCCTGAATACTAAATGGCCTAAGGGAAGATGAAACAGAATTCATGATGCCACTGCGACGTGAACTCCATGGACTGTTAACAACAGCCTCTGGTCCTAGATAAACTGACATCTCGTTTCTTCTGTTCTAAGAAACAAACAAAACTGCATGATAAATTGATTAAAAACTTTTATCTCTGATAAATACAACAAATACTACGGGTCCGGCGCCTTGAACAAAAAGAACAACGTTCATGCCGAGCTTCATGATTTTCTCAATCAGTCGTGAAAGTAATAAACACAATAAAGAGCCAAAACATTATGACCACCTGCTTAGTATGATGTTGGTCCTGCAGCCGAATAGCATGAACATCTTTTTTACCCTTTCTAGAAATAGTGACGTTATGTTCATGTTTCGCCCGAGCTCGACCCGGCATAGCGCTACGTCCATGCAAAGCCCAAGCGCAGGAAAAATCCGTCTCTAATAGAAAGCCACAGAACTGTTGAGGAGAAAAGTTGTGACGTCACCAGCAGGAAGCCATGTATCAGCTAGCTCGTTCACTCAACCAAAACTGTCTCTAATAGAAAGCCACAAAACTGTTGGGGAGAAAACTTATGACGTCATCCACAGGAGGCTATTTATCTTCTTGCACGTTCACTCACCCAAAACCGTCTCTAACAGAAAAGCGACTAAAGTGTTGGGGAGAAAACTCGTGACGTCACCAACAGAAAGCCATCTATCACTTCGCTCGTTCACTCAACCAAAACCGTCTCTAATAGAAAGCCACAGCACTGTTGCGGAGAAAACTTGTAACGTCATCAGCCGGAGGCCATGTATCTCCTTGCTCGTTCACTCACCCAAAACCGTATCTAACAAAAAAGCGACAGAACTGCTGGGGAGAAAACTCGTGACGTCATCAGCAGGAGGCCATCTATCTCCTTGCTCGTTCAATCACCCAAAACCGTCTCTAACACAAAAGCGACAGAACTGCTGGGGAGAAAACTCGTGACGTCACCAGCAGGAAGCCATCTATCTTCTCGGTCGTTCACTCAACCAAAACCGTCTCCAATAGAAAGCCACAGAACTGTTAGGGAGAAAACTTGTAACGTCATCAGCAGGAGACCATCTATCTCATTGCTCGTTCACTCACCCAAAACCGTCTCTAACAGAAAAGCGCCAGAACTGTGGGGGAGAAGACTCGTGACGTCACCAGCACGAAGCCATCTATCTTCTCGATCGTTCACTAAAAAAATCGTCTGTAACTGAAAGCCACATAACTGCAGGGGAGAAAACTTGTGACGCCAAACACAGGGAGCTAGCTAGCTATCTATCTCCTCGCCCGTTCACTCAACCAAATCCGTCTCTAATAGAAAGACACTCAACTGTTGGGGAAAAATTTGTGACCACACTCGCAGGAGGCCACCATGTCCTTGGGCGTTCACTCAACCCAAAGTGTCTTTAATATTGGGTGTATGTGCAAAAGTTCTACCCGTTTTTGTAGCAGATGCAAATTGCGATCGGAGTAGTTACGTCACAGATGACGCTGCGATGTCGAATTTTCGGCCAATAAAGCGTGGAGCAGTAGAGCATATAGAGGCACTAGGCTTGTCCGAGTAAGTTATTCGTAACGGAAATCACGGACGGTGTAACATGGCATGCGATAAGGCGAACTTAGACATTGTTTCGTGTACGAGTTCGATAAAGGTAGTACTGCAGCCGCGGCTTGACGCAACATCTGTCAACTGTATGGGGAGGATGCAGTTGATGATAGCACATGTCGCTGTTAGTTCCAGAAGTTCCCGGATGGAGACATAAGATATACCACGTCCTGGTGGTCAATCCTTGGTTTCTGATTGGGATGTGGAGCAAGGCATAACAAATGACCCACATCCAACCGTTCAGGAATTAGCGGAAACGTTTGTCAGCACACAGAACATCAGTCGAAAGACGGATTCATACGCTTGGGTTCATCACCGAGTTCGATAACTGGATTCCACACCAGTTTTCTGCAAAACAACGAGAGGAGAGAATCCATACCTGTATTTCTTTGCTTTCTCGTCACAGAAATGAACCGTTTTGGAGGCGGAAATTCCGGGACGGAGACAGAAGCTATAAAGGTCAACCACGTCCTGCACGTTCATATATAGTTTCTGACGAGAATGTATCTGCATTTACGCCCTTTAGCAGCGAAATTGTGCATCGTAAAAGAAACGAAATGAAGAATCATCATTCGCATATTTAAAGCTTCCCAATGCGAAAAGAATGTTTCAAATCGGACTAATAGTGGTAGAGATATGGTGTCCGCGGAAGAACTGATAACATATCACGATCCTTTATTTACAAAAGAAGTGCTAAAAATACGAAGCAAAGGACACTTCACACTGTGTCATACTATGCAATGGGAAACCAATGCACACGATGTGTATAATTATACTTGTTATGGCGTGAAAGGATGAGAATTTACATGTCTGAAAAGTTTAGACACAACACAAACGTAATGCAGAACATTCCATTATTAAGCAGACGTGTATGCCATTTGAAGACTGTAACCGGGGCTTCCATATTTATCAGAAGCGAGATTCTGTAGCCATTTTTAGAGATAGTGAGTTGGAATCATTTTCTTTCATTTCCCGCCATTTGGATGGGAATCGCAGCGAAAGGCAAAATATTTCCTTTCCCACGGGTCACAGCAGAGAAGGCAACAACAGCAAAGCAATTAAGAACATAAGAGTTTTTGATAGTGAAGGCGTGGCTGCGCGTTCTTGGAATTAGTCGGACGAGGGGACAGTTTTTTTGAGGGGGGTTTTCTCTCTCGAGGCAAGAGAAGGGACTCGGTGGCGAAAAGTCGAGGGAGAAGGGAATATTTTTAGGAAGCTCTGAAAACCTCAGGGGTGGGTCGGAACGGATGAGGGAAAAGGTTTGGATAGCCGGGAAGAGATAGAGATTTTCGGCGAGTAAGACACCGAGGGACAACTAAAATAAGGAAAGCACGAAAATGATGGACAAAAGCTTGACGACATTCCCCGCAAGAGCGGAATAAAAGTTTTCCTCACTGCAAAATTTAGCCTCAGTCGATTCACTTTTCTATGCCTTGTATTGGATTTATCTGCTCCAGCTGGGAGAATTACGGATTAAACCACCGATTCCGAACTTACTGCAAAGGAAGCATCAAACGAACCCTCCACACAGGTCGCTGTAATAGAACTCAGCACCAAGCCCAGTAACATTTGAATGGCGCACGAACAGGGACAGGTCTCCACGATGTGGAATAAAATATACTCAGTTCCCACATCGGCGACTTGGAGACTCCACGTTGCTGCACTGAAGAACCGAGTACCGAAGAACCGCTCTGCTTTTCATCGGCGATGCTCGAGTTCCATGCTGCTTATTAAAGATGCTTCCGGCTCCGTACCGGTGAATGGAAGATCTAGAGGGTCCCTGTTCGGGTGCGCCATTCAAATGTTACAGGGCTTGGTGCTGAGTTCAAGACACCTGTGCCGCCCCGGTGGTGCAATGGTCTAAGCGATGGCATCTGATCATTCATCCGAGATGGGTCCGAGTTTGAATCCCGGTAAGGCATAGATGTTGAGTTTGTTTTACGGAGTTGTCTCTCTCCCTTCCGTGGAACCAGTGGCCCTAAATTATGGACGGGCGACTGATTATAGCCCATTGAGCTACAGACGGTAGTTGTTTAATTCCCCCCCCCCCCAAACAAAAGGACACCTGCATCAGTTAAATATTAAATTGCAATTTAAGTTAATAGTTAATTAACTATTTTATCGTTTCAGAAATAATCAGTAGGCTGTCTTTGGTCTTTTCTGAAAGATTATCTTTTGAAGTTCTCATAAACATTTCGACGAATTTTTCTAAAATCGCCTAACCTAAAGGAAACAAACAAAGACGTCGCATACTTTTGTAACATTTCAACTAAATCAACTGTAAACAGTTTTTTAAAACAAAGCTTGGAAATATCACATGTTCCCTTCGTCGGTTAAATAGTTTTTGAGTCATTTCATTCTAAGAAAAGAAAAGAAAAGAAAAGATAAAAAGGAAAGAAAGGAAAGAAAAAAATCCCAAGGTACCTCTTCTTTTAGCGCCATTAAGGGCACCAAAAGATGAGGTGCTCCGAGGTAATATATTACAATATATACACTATCTACCAACAAGTAATTGGACACCCTTGCAATCGACGATATCTGCGGTCCTGATACACGTCCCAGCCGCCGCCGTTAAATATCGTGTGGGAAAAAACAACGCAACCAGTCCCATGCAAGATGCTACGCAGTTCGGAGCTCCCTAATTTCGAGAAAGGTGTAATCGTCGGGTATTACAGAAATGACCGATCCATACGTGACATATCCAGCGAGTTGAAGTACCCAAAATCGACAGTGCCCTACGTGATTGGCAAGTGGAAGATGAGAGGTGACTATGGGAATGTGCCCCGACCCGGCAGACCCACAAAACTGGGAGTCAGAGACCGACGGGTGCTGGCCAGAGAAATTCGGAAGAACCGCACCAAATCGATGGGCCACATCAGCGAGGAGTTTCAACAGGCATCCGGGAGTGCTCTTTCGATGAATACCATCCGTAAGGAAGCCCATCTGCTCGGTTATCATGGACGTGCTGCCGCCCACAAGCCTTTGATCACCAAGTCCAATAGCGCTGCTCGGCTAACGTGGTGCAAAGAACGTCAAAAGTGGACCGTTGAACAGTGGAAACAGGTTCTCTGCAGCGACGAATCAAGGTTCACCCTCTACCGTTTGGATGGCTGGGTTTAGCGTCTGCCTGGAGAACGCCTCCTGTCGGAATGTATTGTGCCAACTGTGAAGTTCGGCGGCGGTGGAATTATGCTATGGGGATGTTTCTCCTGGTATGGCACGGGACCCTTGGTCTCAATTCCTGGTAGAATCAACGCCGAGACCTACTGCACCATTTTGGATGACCACGTGCTTCCTACGTTGTAGCAGTTTTACGGGGTGGACCCATGTTACTTTCAGGATGACAATGTCACCTGTCATGTTGCGAGGTCCACCACGGCTTGGTATGGTGACAATGGGGTTAATCGAATGGACTGGCTTGCGCTGAGCCCGGACCTTAACCCTATCGAGCACCTCTGGGACGAGTTGGAGCGTCGACTTAAGGGGTGCCCCACCGTTCGAAATCGGTGAATGAACTGACCTGTCTTCTTCTAGCGGAGTGGAAGAAAATGCCGCTAGCCGTCGTACAACGCCTGGTTGAGAGTGTGCCCCGGAGGGTCGCAGCTGTAATCGCCGCTCGTGGAGGCTCCACCAACTATTGAAGGTGAATAAACTTTGTTTTCCTTTGCTATCACAGGTGTCTAATTACTTGTTGATAGATAGTGTATATATATAAGAATTTTTTTTTAATCTCCCATACTTTGCTAGTACAGCCTCCGCTACGATTCACCACTAGCTACGGTCCTGGATTTTCGTCGGTCCCGAGGTTCTCTTTGTAAGCCGGTTCTACTGCAGTTGTCAATCATTCAGAAGAATTACGTGTGCAGCTACACCGAAAAAGGGAACATATACTACCGTTAAATTAAGAAATTGAAGATGGACTTACATGAACTTGAAGCTGAACCGCATTATCCGCTGTAATGCTAAATTAGACAAACGGTTACATAGGTTGCCTAATCTCGAGAATCGAAATATTGCAGAAAGTACATCTTTTAAGACTATGTCCTTCGAGCTGGAGAACATACGTAAAATCAAATTACCAAAATTAGTTATGGAAAAGTTCAGTGGGATTATGTGAGCTGGCAAGAATTTGGGGCACACTTTGAAGTTGCTATTCATCATAATGAAACAGTGACTAAGACAGACAAATTCAATTATTCGAAAAACCTCTTAAAGGAACCAGCATTAGTTGCCTTACAAGGGTTAGTAATTTGCGAAAGGAAATATGACTCAGCGATGGAGATATTGAAACAGAGATATGGAAGAAAGATTTCTCAAAACGCGTGTTAATAAACTGCTGAGTTTAAATCCTGTTCGCAAGGCACCACGTCTGATTTAATTATACAGACTGCATGATTCGTATGAAATCCTAATTCGTAATTCCTTTGCATTGAACTGAACATTTATGGAAATATTCCCGCAATTGATTAAATTAATGGCTGATACCATAGTTTTAGAATTCAATGAAGAAAAAAACTACCTTAAATGTAAAACTGAAAACAGAGGAAGTACCTATATTTTGTAATAAATTTAAAGGAAGGGAAAAAATGAAATTCTGGAAGTAACTGTTCCTTTGCATGACACCGAAACTTCCGTGCAAAATGCACGATGAAAGAGAGATGGTAAATTATAGGGGAATTCCTACTACTGCAGCTCTCAATACGGCTGCTCAAACAAAATGTTTACTTTACTTGGATTCTCAGCACTATTCGGAACCTTGGATAACTGCCCACAGTCAGCGGCGAAAGAAAAAAATACATAACCAAAAAACAGGGTGCATGTTTCAATTGTCTCAAGAAGCACTACCTTACAACAGCATGTTTATCGAAGATTAGATGCGAAAATTGTAACCGAACGCGTAATAGGTACTTCTGGGAGTTTTCGTGAATAGTAGAACTTGAGAGTTCTGGAGTGAGACTAGGTCATTTGGCCCTGTGATCGTTACGATGGCTTTCGTGGTGCTCGTGCGACCCTTGGAAAGGGTCCACGCACAGTGGGGTATCAGGCAGCCCTAAGAGAACCCCAAGGGTTCCGTCAGAGCTACTTCTGTACCTGTGAGGGCACAGAAATAAAAAAAAAGAAATGCATATTCTTTGGTAAATATAAAGAAAAAGCCCGCAGCCTGGGATTTTTTTTTAACATTAGTTAAATAAAAAATTACGGGCTCGGGTCTGTACCGGAAGGTTTAGCACTTTACTTCTGCAATAAAAAAATATTTTCGTCTCACAAAACGAAGTCTAACTTGCTGAATAATCAAATGGCGAAGTCCACTGAGGGAAACGCAAGACCCCATCCCTTACCGGATGCATTCAGCCAGGCTGTAAGATAAGAGTTTTCAGCCAGGCTGACTTTAGCTACCACAACACTTGTTTTTTTGGTTTTTTTTTTCTGTTATGTAAACTTTTCCGAGAAATGTATAAATAAACAGAGTTTTCAGCTGTTATCATATATAGAGATCGAGGGCTACCTTATCTATACTTAAGTGTAGAGAAGGAAAGGTATTTACATTTGTAACAGAAGCATGCAGTCAGGTCTAAACCTCACATGTGAGATGAATTCTTATGAGAATGCATGCCTCTCTGTGTTAAGTCCCTTAACTTCTAAGATAAGTTAGTTCAATAGAGCACCTTTGTTTCTCTAGAGCAGAGGTCACCAAACTACGGCCCCCGGTAAATTTGCATTTCTTAAAATTAATTTTACATATTTAAAATTTTTTTGACGGAGAAAGTGAGTTGTTATTTGTCATAGCACTGCCGAACGTCATAGCAACATTTGTTTGACTAGATTTGCAATCTAATAATAATTTGAACAATACAATATTATTGTTGGATTAGTTTCATGTTGGACAACTCATATCTAATAATAATTTGAAGCCCTTGTTTAAGAGTCGAAGTCTGGTAACATATTACTCTCTTTTGCCTAAAAATAGTTTTACAAATCTGAAACGTTTTGCCAGGAAAATACTTTGAGTGTTTGGTATCACATATATTTATGAGAAAAAGTTTTCTCCAAAATTAAATATGTGAAATCAAGGCTTCGTTCATGATTGACCGACAACCAAATTGTCAGACTTTTAAAAAAATGGGTTGTCCAACATGAAACTAAACATCGGAAACGTAGCTAAATTATTCCAGAAACAATACAATACCATTCTTCTCACTGATTTTTTTTCTAGTTTTAGATGTCATGAAGTCAGTTTGTTTGCGTCATTAAGTCAACTTAGTTTAGATTAAGTCTAGTGTTAGTTTTGTCATTGTTTTACATGTCTATAAATATCTTTAAATATATACTTAACTTTCATATTAAATTACAGAGCATATAAAATTAGTTAGAACTTGACAAATATTAGTTCATTGAAATTTACAATATCTGCATTGAATATCCTTCGGATTACCAACATGTTTTTTATCCGAACCCCCGAACTTTAGCCAAATTTCTTATTTGGCCCTTCTCTTCAAGAATTTGGTGACTCCTGCTCTAGAGCAAAGTGTCTTCAACCTTTTCTGAATCGTGGACAACATGACAAATTGGAACAGGACACTCGAGTAAGAATGCGAGTGTTCAGGGGAGTACAGATAGCCCGGTCCCCCAATATTTGCATGTTCCAAAGAATTTGAATTATTAAAACGCCCATAATAATAATATAGAATTTTAAATTTTCAGTAATTAAAAGCTTAAAGATTTTCTCATAAGGTCCTGGAAGTTATTTTTTGCGGGGGAAGGGGGGGGGGATCCGGTATACGCCACATGCGTGAGTTTATGATGAATCCCTATTTTATGAATTTCAGAGAGATTATTATGAATTTCAAAGAGATTATAATGAATTTTAGAGATATTATTATGAATTTCAAAGAGATTGTTATGAATTTCAGAGAGATTATTATGAATTTCAGAGAGATTATTATGAATTTCAAAGATATTATTATGAATTACAGAGAGATTATTATGAATTTCAAAGATATTATTATGAATTTCAGAGAGATTATTATGAATTTCAAAGAGATTATAATGAATTTCAGAGATATTATTATGAATTTCAAAGAGATTGTTATGAATTTCAGAGAGATTATTATGAATTTCATAAGAGATTATTATGAATTTCAGAGAGATTATTATGAATTTCATAAGAGATTATTATGAATTTGAGAGATTATTATGAATTCCAGAGAGATTATTATGAACTTCAGAGAGATTATTATGAATTTCAAAGATATTATTATGAATTTCAGAGAGATTATTATGAATTTCAAAGATATTATAAAGAATTTCAGAGATATTATTATGAATTTTAAAGAGATTGTTGTGAATTTCAGAGAGATTATTATGAATTTCAGAGAGATTATTATGAATTTCAAAGATATTATTATGAATTTTAGAGATTATTATGAATTTCAAAGAGATTGTTATGAATTTCAGAGAGATTATTATGAATTTCAAAGAGATTATTATGAATTTGAGAGATTATTATGAATTTCAGAGAGATTATTATGAATTTCAAAGATATTATGAATTACAGAGAGATTATTATGAATTTCAAAGATATTATTATGAATTTCAAAGAGATTATTATGAATTTCAAAGAGTTAATTATGAATTTCAAAGAGGTTTTGAATCCTAAAACCTTACTTTCGGAAAAAGAAACGATGTAGTTAATATGACATTGATGTTACAAAGAAGTCCTAAGTGCATTCAGACATGCCTATATTTTTCAGTAATCTTTAAAAATTTCAGTTATGTCATTTTTAGCAACTCAGCTCACAGAAGATTCGGGAATTCAAAGTCCATGTACCCAAAATACATTTCTCAATTTCGAAAGTGTATTTTTTTTTTTTTTTTTGAGTTTACTTGGCGGACAACTTCTCGAGGGCTATTAAAAAATATTCCGCGGAACACGGGTTGAAGAACTCTGCCCAAAAGGAAGGTTTGCGTTATTTGCAAAATGTGGCGGAGAACTATTGCAACGTAACAGCCACTTGACGGTGGCGAATCGAACCTGCTTCCTTCTCCTCCGGATCCCAATGCTTTCCCAATTAAGCCACACCGAAGTTTGTCGCTGCAACTTTGCCGTCGTGACAGATGCGTTACCTTTAAGGTAAGTTCGTCAGATATACCCCCGCCCCCTCTCAAGAAAGGGTTGGGACGGAATTGTAGGTTTCCGGGTTAGCCGGAAGAGCACGATTGAAAGACAGCTCACTGTTAAAGAAGGAGTTCTGACTAATTCCAGACGAGGTGTGGAACGAAAATAGCACATGTCACGTATATCTCCCTTTGAGAAAGGGCTGGGACGAAATCGTAGGTTTCCGGGTCAGCCCGCAAACCACGCTTGAAGGAGAGCTCACTGTAGAAGAAGGAATTCTGACTAATTCCGGACGATGTGTCGAACGAACATAGCACATGTCTCGTATATCCCCCCTTGAGAAAGGGCTGGGACGAAATCGTAGGTTACCGTGTAAGCCGGAAAACCACGCTTGAAGGGAGAGCACACTGTAGAGGAAGGAATTCTGACTAATTCCGGACGATGTGTCGAACGAACATAGCACATGCCTCGTATATCCCCCCTTGAGAAAGGGCTGGGACGAAATCGTAGGTTACCGTGTAAGCCGGAAAACCACGCTTGAAGGGAGAGCTCACTGTAGAAGAAGGAATTCTGACTAATTCCGGACAATGTGTCGAACGAACATAGCACATGTCACGTATATCCCCCTTGAGAAAGGGCTGGGACGAAATCGTAGGTTTCCGTGTAAGCCGTGAAACCACGATTGAAGGGAGAGCTCACTGTAGAAGAAGGAATTATGAGTAATTCCAGACGATGTGTGGAAGGAACATAGCACATGTCACGTATATCCCCGCTTGAGAAAGGGCTAGGACGAAATCGTAGGTTTCCGGGTCAGCCCGCAAACCACGCTTGAAGGAGAGCTCACTGTAGAAGTAGGAATTCTGACTATTTCCAAAAGGGGAAAAAACGAGTATCACGCATTTTCCGAAGAACCCGACAACCAGGAGATTCCCTTTACGTTCAGGTGGCAAGACATCGTGAAAGCCATTTGCCGGCGTTGTAATTTCAAACCGCATCATTCTGCTCCGGAGCCGACTGCTGTCCCAATTAGGCTACACCGACGACGTTTGTCTACTTGCCGTCTTGACATACGCGTCACCTCTGAGGTAGGTATGCCACACACTTGGAAAAGCGTTCTTGTCAGAAAAAAGTGTACTGCTAGAAACTGTAATAGTTCTGGTCGTCGGGAAAAGGGAGACGCGGAATTTGCATTGTTTGCTCGATGGAAGAAGTCAACGATTATTTGTGTTTGAAACGATTTCTCGTGAAATAAAATTGAAATTAGGGGACGGAGAAGATGTGATTCATTGCTTTGGATTGGATGAACCAATCGTTTGTATTAATTTGATCCCACTACTACGGGCTTGTAGCAACTGGGAAAATTGAAAGATTATCAAGATGTCTTCTGCAGAAATGGAAACGGGTCACGGGTCAACGGGTCGACAATTTCTTGCGGGTCCAACGGATCGGGTCATTGTGTTCCTGATCCGATTTTGACACGGTTTTATTACCGTTTTATTTTTGAAAAAAAAAAAAAATATTTTCCAAAGAAAAATGCGCGTTGTAAAATTCTGTAGTCGATACTAGTGCCCACGGAGTGAATAATAATTTTCCATGCAAAAATATTGTCGCCTCTTTCTTAAAGCAACGAAGATTTCCACCGACCGACGTCAGACACACCGACACCATATCGTAAAAAGATACTTCCTTTGCGCTCTTTTACAGTGCGATTGTCCAGGGCAAGGCACAGGTAAACGCCATTCGCCTGCTTCTCAGCTGATTCACTCTCTTCGTGCGAAGTTCACTGCGTGATTAAGAGTTGCTTTTCGCATCGCATCTTTTACATTGAGCAATCAGAGGTTTTCGATTCATGTGCCAACATCCAGTTCCCATGACATGTCACGTCGAAATTAACTCCTTATTTGTTAATATCGATGGATTTAATATTAAGGAGGTTGAGAAAGGCGTCGTGGCCGACAAATACGTGCTTGTTGAAAACCGCAAGGGGAAGAGTGAATGCTGGAAATTATTTCGTCTCATTAAGGAAACGGTGAATAATTCTGTGTTGTTTGGTCTTGCTTGTTGTTCAAAATGTGGAAAGTGTAGAATTACAAAGAAAGATGTCGATGGTGTAATAAAAAATTATGGAACCAAAAATCTAACGGACCATATGAAAATAAGCGGACCTCCATCAAAGCGTGCAAAGAGTGAACAATCTAAATACATTTAAAAACATACATTTGTGTAATTGTAAATAATGATTCCCATTTGTAATATACTCCATGGTCGCGGTCATAGTCACCCATTTCTTCTGGATAACGTGAAATAGTGGCACTAAATATGGCACTATAATTTAGCAAGTAACCAAATTTTATTATTAAAAAAGGATTTCAGTTATTAAATATAAATCAGTTATTGGGGTGAATATATATATATATATACACTGAGTGGCCACTTTATTATGACCACCTGACAGTTTTAAGCAAATGAACTATGGCTGCACGCTCTTGCTGCAAGAGGGCGAGGCTAGTATAAAAAGGGAAAGCTTAGTGCTTGCGACAGTAGTAGAAGTGATTCTTGGGTGACGAGATGGGTACAAAATGCGATTTGACGGACTTTCAACGTGGGATGATTGTAGGAGCTCGGAGCCATGGAGCGAGTATCACCGAAACCGCCGCATTCGTGAAATGTTCCAGAGCAGCTGTTGTTAAAGTGTTTAAAGACTGGACTGTCAGACAAAAAACTGGGTCTCTACGTGTAACGTGTAATCGTCATCGACTAGTGACTGCTCGGGCGGAACGGAGAGTGTCCAGACTGGTAACAGACAACAGAAGGGAAGCAAATTACAGACCATCTTAATCAAGGATCCCCTCAAATGATCTCTGCACGCATTGTTCGCCGTACACTGCACCGGGTGAGATATGGAAGCCGAAGGCCTGTTCGAACACCTTTGTTGTCTGCAGTTAACAAGGGAAAACGTCTGCAGTTCGCACAGGAGCACAAGGATTGGACAGTCAATAATTGGAAACAAATTATGTGGTCCGATGAATCACGTTTTCAGTTGCACCATGCCGATGGCAGAGTGAGAATTTGGCGGAAACAGCATGAAAGCATGAACCCCAAACAAATTGCTACAACCCTTCAAGCTGGTGGAGGCAACGTTATGGTTTGGGGAATGTTTTCCTGGCATGCTTTGGGTCCTTTAATTCGTGTTGATCAACGTCTGACTGGTACATCATATCTAAACATTGTTGCGGACCAAGTGCATCCTGTCATGTGGATATTTTATCCCAATGGTGATGGCTACTTTCAACAAGATAATGCGTCCTGCCATAGTGCTCGTATTGTACAGGATTGGTTTCAGGAACATGCCGGTGAGTTTACTTTGCTTAGGTGGCACCCACAATCACCAGATCTCAATCCCATTGAGAATTTGTGGGATGAAGTTGAACGAGCCATCAGACAGCTAGATCCATAACCCTGCAATATCACAGTCTTGGAAAGTGCTATTCATCCAGCATGGTCTCAGATTCCACAAACCACCTATCTACATCTCGTGGAGTCCATGCCACGAAGAATCGACGCAGTATTAGAGGTAAAAGGTGGCCCAACGAAGTACTGAGGGGGTGATCATAATAAAGTGGCCACTCAGTGTATATATTACATTTATATGTATAAATATCTAAATTGAGTTTGGAATTTATAGTTCAAAGCAGATTTGTCCGGGTCAGTTACGGGTCCGGATCGGGTAGGGTAGGGTCGGGTCCGGGTCCGAAATTTTTGACCCGTTTCCAACTGTTCTTGTGGCCCAAGATGTATTGTTGGATGAACAGTAAACAGGTCAGACGCATTGTTAAATACCACAATAAAACAGTCAGCGATTAGTGTTATGGAAGCTACAACGCAAACCTCGGGTACTGGTCCTAACAGTGATGAGATGCACAGAATTCTAAGCATGCGCTCAATCCTAAAAGCATTGGAAATTAAGAGTGAAACAAAAAATAATAAAAATATAGGAGATCAAGAAAACTTTAATCTGCCGACGAAATTAAAAGGCAATCCTTTGTAGTGGAATGAAGAGGCAGCGGAATCGGCACAGAGTCGGCTTGGATCAAAAATTCGAGTTAAGTCCACAGCTGTATAATTGGCATCGAGAAGTGATTCAACACTGCAAAATGGAATAGCTAAGGCAGACCCGGTGGCGTAGAGGTGTAAGCGCTGGCTTCCGACCATTCGTTCGAGATTGGCCCGGGTTCGAATCCCGGTGAGGCATGGATGTTGTGTTTTGTCTCACTGGAGCTAGTGGTCCAGAATTAGGGACCGGAAACAGCTTATAGACTATCGAATTGCTCAGGCGGTCGTCCCCCCCCCCTCCGTAAAATTAAATTTGCGTTTTCCTCGATATCTCTACTTCTGAAATTCCAATTTGAATTTTTTTTTCTTCAGCGGATACAGCTTCTGATGCGAAATGTTTTGCATATAATTTCTAATTCTTTGTAAAGAACGGTTTGGCCACCAGGGGGCGTAAGGGAAAATTTGTGCTTTTGATGAATTTGCCACAAAATCTGAGCTTCTAAAATCTCGATTGAAAAAATTCGTATTTTTGGAATATTTTTTTCTTAAAATATTAAAATATTGCATGATTTCTCCGCCACGGGGTGGTGGGGGGTGGATGTATATCTTCTTTTTGTCAATACATCTCCTTCCAAGAGTCCGACTTGAAAATTGTCTTCTTAGTTGGATAGCGTTTTTGCTATGAAATGTTTCTCACATAATTTCAAAATTTTCTTAAGGCACAAATCTGTAACCAGATTGCGTAAGTTCACGATTCTGTTTACAACAATATCTGTGGAATTAATAAAAGCCCGATTGAAAAACTTTTTTCTTCGATCAGATACCACTGTTTTCCATCCCGGTTCCACTGACTTTGAATAACTTTGATGAATTTAATTCGCGTCAGAACGGATCAAGAGATGTGCTCATACAACCGAAAATTCGGTGTCATCTTTCTTCTTGGAATTCCTTTCGAAATCTGCATCAGATTTAAGAGTTTCCTTAGGGTTTAACCTTTCAATCCGTTTATGTTCACTACAGCATCGTTCTGAATCGATGCGCGCGTACGTCGGTTTCGTTAAATAAAAAATGAAACCCTCTTATTTCTTTCTTTTCAATTTAAGAGGATAAATATTTGCAAGCGAACTTGCCGAAAAAGTCCACGTGACTGGATGCAGATAAGAAAAGAAACGGAAAGCACGCTTTCACTGGGCTAATCCTCGTTCTGCCCCCAAAGCGAGCAACAAAATGATACGGGTTAAACTTCTCCAAACGGAGAAGCAACTTTGTTCCACCGAGGAGAAAATAAACAGCAACAGTTCACGTGGGTAAGTTCAACGATTCACCTCAAAGTCGTAAATTTCTCAGCTTTTGACCCCGAAGAACGTTTATCTGAGAAGTTCATGACTTTCGGGATGGCACCGCAGATCCGCCTACTTTTCGCGTCTGCGTAATGTCCAACGTACACAGGCACGAGCTGCTCCCCTTTTTTTATTCCATGTGAGTTTCTCACCTCCGGGGTCTAACCACAATACTTATGACCCGAACTTCAGTGTTAGGTCAAGGTAATTGCCCAGGTCAGAGTTCCTTTATTTCATTTTATTTTTTAGAAACCTTGATGTCGTCAACGTGCGATACAGTATTCATGCTAGCAAAAAAAAGAAAATTCTGTGTGTCCAAGACGAAGGAGAATGATCAGTAGTTCCCACCTCCAATACTTGCTTCCAAACAAATATGATCATATAAAATATTACGTAAATTATACGGCGCTTTTAATTGCACTTCGGTGTATTTAGTATTACTGTAGAAGTATTTTGAAAACTTTTATGACAGAGGTTATTGGAGCTATAAAGAAAAATGTCTTTGTGATTTTAATGCGCTTTTAATTAATACTTCACCAAGACAAAGACACAAAGTAAATATTCTGAAACACGGCAATTACGTGTAGTACCTACAGAATAAATGTTTCAAACAGAATCTTAGATGCAAAGGGAATGAAAAAGTTACGCATAATCGTAGAAGTACGAAACAGCGAGTAATTCAGGAGCAGATTAAACACTGTTTAATCTGCTTCTAATAATCTCGCTGTTAATCTGCTTAAATAATCTGACTGTTTAATTTGCTTTAATAATCTCGCTGTTTAATAAACAGCGAGATGGGCGGAATCATTAACAAATAACTATGATAATTCCAGGACCAACCGAACATAGATAATAACGTGTTTCAGTTATTTTCATGGATTACAAATTTGTGTTTGTGGGGAGAACGAGAGAGGGAAAAGTTGTCCTTTTTAATACATTATGTTGGAAAATATCTGAAAAATATTCAAGCACTCAGTGAGTCGTGAGCAGTACCTTTATTTAAAATTGAGCATTCTTCTGGGTTATGTCGTTGAAACTGATGGAGCCATGCAATGTATCCCTCGAGCTCTTGTCTAGTTTTCAGTAGTGGAAAGCAGATATGCAATGCTAGGGGTTTTGTCCATGGAAAGAGTGGAAGGTAGTTCCACCAGGGGTTGTGTTACAGAAAATAGAAAATGGTAAAAAGCCTTTGCTGAGATATCGTGTGCTTCTATTTCACTTACACGCAAGGACACAGCACGTAAGTTAAGCTGCATGCTTTGTATATAGGGAATCGTATCCAAGACTTTGGAATAAATCTTACATTAAAGGGAAATCGAAGAACCTAAACAAATTCGACGAAAATGTCTTTACTGCAACTTCAGTAAATTTAAAAGGAACCGTTGGAATATTTTATTTATGTGTTAAGTTTATTTTGTTTACACATTTCACCAGTTGGCATTATAAAAATGAGATAATGGAGTAACCATTCGAGTCTTTTATTTGCATTTATTTGTTTACGCATCTTTTGCATGACGCATTATAAAAATAGAGAAATTGAAGAAACCGTTCGAGTCTTTTATTTATTTACAATTTGTTTGTTTACGCAACTCACCAGTTTACGCAATCGAATTATAAAAAGGAAGCAATTTTTGAAGACTTTATAGGAATATTTTATTTACAAACTTCACCAGTTTACATAACGCAATTACAAACATGGAGTAATTACAGAAACTGTTCAAATATTTTAATTATTTCTTCTTTGTTTACACACCTTACCAGTTTGCTTAACGCAATTATGAAAATGGAGTGATTAAATGTACGATTTGAATCTTATTTATTTGTTTAGTTTTTGTTTGAACACCTCAACAGTTTACATAACCCAATTATAATAATGGATTAACTAAAGAAACCGTTTTTTTATTGGGGTTTTAACGACCACCGTGAGCAATTCAGTGGGCTGTAGGCAGTCGCATGCCTTTAATTTAGTACCAGTGGTTCCAGGGAAGCGAGACAGCCAGACCCATCGCGGACGGTCGTCAGAAGCCATCGCTAAGACCACTACGCCATGGGGACGGCAAATAAACCGTTCTGATCTTTTATTTATCTTTTTTTTTTCCTTATTTGTTTTTTACACACCTCACCAGTTTACATAGCCCAATTACGAGGTTGAAGCTACGGTACGAATCTTTTATTGCCTTGGTGGGGCAAAAGCCCCAATCAAGTAAGAAGTATTTTTCACAGTTTTCAAGTAAGTGGAAATAAAATTGTCCCATTATTGTCATGTTTGATGTATTCTGTAGAGGGGATATAAGGAATGTGTAATATTACAATTGTATTTCTGTATAAACAATGTTCTTCGTATATACCTTGTCACCATCATGGCCTTGATCATTCGTTTGGTTTATAACAACTTGTGGGAACTTGGAGAGCCTTCACAGCGACTGAAAGCACATATAGCTGCCCGTGAGTAAATACTGTCTTAGGTAGATCTTAAGTTTCTTAAAATTCTGCCCTTGCGCTTTATTTATATTTATAGCAAATGCTAGTATTAATAAGAATGCAGTCTTGTCATGGAGAACGACATGTTCGGATCATTGGATATCAGTTTTATTTTCGGCATAAAAACGATATTACCTCTTCCAACACCTGTAATAACTTCTAGTTTTACAGATTTTCCCATTAAACCACGTACCACCATACGAACGCCATTGACCAAGCCTTAGCCCGAGTTCATATTCCTGATGAGCATAACAATCGCGCCAACTTTCAGCGTGAGTTTGTGTGGTGGCATTCCGGTGGGCGTAATGAAATTGAGGTACTCTAACGGTATGTTTAACCTCTCAGCTGGATCATTTGTGATGATTGAGTGGACACTACAATACTCTTCGAAATCCCTTGCAATTAAACGTAGCACCTCTCTGTTTAGTTGGTAGCACTTGTCGTTCAACGGGCACACAGGCTGAATATTCATCTGGCTCGAGTTGAATATCCATCTACCTGCATCCAATGAATTACCAAAAATATGGTTAACTATTGAATTTGCTGTATAGGACGCTGTTGGGAATCGTAATAATGTTTTCAACATACTTAAATTTAAGCGTTCCATTTCCCAATTTAAGTAACCATTCAGAAAATGCTGGTTCATTAGCATTAGCACGTATATTTTGGGTCAAATGAAGGATGGTGAGAGAGTTCCAAATTCTGTTTGTTTGAATGCAGGATTCCAGGACTTGAACTTTACCCGCCATTGGCACTACTGGTAAGACCAGCCTAAAATCCCCGCCGAAATATATTACTTTTCCACCCACTGGAACATTTCCCAACAACGGATCTTATATTTCATAATGTCTGGAACTAAACGGTCCATACAATCTACTAGTGTTGCTGGTACCATTGATGCCTCATCGATCAAAATAACTGACGCTTCACGCAAATCTCTAGCTTTTGCTGAGTTAGTCTTGATAGAAAAAACTGACGAAGACATACAGAAACAGGAAGACCGAACAACCGATGGAGTGTACTTCCTCCACCTAACAGTATCGTAGCCATCCCAGTCCAGGCAGCTGCTGTTGCGTTATGACCTCGGCCCTTAACAATACTCAAAATGCATGAGTAGACGAAGGTCTTGCCATAATCTCCTGGGGCTTCTAAGAAGAATAACTTATTTTCGGTATCGCGTGATATCGCTCCCAGAATTATATTTACTACTAACATTTGTTCTTCATTTCAATTACTGCGCAGATCAACACCACGAACACCCTCGTCGTTCTCATGGGGTGCATGCAGGCTTATTAAGCAGTAAACTACTTGGTATTGGCAGACCGATGTCACCGCAGTCCAAACCATTAGCTCTTAGAATCTGATCTACTTGCTGTAAAGCTGCATTTTCTGCTGCACATTCATCAAGCTCCTTCATACCTTCGTCATATGAACTCTGAAAGTTACCCACAACTAATATGGTGATGTTGCCTCACGGAAGCGGCTAACGTATGCAAACAATTCTCGCTGTTGACGCGGCATGTGTGTGCTCGGCATTTCCTCCAAGCAATCTCAGTATCATCTTCAGGCAGGCCACGTGAAAGCACTGCTTCTTTGAATGTTTCATAGGTTACATCATTGTAGCAGCGTAAATCAGCAAATGATGTAGCTCCTTTAACATGAAGCAGTAACATGCGTATGTAAAATCTGTTATCGTTTGGAGCGACAGCGTATATTCTGCCAATGAGTTTGTCACCCCTCTTTGCCGCTGAACCCATTTATTGTTATTAAATCTGTAATGTTCTAGAATGTCAGTATACACACACATTGGTGATCATTAGGATCACTGTGGTTTAAATCAAGCCATGCTGTTGGTGTTGCACGTTTTCATTCCGATGCTTCAAGTGCATTCGCTTAACCCCCTTCTCGGAAGTGCACCTTATGATATCCATCTTCATGGACTGCCAAACGAACAGTTGTGTGTGACTAATCATGCATTTCATCTGAATGAAGGCGCCAAATACACTTATGTGAGCTAACCTATCGCATGTTAGCATAGGTTACAGTTTCGTCATATCCCTGTTGATTATCCTCACTGACGCTTCTCACGAATTCCATAGATGCCTTTATAGAATTACTTGAAGAGGTATTTAACCGAAGGCACACTGGAACATATTTCGACATTTATGTGAGCTTTGTACTTTTACAGTAGCAACAGATTGTTGGGGACGACATCTTGATTGTCGATTTGGTTGACTCCTTTTTGTGCATTCATTTCGTTACCACCGTCTGCGATACTTGGATAAGCATTATGATTTTCAACAGTTTCCCCTGAAAAGTCTTTCCGGAATTTTTTTGTGTATTTTTCATTATTCATGCAAGGAGCCTTAGGATTACGAGCACCACGTGGTCCATGAATCATACTCGAAACAACATTACTATAAAGATTTGGAAAACGAACCGGATCTGGTATTTCTGCGCACACACACACAATGTCGGATGGCTCTCGAAATTTGGAGTCGTCGTTGAGTATCAGAAGCATATAGCAGTGTGACAATCCACGATTTTGGATATCTATAACATACACAGTCGTATCAGAATAATATCACCACTTATCTAATGATGGGAATAACCACCCTTGGTCCGGATGACAGCAGCGAGACGTCGCATGGACGCATTGAGACCCTGGAAGGTTGCCCGAGGCACATGTGCCCATTCGGACTGCAGCAGAGCACGGAGGTCTCGGAGATGACGTGGTTGCGGGTCGGAACGTCGAACCTGTCGATCCAAATAGTCCCACAAGTGCTCTATGGGATTGAGGTCGGGTGATTTCGGCGGCCAAGGGAGAACCGGAGACATCGCCGTCATGTTCCTGGAGCAGGTCGCGCACTCCCTTAGCGATACGACAGGGCGCATTGTCCTGTTGGTAGACACCATCCCCACTAGGATAAACATCCAACATGAAGGGATGCATGTGGTCAGCGAGAACGGACAGGTAGTCATTGGGCGTTCAGGGACTCATCCAATGGTAACAGTTGTCCCAGGTCATACCAGAAAATATCCCCCAGACATGCGCACTGCCACCGCCGGCCTGTACTTGACCGACAAGTGTGTCCGTGTACTGGTTCTCGTGTGTTTGACGCCGTATCCGCCACCGCCCGTCTCTTCCGTATAGTATAAACCTAGATTCGTCGGAGAAGGCAACCTTTTCCCACTCTTCCACTGTCCAATGACGGTAGTCCCATGCGAACTGCAGGCGTCGTTGCCGATGGACCTGGGTTAACATGGGCTCCTTGACGCAGCGTCGACTTCGGAGACTCATGCGTAGCAGGGTTTGCCGGACACCTACCTGGGTGCCTCAGCGTTCATTTGCGTGGTCTATTGCTGCATTGTTGCGCGTTAATTGCCCTTTAACAGTCGACGTAGGTGACGTTCTCCTCTGGGGTCTATGGCTTTTAGGGCTCCACAGTTACGACGTTGGGAGGTACTCGGTGTGTCAGCGATCCATTCTTGTACACCCTTAATACGCGAACAGCCTAGGAACTCTGCTGTTTCTGAGATGCTTCCACCCTTGACGCGGTAGCTGATTATCATTCCTTTTTGAACGTCTGTCAAATCACTACCTCTGCCCATCGTGCTCATGTAAAGCATTATGGCTCATCTGTCCTGGGCGGCCGCTTATACCTCCGTGTGGTCGATCTTGTCACGTGCACTGTGTGACGCGCCTAGGAGGGTGCACTGCGATTCCGGGGATGCATATTACTCTGATAAGGCCGTATGGGCGACATCAATTGCCTAGACGTTATTTTTTTAATATGTCATTTTTCAGCTCGTTGAGTTTACAGTCACCAAACTCGGAAGTTATTTCATGCCAATTCGGAGTGTAGGTCATCGTTAAAAATATGTCCAGTTTTCCGAATATGCGGACGATTGCCATTAAGTCCTGATATCCTAGAGTCATGTTTCCTGAAACAAAGAAGGCAAAACAACAATTTTTCCGCATTAAGATTTTCTAACTGGGCACGCTGTATAACAAAATCCTGCAATCCTCTGTAATGTTCAACGCGAAGGTCAGTCTAGTGCTGCCGGATATAATTCAATCTTTCACCTTCAACTCTAACGTAAACATCAGCGATGTGTTTTTGGGATAACTGCTTAGAATGGTGAATGTGTGAAAATGAAAATTGCAACAGATAAGTGCCCACGTTTTCTTTGTCTACGTAGACCATTGTGTGTCATTTTAGGGTCCCATCCTGCATCACCATAGGGATATAGCAGCGGGTATGCCACATTGGAGGGTGTTTTTCAGTCGCTGAGCTGGGAAAACAAGGGGATAAAGATTAATGGAGATTATCTAACCCACCTTCGTTTTGCTGATGACGTAGTCATTTTTGCAACTACCCCATCAGAGCTGCAGAGTATGATACAGGAACTTGCTGACAAGAGTAAAGAAGTGGGTTTAAAAATGAACTTTCAGAAGACAAAAGTGGTGTTCAATGCTTTTACAAGAAATGAAGATTTATCGATTGATGGAGAAAAGCTGGAGATAACAGACACATACGTTTATCTTGGACAACAGATATCAAGTGAGGGTCACATTGATGAAGAAATTAATCGGCGTACAAAACTTGCCTGGAGAGCTTTCGGAAGAAACAGCATAATTTTCAAGAGCAATATGCCATTATGTCTTAAAAGAAAAGTGTTTGATCAATGCATCCTTCCAGTGCTTACGTATGGTGCAGAGACGTGGACCTTAACTAAAAGAGACATACAAAGGCTGCAGACAACTCAAAGAAGCATGGAGAGGTGCATGCTTGGTGTAACCAGGAGAGATAAGAAGAGGAACTCGTGGATCCGAAAAATGACAAGAGTGGAAGACATCATGATCAGAGTTAAATCCCTGAAATGGCAATGGGCTGGACATACTGCCAGAAGGACAGATCATCGATGGACAGCCGAAATTTTAGATTGGATTCCAAGGGACAGGAAAAGACCCAGAAGAAGACCACATAGGAGATGGGTGGATGAAATTCGAAAGTATGCAGGGGTGACATGGAGGAGACTGGCACAAGACAGACCGTTGTGGAGGAAACTTGGGGAGACCTTCGTCCAGCAGTGGATTGATAATGGTTGACAATGATGATGATGATGATAACAGTGGGTCACAACTGAGGACTCAGTAACTTCGGACCACTTTGCCGGTGGTGAACCACAACATTATGAATGACCTGGCGGTTCCCCCTTCTGTAGAATTGAACACTCTTACAATGTCATTTGCGGTGGATTTGTTAAATCGCCGCCTGTCCATCGGTATATTATCAACAAAATGTAGGTCCAGGTTTCCTGCTACTTCATGTTCGATCGTCTCAGTTGCAGTCTTGTATGCTTGGGCGTAAGGATTGTTAGCAACAATATCTGTCAGGGCTGTCAATATCGATCGCTTTAATTCTTTATTTTCATTACGACCAATACGTATATCAATAGCTGCCGATGAATCTCTAAAGTACAATTTTCACCAGTAAGTGGTAATAAATCCGAGATGTACTGGTGAATCTCTCCCTGAATTTTAATGTAGTACAGGCCATTGCCTGGAATCTCCCTTTTTGTGGCCGAGAGGGAAGCAGATGACACCGCACTATTGTATTTTCGGATGTGTTGGACAACTGTTCAGAAATAAGTCCTTCAGCCCCGTATTTATCTCTAGTCCTGGAAGGGAAATAATGCCATTATCACAGCAGGAATTAAAATGACGATTGGTTTCCTCATTAGCGAAATGCAAACCGTGGCAGTGCGCACACTCAATATTCATCGCACCCAAGCTGTGCTCATGCATGGCAATTTCGTCCAATAAATCTTTTCGGAAGGATAGGTTGCTTCGTGTATTACTGCGATCATTACGTGTACTTTCAAAATTCTTTCGCTCGCGTACATTACGAAACACACGCCCTCGTTTGGGTGTTCTCCCTCGAACGCTACTCATAACAGAATCCTGTTTCCGTCCTCACTGTAACACAGTTTACATTTCAACAACAGTAGAAGCACATGAAGCCTTGAAAATAGCCAATCATTTTCTTGCTCGCTGGCGCCGATCTTCCAAAGTCATACCATTATCCGTCTGCCCCGCGTTGCGATGACAAAGTCAGAGTGATTGTTGTATCATGTACAGCAATCAGCTGATTAAATTTAGAAGAAAATTTTAATTTTACTTTTCTCCGATTCTTGGGATCAAGATATCTAAAGTGAGCCATTTCCCAAGTTCGTACGAGGTATCTATTGCGGGACACTAAGGAAATATACACTATATTGACAAAAGTCACCGGACATCGCTTTAAAAGCAAACGAACGGATCTGCTGCGTTGTTAAGATGTGCGGTACAGCTGCAAATAGTATAAAAACAAGCCTACAGCTTACCACGATCATATCGCACTGTGAGGTAGAGTGAAAATGTCGCGGCGGGAGAAAACTGACTTTGAGAAAGGAAAAATTGTTGGGTGTTATATTACTGGGTTGTCTATAAAAGAAACCAAGAGGCGTTTAAACATACCCGAGTCAACTGTTTTGGATATACTGAATAAGTGGAAGGCACATGGCGTGCTTGAAGCAGCCAAACGTACCAGCATACCAAAGAAAATCAGTGATAGAGGACGTCGAAGACTCAGGAGAGTCGTTACAGCTAATCGACGGAGTACTGCACAAGACCTCAGTGTACAGGTGAGTAAAGATGCTGGAACGTCGGTATGTAAACGTACCATTCGCAGAGAACTTCATTCCATGGGTTACCGTGGTCGGGCGGCTGCTGATAAGTCTTTCATCTCCACTCAGAATGTTACTCGTCTTTTAGCATGGTGTAAAGAACATTTATCGTGGACCATAGATCAATGGAAACGGGTCCTATGGACTGATGAACCCAGATACACGATCCATCAGTCTGATGGCCGTGTGTGGGTATGGCGGCAGCAGGCGGAACGCTAATTACTACAGTGTACTGTTCCTACGGTCAGGTTTGGAGCTGGCAGTGTACTCGTGTAGGGGTGTTTTTCGTGGTATGGTCCCAGCCCATTGGTTATCGTGGACAAACCTGTTAACCAGCTAACCAACACGTCTACCTCGATATTCTGGACAATTATGCCCTACCAACTCTGTGGCAATACTATGGAACCGAGCCTGCCCCGGTGGCGCAGTAGTCTAAGCGATGGCCTCTGATCATTCGTCCGAAAGGGGTCCGGGTTCGAATCCCGGTGAGGCATGGATGTTGTGTTTGTCTTACTCATGCTCTGGCTCTCTCCCTTCCCTGGAACCAGTGACCCTAAATTAGAGACGGGCGACTGCTTATAGCCCATTGAGTTGCTCACGGTGGTCGTTAAACCTCCAATCGAAAAAAAAAAAAAAAAAAGAACCGAGCCTTGTTGGTACCAGCAGGATAATGCACCGAGTCATAAAGCAAGGACTGTTACGGCGTGGTTTGACGATAATTCCGTATCGCATGCGAACTGGCCAGCACAGAGCCCTGATCTTAATCCCATAGAGCACCTATGAGAAGAATTAGAGCGCCGCATAAGAAGTTTGAAACCAAGGCCTACTACTGAACAACTGTTTGCAGCAGCATTATGTACTGAATGGAAGAGCATAGTTATCGCTGTGTAACAAAACCTTGTCGAAAGCATGTCTCGAAGGGTCAGTGCATGCATTAAGGCCAAAGGTGGACCGACACCATACTAATGTATGTCAATAATGCTATGTTGTGTTTCTCTTCTAGGTGTCTGATGACCTTTGTTAATATAGTGTATATAATATTGCTTGTTTGTTGTTGTCTTCCTTATTTGTTTGTTTACACATCTCAGCATTTACATTCGCAGTTATGAAACAGATGTTGAACGGTGCGAATATTTTATTTGTGCATTGCTTTCGATGTTTTTTTTGTACACACACACAAACACAAAAATGGCGGCGTTTTTTTTATTGTTTTTCTTTTTGCTATATCTTTCCCCCATGCCCTCTATAAGGTATATACCAAGTTTCAAAAATGATATCTCTGTTTTTCGCATCAGGTATACCAGTATTTCCGCATATAACGGTTTTCCGTATTTAATGTTCTTTTTTTTTTTTCTTCATAATTCCCTCCAAAAACGCTACATTGTTATTCAATTATATTCAGAAACCTTGAGGATTTCACGCAATCGGCATCAAACGTGACAAGAAAGTTAGCGTTCGTGCAAACACTGTGCATTAGCACCAAAAGGAAAACCGCGCCACTTTTCGGTGCAACCTACTGCGGAAGTTTTAACAATATACTGTAAGCGTTCTGTTGTAAGCAGAAAGGGTTTGATATTTAAGCCTAATTGCACCTCGTTGTGTGTGAAGGAAAATTATACAATGAAGGAAGAATGAATGTGCTTGTGATAATAATGTTCTTAATAAAGCCTACTATTATGCTGGTTGTCCCACAATTTTCTCAGTTATTTGTTTCCTAAAGCTTTTATCCCTCTCGTTACTTGTTTTGTTTCTTAATTACTTGCTCTTTCGTACTAACTCCGTTCTTTTTCATTGTTTCGCGCTAGCCTTTCGGAGGAGGCTATAACGAAATAAATTTCTTCGTCATTTTTGGTCTACGCTGGGGATCGAACAGGAGTTCACTTATTACGGAAGAAGTCGCTCTACCAACTGAGCTACGCAGACGTTCGTTCTTGCTGCTATCTGCCTTTATGTCGTTTACGTCCTGCGGGGCAGGCACGTCACAAGGCTTGGAAGCTCCTCTCTATCTTTATCCTTCTCGGTTTGATGTATCTCGACCTGTGTGTCCGATTCTTCCGTCGTCGTGACCCTCCGTTTGTTATCTTCAAATTCTCTTCCTCGCCCCCTGTTTTCGGACACTCGCTATTCATTCCTACGTTCGCCTGTCGCCGTTAAGAACAATAAAGTGGCGCACTGGTCTAAACGCTGGATTATGGCCATTCGTTTAAGAAAGGACCAGGTTCGAATCGCGGTGAGACATGGATGCTGTGTATGTCTAACGTCTCTGGCTCTCTTCCTTCCCTGGAACCAGTGGCCCTAAATTAGGGACAGACAACTACTTTTATAGTCCAACGAATCGCTCGCGGTGGTCGTTAAACCCTCAATAAAAAAAAGTAATAAACTATTTATGTAGTTGATTGCCTCCTCCGATCAAAATGTACTAGCAATAAAATGATAAAAGCACAGTCCGATTGCTTGGGAAATGCTGTTTTACAACACCTACTGATTTGTATTGCCATCCTGACAGATAATATCTTAAAGACGCCGTCGACGTTTCCTCACGCTGACTGAAAGAGAGACCTACTGCTGAATTTCCAACTATATAATAGTACTTCCACCCGTAAAAATTTTGTGCGTGGATTCATATAATTGAGTCCACCCGCAAAATTTTTACATCTACTAATTCGTATTGCCGCCCTGACAGATAACATTTTAAAGACGTCGTAGAATTTTTCTCATGCTGTCTGAAAACGAAACCTACTGTTGAAGTTCCAACCATGTAGTATCGTCCATCTTCTAAAGTACCTAATAATTCTTATTGCCGTCCTGACAGATAGCATCTTAAAGACGCCGTCGATATTTTCTCACATTGACTGAAAAAGAGACCTACCTGAGAAATTCCAATCATATACACTATCTACCAACAAGTATTTGGACACCCCTGCAATCGACGATATCTGCTGTGCTGATACACGTCACGGCCGCCGCCGTTAAACATCGTGTGGGAAACAACAACGCAACCAGTCGCATGCAAGATGCTACTCAGTTCAGAGCTCTCTGATTTCGAGAAAGGTGTAATCGTCGGGTATCACTGAAATGGCCTATCCATACGTGACATATCCAGCGAGTTGAAGTACCCAAAATCGACAGTGGCCCACGTGATTGGCAAGTGCAAGATGAGAGGTGAGTGTCGGAATGTGCCCCGACCCGGCAGACCCACAAAACTGGGAGTTAGAGACCGACGGGCGCTGTCCAGAGAAATTCGGAAGAATCGCACTAAATCGATGGGCCACATCCGCTAGGAGTTTCAACAGGCATCCGGGAGTGTTCTTTCGATGAATACCATCCGTAAGGAAGCCCATCTGCTCGGCTATCATGGACGTGCTGCCGCCCACAAGCCTTTAATCACCAAGTCCAATAGCGCTGCTTGGCTAACGTGGTGCAAAGAACTTCGACAGTGGACCGTTGAACAGTGGAAACAGGTTCTCTGGAGCGACGAATCAAGGTTCACCCTCTACCGTTCGGATGGCAGGGTCTGGGTTTGGCGTCTGCCTGGAGAACGCTTCCTGCCGGAATGTATTGTGCCTACTGTGAAGTTCGGCGGCGGTGGAATTATGCTATGGGGGTGTTTCTCCTGGTATGGAACGGGACCTTTGGTCGCAATTCCTGGTAGACTCAACGCCGAGACCTACTGCTCCATTTTGAATGACCATGCGCTTCCTACGTTGTGGCAGTTTTGCGGGGTGGACCCATGTTACTTTCAGGATGACAATGCCACCTGTCATGTTGCGAGGTCCACCATGGCTTGGTATGGTGACAATGGGGTTAATCGAATGGACTGGCCTGCACAGAGCCCGGACCTTAATCCTATCGAGCACCGCTGGGACGAGTTGGAGCGTCGACTTAAGGGGTGCCCCCACCGTCCGAAATCGGTGTAGGAACTGACCTGTCTTCTCCAAGCCGAGTGGAAGAAAATACCGCTAGCCGTCGTACAACGTCTGGTTGAGAGTATGCCCCGGAGGGTCGCAGCTGTAATCGCCGCTCGTGGAGGCTCCACCAACTATTGAAGGTGAATAAACTTCGTTTTCCTTTGCTATCACAGGTGCCCAATTACTTGTTGATAGATAGTGTATATTCATAGCACATATAGAGCACCTAATAAGTTTTTACACCTACCAATTCGTATTGCCATTCTGACAAATAACATCTTAAAAACGCTATCGAAGTTTTTCATGCTGACTGAAAAAGAGACCTACTGCTAGAATTCCAATCATACACTGTCTGACAGAGAGAATAATCATACAATGTCTGACAGAGAGAATGCCACACCATGAAGGAATGCTCAAAAACAGACCAAACTGCACACACAGATAGCCAAGTAGGTCCTGAACAAATGATTTAATTGTCACAAACAGACTAGGCCCCAGTGACCGAATATACAGAATGATTAATTAGGAGTGTGGCCCCCATTTTGGGCGACACAAGATTGAATCCGACGTGGCATCGAGGCAATGAGAGTCCGAATAGAGTCCTGGGGTATAGTGGACCATATGGTGTTGATTCGAGTCCACAGTTCACCTTCATTTTTCGGGGGTGGAAGGTTACTCAACCAACGTACAATCGTATCCCACAGATGCTCGATGGGCGATAGTTCGAGGGATTGAGCTGGCCATGGAAGCATCCGCACACCGTGTAAAGCATTTAAGGCTGATCCGAGCGGTATGCGGCTGGGCGTTATCCTGTTGAAAAATGGCGTTTGGGATGCCCTGTAAATACAGTAGTGCCACGGGCCGCAGCACTTCGTCAACATAGCGGGCTAGCCGTCAGTATGCCCGTAATGCTTACCAGAGGTGAGCGGCTGTTGGCGCTGATAGCACCCCACAATATGATTAGAAGTTGTCGGGTGGTCTTGAACTCCACAATGGCGGAGGAATCCGCCCGTTGGCCACATCGCCTCCAGACCTCACACGGCGATCATCCGTGGTGAGACAGAACCGCGACTCGTCGCTGAACACCACACTGTTCCATTCGGTACCCCACGTGACTCTGGAGCGTCACCACGCCAAGCGGTGAAGACGATGACTCACTGTTAAGGGTAGCCTTGGCTACGGACAGCTGGACAGCAAACCAGACGCAGACAATCGGAGCGACACTGTCCGCGTCCATATAGGAGCATCCAAGCCTCTCTGTGCACTCCGTAAAATGTCGCCTGTTGTGGCCTGGGGTCTGCTACTGCATGACGTCAGATGCGACGATCGGTGCTCTCGGACGTCAGTCTTCGTGCTCCGGTCCCCTTGCCACGTTGCACATATCCTTCCTGTGATCACTGTCTCCAAATGCGACCGAAGGTTATGGCATCACGTTGCGTTTCTCGGGCATCACGACGCACGGACCATCCGGCGGTACGAATGCCTACGATCACACTTCTTGTGAATTCATCCGTTTGACCAAATCACGACCCTTGAACAAGCTCCCACAGTTCACGAAGATTTGATGGAGGGAAGTCAGAGCCCCGAACATCTCTCTCGATGGCATCCCAGATGTGCTCGATGGGATTGAGGTCAGGTGACCTAGCTGGCCAAGGAAGCAAGGTCAGGTCGGGGGAGTGTTTATCCAACTATTCGGATACAATTCAGGAGCGATGGCAGGTGCATTGTTTGTTGCAGGATGAGGTCCCCAGTGGGATTTTGAAGACGCACAAACAGGAACAAATGGTCGTTCAGGATATCCCGGTAACGTTATCCTGTGAGGGATGATGTCACACGTACCAGGGGTCCCATTTCAGTCCACGTAAACAGTCCCCAGACGAGAATGCCACCCCCACCAACTTGAAGAGTACCCTGCTGGCAAGAAGGATCCATCGCTTCATGTGGTTTGCGCCGTACTCGTATCCTGCCATCCGCATGTACCAACGTGAATCTCGACTCATCAGTCCAGGCAACATTTCCCCACATGTCTAGGGTCCAGTGGCGATGTTCCCGCGCCCTTGCTAATCTTTGCACCCTGTGATGTGCGGTCAGCAGCGGTACCCTCGTGGGACGATGGCTTCTGTGCCCCATAGCGAGGAGATGGTTCTGGATGGTGTGGCTGCTTACACGTTTTTGTGCACCAGCGTTAAATTGCCGAGTGATTTCTTGCACTGTGGCCAGTCTATCCGCTGTTACAATGCGAGCTAGCCGACGATGACCCCGCTCATCCACACGCTCTTGTCCACGGCAGTTGGCCCTTGCAGGGATGGTTTTACCGGATTCGATGTACTCACGGTGCACCCGTGACACAGTGGCTCGTGAAAATCCCAGTACCTGCACGACTTCCGAGATGGAGTGACCCATTCGTCGGGCCCCGACAATTTGCCCACGATCAAATGCGCTTAGATCCTTCGTCTTACCCATACTGCGTCCGACTCTTACTGATTCCCGTCGCATCACTCCTTATATTTTCGGATCGCTGCATACGTCATGTCGTTTCCGTTTACAGGGCCGCCCACAGCGCCACATTTGCATAACGCCAACTGTCTCTAATTCAATTGCTCTTCACGGTATATTCATAGCATTTAGAGTCCACCTACTAAGTCTTATTGCCGTCCTGACAGATAAGATCTTAAAGGCGCCGTCAAAGTTTCCCTTGGTGATAGACTAAAAAAAATGTATTTCTGAATATCCTCCGCTATTCGTAGAAACGAATGAATCCAAAAATCTCCGTAACAATAGGATCCAGTTACACTACCGTGTTGACTGGATTCCTGTCTTGGGTGTAACTACATAATACCCTAAACTTTTACCCGAAACCCCTCCTTCGAGACATCACGTTAGGAATGCATTTCTGCGACAGAAACATCACTTTTGGTTAAAATATTCGAAATCCGAATGATACTTGGAATAAAAAGCAGATCCTGGCGTTGATTCACAGAAGTAAGAACACCCCAGCAGATGACAGCGTATCAGTCCCTTGATGCAAACGCGCGCATTCAATTTATTCATGACAACAATGCCGTGCAGAAGAAGAACAACGAGCAGTAATGCCTCACACACCTGAAGAAGCGGTAACATATTCATATAAAGGCATTCATCAAAATGAGCATCTCAAGAACATACTTTCAAGCACAGCGCAAACACATCAAAGCCCGACGCAATTTCTGAGAATCTTCCATCTTCAAAGTAAACAAGTTTTTGATGCTGCAGTGCAACAAAAATGACAAAAAATGCCGAGCTCCTGCTTCTATCAAAACAGATGAACTTCCAACGAATTCATCCTCCTCCTCCTCCCTCTCCCTCCTCCGCCTCTCTCCCTCCCTTCCACTCGTAGCCGCAAGGAACAGGAGCATCTCCAAACAAAGAGAAACATTTTTTTTTCTTTCTCTGCCTTTTTTTCCCCCTCTAGGAACTTCATAAAACTGCTTTTCGATTGGTATGTTTCTTTTTTTGAAAAGTTGTTTGTGTTTGCGTGTTGTTACAGGGAGAAACAAAAACACCCGAGTTTGCTTTTTACATCGAATACTCGCTCTTTTTTTTTACTACTTTTTTTTTTACTTTGCTTCTACCTTAGCAAATAAATACACATCACAGCTTGAAAGCCATCTTCTCACAGATGGTTAAAAAAATAGCCTGTGCTATCGAAAAGTCGTTGCGTCTCTTCTGTTTTTTTATCTTTATCTTTTTTTTTTTTCCTTTTCCGGTATTTTTTCAGATTTTTCATTTTTTCCCCTCGTCGAATGTTTCATATAAATATATGTGTCTTATCTTGAAAGAAACAGCGTAATAGGGTTTATATGAAAAAGAAATGGAGTGTTTCAGTGTGTCGCAAGTATTATGCGGATCAAAGACGCCGCTGGAAATATTAAAATTTATTTCAAAATGTCGCAGTTCAAAGAAAAAGCTGCATGTACAATCATCACTTCAGCTTAGCTTATATTATTTTCTTCGTACTGAGAAGTTTCCAATATAACAAAGAATAACATGTAGTGAATTTGCATGTACAAAATGGTAACCCCTTCGATGATGTTAATAATTCGAAGCAGATGACTCAAAATGTATATTCGAAATATTAGGTCCTGTGAATTCCTGAAAAAATAACCTGCTCTAATTAATATTGGGTTGATGATTAGGTTCATGCCGTTTTTTTTCACTGCACTACAGGAATGTATTATATCCGAAGGGAAAACGGAATCGCCGCCCCGGTGGCGCAGTGGTCTAAGGCGCTGGCCTCTGAGCATTCGTCCGTCAGGGGTCCGGGTTCGAATCCCGGTCAGGCATGGATGTTGTGTTTGTCTTACGGCGCTGGTTCTCTTAATTCCTTGGAACCAGTGACCCTAAAGTAGGGACGGGCGAATTGCTTATAGCCCATTGAGTTGCTCACGGTGGTCGTTAAACCTCCAATAAAAAAAAATAAAAAACGGAATCAATCAACTATGTACCCCCCCCCCCCCATTGTTTACGATGGTGTCCCAACGTCTGGATAGGTCTACGATGCCATTCTTAAAAAAACGTGCCGGTTTTGCTGCGAAGAAATCATCAAGGGAATTCTGGGGATCAACGTCGTTGTTGAACGTTTTGCCACGGAGTGCATTCGACAGGGACCGGAACAGGTGATAGTCTGAAGGGGCGAGATCTGGGGAATAGGCCGGAGGATGCGGAAGGATCTCCCCTTTCATGTCCTGAATAGCCATTTTGGTCGTGTTTGAACTGTGAGTGCGTGCGTTATCATGTTGGAAAAGAACACCATGTCGTCGATGTGGCTGTTTCTGCTGAATCGCTCCCTCCACACGGCGGAGGTGCTCACAATAGAGTGCAGCATTGATGGCCCGATTTCTTGGCAGCATTTCCCAGTGAATAATGCCTTTCATGTCCCACCGGACACACAACATGATCTTCGCAGGATGAAGGTCATGTTTTGGACGTGGTGTGGGCGTCTTGTTTGGACTTAACCATTCCCTCCTATGCCTGAAATGCACGTACAAGCACCACTTTTCTTCTCCAGTAACAATGCGTGACAGAAAGGGTTTGTGTTGATGATAACATTCACGGTAACGGCCGAGCAAGGAACCACATATGGCGACACGCTGATTCTTCTTGTCCTCAGTGAGAGTGTGAGGTACCCAAGTCCCCAATTTCTGGACTTTTCCCATACGTTCCAGGTGTCACACCACTGTGGCCTGATCACAGTCCATCTGAATGGCCAATTCGCGTGTGGTTTGACGCGGATCCAAGTGGATGAGATGGTTCAAACGATCCTTATGAAAGTTAGATGGACGATATGATCGTGGAGAGTCGTAGAGGTCAAAATTGCCACCTTGGAATCGCTGAAACCATTTGCGGGCTTCCCTCGGAGCAATAGCATCCTCCCCATACAGAGCACAAATTTGTCGAGTAGCCTCGGCGGCTGTGGATCCCTTGTTAAACTCGTAGAGGACCAGATGTCGGAAATGTTCATTCCTCTCTACTTGACACTCCATACTTCCGGACCTGAAAACCAAAAAAAAAAAAAAAAAAAAAAAAAAACATTAGCCACAATCACACAAAGCAATATGATTTTAGATACACGATATTACTGGCTACATTTTGATATACAACTGGCCATCTGCACAGTCACTACTGACCTGCGAAACACTCGTGAAATAAAACGGCATGAACTTATGCATCAACCCAATACATCAGTTTGTGCCTCCCCGGTGGAGCATTGCTCTAAGCGCTGGCTTCTGACCATTTGTCGGGTCCAGGTTCGAATCCCGGTGAGGCATGGTTGTTGTGTTTGTCATACAGCACTGGCTTTCTTTCTTCCTTGGAACCAGTGGCCCTAAATTAGGGGCGGGTGACTGTTTACAGCCCATCTAGGTGCTCACGAGGGTCGATAGATCCCCCCGCCAACTCCCTCCCTCCAAAACAAATATATAAATATATCAGTTTGCAGACGAAATGTCGGAATATTCATAAACATTTTAAACACCCAAAACACGGCGCAAAATTAACTTTATTAATTGAAATAACCTCCGCCAGCAGCAACACACTATTGCTAACGAGATACAAACTTCTATATGCTGTCTTGAAAAAATGTCTATCTTCGGAATGCGACTAATTCATGTAATGTGGGTTAAAATTATATTTGATTGGGAAACGATTTACCCCGTTGAAAGATGTCCATGTGCTTTAAGCCATAGCCCGTTGGAGAAAGCTCTGGTGAATAATGCGGATGAGGTTAAAGTTTCGTACTCGTCAACTGGTGCAGCTTCTGGATGGTCTGCCGTGCAACGTGTGGTCGCGCATTATCATGAAGAAGTATGAGCCCATATGCGATTGGCTAATGCCAGCTGTTTGGTGGGCAGTTTTCCATGCATAATGTCAATTTCTTGACAATACCTGTCCGACGTGATTGTTAGGCAAGGCTTCTGGCTCGTCTGGCGTTCCAGTAGAGTAGACGTGAAGCTGTTTGCCCCCCGTTGTATATAGTGCCAACCCAGATAAGTACGCTACCACTTCTGTAATGGATGTTTGTGGAGGTTGTAACGGGTTCCAGATCTTGGATGTTTGTGGGGTACTAACGGGTTCCAGATTATCTCCAGATGGAAACACGACAGCCGTGACTTTCTGGACTGAACCTGGTTTAATCGGAGAAGACTTGCAGACGTTGCAGACGATTGGCCCATTGATTTTTGTCTCAGTCTCGATGTTGTCTGCACCACAGTACCCTGGCATTTCTTGCTGACGAAATGAATACGATGCAAACTGCAGGTCTTCTCACGTACAATCCTTATCCGTTGAGCCGTCTGCATATTGTTTGTCTTGAAACATCTGGACCAGCCGCAGACAGCTCTAAAGCAAGTGCTCTTCTGTGTCATTTTCTTACATTAAATCAAAAAAGTACCGAAAAGTCACAAAAGGATTCCATAACCCTAAAATATCGTTAATTTTCAAACATACGTCGGGGGAAAAAAGGATGCTCACACGTGGTGTTTGCTTTGGTTTTGGTTTTCTTTACTTCTGGGGGGATGAGAAGGTTCCAAAGTCCGAACATTTCTCGGAGGGACATATATTAGGATGACTTCACCCATCTAATGAAGATTTTGCGCGGTCACTAAAACCACTAAACATATAGCAGTTTGCTTATTTATTTGTCTTCCTTTTGTCTTGCATCAAATCTTAAAACCCGCTGTCCACGTACCAGGACCGAACAGATGAAGTAGAACTGGAAGATGTTGCTAAGACCCAGGAACTTTTCCTAGAAAAATTATTTCAGAAAATTCTAATATTCTGTTCGAAACATCCATTTATTTTTAGCACGTGTTTTGTAAAAAAAGATCGTGCTTCTTTCTGTTATCGGTTTGTCCGTCCGTCAGACTGTACCCACGACATCTCTGCAACTATTAGTCCGATTTGAAAAAAAATTTGCCTTGGGAAGCTTGAAATATGCAAATGATGATCCTTCATTTCGTTTTTTTTTTACGATGTACAATTTCGCCGGTAGAGGGCGTAAATGCAGATGATGTCGAATTCAAAAACACGTTTTATTCCACAAATTTGCTTCTAAACATCCGATTGAAAAAAAAATTTATCTTTCGATTCTATTTATATCGAAGAGTGTTTTAGATATAGCTACTCTTTTCAAATTACGCATAGATTTTCCGCTAGGGGGCGTAAAAGTAAATTACCTTTTCCTCGATAACTCTTCTTCTAAAACTCCTATTTTAAATTTTTTTTCTTCAGCGGATACATCTAATGATGGAAAATCTTTTGCAAATAATTTCAAATGTATGGTAAAGAATACTTTGGCAACCAGGGGGCGTAAGTGTTAATTTTTGCTTCTGATGTATTTGCCATAGAATCGGAGCTTCTAAAATATCGATTGAAAAAACTTCTTTCGTGGACTGATGCCACTCACATCGATGAACCTTTTCGGAATATACAGTTTCTCCGCCAGGGGGCGTAGATGTACATCATATTGTTGTCAATATCTCTACTTCTAGGAGTCCGATTTGAAAAATTCCTTCTTTGTTGGATAGTGTTTTCCGTGACATATTTTTCATGTGATTTCAAAATTTTCAAGTAATTCATAGACTTCCCGCTAGGGGGCGTAGCGGTAAATTGAGTTTCCCCCTATATCTCTGCTTCTAAATCTCCGATTTGAAAAATTCTTTCTGCACCGGATACAGCTCCTGATGAGAAATCGTTTGCACATAATTTCTAATTTTTGTAAAAAAATAGTTTGGCCACCAGGGGGCGTAAATCTTAATTTCCGCTTGTGTTGTATTTGCAGCAAAATATGATGTTTTAAATTCTCGATTGAAAAAAACGTCGTTTGTTGACCGATACTACTCATGTCGACAAACCTTTTAGAAACACTTTCATCTTAAAATAGTGCATGGTTTCTACGCTAGGGGGCGTAGATGTATATCTTATTTTTTTCAATATCTCTACTTCTAGGAGTCCGATTTGAAAAATTCCTTCTTTGTTCGATAGTGTTTCTAGTGTGACATGTGGTTCATATAATTTCAAAATTTTCCAGTAATTCATAGACTTTCCGCTAGGGGGCGTAAATTAAAATTGCGTTTCCCATTATATCTCTGCTTCTAAATCTCCGATTTGGAAAATTCTTTCTGCACCACATACAGCTCCTGATCGGAAATCGTTTGCACATATTTTCTAATTTTTGTAAGAAATGGTTTGGCCACCAGGTGGCGTAAGTCTTAATTTCCGCTTCTGTTGTATTTGCAGCAAAATATGAGCTTCTAAAATCTCGATTGAAAAAAAAGTCGTTTGTTGACCGATACTACTCCTCATGTCGACAAGCCTCTTAGGAAAATTTTCTTCTTGAAAAAATGCATGATTTCTACGCCAGGGGGCGTAGATGTATATAATATTTTTGTCAACATCTCTACTTCTAAGAGTACGATTTGAAAAATTCCTTCTTTGTTGGATAGTGTTTCCGATGCGAAATGTTTTTCCTATAATTTCAAAATTTCCAAGTAAATCATAGACTTTCGCTAGGGGGCACAAAAGTAAATTGCGTTTTCTGCGTTATTTCTGCTCCTAAAGATCTGATTTGAAAAATTCTTTCTGTATCGCATACAAGACCTGATGGAAAATATTTTTCACATAATTTCTAATGTTTGGTAAAGAACAGTTTCGCCACTAGGGGTCATAAGTGTTAATTTCTGCTTCTGAAGTATTTGTTGCAAAATCTGGGCTCCTGAAAACTCGCCTAATTTTTTTTTCTTGGACCGATACCGCTTATATGGATACACCTTTTGAGAATACTTTCTTCCTAAAATAATACATGGTTTTCCTACCAGGGGACGTAAAGTCACATTTTATTTTTGTCGATATCTCTGTTTTTAAGAGTTCGTAAGCTCGCGATTCCGTTTACAGCAATATCTGATGGATTAAAAACCCGATTGAAAATCTTCTTTCTTTCGTCAGATCTATTGTTTTCCATACCAGTTCCATTGACTTTGAATAGCTTTGATAAATTTAATTTGCGTCAGAACGGATTCAAAAGACGTGCTTATTACACCCGAAAATTCGGTGTCATCTTTCTTGTTTGACATTCTTCTGCATCACTCTGTCACATTAAGACAAAAAAGAGCCGAAAGGTCACGAAGGATTCCATAATCCTAAGGTATCGTTAATTGTCAAACATACGCCTCGGAGAAATGATGCCTCGCACATGTTTTTTTTTCCTGGGGGGGGGGGGGGGCGATGAGAAGGTTCTGAAGTCTGACATTTCTCGAAGGGACATAGTATAGTATGCACTGAAGTGCCAGAAAAACTGGCAAAATACATAGAAAGGTCACCTATGCGCGTACTCGGTTGCGTCCGTCAGTGCGTATATAAAGCGATAGACATCCTTGCCAGTTGTCAGAGCTGTTTTCGGCATGAGAATGACAAGTAATAACGATTTAAGCGATTTTTAACGCGGTGTCATAGTTGGCGCTCGTGAGATGGGCCATAGTATTTCGGAGGTAGAAACAAAGTTCGGATTTTCACGGACGACCATTTCAAGGGTGTACCGTGACCACAAGAATTCCGGCAAAATCTCCAACCTACGATACCAGTGTGGCCGTAAAAAGACATTTTGTGAACGTGACCATCGTCGGCTGTCAAGAATCGTTTCACGCGATAGGCGTGCAACACTCTCGCAGGTATCATCGGAATTCAATGCTGGAGCCTCAACAAGCATCAGCGTCTGGACTGTGCGAAGTACCCTGCACGATATGGGCTTTGGGAGCCGACGCCTAACTCGAGTCCCCTTGATGGGTACACGAAACAGAGCTATACGCCTCGCTTGGGCACGGCAACACCGCCACTGGACAATTGATGACTGGAAAAAAGTAGCCTGGTCTGACGAGTCGCGTTTCCAACTGTATCCGACAGATGGAAGGATTCGTGTGTGGCGCAAACCCCATGAAGCCATGGATCCCGCCTGTCAACAGAGAACTGTACCGGCTGGTAGGGGGTCCGTAATGTTATGGGATGTGTTTAGCTGGACTTCACTGGGACCCCTGGTACGTCTACAAACGGCTGTGACCGGCCAACGCTACGTGCGCATTTTTTCTGACGAGGTACACCCGTTCATGTCCTGCATTCATGCTGATGGGTTGGGCCTATTCCAACAGGACAATGCACCTCCACACAAGTGTCGGGACGCCACATTATGGTTAAAGGAGCATTCATCTGAGTTTGGGGTGTTGCCATTCCCACCCAAGTCCCCAGATCTGAAGGTGATAGAACACATTTGGGATGCCATGCAACACGCTATCGAACACAGGAATCCGAGACCTCGGAATACACCCGAATTGTGGAACGCTCTGCAGGAAGTATGGTATGCATTACCTACAGCATATTTCCAGAAGCTAGTGGAGTCCATGCCCCGTCGTATTTCTGGAGTCCTGCGCACCCGTGGCGGACCTTTACGTATATTTGCTACTATCTTCATAAAACAGAGAACATATATGAAAGAAATCATGAAAGCCTTTACTCGGGTATATATGTATGAGTGCCTTAAACGGGAATATATCTGAATTACTATTTGTACCATATCTTCTAAAATCCAGACTGAAGAATTCGTTTTGCATGGGCAAAATTAACAATTTCTTTTTAATTTTAATATAAATAAACAACGTTTATAAATAAAATTATTAATAACTTAACGTCTGCAATAGGTCCCGCTTCCTCAGAAGAATGCCGTGTTGATTTCTGCGACGACGATAATTCATTTCAGGTGTCACATATCACCCGGCGGTTATCGGTTTTGACAAGGGCTTTCCTATAGCGATCCAGTGATATGGCGATGAGGCTGAATTAGTCACCAATAAAGGATGGTTTCGAAAAAAGTGTGAATGCCTCCTAAAAAATTCAAGATCACAGACAGATCTAAATCTTCCTAACGATTTTGCGTCATCAACAAAAGCTGGCGGTTATTCTCCCAACAGTGATGAGCTAGGGAAGATTTATTGAGTTCTAACTTTTTAACATAGGACTGATGTTCTTTTTATCTGACTTTGAGGGATCTTCATGTTTGTCTTGTGCACGATAGTCCACACTGACACTGGATGCGATAGATTCCCCAAGAATTTTTATGAGGAAGTGAGTCCTTTTTTTTTTTTTTGTGAACCAAATCATCTTCGTTGCAGGAGTATAAATCATTTTGAAATTTGATTTTCAAATTTCAAAACCGATAACCGTCACGTGACACATGACACCTGAAATGACCAACCGTTGTCGCAAGAAATCAACACGCCATAGTCTTGAGTAAGCTGAAGCAGGATTCCACGTAAAATTACAGTCGACGTTAAGTTATAAATAATTGCATTCATAAAAGTTGTTTCCTTATATTAAAATTAAAGGTATGTTAATGCAATATCTGCAGTTCTTCATTTAAAAATAATCCAAGGTAGACAAGTTTAGCTTTGGTCAAATTTAAATAATTCATAGTTTGCATATTAGGACAAGATGAAACTAAATGCTGTTATTTATACAATACTTTCCTTTGCGATTAACTCCACATTTAGTTCGTTCGATGGCCCATTGTACTTTTTATTTTCTTTCTTTTTTTCTTTCTTTTTTTTTCAGACGGTGTCTACCTTGAGAGATATTTCACTCGCATTATATACTTTTCCATTGATATTTGCATTTGAAGTAGTAGCTTTGCTCCGAAAATATCGATTAAAGAAATTTCGTTGGCGTAGGTTTCTGTGAAAAAATATATGAATACATTTTCTACTTGTGATGGAAGTTCTCTACTCTACTATGGGGCATAAATTTGAATTTCACTTTGTGACCATATGTCTGTTTGTGAAAGCGCGATACCTTTTTCTGCATCTAATATATCTTTCTTTGAACAATACTCCAAATATTTTGCTACTAGTAATTTCTTTTTTCATCTAATATGCGCAACTGAATATTTCTACTTGCGACCAAGTCATCGCTTTTAGAAGACCGACTAAGAAAATTCTTTTCGCATCGAACACCATTCTACATGAGGAGCAGTTGCTAGATGTCACGCCCAAAGCTATAAAATTTCATAAACAAACAAACAAATAAATAAACAAGAAAGATGACACCGAATTTTCGGGTGTAATAAGCACGTCTTTTGAATCCGTTCTGACGCAAATTAAATTTATCAAAGCTATTGAAAGTCAATGGAACTGGTATGGAAAACAATAGATCTGACGAAAGAAAGAAGATTTTCAATCGGGTTTTTAATCCATCAGATATTGCTGTAAACGGAATCGTGAGCTTACGAACTCTTAGAAACAGAGATATCGACAAAAATAAAATGTGACTTTCTGTCCCTTGGTGGGAAAACCATGCATTATTTTAGGAAGAAAGTATTCTCAAAAGGTTTATCCATATAAACGGTATCGGTCCAAGAAAAAAAAATTAGTCGAGTTTTCAGGAGCACACGATATCTCAGAAATTAACACTTATGACAGCTGGTGGCTAAACCGTTCTTTACCAAACATTAGAAATTATGTGAAAAATATTTTCCATTAGGTCTGGTATGCGATACAGGAAGCATTTTTTAAATCAGAGCTTTAGGAGCAGAAATAACGAAGAAAACGCAATTTACCTCTGTGCCCCCTAGCTGAAGGTCTATGATTTACTTGAAAATTTTGAATTTATAGGGAAAACATTTCGCATGGGAAACACTATCCAACAAAGAAGGAATTTTTCAAATCGTACTCTTAGAAGTAGAGATATTGACAAAAATAAGATATACATCTACGGCCCCTGGCGAAGAAACCATGCATTTTTTCAAGAAGAAAATTTTCCTAAAAGGTTTGTCGACATGAGTAGTATCAGTCAACAAACGACCTTTTTTTCAATCGAGATTTTAGAAGCTCATATTTTGCTGCAAATATAATAGAAGCGAAAATTAAGACTTACGCCACCTGGTAGCCAAACAATTTCTTACAAAAATTAGAAAATATGTGCAAACGATTTCCGATCAGGAGCTGTATGTGGTGCAGAAAGAATGTTTCCAAATCGGAGATTTAGAAGCAGAGATATAAGGGGAAACGCAATTTACATTTACGCCCCCTAGCGGAAAGTTTATGAATTACTTGAAAATTTTGAAATTATATGAACCACATGTCACACCAGAAACACTATCCAACAAAGAAGGAATTTTTCAAATCGGACTCCTAGAAGTAGAGATATTGACAAAAATAAGATATACATCCACGCCCCATGGCGTAGAAACCATGCACTATTTTAAGAAGAAAATGTTTCTAAACGGTTTGTCGACTTGACTAGTATCGGCGAACAAACGACGTTATTTTCAATCGAGAATTTAGAAGCTCATATTTTGCTGCAAATACAACAGAAGCAGAAATTAAGATTTACGCCCCCTGGTGGCCAAACTATTATTTTACAAAAATTAGAAATTATGTGCAAACGATTTCCCATCAGGAGCTGTATCCGGTGCAGAAAGAATTTTTCAAATCGGAGATTTAGAAGCAGAGGTATAGGGGGAAACGCAATTTACCGCTACGCATCCTAGCGGAAAGTCTATAAACTACTTGAAAATTTTTAAAATTATATGAAAAACATGTCACACGGAAAACACTATCCAACACAGAACGAATTTTTCAAATCGGACTCCAGGAAGTAGAGATATTGACAAAAATAAGATGTGCATCTACGCCCCTAGCGGAGAAACTCTGCAATATTTTAAGAAGAAAATATTCCGAAAAGGTTTATCGATGTGAGTGGCACCAGTCCACGAAAAAGAATTTTTTCAATCGATATTTTAGAAGCTCAGATTTTATGGCAAATACATCAGAAGCAAAAATTAACACTTACGCCCCGTGGTGGCCAAAGTATTCTTTACCAAAAATTTGAAATTATATGCAAAAGATTTTCCATCAGGAGATGTATCCGCTGAAAAAAAACATTTTCAAATCGGAGTTTTAGAAGAAGAGTTATCGGGAAAAATTTAATTTACTTTTACGGCCCCTAGCGGAAAATGTGTACGTAATTTGAAAAAGTAACTATATCTAAAATACTCTTCGACATAAATGGAATCGAAAGGTAAAAAAAAAATTCAATCGGATGTTTAGAAGCAAATATGTGGAATAAAACGTATTTTTGAATTCGACATCATCTGCATTTAAGCCCTCTAGCGGCGAAATTGTACACCGTAAAAAAAAAAAAAAACGAAATAAAGGATCATCATTTGCGTATTTCAAGCTTCCGAATGCAAAAAGAATTTTTCAAATCGGACTAATAGTTGCAGAGATATCGTGGGTACAGATGGACGGACGGACAAACCGATAACAGAAGCACGATCTTTTTTTACAAAAGACGTGCTAATAGAAAGTTGAATGATTACTCAGTTTACACAAACTTACTTTATTTTGGGTCAGTGGTCATAAAATGCAAAAGTTGTCGGCATCACGTTCTTTCTCTTTGTTTCAATCTTTCCAGAGGTACTTTATAGTGTAGACAAAATCTCATTTGGCGGAACATTCGATCCAACTCGCTAACAAGTCTTTAACATTACTGGTTTGAGATTGGTTAGAGACCCTTCCATACGAGTCAGACTTTTTCTTTTTCCAGTTCTATCAGGGGTCATGCTGTTGTATTGCAAGACCTCATTTGGCAAAACATTCTTTTCAACTCTCTAATCAACTTTTATTAATACTTCTGGTTTGAGATTAGTTAACGAGCCTTCCACACAAGCAGGATTTTTTTCTTTAGTTCTTCCCGTCGGTACTCGGTTATTACGGAAACTTTAGAAGATTTTTTAAGGTGATTCAAAAGTCATTGCCGGCCGCCCTGGTAGCTCAGTGGTCTAAGCGCTTGTTTCCGGATTCGAATCCCGGTGAAGCGGGGGGGGCGGGTATAGCACTGGCTGTCTCCCTTACCTGGGACCAGGGACCCTAAATTAGGAGGGACTTGAGACCGCTTGCTCACGCTGGTCGTTAAACCATCTTGAGTTGCTCACGGTGGTCGTTAAATCTATATAAAAAAATCATTGCCAAAAATCATTGCCTGTGTCAAGCAATAACTTGGTACGCATGCGTTATGAAGATAAGAACAATGCATGACCGAAAACCAGTATCGTCTATTTGGTATAAATAGGAGCACACGATACCGTGATTTACTGGAAAATTTTCTCTGTCAAGAGCTGTGGACGCGAAATACATAATCGGAGTGTTGTTCCGTTTTTTTCTTTTAAAAACAGTTGACGCTGCAGTGAGGGAAATTTGTTTTATGGAAGGTGAAGGACAGTGCCTGAAAGAACGACAAGATTTCGGTTTCAGCGATTGAATAATCAGGACTGTCCTTCTGGAAGACAAAGCACGTGCTGCAACGCTTTCGATGGTGAATTCTGAAGCTGCACGCCAATCCATAGAGACAAATCCGTACACAAGCACTAGACAACTGTCAAATGAGATGAGGACACCTCAGCCCACAATTGTTCGCGAACTGTACAAGCTCGACAAGACACACAGAAGCTATCAACAAGTACCGCATGAACTGACTGCTGCTCAAGCTCAGCAACGTGGGCATGTGTGCCGCCAATTGCTGGAAGATCCCCAGGACGACCGTTTCTTTAGCCGAATCCTGTTATGTGATGAAATGTGGATATTTTTCTGCAATTCTGACATGAACAAACAGTGGTTAGATCCCTCAAAGCCACCACAAGCAGTTCTAAAAAGGAGACGATTTGAGCACGAAGTTATGTTATGCGTATAGTGGAACTTTGAGGATCCCATTCATTGGGATTGGTTCCAGATGGTACATGCATTAGGTAAACGGTAAAAATACCCCCGGGAAAAATACCCCAGGAGAAAATACCCCTGAAAACTGAAAAGCGGAAAAACATGCCCCCTGAAAAAATACCCCCGGAAGAAATACCCCCAGAGCAAACGGTCCACTGTAAACTGCCACACGGGAACACTGATGTGTGGCAATTTACCGGCAACCCTGCCACACATCTTCAGCAACTTGGCTACAAAAGTTCAAGGGGGGGGTTCTATAAAGATTGTCGTGTATGGGCCTGTATTGAGAACTGAATTGGGAACTCCAAACGAATTTCGCGAAAACGTTCCATGTAAGCCAAGCGAGAATTGTACTTTAATTTGAAGAAATAAATTGCCGAGGATCCGAGGTACACTTCGTGTGTGTGTGTGTGGGGGGGCTCAACCCCCAACTTACGTAATATTATATTCTGGGCCGCTGGAGTCTGCCAGTGTATCCAGGCTGTTCCCTTTGAAGCGCCCGCGAGGTCAGTGAGTTTTGGGGAGGGGGATTCCCCCAAAATGTTAAAATGGACGTAGAGCTGTAAACGTTAGAACCATGCTGTACATAATGATTCTGTACACGACCACGAATTTTCAGGAGGGTGGGGTGAGTTCACTCTCCCCAAGTTTCTAAGAGCGCATGCAAGTGTTCATGGTAAGGGATGTGCTCGAAATTTCTATGCTTGATGTTGTTTTTAATGGCAAACTATGTATGCCCTTCCCCCCCTCCCCCAGAAATTTGGTGAAGCCTGTGAAAGGGATACGAGGTGCTTGGTTTGGAGGGCTGTACCCCCAACTTCCGTAATTTTATATTCTGGACCTCTAGAGTCGCTCAGTGTATCCTCGATGTTACCCCTGAATAGCTCTTAGAAACTAAGGAAGGGGGGGGTTACCCCACCCTCCTGAAAATTCGTGGTCGTGTACAGAATCAATATATAAAGCATGGTACTAATGTTTACAGTTCTACGTCCATTTTAACATTTTTGGGGGAAAGGCCCCCAGCTCATGGACCTCGCGGATCAATGGGAACTTCCTGGATACACTGGCGGACTCCAGCGCCCCAGAATATAATATTACGGAAGTTCAGGGTAGAGCAACCCCCCCCCCCCCCAACCAAGTGTACCTCGGATCCCCGGCAATTTATTTCTTCAAATTAAAGTACAATTCTCGCTTGGCTTACATGGAACGCTTTCGCGAATTTCGTTTGGAGTTCCCAATTCAGATTTCAATACAGGCCCAGACACGGCAATCTTTATAGACCCCCCCCCCCTTGAACTGTTGTAGGCAAGTTGCTGAAGATGTGTGGCAGGGTTGCCGGTAAATTGCCACACATCAGTGTTCCCGTGTGGCAGTTTACAGTGAACCGTTTGTTCTGGGGGTATTTCTTCCGGGGTTATTTTTTCAGGGGGCATTTTTTCCGCTTTTCAGTTTTCAGGGGTACTTTCTCCGGGGGTATTTTTTCCCGGGGGTAGTTTTACCTACATCCGATGCATTGATGCGTAACCGTACTATGTCCAGTTGGAGCGGATGTATGCCGCTTTAAGCCAAAAGTACTGTGGTCTGGTGAACAGTAAAGAAGTTATCCTCCAACAGGATAATGCTCCTGCTCATCGCAACCTGTCAACTAAAGAAACAAATACAGAAAGTGGAGGATAAGAACTATTGTCCGATGATTCTTCTTTATAGTCCGAATTTCGAGCCTTCGGACTACCACTTATTCCTGTCCATGGCACTTTTTTTAAATACAAAACACTTCCAAAATATCAAAGATGTTGAACTTGGAGTCTGAGACCTTTCCGTCTCGAAACCAAAGGAATTTCTTCGCGGAAGGATTCAATACACGCCATCACGATGGTGTAGGACATTGAGCACGATGAACTCTATTTCGAAGATTCAAATTTTCCCTTTATGCATTTATACACATTTTCATCAACAGTAAGAAAGAGGAAATGACTTATGAATCGCACTGCTGGAATTCATTCGCTCCCAGGAATATTAAGAAATAAGTCTTTCTTTGCTAGAGAGCATGGGAAATTTTCTAGGCGTCTTTAGTATGTTATCTATCAGGATAGCAATAAAAATTTGAAGCAGTTCCAAAACAGCATTTCCCTAGCAATCGAGCGCAGTACGTTGGCTAAGTGTTTTATTATTTTATTTCCCGTACATTGTGACCGAGGAGGCAATCTAATGATTTTATTGCTCTTCACGGCTGAAGAGTGATGGGTAAAAGCGAAAATGCGGAGAAAAGATGAGTTCAAGAGAACAGGTGGTCACGAGGGCAGCGAAGTCGGGGTAGAAGTCGAGAGACATCGAATCGAGAAGGACCTGGGTAAAGAGGCGCTCCCGGGTCTGGAGAAAGGCTAGCGCGAAAGGATGAAAAATTACGTAGAATTGGAGTTAGTACGAAAGAGCGAGTAATTGAGAAACAGAATGAGTAGCGAGATGACTGATATCTTTCGGAAACAAATAACTAAGCAAATTCCGGGACAACCAGCACAACAAGCTTTATAAAGAACAACATTACAACCACAAGTACATTTATTCTTTCTTCATGGTATAATTTCCCTTGAAATACAACAAGCTGTAATTAGGGTTAAATATGAAACCTGAACGGGAAGGAAAAATCCCGTTTGAAACTGCATGCTAACAGCCATGGAGGTAGGAAATACAGGAGAAACCCGCAGTGCGGGTTTCGGAAGACGATGTGTTGTGATATCCTTCCGCGTGCTTGACTACCTACAGAGCATTGGCTAATTTTTGTCGTGTCTGTCATAGAAAAGCACTGAAAATTTGTAATTTTTAGAAGCTCATATGTCTTCTTGAATTGGTTTGCCAGCGTTGATTTTTACTGTGTTTGAAAACGTACTACAGAAAGTTCATATTTGGTATCAGTGGTTTCTCGTAAGTTGCACGAAGCTGTTTACGAAGATTGTAGCGAATATTTTTGGAATAGTGTAAATTATGTTATCGGATGCGTATTCATAACTGAAGCATGTTTAAAAGAAAGTTCAGTACGACTATAGCATAAAGATAATTAATTTTTGATTTTTAGTAGCAATTATCAAGAAATAAGATAAATGTACAGAAACGTCATTTTCTGCGCCTGTATTTTTTTTTTTTTTAATATCTTATACTTTGTTTCAACAACCGCGCTGATTACTCATGTTTCATACACTGGTGTGCAAAAATTAATGACGAAGAGGATAAATTAGCATAACAGCGGAACGAGCAGGCAGAACGGACCGAAATACCGCTCAACAGATCGACTTGGGTCCGGTACGGTAGGGCATGCGCATCTATGCAGCATGACGTAGGGGGGAGGGGGTGTTGGAAGGGTATAAAGCACACGTGCGGTATACGCTCAGCAATTCGGTAGAAAATTATTGCAAGGTGTACATCGGTTTGAACGACGTCAAGTTGCTGCCACCGTGTGATATGGCCAACAGGCAATCCAATAGACGACATCTGGATGACTTTACCCGAGGTCGCGTTATTGGGAAGTTGGAAGAAGGTCGAAGTGTGACTAGTGTGGCCGAGGAGTTCGGAATCGCTCACAGCATCGTTTCACGAGCTTGGAGAGCATTTCAAACGACAGGAACAGCTGTCCGAGAGTTTAGCAGTGGTCGTCCACGAGCAACCACGGCGGCGGACGACCGGTACATTGTCCTACAGGCGAGAAGAGACAGACGACAGACAGCGGGAGAAATCGCAAGGCACATGCAACAAACAACTGGACGTCCGTTATCGCGTTTTACCGTGGCCAGGAGGCTGCACAAAAGTGGTCATTTTCACGACGACCAGTACGGTGTGTGCCATTAACGCCTTCTCATTGGAGACGGCGGTTTCTGTGGTGCCAGGAATACCAGAACTGGACACATCAGCAATGGGGTCGAGTTCTCTTTACGGATGAGAGCCGATTTAGTCTGACGAACGATTCTGAACGTATGCACATCTGGAGAGAGCAGGGAACACGTAATCACACCTCCAACGTCATCGAAAGGGACCGGATTGGAGGTGGCGGAGTTCCCGTTTGGGACGGTATGATGATTGATAGCCGTACTGACCTCCACATCTTCCACGGAGGTTCAGTCACTGGTGTCCGCTATTGTACCGAGGTTCTCCTGCCTCACGTGCGTCTGTTTAGAGGTGCTGTGGGCCCTGAGTTCCTCTTCATGGACGACAACGCTACACCTCATCGTACAGTGGCTGTCGCAGAGCTGTTGGAGGGTGAAGATATTCAACCCATGGATTGGCCCGCAAGGTCCCCGGACCTAAATCCAATCGAACACGTGTGGGACCTTTTCGGGAGACGCCTGGCAGCACGTCACCAGCAGCCAGCAACGATTCCGAAGCTGCGATTGGCGCTACAAGAGGAATGGGCTGCAATGCCTCAACAGCTCCTTGACAACCTCGTCCTCAGTATGGACAGACGTTGTAAATCCTGCAACGCAGTCAGGGGTGATCATATTCCCTTACAAAAAAACTGGATTTATCTTGGCAGCCGCCTGTCACGTGGTTATTTCTGTCTTCTGTACAGTTGTGCTCGAAGCTACCTTTTCAATAAAGTGCCTTTGTATCCTTTGGATTTCTTGTGTGGACGGTTTTGCTCACTTGTCCCATATTCTTACATCTTGGGGATCTTATGGTATGATTCGAGTCAACGTGGAGCACTTCTGCACGACTTACATTCGAAAAACTGTCTCGTCCTTAATTTTTGCACGCCAGTGAATGAAGAATTGAAAATAAAATTTGGATATTTCATGAACTTCTGTTTTTAAAAATACTCATATTCAACAAGAATATTCGTTCTTTCTTGTTTATTTTTTTTATGACCAATCGTAACTGTGTTTCAAGTAAAACAAACAAGAGACTCTCGAAGTTTAGCTTTTCTCCATTTTTTCGTTAACTTTCCTTCTGACAGTGATACAGAAGTGACAGCTTTCTTTCAAGCTCGATCTCTTTAAACCTAATACCTGATAATTTCGTAAAGTCGGCTCTGGTGCTTAAAAATTTTACTCATAGAAATTCTTTGAAGTTTGTATGCTACTATTTCTGTGATGAACAATACCTTATTATAAATCATGAAGACATAAAAGTTTTAAACGCTTTATGAGGGTACGATTAATCTTAATCACATTGTAAGTCGTCGTCAGTTCACATACGTTCCAGTGCGGTTTTTTGAATATCTTTCCCTCCAAGGAGGTCCATTTTTTCCATTCTAAAAACCATTCTATATCGAACTAAGAGTTCATTCAATCAATTCCACTGCTTTTCACTAATGCTTTCCTACGGTGAATCGCCTTCTTTTGCATCTCGAGGGTAATCACGCAAAAGCTGGCGGGTACTACTTTCACAGCGGAAGTGTTCACTTTATTAGCATGGGAGGAGTACGGAACAGCGCCTCCTTTCAATTCCTACGACCATAGTAACAACAGGCAGTTAACACTATCGTATCGGCGTAAGATCTCATTTGGCGAAACATTCTATCGAACTCGCTGATCAACCTGGTCTCAGATTGGTTAGCGACCCTTCCTCACGAGTAAGTTTTCTTTGGGGGGGAAGGGGTTAACGCCCACCATGAGCAACTCTAACGGTTATTAACAGTCTCCCGTCCCTAATTTGGGAACACGGGCTCCAGCGATGGGAAAGGGCCAATTTCGCGACAAGCATACCGCCATCGAGGATCAAGCCCGGACCCAGAAGCTCGCACCTCTAACCACTCACCCAGCGAGATGTCTTGGATTGCGGCAAAGCAAAGCCATGAGGCATCTTTCTAAATGTCATCTAATTTATATCTAAGTTGCATTACACGTCATCAAAATAAGCAGTTTAGCTGACATAGTATCTCAAAAACTGTCCTGGTACTGGAATATAGCACCTGTACTCAATGGAGGACTACTGTACCCGCTGAACCCATGTCTGAGTGGTAAGAGGCGCGAGATTCTGAATAACAGTCTGATCAAGGTTCGGGTTGCTAAGTCATCGGTGATGCGCCAGTCCCATGGCTCTAACCCTTACTAATTCCTGGATGATCCTAAATCAGAGGAGAAAGATTGCTTATAGCCTCAGTTGTTGTTTTTTGTGGTCGTTAAACCCCGGTGAAAAAAACAATAAACGACGATGATTACAAGGTTGTTCAGCTGTACAGTGTCAGCTGTATTGCTTCGGCTGTTAACCGTCAGGTACTGGAGACTCTGCACTTGCGGAGCGCAGCTGATTTTGATTAAGTACAGGTGCGTACTGATAGGTCCCGCAACCCTCATAGTTAAAAGGGGCCTCTAGCCTGAGCAAAGGATTTTGCAAAAATTTTTGCAGAAACGTCGTATGAAACTGGTTAAAGAAATAGCCAAGAATTAAGGCAGCTTTGTATAAGAAGAAAATCATTTTTTTTTTCTCAGTTAATGCGTAATATCTTTAGAAATCATTTTCGCTGCTTTTGTTCATAAAAACTGGATGACCGGGAAGCAACTATTCGAAAGAACTTGAGGCTCCTTCTAGTAGCTCTTGCTGTTACAAGGGGCCTCAAGTTCAAAGCCTTTGCAATATACAGGGTGATTCATAAACAAGTATACAGTTTCCAGATGCTGTAAAACAGCAACAGTTGAAGACATGGACCACAACTGCGAACCGTTAGGTAGATGTACTCATAAAGTTTACGTCCCGCTACTGAGGGAAGTGACGTAGGCGACGGCGCGCGTGTCACGTGACTAGATTATCTCGATGAACATCTTCCTCACCGATGGATTGGACGAGCCGGGCTGCGGGTGGCCTAGTGGTCAACGTTCGTGACTGCCACGGAGAAGACCTCGGGTTCGATCCCAGCAGGTACGAACGCTCGAACCACTAAATATCCGCCGTGCGCCGGATGGGCACGTTAAGCCGTCGGGCCCCGGGCACTGGCCCCCGGTAATAAATAAAGGCGTTTTCCTCCGCCCCCCCCCTTTCTATTTCGCATCCGTGTCACTAAGGTTGTTTACGACCTGGGGTCAGACACTCCCTTCCTAAAATCCTCTACATATCATCTGATCTGATCTGATTGGACGAGCCGAGGACTACAACATGCCACTGACCCAATGGCCACCCAGAAGTCCTGACTTAACACCTTGTGACTTTTTCCTGTGTTGGTACGTAAAGGACAAGGTATTCGCCTCTCCCCTTCCCGTTGATCTAGCGGAGCTGAAACAGCGTATCACAGCCACTATCACTGCACTTGATTCAGATATCTAACCTCGCGTTTGGGTGGAAATGGATTACCGGCTCGATGTGTGTCGTGTGACTAAGGGTGCACACATAGTGACTGTCTCTAAAAAAATTTGAAATATTCCCCTACAATTCTGTTACAGGTAACATAAAATATCTTACATTGTTCTTGTTTTATAGTGCGTTGAAACTGTATACTTCTTTATGAATCACCTTGTAGTTTGTATGTAGGTATATTAATAAGAGAATGTGAAAAAGATATCAGTTCAACGTGCGGAATTTTTATACCAATAAGGATAAGGTGTTATGTATTACAGTTTGTGACGTACCTGCCAGCAGGACGCACACGACATAAAGACAGATTGCAGTCAGAATAAACGTCCGCGTAGCTCAATTGATAGAGTGACTTATTCCGGAATGAGAGGATCCGGATTCGAACCCCGGCGCGGATAAAAATGACGGAGAAATTTACTTTTGTTATAATGGCGCCCGAACTATCCGGATGACCCGACCGTTCAAAATCTCGCATTGGTGTGATGTTCTTTCCACGCCGCGAGATAGGGAAAATAAGTGAATCCCTTCTTCAGCGCTTCGAAAAATAAAAATGTGTGATGTTGCATTCCACACACTAGATTGACTGGGAGTTCTCAAGTGCACGTTCTACAGCGGATGGCTGCCTGCATCGATTCATGGTCACGGCTGACCTGTGGGCCATGCCCCCGGCCCTCTTTCGGGGGGGGGGGAAAGATGTGACGTACCTGCCAGCAGGACGCACACGACATAAAGGCAGATTGCAGTCAGAATAAACGTCCGCGTAGCTCAATTGGTAGAGTGACTTATTCCGGAATGAGGGGATCCGGGTTCGAACCCCGGCGCGGATAAAAATGACGGAGAAATTTACTTCGTTATAATGGCGCCCGAACTATCCGGATGACCCGACCGTTCAAAATTTCGCATTGGTGTGATGTTCTTTCCACACCGCGAGATAGGAAAAATAAGTGAATCCCTTCTCCAGCACTTCGACAAAAAAATAAAAAAATAAGGGGGAGATGATGTAACGTACCAGGAGATGTGACGTACCTGCCAGAAGGACGCACACGACATAAAGGCAGATAGGAATCAGAATAAAACGTCCGCGTAGCTCAATTGGTAGAGTGACTTATTCCGGAATGAGGGGATCCGGGTTCGAACCCCGGCGCGGATAAAAATGACGGAGAAATTTACTTCGTTATAATGGCGCCCGAACTATCCGGATGACCCGACCGTTTAAAATCTCGCATTGGTGTGATGTTCTTTCCACACCGCGAGATAGGAAAAATAAGTGAATCCCTTCTCCAGCACTTCGACAAAAAAATAAAAAAATAAGGGGGAGATGATGTAACGTACCAGGAGATGTGACGTACCTGCCAGAAGGACGCACACGACATAAAGGCAGATAAGAATCAGAATAAAACGTCCGCGTAGCTCAATTGGTAGAGTGATTTATTCCGGAATGAGGGGATCCGGGTTCGAATCCTGGCGTGGATAGAAATGACGGAGAAATTTATTTCGTTATAAGTTGTTTGCGCATAACTGTACCCCCCCCCCCCCAATAGAATGAACTGAAAGGTGTTCTTCACGGGAGCGAAAAATCACAGACTCCTGTCATTTTTTTGTGACAGAGTTAAAAGTTTCTTCTTTACCATGTGCAAAACATTGTGACATTATGTTAAGTGCGTTTTTTATTTTCCAGAGTAAATTGTTTAAGTAGTTTTACGTTCTTTGTGCTACACTCCTTAATCATTACTTAGTAATATGTTTACTTATGTTGTGACATTTCGTATTAATCGGAAACGTCATTAGACACTCTCACAAGGCAGTTGCTTGTTTTGTGTGTGCAATCGTGAAGCATTTCAAAAAGCAGGCCTTAGTTCTTTAAATTAAAAAAACTTTGCAAGATATGATTAACTTTTAGGTGAATATTTTGTAGTAATTTGTATCGGAAACCAGAGCTATCATTTTAATTACAGCGTACATATCTGTGTTTCTTGCAATAAAGTGAAATAATTTTTATTTTACAAAAAATACTCGTAGGTTCCAAAGAATTTCATTTATTAAAACACCCGTAAACCTAGTTAATAATATGGAAGTTAAAATTTTGAGTAGTTAAAAGCTAATGGATTTTCGAAAGAGGGTGGAGGTGGCTCGAGTTTTTCCGGTACTCCACTGATTAAGTAACTGTACGATCGTGATTCAGGATTTAGGTAATGATGCATTAAACGGTGAGAAAAAATAATGATGCATTAAACGGTGTGAAAAGGTAATGATGTATTAAAAGGTGTGAAAAGGTAATGATGCATTAAACTTGTGGATGCATTAAATGGTATGACGCATACCTCTAAATAACCTTCCTCTTGAGTTTCTGTTTTATAAGATAAATATGGTTACATCTTACATATTAAGATAATACAACATAGTTTGTCACAAATATTTACTTTATCAAGTCGACCATGGTTTCGCTGGGTATTGACCTAGCTTCATCAGGAAGCATGTCACGTAAATATTCAAATTTTATATGCTATCATAAATGGTGTTTACAGTCACGGGTTTTGGTTAATTACTTCCACGCGCTTGATAGAAATGGGGTGGATGCCATGCGTGCCATTAACAATTTGCGAAGATTTAGCAAGTTTGATTGTTGAATCTAGCTTGTCAATTAGTTTTTCTTCTTCAAAGAGAAATTTATGGTCCTTTTCGTAACAGTGTTTAGCAATCGATGACTTCTTTAGGTCACAGTTCCGAATGTAGCTTTTATGCTCCTCCAATCGGAAACGCAAGGCTCTGCCGGTATGTCCAATATACGAAGCTTCACATGGAATTTGATAAATTCTCCACGAGTTTTTGTCTTAAACTTAGTCCTTTGATCCTAAAAGTTTCATTTTGTTTATCGGCTTAAAAATCACTTTAAAATGAAAAGTTTTAAGAATTTTTGAAATTTTGATGAAAATGTCACGGGAAAATGGAATAATGGCTAACTTCTCTCGCAATGGGCGCGTCACACGGAGTTAACGTGGAGAAAGGCTTCGGCTTCCGGAATTTTGTTAGAGCCTTGTCTATAATGGAAGGGTTGTATCATCGCTATGCTGTAACACGTTTAAGGAAATAAAGTTATTTTTCCAAACTGTCTTTATCTGAACACATATGTATCGCGCGATATACGTAACTGTAAAAGGCGCTGAATTTTTTTACCAAGAGTGATTGGACTTGGCATGTGGAGGTGAGAAACAGCGAAAGCCTTCCGATAAATTGTAGTTGCGATAGATCCATTTGAGCGAGTAACCAGGGCGTCAAGAAATGGTAGGCATCCGTTATTTTCAGTTTCTGATTTTTTTCTTGTTATTTTCAGTTATTTTGTTAGCTACAGTTTTGAGATCAAGAATGGTTACTTCTTGGTTAAACGCTTTCTCACTGAACGATACATTACTTTCCCGAATAGTTTTGCAAATTGGCAACGCCGATGGTGAGTCAGAGCAGAATAAAATGACTAGATTGAATGCATACACACACAGAGAGAGAGAGAGAGAGAGAGAGAGAGAGAGAGAGAGAGATTTGGTAGTTGGAGAGAGATAAGAGTTGATAGCGTTTGCTGGAGTTGTTGGAAAATGTTACCGACGACCGAATGTCATTCTACTACGATTTTTGTCAGGATCGAACCCCTGCGAGATCATATTCTGGCAAGGGATTATCTTGATCTCTTGAAGTACAACTAATTGCCGAATAAAATGGTGGATTAATGCAACAAGGACTTGCTTATTTTTGAATAGCTGGCGGTTTGGGTATATTGTTTACAACGTGTTATTTATGTGGAACCCAGCTATTTCAATAACTTTATTATTCCAACTGATTAGCTAATCAGTTAACCATGTAAAATTAAAGCTAAAGATTAGTTTAAAAACTTCATAAAGGATAAATGTCCTGAAAGAACTAATTTCTTCTTTCTGGTTAATGACACCATCAAGCCAACCCGGAGCCCGCGTGGTCACAGGCACTGACTTCTGATCATCTGTCATTTTTGTCTTACGGCACTGCCCACACAGCACAGAATATTTCGTATATGTTACAAGTACGTAGTACTGAAACATTGAGACTTTTCAGATACGTTGGGCAATGTAACGGTAATGTTTCAGAAACCTTACTGTTACGCCAAAATGACCTCAAACGTTACATAACTTTGAAACATATTCTATACGTTAGTCTTTCTAACTTCACCATACCAACTTCATGTTACTGTTACGTATTTGAAATATTTTTGTAACTTCGTTACATTACTGTTATGTATTTGAAATATATTTGTGACATCATCATATTACTGTCACGTATTTACTACGTTGATCTTTATAGTTTTAATAAACTTTGTAAAATCACAATAAAAAATATTACACTCGACAGTTGTTTCAAAAGCAACAACAGTCGTATTACAGTTTTTTACGTTTTCACAGGTTCAACGCAGTTGGGAACAGTGGCGGCGTTTATATATTGATAACAAAAGAAATAAAAATCGGTCCCAAATGAAGGTGTCGAATTTCTATTATACATTTGGAATAGACTATATTTCAGCGAAAAAAAGAAAGAAAATCAAATTCGTCATTTCTCTAAATACCTACCAATATGAAATTTCTCAGCTTCAAGTAAACGAAAAACATGCTGGTATAGTATACTAATACAACAGCACAGCAATCTACTTAGATTTTATAAAATGCTTTTTAGAATTTAAAAATTATGATAATCAAAACAATTACTTACTTTCAGATTATCTTAAATCACACACACACACAAAAAGGATGAAATATTAAATCAACTAACTCGAGTAGGACAGTATCACCAAAGAATATCCCAGTAGCACGTGGAAAAACGACTACGAGAGTGCTTCGGTGAAATGGCATAAATGCGCATGCGCATCCGCCAAATCAAAAATCTTAAATAACGCCGGAATGTAACATCAAGGTAGCAATTATATACAATGGAAACTATAAAACAGTAGTATCGGTGAATGCTATTTTTAACGTAAACGTAATGTACAAAGAGTTATGTTTCAAAATAGATGTTGCTGAAACGTAATTGGAAGATATCTCTGAAAGTGCAACGAAATGAGAGATTGTAACATTATTGATACATATCTGAAACGTTTTGTGCTGTATGGGTGGGAGCTGGATGTGTCGCTCCCCTGAAACCAGTGGTACTAAATTAGGAACGGGCGATTGCTTATAGCTCTAAGAGTGTCTAATAGTGGTTCTTATATCCCAAAACAGTATATTTTTATTTAAATTTCGGAGCAAATTCTTAAAGAAAGGCACGTGTACATGCTTCAGCATTTTTAAAACGGTGGCCTTGTAATAAAAAAAAAGGATCGGTAATTAGCGACCCACACTAAGAACGAACTGGCTGGTACAGATTTGACTAAATATCAGTAAATGTAGATTTTATTGCTTAAGCTGGGAATAAAGAAGTGAGAATACTCTTGCCATTCGAATGATCGGTGGAACGGAAGGAAAAACGAAAGCGGGAGGGGGGAAAGAAGATGAAGTCGTGGAAAGGCGAAGGCGGAAGAGAACCTCCTTGTCATCACAGCATTGACTACGCTGGGAGATTGATGCAGTCGGAGATGAAGGACAATCTTCCCTTCGGAAATGATCACCGATGCCAAAGTTTCCGCTCCATTAGCCCCCTCAATCCTCTTTTCTCCCCACGTCGCAATCAAACTGCATCTGGCGATTCGAGAGGAGTTGATACCGAGGATGACGTTAATCGGTTGCCATATTTCCATCATTTTCTCGATCCTTCTTTCGATGTCTTAGTCTCTTCGTCTTTTATGGGGGCAGGAGTGAACGGTTTCCTATCTTTGTCTCTTTCTTTCTTCTCCCTCTCCCGCCTCCCTCGAACTCCTTGCATTTCTGTAAGCGTGCACAGCGTTGACCGCAAGGATCCCCCATCTTCTTCTCACAAGCATCATACATCATCATCATATCTCTCCCCCTCATCTTTTATCTTTCTCCTTCCTATTCGGCATCCGACTGTTTCCATTGGGGTTTTCGTTGCAAGAAAATAAATTCAGCTTTTCATGTAACTGTATACTTTGATCTGTCAAAAGAAAAATAACGACTGTTTTTCTTTAACTTGGTTAATACTTTCTTTGCTTTTAATTTAGGGTTTGTTAGACGATCAAAACATTTGATCGATTAATGCGAAAGCTGCAATTCATCATTTCAGAATTTCGTAAAAGCAAAGACATCCACTTATTTCACTTTAAGAATTATTAAATAAACCATCGCTACAGTTCTTCAGATGTAGATCTTCTTTGCTCTTGTCCAATATAATAAACACACCAACAGTGTTTGAAAGCTTACAATGAATATCAATACAACAAGACGAGTTTTATATAGTTTGATCCACTTATTTACATTGCGTAAGTTACATGAAGCTTAACAACAAACACTGAAAATATACCACATCAAAGATAAACATGAATCTCTCCGTATTTAGGTGAGATTTTGAGAAGCCTTTATGGATCAACGATCTCCGTAACATTATCTTATCCATTCCAAATGGCTGAAGATCCAGTTCTGACATATGAAGCAGAGACGTGGACCTTAACTAAAAAAACATACCAAAGATGCATACTTGGCGTAACCAGGAAGGATAAGAAGAGGAATCCGTTGATAACGAAAACAACAAGAGTGGAAGACATCATGATCAGAGCAAAATCCCTGAAATGACAATGGCTGGACATGTTGCCAGAAGAACGATTGTAAACAAGATTCCAATGCTCCTTCGTTTCGGTGGCTGTTTCTTGTACTCCGTTCTGAACTTACGCTGAACTGTTGTTAGAGAGATTGTGACTCCGCAAACCAAAACACACACGCTGCTTTCTCCACTGGGAAGCCATGTCTGTTGTATTCCGTGTTTGACGAGATTTTTCATTACATGATACACTTGGCGCCATCTATCGTCTGATTTAACAAACTTTCATACTTGCCACGTCTTTTGACGTTTAAAGTAAGTTTTTTTTCTATCGTATTTGTTTTAATAGCATACTGAAGTTGTATACTTCATTTATAGACAGCCTGTATGCATGTCCGTACAAACTGTCATTAAACTCTGTCGTGTTGATTTTGAGTAGTTATTAATGTTTTTGTGTTTGCCACGTTAATTATGGACACCAGTGTAAAATAAAAAAAAAATTATTTCGATGAAAAAAGTGTATAAGAAGCCGTTCAATACCAGGGAGGGGAAACGCGACTATTTATTTGTGTGTATGTGTGTGTGTGTGTGTGTGTGTGTGTGTGTGTGTGTGTGTGTGTGTGTGTGTGAATGAGACCCTTCGAGAAAGTCTCCTGTTTTAGACCAGAGCAACTGTCGCTTTCCCTGAGATACGATTCTAGATCAGCATCTGCTGAAGCATACTGGGTTGTGTATGCCACATGTTGGTGATAGATGCCGTTTGTATTTACTTTAAAGAAGCTAGGAGAGATGCACGCTTGGCACAACCAGGAAAGGTAAGATGAGGAACTCGGGGGTAAGGAAGATGACAAGAGTGGAAGACATCATGATCAGTGTAAAATCCCTGAAATGGTAATGGTCTGGACATGTGGCCAGAAGAACGGACCACCGATGGGCAACCGGACATTTTAGAATGGATACCAAGGGGCAGAAAATGACCCAGAAGAAAACCATATGGGAGATGGATGGATGAAATTCGAAAACATGCTCGAGTAACATGGAGCAGAGTGACTCAAGACAGATAGTTATGGTGGAAACGTGGGGAGACCTTCATCCAGCAGTGGATTGATAATGGGTGACAATGATGATGATGGTAATATTTATATGAAGATTTATCGATTGATGGAGAAAAGCTGGAGATAACAGATACCTGCCTTTATCTTGGAGAACAAATATAACAAGCAAAGGTCGCATTGATGAAGAAATCAATCAACGTATAAAACTTGGTTGAAAAGCTTTTGGAAGAAACAGTAAACTTTTTAAGAGCAATATGCCATTATGTCTTAAAAGAAAAATGTTTAATCAATGCATCTTTCCTGTGCTTACGTACGGAGCAGAGACGTGGACCTTAACTAAAGAAGTCATACAAAGACTGCAGAAAACTGAAAGCAGCATGGAAAGGTGCATGCTTGGTGTAACCAAGATAGATAAGAAGAAGAACATGTGAATAAAGAAAATGACAAGAGCGGAAGGCACCATGATCAGCGTAAATCCCTGAAATAGCAACGGGCTGGATTATACTGCCAGAAGGAAGGACCACCGATGGACAATCGAAATTCTGGACTGGATTCCAAGAGACAGGAAACGACCAAGAAGACCGCATGGGAGATGAATGGATGAAATTCGAAACCATATGGGAGTGATATGGTGGAGATTGGTGCAAGGTAGACCGCTGTGGAAGAAACTTGGGGAGACCTTCATCCAGAAGTGAATTGATAATGGTTGATGATGATGATGATTCATGTATACCTACAGTCGAGTCACATTGTTGTGACCTTCTTTTGACGTCAACAGCGCGTAGCCAATGAAAGAAGGCACGTGTCGTGAGCTGGCTTGAAGGGTATATGGAGGTGTGCTGTAGGCATTCTGAAAACATATCACTCGTTGCTGTTATGGATAAAAGGAGTGATTTATCAGATTTGCAAAAAGGGGCGATTATCGGCTTTAGGCAAAGGGTGGCAGTATTTCTGAAACAGCGCAGTTTGGGAACTGTTCGCGTGCTAGCGGGGGTTAAAGTGTATCGTGATTGGAAAAATGGCGCCAGCCTTCAACAATACTTCAACGGCAATTAAGTAGTCTCGTATCCAAAAGGTACTGAAACATTCACATGCAAAATACCCCTTTTCACAGCTACTGTGTAGCCATTATATATCTCGTTTTGTTCTCATCACATACATATGTCACTTACGTACTCCATACTTGTGAGAGAGAAGATATCACGTTAAGTTTGGAAAGTGCAAAAGAGAACAAACTCAAATTTACATAGGGAAAGGAACTAAAAATGAAAGTTAAAATAGAATTACGTCACAACTTCCTTTCTCGAATTGCATTTGAGAAAGTAAAATTTTCGTATGTTCCTCAGAAGTGCCTATTTAACCTAATAAAAATGAAAAAAAAATACTACAAGTAAAAAAAGAATATAAAAATATAAAAACCACCAGATCCTCTTCATCATCACACTTGAGGAAATAGCAACGCTATCTTTTTCGTGAAAGTAATTAATGCAACCGGTTTTTTTTAACTGTACTAGTCTGACACAAATTCCTAAGAACCTTATGTTGATCAAAAACAACGCATTGTCTTTTCTCCTGAGGGTTCCATGCAACATCGACCAAATAAATTACTCGCCTTTTTTTTAAAGCATAGTCTTGAAGAGTTGGGTACAGTAAAACTCATAAATGAAATGCTGATGGGTCACAAATGGAGCTCCACTAATATATCTCATGAAAATAGCACACTCTAATTATACTTCGATAACATGTAATTAGGAATTAAGTAAAAAGAAATTTGAATGAAACTAAAAAAAAAAAAACTTTGGTTCGGAAGGAGGGACTGAAACCATTATGGACATGCTTTCAAAAATTGAAATGGCCACACAGTGTTGAGTTAGAAAAAAGAAAAGAAAAAAGAACAGGTTATTAAATCGAAACTTATTAAGTTTGTTGAGAAAAAAAATTACGGAAGGACGCCTTGATCTCGTTTTCTTAATGGTCGTAAAACAAGGGCTTACATATTAATGCCCATAATAAGTTAAAATTTTAGCAAAGACACGTAAAGGTACAGGAGCAGAAAAATTTATAATAAGAAAAATGAAGCATCTGGTTCGGAAAAATGTGTTAATAATGAGGATAATCACTCATGGTTTACTTCGCTCCCTAATGAGGTTGTTTAACTTCTTTTTCTCTCATTTTTTTCACAAATAAGAAATTCTTGTTCTTTAAAATCTTAGTTTTTTATATTTTTTCTGACCACTAAGTATGACGGTTTCTTTTAAATGGAGGAAGGAAATACAGGATGTTCTCTTATATTTTCTTAAAGTTACATTCATTTTCCTATTGAATCATACTGGAAGCAAAAAAAACGGAAGAGGGAAATACTTACAGGAAAGGGAAAGCAGAAAAGAAAAATCAGAAAAGAAGTTTGCAAAATAAAAAAAAATGGAATGTCGCCCTCAAAATTCTTGCTGTAATAAAACGATATTTGACATAAAAAAATAATACAAATTCAGCTTGGGTACTCCCCCGCTTCGGTTTCAATCCCGGATAAGACGTGCTCAGAATTAAAAAAATCAGCAGTAATTTTCAATAGCATGTAACCTTCCAGAAAATTCCAATGAACCAGAACATTGCGTCAGATAATAAGGTGTTTTTTTTCCAACCGCACTAAATATTACTGTAATATAGAGGCTGTTTTTCATAAACTTTTATTTTTTCCTGGAGAATTTCAGAAACTTCCATCTTTCGTTGCCTCTCCTCCGAAAAAAAAAAAAAAAAATTATATCTACGCCCTTGTTTCACAGACAAGAAACTCTGCATTTTTCTGTTATAAGAGCCACAAGGCTCGGTCGACATTTCATAGGCAAAAGGAGCTACAATAACACGGGCGGGTATAAATTTTCTGTTTCCGTTTCTCACACCACATAACATATTCTCACTTTACTGTTGTACAAATCACAGATTTTCGAAATAAGGCTCAAAAGGATGCAGTAAATCAGCTTTGTCCCGAGATGCTTTACAGTACTTACTGCACAGATTCCGCTGTGTTCTCGCACCAGTAGAGAGAGAAACAGAACACAAAGTGCATAACAAGTGTAACGATCAGAGAAAGAATGGCAAACGTGTAGCATAATGTACACTGAAGAGCCAGAAAAACTGGTACACCAGTCTAATACTTGGCAGGTCCTCCACGGGAGCGCAGAACTGCAGAAATACGACGGGGTATGGGCTCCACTAGCTTCTCGAAATATGCTGTAGGCAATGCGCACCATACTTCCTGCAGAGCGTTCCACAATTCGGGTGTATTCCGACGCCTCGGATTCCTGTGTTCGATAGCGCGTTGCATGGCATCCCAAATGTGTTCTATCACGTTTAGATCTGGGGATTTGGGTGGGAATGGCAATACCCCAAACTCAGATGAATGCTCCTCTAACCATAATGCGGCGTCCCGACACTTGTGTGGAGGTGCATTGTCCTGTTGGAACAGGCCCAACCCATCAGCATGAATGTAGGACATGAACGGGTGTACCTCGTCAGAAAAAAGGCGCACGTAGCGTTGGCCGGTCACAGACGTTTGTAGAAGTGCCAGGGGTCCCAGTTAAGTCAAGTTAAACACACTCCATACCATTACGGACCCCCCACCAGCCGATACAGTTCCCTGTTGACAGGCGGCATCCATGGCTTCATGGGGTTTGTGTTACACACGAATCTTTTCATCTGCCCGATACAGTTGGAAACGCGACTCGTCAGACCAGGCTACTTGTTTCCAGTCATCAAGTGTCCAGTGGCGGTGTTGCCGTGCCCAAGCGAGGCGCAGAGCTCTGTGTCGTGCACCCATCAAGGGGACTCGAGTTGAGCGTCGGCTCCCAAAGCCCATATCGTGCAGGGTACGTTGCACAGTCCGGACGCTGATGCTTGTTAAGGCTCCAGTATTGAATTCCGATGATACCTGCGAGAGTGTCGCGTGAAACGATTCTTGATAGCCGACGATGGTCACGTTCACCCAATGTCTTTTTACGGCCACACTGGTATCGTAGGTTGGAGGTTTTGCCAGAATTCTTGTAGTCACAGTAGTAATGGTCGTCCGTGAAAATCCGAACTTCGTTTCTACCTCCGAAATACTATGGCTCATCTCACGAGCGCCAACTATGACACCGCGTTGAAAATCGCTTAAATCGTTATTACTTGGCATTCTCATGCCGAAAACAGCTCTGACAGCTGGCAAGGATGTCTATCGCTTTACATGAGCACTGGCGGACGCAAACGAGCAAGCGCGTAGGTGACTTTGCTATGCATTTTGCATAAGCTCGTCTGTACCAGCTTTTCTGGCACTTCAGTGTATATTCTAATTCAGTTGCAATAACTACAGCTAACCTAATTAATCTTACAAACTAAAAGGAGAAAAACAATGCACAAACTACGCTCATGTTCATAAAAAATCAGAACATCTGAAGGAATCCAGTTTTAGTTTCTACAGGATATGGTAATCAGGAAATATCGCAGAAATTATTATTAGCATTTTGTCGTCATAGGGCATGCCTACGGCGTCTATGCAAATCAGATCGCCCTACGTCACAGACCAGAAACCGAGAGTTTTTCATGTCAGTGCTTGGTCAGCAATGTGTAAGGATGCCTCGTCGTAGTGTAAGGCAGTCGCACAGTCACATCAGAGAATTAAAGATAGGTCGAATTCTTTGTACGAGAGACTGCAATGCTTCCATCCGGAAAACTACAGATACTTCGGGGGCCAGTGTGCTCCTCGTGGCCAGATTGAGCAGGGAACAATACGGAGAAGGTAGCAGAACACAAAAACAGGTTTTTTGGACGTCGTACACAAACAACGCCGACGGGCAATCGTCATCTCATGTGGATGTCATTGAGTGACCATTCTGCGTCATCAACGGCGTTGGCGCAGCAGTGGCAAACTGTGATGCATTCTCCCATGTCAGCTGTAACAGGACATCGCCGGTTATTACAATTCGGACTGCAGGCTTGTTTGTCCCTCCTCAGGCTACCTTTGACACCGCAGCAACGGACTTCCACCCTGCAATGGTGCATCAAACGCCAGCAGAGCCGTGACGAATGGTACAATACCGTGTTCTCATGCTTCTGTTTAGGCAAAAATGATGGATACATCTGTGTCCGCCGACGATAGGGTGAGAAGCGTCGGGAAGAGTGTATTCGCATTATGAATACCTCACCAACACGAGGCATTATTGTCTGGTACGCTATCGGATACGAAGGAAGTTCCCCTCTCGTGAAAGTCCGTACCACAATAACAAGTGTCCGTTACGTCAATGACATTCAACTGCCGGTCGCCGTTTGTACCTGCAAGACACCCTCGGGGCCATATTTTGGTAGGACAATACCACACCGCATCTTGCAGCAACAACACGTGCCTCCTTCAGGGATGACAACGTTCCACTTCAGCTGTGGCCGGCTAAATCGCCGGATTTAGCACCCAAAGAAAATCTCTAAGACACGCTCAAACGACAGGTGCAGCAGCAGTGTTACTGCCGTCCGCCACCAACTCTTGATGAACTTCAGACGCAGGTCAATACAGCCTGGATGGCTGTTCCACAGGACACCGTTCACACATTATTTGATTTCATGCCACAGAGCGTACAGCAGTACAACCGTCTGCCAGCGACTCTTGATGAACTTTGGACGCTGGTCAATACAGCCTGGATGGCTATTCCACAGGTCACCATTCACACTTTATTTGATTCGATTCCACGGAGCGTACAGCAGTACGATCGTGCGCTAGCAACTTTTGAGGAACTTTGGACGCGGGTCAATACAGCCTGGATGGCTATTCCACAGGTCACCATTCACACTTTATTTGATTCGATTCCACGGAGCGTACAGCAGTACGATCGTGCGCTAGCAACTTTTGAGGAACTTTGGACGCGGGTCAATACAGCCTGGATGGCTATTCCACAGGTCACCATTCACACATTATTGGATTTGATGTCTCATCGCATACAGCAGGTGATACAAGCCAGAAGTGGCCACACCAATTATGCTTTTTTTTATGAGCTACATCGACGTACCTGGTACGTATGACACCGAGATGCTAATCATTTGTTTTGTATTGCTTAATAAACATATCATGTAACAATCAAAGTTGTAGCTCGACTGCTTTCAGTTGTTCTGCTCTTTTAGGAATGTAAGTGTATATATAATTATGTCGTAAAGAGGATGTATCTTGAAAGGTGTGCATAAAAACAATTTACAAGAAAATACTTCAGGTACAAAATTTCGGGAGGTGTCCTAGGCATAGAACCCTCCCTTTGGCTACGTCCTTAGTGAGAAGAGGCAGCCAGTTACGATGTGCTACATAATATCTGTGGGTTTATCACACTTTCGTGCGTTTCCGTAATCCACCTGCAATCTTCAGAAACGGGGTTTCCAAAATATGTTACTGAATTTTGATTAAGAATCTTTCAGTTTCCTCGGTAAAGATGAGAAACTTGAAATTATCGAGTATAGTTCCTGTCCGTTTTTTATAACCTAGTTGAGATGAATACTTTTCTGTGTTCTGCAGCAGAATTTGGGACTTCATTTTCCCGGCTCTTAGGCGGCTTTGGACTGTGTTATCAGCACAGATGTGATTCAGCGGAAGTCTTTAATAACTAGAGGTATTAGAACAATGTTGGTATTCTTCTTTCTGTGCTTTGATTTTCTTCCTACAAGTCATGCTTGAGCTGCATTTTGCACTTTTTGCACAGGTCTAAAAGAAAGATAAACGAGCCTTTTTTTCATCATTATCTCTTGTTAAGTATAGCTTTTGAACACATATGATTTTAGTTGGTAGCACTTAGGTCTACTTAAATTCTTCAGACAGCGCTGAAGAAATATTTTAAACTAAAAATGGCACAAAGTTGCATCTATAAGGAAAGAGTTTAAGAACAAACAGAAGTATATCGAATATAATGGGTGTATCGTAATATCGTATTCAGAATGGTATAATATTGTATTCAGAATGGTATTAAAGCCAGTGATACATCTTCTGAAAACTCTTCTGTCATTATGATCATCATTAGTAACCGCAGTATACTGAATTAAGACACACTTTTCGGTAGAAAAATGAACCCATTTTAAGGCAAAGAAACAAACAGAAAGACAAACTTACGACAGATAGATCACTTTTCCCAAGAAGGGTATCTTTTACGTCGTCGATGGGAAGACGTATGATGATGTCACTCGTTGGGAATGCTGCATCGGAGCAGTCATTCGAATCTGAGGTCTGTAAAAATCGAATCAAATCAGAATATTAGATATTTTTATTAGCATTATAATCACCAAAAAATAATATGTATCAAACTTATACAAACGAGTTTACCCAATACAACGCATAGCTTTCCGAGAGATAAGTACCTGGTATGATCTTCCCCAAAGAAGCGGATAATAAGTACCGATCTGGGGTAACCTTAATTCAGAAATCCCGAAGCAGTCTAACGCCAAATAGTCAGACTCTGGCCCATATTCGGCAAAATAAATGATTGAACGATATTGTAGAGGAGTTTAGGGGGGGCTCAGAGTTTCAACCGATATCTATAACAGCCCTTGAGAATAGGAAGCTAGAGATTTGGGATAGGTGGTTCGATAGGAAAAGCAGAATCCTTTCTTACTTGGAGACTAACGATTCTATCTGGCCATGAATATGATTAACTTCCCTTCTGCCATTTTATTCGGAATTAATTCTATATTAAATAATTTGTTAATGACCTTGAATAAGCTCATGTAGCAAGGTTTTAAAGTCTTAAGTGGTGTGCTACAGTTTAAGATCACATTCTGTAGGGAGATTGAGGGCATAAAATGCTCGGTATATGCATTATGACTGTCTTGCTTTGTTCGATATAACCTTTCTATTTCCTACATTTTTAACGCTGTTTTCACGGTGACTTTCTGAAGTTCGATAAAGGGACTAATTCTATGCATTCGTGCTCAACATCAACTGGTTGGGCTGGTCATTCTCTCATGGAATAACTGCGTGTCCTTGGTGTCAGCTACAATTCATGGGGAACAACAAAATATTTCAATACATTTATTTACAGCATATGTGCACCTAATAAATTCATAAGGTACTACGAAAACAGCTCGCATTGTTTTCCAAATGAAGTCACAAAATATACTCAGTGAAAATACCCTGCAAAGGTCTCCGACGATTCGTTCCATGACAATTGGTCTAATAACGATTCATCCAAATGGGACAATTGAGCGAATGTACAATTCAATCAATGGCAGGATTGGTCCAGTGCCGACTCGTCCAATGATACGATCAGTCAAATGATGATTCGCCTAATGGTTTGATTGGTCCAATGTCGATTCGTCCAGTTCTCATTGTTTTCCAAATGAAGTCACAAAATATGCAAGCTGAAACTAACCTTGATCGGTCCTCGACGATTCGTACAAACAGGAGTGTTAGATTCGTCCAGCTAAATTTGTCTTCCATGTGAAGTCACAAAATATGAACAGTGAAACTATCCTAAATCGGTCCAAGACAATTCTTCCAAAGAAGATTGGCCCAATAACAATTCGTCCAATGAAGATTGCTCCAATAACCATTCATCCAAAGGGGAAAGTTGGCCCAATGGTAGGATTGGTCCAAAGCCGATTCGTCCAGTTCGCATTGTTTTCCAAATGGCGTCGCAAAATATACACAATGAAAGTACTCTGAATCGGGCCTCGACAAGTCGCCCAGTGTTGAGTGACCCCATTTGGCCCAAATGGTACATTAGGCCAAATGGGGCCATTCGTCATTTCGCCCCATTTGGCATATTGGTAAATAGTTTGCGTTGTCCCCCAAATGAAGTCACAAAATATAACCTACACAAGGAAGCTACCCTGTATCGGTACTCCACGATTCGTCCAATAATGATTGATACAAAGAGGACAACTGGTCCATTAGGATGGTCCACTGCCTAATCGTCCAGTTTGCAATGTCTTACAAATGCAATCACAAAATACATACAATGAAAGTATCCTGGATCGGTCTCCCATGGCCAAAGAAGATTGGTCCAATAACAATTCGTCCAATGAAGATTGCTCAAATAACGATTCATTCAAAGGGGAAAATTGGTCAAATGGTAAGATTAGTCTAATGCCGATTCATCCAATTTGCATTGTCTTCCAAATAAAGTCACAAAATACACACAATGAAGGTAATGCAGATCGATGCCCGACGATTCGTCCAATAGTGATTCATACAAAGGTGATAATTAGACCAGAGTCATTTGTTCCAATGGTAGGATTGGTCCAGTTCACGTTGTCATCCAAATGAAATAAAAAAAGATACACAATGAAACTACCCTGGATCACCCACAATTCATCCAAAGGGGACAATTGGTCAAATGAATTATCCAGTGGCAGGGTCAGTTAAATGCCGATTCGTCCAATGGTACAATAGCTAAAATACCGATTTATCTAACTGTACGATTAGTCCAATACCGATTCGCGAAATTTCTCATTATCCTCCAAATGAAATAACAAACTATGCACAGTGAAACTACTCTGGAACTGACCCCGAAGATACGTCCAACGACAATTGGCCCAATGTTGAATCGCCCAATTTGACAATCGATGCAATGGACACAAAAACTAGTAGCACTTCAGACGGAGTAAATTCAATTTAGTTTGCTTTGGAACAAACAATACGCAACTGTAAACATGTTCTCACTGCACATTTAAATTTCTTAAAAAAGGAAAAAGAAAACTGATAATGAGTTTTTTACGAGGGAATATATATCCGGTCGGTATGATATCGCTAATAAATTTCAAAGTTGTTTCATGGAGAAAATTTATTGCGCAAAAAAAGATTGATGCCTTATGAAATCAAGAAAATTCACTTCTTTTAAAAGTTGTATGCCTATTATAGTTCTCTTGTGGCACACGTGAAGTCATACCGATCTGGAGGGCAACTTTACTGAATAATGATCCGTTTAAACATCAAAATCCTTTACACCGCAGATGAATGTTACTGTTGTTGTTTAAATACTTCAGTGAAAGTTATTTTTAATTTTTCCCACATTCAAATTATGTTTCGCATACTGATTACGTACTATTCTACTTAGTGGATTGAATTATTAGTACTGTGTGTTAAGGAAAGCGCACGATGCATACTGTAATTGATTGGCACACCCAGTATAAAAAGAAACAAAATCGTGATAATTGCTGGCCTTGGCCTAATAGCTTTAATGCGCTTGAAATTATCCCTAAAAGAAAGAAAAAAAAGGCCGTTGCTCTCAACATTAGTAGTTGTAAAATTGTGTTGCAGTATACATAAAGCCTTAACACCATCGCATGCGATTTTTGCAAGATTTTCTATCAGCTTTCTGAACATTCCTCTGTTTGGAGTCAGGTGAAATAATTCTTGGACGGATTTTAAACCAATCCATTCCTTGATATTACGCATCTCTGTGCGTCTTCTGCTTTTCTCTCCTGAATTTTTCTTCCAAAATCAGTAGGATTTCTTAGTATGTGGAGCAAATGTTGCATTTTATCTTTTTTTATTAAGTTAATTTACTGTATTTCAGCGTGTAATTGTTCAGGAATACTTACATTTCCCTTTTTTCGCAGTTCATCCCATTATTGCATTCTTCTATTTGTCCTGATTTAAAATGCGCTCAAACAATTTATGTCACATTTCTTCAATAATCACGTTGCACACCCATTTAAGTGCTGTAATCAAATATAACATCGCACGATTAAGTCAAAGCTTTTTGAAAGATAAAAAATTTATAATTGCTGTAGCTATTTCTATTGTCTGCTTTCTCTTTTTCGTTTGATACAGGCTTTAATGGAATTCAAGTCCAAGATTATGGGATTTGATTAAATGTGCTTGTTTTTTCCTTTAACAAAATGCTGCGCTTGTAGTTTTCATTGTGAAAATTGCATGTTTTTTTATGAGTTTTTAAAATAACATTTTCGCTCTTATTGTTGATTGTTGTTGGGTTTTGCAGATGAACTTCACTGAATCCAATTAGAAACGTACCGTCCGCGTTTCATACAGTATTTCTTTTAATTTAAATTCCTTACAAGTTTTCCGAGATTTCTCTGAAAATTCATTCTGAGCATATGTTAAAAAACAGTGCTGTAAAAATAAAACCTTGTCGTACATCTCTTTTGATTTCAATCAATCTTATTAATTTCACTTTACTCTGACTGCGCAATTTTGATTCAAAAACAGATTTTAAGTAACATTAAAATTTTTGCCGTCAGTTTCCATCTTACGTAGAACTTTAATTTGTTTGCTGTGCTTGACACAACCGAATGCTTTTCTCATAGACAATAAAACGGAAATATAAGTCATTTTGCATTATTATACTTCTTTCCGCAATATTTGATTAGGAGAAGAGTATCTCACAAGTGCTAATTTTTAATGCTTCCTTTTTTTCAGTATGATTACAAGAGTGCTTCATAAGTGCTCTTCTTTTATGCTCCCTTTTGCATTATTTCATTACAAGAGAGCTTCACAAGTGCTCGTATCTTATACTTCCTTTTTGCAATATTTGATTCGGAGACGGGTGGTGTTTCATAAGTGCTCATTTTTATGCTTCCTTTTGTAATATTTATTAGGAGAAGAGTGCTTCAAAAGTGCTCTTTTTTTACGCTCCCTTTTGCATTATTTCATTACAAGAGTGCTTCACAAGTGCTCATATCTTATACTTCCTTTTTGAAATACTTGATTCGGAGACGGGTGTTTCATAAGTGTTCATTTTTATGCTTCCTTTTGTAATATTTGATTAGTTGAAGAGTACTTCATAAGTGCTCTTCTTTTACGCCCCTTTGCATTATTTCATTACAAGAGTGCTTCACAAGTGCTCATTTTTTATATTTCCTTTCTGCAATATTTGATTAGGAGACGAGACGGTGTTTCACAAGTGCTCATTTTTTATATTTCCTTTTGCAATATTTGATTAGGAGAAGAGTGTTTCACAAGTGCTCATTTTTTATATTTCCTTTTGCAATATTTGATTAGGAGAAGAGTGTTTCACAAGTGCTCATTTTTTATATTTCCTTTTGCAATATTTGATTAGGAAAAGAGTGTTTCACAAGTGCTCATTTTTTATATTTCCTTTTGCAATATTTGATTAGGAGAAGAGTGTTTCACAAGTGCTCATTTTTTATATTTCCTTTTGCAATATTTGATTAGGAGAAGAGTGTTTCACAAGTGCTCATTTTTTATATTTCCTTTTGCAATATTTGATTAGGAGAAGAGTGTTTCACAAGTGCTCATTTTTTATATTTCCGTTTGCAATATTTGATTAGGAAAAGAGTGTTTCACAAGTGCTCATTTTTTATATTTCCGTTTGCAATATTTGATTAGGAGAAGAGAAAAAGAGTGCTTCACCGGTGCATATCTTTATGCTTCCTCTTGCAGTACTTGGTTAAGAGGAAAGTGCTTCACAAATGTAAATTTTTATGCTTCCTTTTGGAATATGTCATTAAGATAAAAGTGTTTCACAAATGCAAAATTTATACGGTTTCTTCCCCAATATTTGATGAGGAGAAGAGTGTTTCACAAGTGCTCATTTTTTATAATTCCTTTTGCAATATTTGATTAGGAAAAGAGTGTTTCACAAGTGCTCATTTTTTATATTTCCTTTTGCAATATTTGATTAGGAGAAGAGTGTTTCACAAGTGCTCATTTTTTATATTTCCGTTTGCAATATTTGATTAGGAAAAGAGTGTTTCACAAGTGCTCATTTGTTTATATTTCCGTTTGCAATATTTGATTAGGAGAAGAGAAAAAGAGTGCTTCACCGGTGCATATCTTTATGCTTCCTCTTGCAGTACTTGGTTAAGAGGAAAGTGTTTCACAAATGTAAATTTTTATGCAAAATTTGTACGGTTTCTTCCGCAATATTTGATGAGGAGAAGAGTGCTTCACAAGTGCTCATTTTTTTGTTTCGGTGTTTAGCGACCACCATGAGCAACTCTGGAGCTATACGCACTCAACTGACCCTTAATTTAGGTGCACTGATTCCTGGGAGAAGACAGAGCCGGCGACATAAGATAAAGGCACCTCCCATGGGACTGAAACACCGGCCTAACCATCACCCCCTAATAGCTTAGAAGGCCCGCGCACCGAACGCCGGAAGCTGCGTGACGTAGGGGAGAGTAGGCTGATGTCCGTGGTGGGTGGTCGAGCATGCATGAGCTTGCTCACTCTGTGTAAGCGTGACTACGGATGTGCGTGGTTGTTGTTGTCAAATTGTGAACTAAATTTATTTTCATAGAGGAATATTAAAAGTATTCAAATTCCCTACTAATGGGGAGGTTCTCAGAAAATGGCATACAGCAATAAAGCGTGAAAATTATCAACTCTAAGGTACGTGGAAACCTTTTGTTAACCTTATTTTAAACTACTCGTAAAATAAAAATTTTGAACTAGAAAATTTAAATTTGGCTAATTTTATAATCTAATGCATTTCACAGCGGGAAGTCAAAGCACTGAAAAGATTTTTGAAAAATGAAATTTATGTTTGTAATGGAAAGAATAGATTACTTGTGTTGTTATAGTAACCCATAACATGTTTTTGCCAATGTATCAATTAAGTTCAAAGTAAAATATGTATATTTAGGAAGGGATTTTAAACTTTATTATGGACACAGAATAATAAGGGTTGCATGTTTTTGATCCTAAGAGTAATATGTTGATACATTCGTACTTAGTTATTTAAGTGTTTAGGCAGCGCCAGATTAACTTTTTTGGGGTCCCTATTTCTGGGCCCAAATGCTTGTAAAATACTTATATCCTATACGAAATATATGTATGTCATGTACACATTTAACATGCTAACATGCCTATGTCCTTTATATAAATGCTAAGGCCTTGTTGCCATGTGAAATACATCTTTTGTGTTTGCAGACATAGAGAATTGCATTGAATTATCATTTTTAATATTTATTACTAAAGGAACACAAACACTGAATCAAGTATAGACAGCAAAAATTAGATATGAATGCACAAAAACAGAAGTTCACACATAGTTCAGGAGTAAGTTTGCCTTTAAAATGTCCGTTTAAAGATTTTGAAGCATTTTTCTACAAACCAACACATTGAAGAACTCTCGTGTGAGCAGTGTGTATGCTCTATCTGTGGTAGGATGGGAATTTATCAAAACCATTCAATTTCTTAAAAATTAGGTGAAATATATCAGTACTACCTGGGCAAGAAATTATTTACTTGCCCAGGTAGTAAAAGCTGGATGCGCAGGAAAATGTATCTTTTAAGATAACAAACCAGAACCCTATTTTTTTTTAAGTTAAAAATATGAACTGTTTTATCATGTTTGCACTTCCATTTTAAGGGTCTGTATTACAAATGTTCAATGCACAAACGTGTGTATATCAATTTTAAGATGCTGATGCTAAAATTGGTATGAAATGGTACGATGATGAAACTGGTGTTTCGGAAATTTAGTGATTCTGCCATGTTCCTTTTGTTAAAGTTTTCTCCCTTTGTCACTAAACATGAGAGGTCAGTTACATCAGAGGCATGCATACTGTTGTTGATTATAAACAAAATTTGGAGCAAAACTAGGTTTCCGATTTCTGGGCGTAGATCATAACATAATTAAAGATGTGATATTACTCTTTCCTTGGTATTTCGTAACAATAATACAACTTCCATTAATTAACAATGACATGAAACACGACATGTGATGACTGTCTTTTTTTCTTGTGTAGTAGGAAATTTTATTACAAACTTTTTTTATTTTAAAATTTAGTTTCCATGCACAGGCAATTAGATGTTTTATTTATCTGCCCAGACGAATGATTTACATGCTCTGGACACCTCGGGCATGGTATTTTTAAGCCTTGGATATTGTTATTTTTAAGAGAAAGAAAAGTACGTGGATCTACATGAATCCACATATTGTGGAAACTATGTTCTAAACAAACAAGATTTTTAAAATACAAGTAGAAATATATACTCGCTTCTTTTTTTTTTTTTTTTTTTTTTTTGAAAACATTTGCTTAAAATGAGAGATCAACTTTTTATTCATTTATCTAGACTGATCTGTTTCCAGACTTCCTGCACTGTGTTTTCACAAGCTACAGCAATAATAACTGGAACTAATATATCTCATATTATCCGATAACTACTGGAAAGTGTGCTTCCAAACGTGAGGGTGGGTGTCAATTTTTGTATGGGGAAAAACTTCTTCAATCCTTCATAGAATTTATTTTGAAACCAAGATCATAAAAAAAGACAAAAACAATCTTTTTCAATAGCTTTAGCAATGACAAAACATGTGTGCAAAATTTTATACTATTGCTTTTTATAGCTCCTGAGAAAATGGTACATCAAGTTAGTCAATTTATAATGAAACATGTACATCTTTTAAAATACATCCTATAGTACCAAAACAATCGCTTAGATTTATTCAGTACAATAACTGCATGTGCATTTGTCAGGTTCTCAAAAAATATAATAATTATCTGAAAAAATATTTTAAGAAATTATTGGAACAAATTTCAGATTTTCTTAGAAACGTGTCTTTGAAATTCTTCAAGGAACAGCTAACGGACACATAATCAAATTGTGCTTGTGATACACAAAGAACTACACAACCATAATTATGTGTACATTGGCAGTTTTGCTGAATACTTCTTGAAAATCAAATTTCAGGAAATTTCTGCCAATAAGTTACTTGTATTTTTCCAGATAAAAGGAAATGCTTATATTGTGGATCCAAACAGTTTTGCTTAATGCTACTAATATACTTAATACATTGACAAGGTAACTTTTTTGAAATAGTGCTCTGGAAGACAAAAATTATAAACTTTATGTTTGCTTATCAAAATGAAGTTGTCCAAACACGTAACTAGATGGTACTAAAATTAGGAAAACTTGTTATGTCATTATTGTACGTTTAATAATGTAGCAATGGCATAATGTTCTTGAAATCTTAATTTATTTGATGCAATCAGTGGATCAAGCAGCAATTCACTGTATGTATGTTAAAACGTGTTTTATTGAGCCTTTGGTAATAATTAAAAAACACAGAAAAAAATTCAGTTTTTCTTGACCTTTTTTATATATTAGTGATCACGGATTGCATATAAAATACATTTTCACTAAAGGAATTATTTCATTACTAAAATTTTCATAGTCATAAGTTTGCAATGAATGAAAAATCTGATTCCTTAAATATGTCAATCGACATCTTTTGAAAAGACGGCGATACTTCGTAATGGGCCCTCAAACTAATCTTTCGAGTACAAGAACGATTTGTTCACAAGTACAGGAATCGTTCGGCTAACTATAAAGATACTATAACTTCAAGTGAAACTACGACAACAGTTTATAATTTCGATTATAGAAATGGTTTATCACTTCCAGTGAAATGACAGGGATGCTTTCATTAAGTTGACGAATCTGTGTTGCTTACCCTTTCCAGTCGAAATTATTCCTACGCTAAATTTTACGCTGTAATTTCTTTTTCTTCTGTATTTTTAAAAGATTATTAAACAAACTTGTTAACTCTGCAGTTATTTGAAAACTAACACACAAGTTCTTATTTAAATGCAGTGAAACTCTAAAAGAACGCACGACCTGGTTAGTTGGTGTACGTAAAGACGCGTTCGTTTGCACATCGCCGTAATGCTCCTCTCCGAGACTACGGACTACTCTAGTGACGTCACAAATCGGTGCGCGGGCCTGCTAAGCTATTAGGGGTGATGGCCTAACTCGGACGAATGGTCCGGTCTCTGACCACTGGGGCGGTAGTGCTCACTTCTTAATAAATCCAAGCTGGTGTCTTCTCAGGGCTGAAGCTAGGTTCTTGACCCGGGATTTGGCTGACGAATCACCTGGGTGCAAGCTCTCTATTTAACTACATACCATACTTTTCGACGAACGCAGATGAAAGTTTGCTTCTTTTTCCGCTCTCTGTTTGTTAATTTACTTCAGTAGAGAAAAATTTCTCCGTGAGCAAAAGTAAAAACAGTAAAATGAAATACAAAATACAACGAAGGAGAGAAAGAAAACTGAACTCTTTTGAATTATAAAAAACAAATCACATTCCTTGAATTTGCTTGATGGTGGTTGTGTTGAAGGTTTCGGTAAGAAATCAATCCTTATTTTGCTGTTTAATCTCATGTAATGCCGTAATTGCTCATATGCTATTATGTTTTGTTTATTCAAGTCAAGTGAGATTTGTATATATCACGTCAGTCATTGTTCTCATGACAAACACTATTGATACACGTGCTGTAACGGCAAAATGTATCTTCAGAGAGCTGTTGTTACCTTCGTGGCATAAGGTTGAAGTCAGTAGTCATAGTCGTGTTCTATTATTATTTTAAATGTTTACAATTTCTTATGATTTTTAACGATAATAAAGAATATATTTATCTTCTCAATCATGTCTTTAGTTTGGCGATTATCTCAATGTGCAATGTATAGCCTTTACAACGCTCCATAAATTCTCCCACAGTTTCTTATCGCACTAGGTAAAAATTATTCCCAAATAGCACCGAAAAACTATTGATTTACTTACAAGGGGACCTTACAGCTGACCACCCGCGGATTTCGGTGATTTTTTTAAATGAAAGTAAAATAACTCTTCCTCTATAGTAAACCTTCTTCTGCATCGCAGGTAAAAAATGGACTCTAAGCAGAAGCAACGTGCTGTCATTGAGTTCTTGACGAAGGAAGGGTGCAGGCTGTCCGACACCCACAGAAGGCTACAGAATGTCTACGGAGATGACACCATTGGCAAAAGGAATCAGCACAGATGGATGAAGAAGTATAAAGAAGGGGAAACCAGAAGGCAAACCACGCAGTGGGAGACCATCATCTGCGACCACTGAAACGAATCGTCAGCGACTGGATGAATTGATTCGCGCAGAGATACGAGTCACAATCTGTGAGCCTGTTGCACACCTGGACTGAGGTCACAATGCCATGCAGAAGATGGTGGAAGACTTAGGGTATCGGAAAGTGTCTGCAAAGTGGGTACCTCGGCAGTTGACACCCGATTTGAAGGAGAGAAGGGTGGAAGTCTGCTTGATCTGCTGGAAACGTTTGAAGCCAATGTAAGCACGCTTTATTTTTTTAGACCTTCTGACAGGGGATGAAACGTGGGCGTATCTTTACGATCTGGAAACGAAGATTCAATCCATGGAATGGAGTCATACCCCTTCACCAAGGCCGAAGAAGTTCAAGAGCCAGCGATCAGCACAGAAAGTCACGGTGACTATTTTTGGGGATGACAGGGGTGTCGTTCTCCTTGATTTTGTAGAACGTGGCCGTACCGTGACCAGCAAGCGGTACATTGAGACGTTTAAGAAGCTTAGAGAAGCCGTAAGGAGGAAGAGACCGAACAAGAATCTGAAAAGGACCCCATGTTCACCATGACAATGCGGGGACACACACATCTTTGGCAACAAATCAGGCGATCAGTAAATTAGGCTGGTCGGTGGTCACCCATCCACCGTACAGCCCAGATCTGGCGCCCTCCGACTTCCATCTGTTCGGTCCAATGCAGGTCTCCGGGGACAAGGATTTGATGACACAGACGAGATGAAAGTGGCTGTGAAGAATTGGATACAACAGTCCAAACCTGATTTTTTTCAAAGAAGATTCGAGAGTAGGGTTCAACGATGGCACAAATGCATCGTTTGTGATGGAGACTATGTTGAGCAGAACCTTTCTATAGAGGAAGAATTACTCTACCAACAGGTGCAATTTGAACTACCTCTGTCAGTTAATAAAATAGTTATGTCTACCTTTGCATTACTTTCAGTACAACTCTCGTATTACAAATAGCATTCACTTGAAAACGTTTTTTTTTTTTTTTTTTTTTTACTGGGGATAATATAATCAGCTTCGGGTAAAATACACATGAACAGAATTTTTTGCCAAACACTTCAAAATGTGTGTCCTTTCACATCATGCTTAGTCCCCCCCTCTCTCTATAATAGCCTACCCACTTCTGAGCGGCTGGAGGGCCAACTGAATATTTGAGTTTACCACAAATTCTGGTAGAATCTAATAAAACGGGCTTCCACAAGTCTCCCTGTAGATTTTTTAGTTTCTATTAGAGCAGAATTATGCCTTCTTTTTGTCTTGGAAAACTTATATCCTGGCAAGATTCAAATGACTTTAAAATGCTGAGAAGCATTCTAAATTTGAAATTCTTTTTGTAAAAACTCGCATTCATTCTAACTTTGAATTTTGTGAAAATAGTGTAATGCTTGTCCTCGCTATTTAAACATAAATCGACGCGTTTGCGATTATTCAAAACTGCTTCTCCCAGAGGTGGATTTGGTGACTTTACAGATTCAGAGATTTTAACGAGAGGAGTGCAGAATAACTGAAATTGAAGAAATGAAACTACAATGTTTGGGCATAATGAATTTATATCATACGAATAAGAACATATTTTGCAGATAAAAGGGCAAAACCTTGCGGGAAAATCAACAAAACTTAAATCACTGCTAAGGAAAATATGAGTGTAACGAAAATTTCACATTTATTAAAAAATTTAATTCCGTAGATTTGGAGAGGAAAGACCCAGCATCCGGATTTAAAACGCAGTGCTGTTAGCTTAGAAATTGAATCTCGCAGTAAGATTTTTTTAAAGATATATTTCGTAGAACATTCGTGAAGAATGCATTAGCAATTTGCATAGAGATTTTTGATTTATTGGGTTTGGGCCATTAAAGCACCATGAACGTAGAATGAGGAAAAGCTGTACACTTATTGGCATAATGAAATGCAACGCGTGACTTGTGCTAAGCCCTTAAATTATTACTCTTGTAAAAGTTTCCTTCACTGTAATTTTTTTCACTAGCAGTCACTCACAAGCTGTATAGGTAAGCCACAAGACATGGGCGTGTTTTGAGAATTTTGTGGGTGGGAAGGCATATGCAGAGGGTGAGACAGACCTCTATAATGACTCCTATTACGTCAACGAACCCTCGACCTTACAATGGCCCTGGTGGCTATGGGCGTGAAGAATTCCGACCCTAGAATGACTTCTTCGCTTGACATTTGATCTTTAGCTTTTGGTAAAAGCATAGGGCAGTTTGCTTTGAAAACTTTGCAAGAAGTCATTCTTTACTTCCCTATCCAAAAGTACTGAGAGGAACTGTAATTAAGTGAAAACTTTTTTTTTCATTTATTTTGCTGAATGGACATCATGTCCAGGGACCACTTTAGATCTTTTAGGGCTCTAGGCGCTAAAAAGTTCAGGGGCCCCTTCCTTTCTTATCGCTGCAGAAATTTTCATCCATCAGAAAAAAAAAACGGGGGGGGAGGCAAGAAAAAGATTTTTACCCTTTTTAAAATGCCATTTTATTTACCCATTATTAGAACTATAACGAAGTAAATTTCTCCGTCATTTTATTCCACGCCGGGGCTCGAACCCGGGTCCCCTCATTCCGGAATAAGTCGCTCTACCAATTGAGTTACGCGGACGTTCGTTCCGACTGCTATCTGCCTTTATGTCGTGTACGTCCTGCTGGAAGGTACGCACACGACATAAAGGCCCATTATTAGAACTATAACGAAGTAAATTTCTCCGTCATTTTATTCCACGCCGGGCCTCGAACCCGGGTCCCCTCATTCCGGAATAAGTCGCTCTACCAATTGAGTTACGCGGACGTTCGTTCCGACTGCTATCTGCCTTTATGTCGTGTACGTCCTGCTGGAAGGTACGCACACGACATAAAGGCCCATTATTAGAACTATAACGAAGTAAATTTCTCCGTCATTTTCAGTCCACGCCGGGGCTCGAACCCGGGTCCCCTCATTCCGGAATAAGTCGCTCTACCAATTGAGTTACGCGGACGTTCGTTCCGACTGCTATCTGCCTTTATGTCGTGTACGTCCTGCTGGCAGGTACGCACACGACATAAAGGCCATTATTAGAACTATAACGAAGTAAATTTCTCCGTCATTTTCAGTCCACGCCGGGGCTCGAACCCGGGTCCCCTCATTCCGGAATAAGTCGCTCTACCAATTGAGTTACGCGGACGTTCGTTCCGACTGCTATCTGCCTTTATGTCGTGTGCGTCTTGCTGGCCGGTACGTCACAGAACGCTCTGTAAGAAACAATGCTAGTGTAATCATTTTGTATGTCCGTGCACATGTGACTTTTTGTTTTTAGAGATATTTCAAAAATTAATTTTGTGGCTAATAGGAATTTAAAGGACATTAAGTTTGGCACTTTAAATATCCATATACTTCACGAATTTACCGCTAAGGGCTATCAAAGTCAAAAATAAAAAAAAATTATACTTCTGTTGTGAAGAAACTGCTCAACTCAGAGGAATAAAATAGTTCTGTGTCTCTCAGGTTAAGCTTATTATTTCCTCTCAAATATTTAAATTTTCCAATTAGTTCCTTGATTTCCTACTAGAGGCGCCAAGTCCAAATTCTTTGGTTTTCACAGATTTTTGAAACATTAATTTTGCGAATGGTAGGACATTAACTTTCATTAAATTTTTGGCCATTTAAAATTTCACTTCTTTTTGTGTTCTGTATAAATTTTGCACATTTAAAATTTCACTACTTTTTCCACATCTGTGTTAGAACCTTCGGTCCATGAAAACCAAAACAAAACTGGAAATCCAATTATACGTTTGCGGGCCCACTCAAGCTGTGGGGCCCTAGGCGCCTGCCTAGTAGGAAATCCTCCCTGATCATGTCTGGGGAGGCTAAAGTAACAATTTGTTACTTTGTGAAAAAAATGTACTGTTTTTATCTCTCTGAAACTTGCTGTTCCATTGTTTCTTCGTCTCTATTTCTTTCGCAATCTTTCTCTCTTATGGATAGACAGAAGTGATGGGCCATTCATGAACGAGTTGTTCACAACAAATGAACGAGTTGTTCACAACAATGAATTGTTCAAATGAACAATTCACCGTGGATGATGAATGGTTCGCTCTCACCACTTTAAAAGGTCATTTAATCTGTCAGTAATGCGAGGGATTGAATGGCCATTCACCGAAATTCCAGCGCGATTCGTATATGTGTGCTGAAAAATTCGTTTCGATCAAAATTTCGCATTTTTAAAAAAATCTCTCATTTTTAAGTCTGATTCTTTAGCATTCCAAAACTGCCTTTCTTTCTTGTCTACGATGGATAGATGCAGAGTTACAGCAATTTTAAAATAAAAATCCAAAGAACCGGAAGCGACAATTTAAAGACCGGAAGTCTGGAAATAACTTAGAGACCGGAAGTCTGGAAATAACAACAACCATAAGTCTGGAAATAACTAGGTTTGGGCCGCGGGTGGCCTAGTAGGCAACGTTCGTGTCTGCCACGGAAAGGACCTCAGGTTCGATCCACTAAATTTCCGCCGTGCGTCAGATGGGCACGTTAAGCCGTCGGACCCTGGTACTGGCCCCCCTTCCTCCCCCCCCTTCCTACTTCGCTTCCGTGTCACTTTCTTATCAGGCACTCTAGCCCAAATCTCCTAGCTTCCTATTTCTAAGGGTTGGTTAAAACCTGGGGTCAGACACTCCCTTCCTAAAATCCTCTACATATGATCATTTGATCATAACTAGGTTTGTCTCACTATTTTTGCATAAAATTATAGTTAAAACTAAGGCATAATTATTTTTTAAAATGTTTTACAGATCTGGCAACACTTTGGTTACAATTATTTGATGCAATTTATGTTTGCGAACAACTTTGTATTTTTAACTTTAAACGCGTTGTTTAAAGAATGAGATTTCCCACTCGAACTCTTTACGAAAAAAACTGATACCTGAAAAATGTATGTAAATAAATTGATGAAACTGGTATACTTCTTTTTTTCAATGTTGTGCATGCAATGAACTAAAAAATTTGTTGTATGTAAGTTCAAAGTTATAGCTATTTACATTCAAAGTAGTGAAGAAATTCGTCGAAAATTCACACTAATGCATAAAAATGATTGACTGCATCTGAGCACTGCTTCGAACGAAAGAGGCTTTCGATGTGGGCTTGGGGTATGTCGGTCCAGGCTGCTTCCACACATTGCCACAGTTTCATCAGGCGTAGCCGCGGGTGCTGCTTGCGGGGCAACTCGGTTGCCGATCAGCGATCAGACGTGTTCGATGGGCGACAAATCGGAAGAACAGGCGGGCCACGGAAGCAGTGACACCTGGTGGGCCATGACGAATTGTTGCACTATGCGTGCCACGTGCGGGCGCGCATTGTCCTGTTGAAACGTGGTCGCTGGCAGGTCCTGCGGGTAAGGGAGGACTACAGGCTCCAAAACGTCGGAGATGTAGCTGTGGCTGTTGAGTGTACCTGCGATGCGTACACTCAGGGTTCGGGTGTAATATCCAATTGCGCACCAAACCATAACACCAGGCAACGGACCGGTATGGCGATGCATAATGCAGGCATCATACAGTCTCTCGCCGCGGTGCCGCCACACGCGGATCCGACCATCGTGGTGTTGCACGCAGAAGCGGGATTCGTCGGAGAAGGCAATATTCTGCCATTCCGTAGTCCAGGTGTGGCGTTCAACGTCCCACTGCTGTCGCACTCGCTGGTGGTGTAACGTCAATGGCAATCGGAGCAATGGGCGCCGTCCGATAAGTCCCCGCTTCTGCAGACGACGTCGAACGGTACGTGCTGACACAGGTTGTTGCGCAACACACCCTAATTCCTGCGCTAACGTTCGTGATGTGGCTGTGCGAGCCGTCAATGCCCGCCGCACAACATGCCGGTCCTCTCGTTCGGTGGTGTGCCGCAGCTGCGGAAATCGCTCACGTCGGACCGTCCGTCCCTGCGGTACCCACCGAATCCATACTCGTTCACTGTGGCTGAATGTCGTGCCACACGGGCGCCGATGTCTCAGTAAGATAAACCGCTGTCGCGATAAGCCACTATTCGTCCTCTGTCGAACTCCAAAACGTGCTGGAATGACTGCCGTATTCTGCGACGAGGCATCAGGAAGCTTCCCACGCACAGGTCCGGCAGCACAACACGCTTCGCCCCGCCTTCTGCGCACCCTTTTTTATAGTGCTTCTCGGTGGCGTGCCGGGTGCACATGATTTGCATTTGCCCTGCAATGCTAATGATTTGTATGTCCTCTCGCGTGCGACGCATGACGCGAATTTCAGGCCAATCGGATGCTTCCTTCTTGGTGTTGCATTTTGGGTGGCCAGCAGTGTAGTTGCTCACGGTGGTCGTTAAACCTTCCGCCAAAAAAAAAAAAAAAAAAATCACGAACCTGGGTTATTGTCTTTACTGAAGTGGTTGAATGAATTTGTCAATAGTTTACATTTGTTGTTTCATATGAGTTTATTCTTTTCAAAACAAAAACAACAAAAAAACAAAAAAACCTAACCGTCGATTTTGAAGGGCGAAGAGTATTCTCAACGCGAATCTTATTCCAACACATTTACAAACAAAGTTGTGACTGAAGATGAGAGTGATAGAGTGCGCTATCCAGTTGAATTTTTTCACACGATCGAGATGAGTGGACTTCCGCCTCACATTTTACGACTGAAAAAGGGTGCAGTCGTGATACTCATCACGAACCTGGCCGCCCCAATGGCGCAGTGGTCTAAGCGCTGGCTTATGATTACACGTTCGTGAAGGGTCGGGTTCGCATCCCTGTGAAGCATGGATGTTGTGTTTGTCTTACGGAACTGGATCTCTCCCTTTCCTGGAACCAGAGATTCTAAATTTGGGACGGGCGTCTACTTATAGCCAATTAAGTTGATCACGGTGGGCGTTAAACCTTCAGTAAAAAAAGAAAAAAAAATCCACGAACCTGGACTACTGCCTTTACTGAAGCGGTTGAATGAATTTGTCAATCAAATAAAGTTTACATTTGTTGTTTCATACGATCTTACTCTTCTCGAAAAAAAAAAAAAAAAAAAAAAAAAGAACTAACCGTCGATTCCGACGGGTTTCGTCTGATCGGCATTAAATTTCGCATCTAACTAACGTGAATTCACGGTTTTTGCAGGTGATACTATACGTTTTGCACGCCACTATACACTGAAGAGCAATTGAATTAGAGATACCTGTCCACTAACGTGTAGCACCACCTTTCACCCTGATGACGGGGGCGATTCGTCTCGGCATGGACTCGACAAGACACCGGAAGCGTTGGGAAAGCCATACGGATCCACGACCCCTGAACAAGCTCCCACAGTTCACGAAGATATGATGGGGGGGGGGTCAGAACCTCGAACATCTCTCTCGATGGCATCCCAGATGTGCTCGATGGGATTGAGGTCAGGTGACCTAGCTGGCCAAGGAAGCAAGGTCACGTCAGTGGAGTGTTAATCCAACCATTCGGATACAATTCGGGAGCGATGGCACGGTGCATTGTCTTGTTGCAGGATGAGGTCCCCAGTGGGATGCTGAAGACGCACAAACGGGAGCAAATGGTCTTCCAGGATATCCCGGTAACGTTGACCTGTGAGGGAAGATGTCACACGTAACAGGGGATCCCATTTCAGTCAACGTCAACAGTCCCCAGACGAGAATGTCATCCCCACCAGCTTGAAGAGTACCCTGCTGGCAAGAAGGATCCATCGCTTCATGTGGTTTGCGCTGTACTCGTATCCAGCCACCCGCATGTACCAAAGTGAATCTCGACTCATCAGTCCAGGCAACATTTTTCTACATGTCTAGGGTCCAGTGGCGATGTTCCCGCGCCCATGCTAATCTTTGCACCATGTGATGTGTGGTCAGCAGCGGTACCGTCGTGGGACGATGGCTTATGTACCCCATAGTGAGAAGATGGTTCTGTATGGTGTGGCTGCTTACACGTTTTCGTGCACCAGCGTTAAATTGCAGAGTGATTTCTTGCACTGTGGCCCGTCTATCCGCTGTTACAATGCGAGCTAGCCGACGATGACCCCGCTCATCCACACGCTGTTGTCCACGACAGTTGGCCCTTGCAGGGATGGTTTTACCGGATTCGATGTACCGACGGTGCACCCGTGACACAGTGGCTCGTGAAAAACCCAGTGCCTGCACGACTTCCGAGATAGAGTGACCCATTCGTCAGGCCCCGACATTATGCGCTTAGATCCTTCGTCTTACCCACACTGCGTCCGACTCTTAGTGATTCCCGTCGCATTACTCCTTATATTGTCGGATCGCTTCATACGTCATGTCGTTTCCGTTTACAGAGACGCCCACAGCGCCACATTTGCATAACGTAACGCCAGCTGTCTCTAATTCAGTTGCTCTTCAGTGTATTTCGATTGTTTAGTTTCTCAAAAACTATATCACTACTATTATTATTTTTGAGATTTAGATGAACGTAAGAAACGATTCTTGATACTGATGAAGTGTAACGCAAGTACGTAAGTCCATCTGCGTATGTGCCATCTGGATTTATATATTTATCTCAAGATGGAAGGAAAGCTGAATCGCAAGTGCGTTAGTGAGGGAGACTGGTAACGTTTTTTTTTTTTTTTTTGTTGGAGGTTTAACAACCACCGTGAGCAACTCAGTGGGGTAGAAGCAGTCGCCCGTCCCTAATTTAGGGCCACTGGTTCCAGGGGAACGGAGAAAGTCAGGGCCGTAAGGCAAACACGACATCAATGCCTCATCGGGATTCGAACCCGGACCCATCTCAGACGAATGATCAGGTAACTTTTGGTTTACGATATCGTCAGGTTACACCCCATCCTGCTATAAATCATTCCATAGCTCTCGTCAGTAGCAGATGTCCCGCGATCCCTTGCAGGCGGGTGGAGAAGAAGCAAAACTTCGCTATTTTTTCTTTTTTTTCGACCCTCGCATACTTTACTACTGTCCTGACGTATGTCAAGATGCATATCATTAAAATACACTTTTTGTGACGGCCTTTATCACTTTTAGCATCAGGTTCTCGTAAATTATGCCGACTGCAGTGAGAAATCGTTACATTTATGTAAAGCGTGATGGAACAATGTTCGGAAATAGTTTAGCAAAATATATTGTTGAGTAAAAATGAAATTAAATATTGTTCCTTCCCTTTTTGTGTGATAACAGGTTTAACGACCACCGAGAGCAACTTAACGGACTATAAGCAGTAGTCAGTCCCTAATTTAGGATTACTGGTCCCAGGGAACAGAGAGAGAGTTAGTGCATTAAGACATACACAACATCCATGCTTCACCGGGATTCGAACTAGCACCCAACTCGTATGAATAGTCGTAAGTCAACTCTTAGACCACTGCAACACTGGGACGGTAGAACAGAATTCAAAAATCAGATTTTACACTACTTCCGTTACCCATTTTCGTTACATCGAATTTTTCCCCCTCCGATATACACTATATATCAACAAGTAATTGGGCACCTGTGATAGCAAAGGAACCTTCAATATTCACCTCCAATAGTTGGTGGAGCCACCACGAGCGGCGATTACAGCTGCGACCCTCCGGGGCATACTCTCAACCAGGCGTTGTACGACGGCTAGCGGTATTTTCTTCCACTCGGCTTGGAGAAGACAGGTCAGTTCCTTCACCGATTTCGGACAGTGGGGGCACCCCTTAAGTCGGCGATCCAATTCGTCCCACAGGTGCTCGATAGGGTAAAGGTTCGGGCTCTGCGCAGGCCAGTTCATTCGATTAACCACATTGTCACCATACCAAACCATGGTGGACCTCGCAACATGACAGGTGGCTTTGTCATCCTGAAAGTAACATGGGTCCACCCCGTAAAACTGCCACGACGTAGGAAGCGCATGGTCATCCAAAATGGTGCAGTAGGTCTCGGCTTTGAGTCTACCAGGAATTGCGACCAAGGGTCCCGTGCCATACCAGGAGAAACACCCCCCATAGCATAATTCCACCTCCGCCGAACTTCACAGTTGGCACAATACATTCCGGAAGGAGGCGTTCTCCAGGCAGACGCCAAACCCAAACCCTGCCATCCGAACGGTAGAGGGTGAACCTTGATTCGTCGCTGTAGAGAACCTGTTTCCACTGTTCAACGGTCCACTGTCGACGTTCTTTGCACCACGTTAGCCGAGCAGCGCTATTGAACTTGGTGATCAAAGGCTTGTGGGCAGCAGCACGTCCATGATAACCGAGCAGATGGGCTTCCTTACGGATGGTATTTATCGAAAGAACACTCGATGCCTGTTAAAACTCCTCGCGGATATGGCCCATCGATTTGGTGCGGTTCTTCCGAATTTCTCTGGCCAGCACCCGTCGGTCTCTAACTCCCAGTTTTGTGGGTCTGTCAGGTCGGGGCACATTCCGACAGTCACCTCTCATCTTCCACTTGCCAATCACGTAGGGTACTTCAAGTCGCTGGATATGTCACGTATGGATCGGCCATTTCTGTGTTACCCGACGATTACACTTTTCTCGAAATCAGAGAGCTCCGAACTGCGTGGCATCTTGCATGCGACTGGTTGCGTTGTTGTTTCCCACACGATATTTAACGGCGGCGGCAGTGACGTGTATCAGGACCGCAGATATCGTCGATTGCAGGGGTGTCCAATTACTTGTTGGTAGATAGTGTACTTTACTACTGTTGGAAAGGATGCATAGCATAAACGCTTACAGGAAATTTACAAATAATAATGGATTTTTGCATACTGCACTTTAAAATAAAACGCGAGTTTTATGCCGCATGTAGAAATTTCCGTTTGAGAAGCGATCACACATTTTACTGATCTAATTATAAACGTTCATGGAAACGTTTTCAACCAAGTGGTTTTTTTTTTTTCTTTCTTAGGTTCTTTTACTGTCAAGCGTTGGTTGATATTCTTTCCTTTCGGAACTAAGCTGCCTCGGATTGAATCCTTCGCATTGCAATGACCTAAGCAATCATGTGTCAAGAGTACCGATCCAGATAGATATCAAGCATAAATTTCGGTTTCGGTCGGAAATTTCGTTACTACAAAGTGATAAGAAACACTTTGCTCCACCACCACAGCCCAACTCAAGTGCCGTAACTCGGCGGCAGGAAAGGAAACGTTTTCTATCTCCCCTTCGGAAGACTCAACGAACGTCAGTGATGTTATTCTAAGTAAAAAAAGAAAAAGTGCCTTGGCGGTGTACGGGTTAGGTGAAACAAACCCAAAAAGAAGGACCTTAAAAATGTCAAAAGCAATTTAGAATTCGATGTGCTGTTTTCGTCAGTTAGTCTTTTTATTAAAGTTTTGTTACTAATCATTTTTACCAGCTTTTATTAAAATTGCTTAATTGGAGCAGTTTTATTAGGTGTACAAATAAGTTTTAAAGCGTTTTAAGACAACGCAACAAGTAGTTTGAGAGAAAACAACAATACCTTTACGAATCAAAATATATGCGTCGTCTTTATCTATCACCTTCCGCCATCGGTCGGGCAGCTGACGGATTCCAGCCATGAAAAATACTTCGCCGTGTGACGCGATGAAGTCGTCAACCCATTTCTGCACTTCGTCACATGTCCGGAACCGTAAAGCAGACAAACCATTGTTGCATCGATTGGAACAAATCATAGTCTGAAGGGGCTATGTTGGGACTCTATGCCAAGTGCTCCAAAACTTCCCAGCCAAGCATTAATAACATTTCCTTGACTGATTTCGCGACATGCGGCCTAGCCTTGTCGTGCAGTAATTTCACGGGACGCAATCCTTTGCCTGTGAATGGACGTTTCCGACAGATTTCCTGGTTCAATCGCAGCAATTGTTGCTTGTAGCGATCAGTAGTAACAGTTTGACCCTGTTTCAATAGTTCATAATAGAGCACACACACCTTTCATATCCTACCAGATGCACAGCAGATCTTTCTTGGAGTGAATATTGCGTTTCGGTGTCGCAGTCTTTGAGATTGTCGTACCATATCTACTTTTCATCACCAGTAACGATTTTCCACAGGAAAAACTTTCTGTGTTGTTTATTCAATAGATTCAAACACTTCATGACACGCTCATCCTTGTTTCTCTGGCTCAGGTCATGTGGCACAAATTTTCCTTCCTTCTGAATCTTTCCCATTGCGCGTAAACGATTGGAAATGGTTTGTTGAGTTACCCCCAGTTGTTCAGCTAGTTCTTCTTGCGTTTGAGACGAATCTTCATCCAGCAATGCTTGCAGTTCCTCATGTTCAACCTTCTGCGGGGCGCCGCTACGTTCTCGATCGCTAACATCAAAATCACGTGCTTTAAACCGTCTAAAACAAAAACTCGCACGTGCTTTTCGATACAATATTCTCCCTCAGAACAAAACAAACAGATCGATGCACATGCTTTTGCAGAACTTTTCCTTGATGAAATTCGTAACGAATGCAGTGTTGAATAAATGCAGTATCGCTTGCCATCTTTCACTTACCGATGTGCAAGTGCGTTTGACTGTTGGGCAAACGTCTGTGTCACATTTTATACTCTGGACCAGTTATAGTCACATGACAACAACGCAGGGGAATGACGGATATGTAAATTATTGGTATGCGTCACACAAAAAATGCTTTAAAACTTATGTGTACACCTTATAAATAAAAGGTAAAAGTTACGTGGGACGGGAGGGATTCAGATTCTAAGAATGTTAAGTTTGTCTTGGGTTCTGTTATTCTGCGTGGTTTGAAATATTCAGTGTGAATAATTGGTGTCAGTCACACTGACTACATGCATTTTGTATGCCGCTCTTGTTAAGATTATGGGGTGGGAATGGCGAATATTTTTTGTGTTGCTTTTTGTTTCTTTCGGGGTACAATGACCACCGCGACCATCTAAGACCATGGTCTCTGAACACAGATTTGGAGCCATTGGCTCCAGAAATGGCCAGCACATGGAGGGTGGGTGGGTGGGTAATCGGTAAAAAAGTCCGAGGAAAAAACGCCCGAGACTGTTGATAAACGCGGAAAAAAATTCCAGGAAAAAAAGTCTAGGAAAAACAGTCCGAAGAAATAAAGTCCAAGGAAAAAAAGGCCAGGAAAAAAATTCCGAGATGGGCGTTTGGATTGTCATCATGGACTAACTAATAAGTCGATTTGACATACTGTTTGAATGTTGGGGGTGGGTGTGGGGGGACATACTTTCATTGCCTCTTTAGTGGTTTTTATTCTACGGATGCCATATTCATAACGTTTACATATCAGCTGAAGTTAATAATATTCCGCTTTTACTTAAGCATAAATATTGTTTCATTGGCCCTTGGCTTAGGCCTTTTTAAAAGTTTTTATTCTAATGATGTCATATTCATAATGTTTATGTATGAACTGAAGTTAACCATATTGCACTTTTACCTAGGCACTAGTTATTAATTTATTGGCCCTATGCCTAATAATTACCCAGCAAAAACAATCTTGCTGGGCAGGCACTGGGCCATTGCTGGCAGCCAGCACTGCCAGCAATGGCCCAGCACTATGTTGCCGCTGCCGAACCGTCAATAAAATGTACGGGCGGCCAACAGAAGGGCCAGCAGTTCAGGCCAACAGCTGGCCAACATTTGGCACCCATCAGTTGTCATATGCAGCAACAGGGCCATCAGTGGTCCATCACAGGCAGTAGCTACCACAAGTGGCTCTTCAGTGGCCCTGCAAGCACGTGCCAGAAATGATGGCTAGCCTAATGTGGTCCGCTAGTGTGCCGTTAGTGGCAGCCGGCAACCACGTGACGTAACTGGTTGCTTGCCGAATCTTGTCCGCCAATTTCCCAGTAGTAGCCATAGTAATAATAATAATAAAAAAGCAAAGATAACCGCAGTTTCCCAAAGCTACAATTTTTTTTTTTCTACCCTTACGAAGCTTGCGAATTAACGCACTGCGCTAGAGACATTTTCTCAACAGATCGGAAAAACACCCGTTTGTATCTGAGTAGATTTGAACCTGTGCCGTTCGCGTGAGAGCTGAGCTCCCTACCGAACGGACTAATTTGCTACGTTGCTGTGTTTCTCATGGTATATTGTTGAATAAATTGCTACGTTGCTGTGTCTCTCAGCGTAGATTGTTGAATAAATTGCTACGTTGCTGTGTCTCTCATGGTAGATTGTCAAAGAGATTGTTGAATAAATATATATTTACCCGGGTTCATGTCACATTCTGTTACATTTTTAACGTTGTATCTTTCCTTTCCGTTGTCCGAAGCTACATTTGTTTTAAAGAGTAATAGATATTTTAATTTACTTCTCGTTATTTTTAGAAGCGAATTCCTCCCAGTCTTGTGTATTCAACCCATGGATGAGTACACCACCTAGCGTTGCTTTTTTTTCTTTCAAATCATTAATAAATTTTGTACGCGTATAATTCTTTTTTTTTTTTTTTTTTTTTTTTTCAGCAAACGTTGTTTTAATAGTTTACCAGGATATTTGTTTCAAGCGGTTTCAAATTTTTTCTTGTTAGCCATCCACTCCATTCCATGAATTTTTATTCATGGGAGTGGGTGTATTTCATGGTTGTAATAGTATTTCACGGGTTAATCTGATATCTTCGTCGACGTAAAATTTCATTAGGAAATTAATTCGCCTCTCTACATAGTGATTTTTTTCTTAACATCCACTAAAATAACACGATGGCGATAGCGTCGTCTTAAACTAACTGGTACCATGAGAGACACAGCAAGTGTTGCTTCTGCGCATGCGCAGTCCCGTTGCTTCCTCCTGCTGTTGGGGGTTGCATTGGTTGCCAGGAACGGGCCACTAGTGGCACTTGCTTGGAGGCCCACAATTCACGGCGATGCTGCAGGGCCATCAATGGCTCGCCAACTGATAGCGCTGCCACCAACGGACCACTACCGGGCCGTGAGCGGCAGATTTCAGCCAGCAGTGACCCATCACTGCCAGCTGGTGGCCAGCAGTTTCCCAACACTTGTGTTTTTGCTGGGTAATATTGAATGCCTAAGTAAAAGCGGAATGCTATTAACTGAAGTTGATAGATAAACGTTATGAATATGGAGTCGACGGATTAAAAACCGTCAAAAAGGCCTAGGGACTATAAATTATTATTTAGTGCCTAAGCAAAAGCGCAATGCTATTGATTATATTTGATACGTAAACGTTATGAATATGAAGTCGGCGGATTAAAAGCTGTTAAAAAGGCATGATTGTCCCTATGAATTAATTAAATAAAGAAAAGTATTACAAACTTGACGTGTTATGTAAATATTTAGTGCCTATAAGCACAAGTGCAGCGTTAATAAAAAATGCCACCTTATCGTCGTTTTCTGAACACAGCATGAGTCGTGTGTAATTCTGTTGTTTCGTCGAACACTGTAGTTTTAAGAAATGTACGGCGATCTTTATACCCCCTCCCTCCTGTTGAACTTTTGTAGCCAGTCACCCTAAACTGGTATGAACCGGCGTGAAAATTCAGACAAACAAAGGAGCTCCTTCCCGTCGTTAGGCGCCTTGGAAAACAAAAACATAATTACGAAACTTGGAAAACTGCTACACATTCAAAGTGTTCCTCGGAAGAATAGCACTTTGTGTCCGGCCCCTTAATGAAAAACGTGTGGCAGTTTTCCTGTGTGGCGGTTTTCCGGCAACCCCACCACACTAGGTAAATAATGAAAGTATGTCCCCCCACACCGACCCCCAACATTCAAACAGTATGTCAAATCAACTTATTAGTTGGCCCATGATGACAATCAAAACGCTCATCTCGGACTTTTTTTTCCTGGCTTTTTTTTTCCTCGGACTTTTTTTCCTAGACTTTTTTCCGCGTTTATCAACAGTCTCGGATTTTTTTTTCCTGGGACTTTTATACCTAGATTCGGGTGGGAGGGCGGGTGGGGGCGCAGCACCACCCATGCTTCTCCCGGAGTTCGAGCAAACCTCGAGCGTTTGGCCAGAGGCCTCTGGCCACTCGTACTTCCGTAGCCTCCTTTTGCGTTACTCATAAGGAATATAATTATAAGGTGCAATATTTAACAGCTTTGCTTATCACTTATCACTCTATCACTGGAAATCTCATACTATCTTTTAGCGCCGTTTGCCACTTCATCTTCCTCTTTCAGTTTTTATCACTTTTGAGGTAAATCATGGAAAGTTAATAATTACATCAGAAATGCGTAGGTTCTGCTTTCATCAACCCCTCCTCCTCCTACAATTTCTGTAGTTTCAAATTCCTGGATAAACCCCTACATTTAACCAAGAAGTAGTCAATTTGCATAAGAAAACAGAAACTCAAAAGTAAGGTTAAAAAAAGGTATACGCCACAATTGGCTCTGATTAACCAGATCAAATATAGCATTTTAGTTAAAAATTAAAAATCCATTAAATTATTCTGAAAAAAACTTTCCTCTCTCGCGGGCACACGCTGAACACAAGCTCATGTTCACACCGATAACGGCAAGCGAAAGCGTTTTTTTTTTCGTACTACTACGTGGTTCCTTGTTCCTTTGTCTGCTCCGCAAGAAACACCAACAATTTGTTACTGCGATTTTAGGACATTTTTCAAGAACACCTCACCCTGACTGCAATCTAGAAAAGATAAGTTATATTTCTCTAGTTGGCGGTGTTTTTAGCTAGATATCTTACCATTATTACATCAAGCACCTGATATTTCATGCTAGGGGTTGGCAACAAGGGGGTAAATGGCATTGTGTGCTTGTGGCAGGTGTTGCTGTTGCCACATCCTCTCCTAATCTTCTCTTTTTAGAAACACCGACGTCTAAATCTTCGGGAAACAGGTTCCCTCTTTTTTCTTCCCCTAGCTCGGGCACCGTGCTCTCCAGGTTAAGTAGATAATTATACATGTTGCCCTCTTACATTTTGAAGCTCTGCCCAGGGCTACGCACGCCTTTTTGAGCTCCTTAATGGCAAAATTACACGTATTTTCTAACTCCCCCTTTTTTTCTCTGGTTTGCTTGCCCTCCAGGAGGGGCTGGTATCATGTTTCTTTAACATCTGGTTATCGCTTTCTATCTAATATAATGTATGTTTGGGTGGACACGATATACAAGTAAAAATTGATGGATGATTTGGAGCTACGCCGCGGAATAGTAATCACTTCTAATGCTCCATTCTGTTTTCTTTTCTCTTTCAGACGCTGCAAAGCAGTATTTCGAGGATGTAAGTTCTCAGCAAAGACAGCATTTGTTCAAGCAAGTGGAATGCCGCTCCTGAGGGCTTATTAATTTCCAGTGCAACTGCAATCTATTTTTAATTAATGCTCGTAATCTATATAAAATGTCCTCCGCTTTGAACGCCTTCAGAAACAATTAAGTCTTTAAATGGTAAACAACCGTGTTGTCATAACAAATAATTGAAATGGGATTTATTATCTTCTGTCTCCTCCATCCGATACGAATTTTATAACAATATGTTGAGGACGAAACTACTTTTAGATCGCTCCACTTGCATAAATATTTAAAATACGGCAACAATGTGTGAATCGTCTGGAATAAAATGCATCACGGATTATCCAAATAATCAAACAACAAGGCAAAATAAATACCTCATGCGCAAAAATGCCTATTAATATAAATGTATTAATACTTTAAAAGTCACAGGAGCACAAATATATTGAGTGAAATAAAGCCCCCGTGTGAAGGCATGACCAAAACTATGATTACAGTAAGTTGCCTGTGATCTGACAATGAAACGTGCAAAATGAAAGAAACTGTAAAGGCTGTCAAACCACGATCAAATTAAACTTGTTACAAAGCGCACAACACCATACCTCCAAATTATCGTCTAAAGGAGCTACTACCTCGACATTGTCTAAGACTGTCATTGAAAGGGACTTAAGACCTGACTGGGAAAATGTGAACTTGCTATCAACAGCTTCTACAGAAAGCTCTATGCTCCTCACTGAGAGCCTATATATTATAAAATTAGGACCTAAGTGCTGCAATGAAGACGTTCCTGTCTATATCTCTAGTGTCTGGAGAAATTTCGTTTTACAATAATTATGGGAGAAACCACCAAAATAATTTTGATGACATTAAACAGTTTGTGGTAAATGGTGGTGATTTATGTGTTTTTTTTTTCTCATTTTTCTTCTCATTTACATAATATGTATTCTCTGTGCTCATGTCTGTTACTATTTAAAACATGTGCCGCTCTAATATGATTTCACTCATTGGCCTGAAGATGCGACCATAGTGGTCGCGAAAGTGTTCGCCAAAGCTTTTAAAAAAACATATTTTTAAATTGTAAATAAAGACGTTTTTTAGACCATACGTTTTTAGACGATAATTTGGAGGTATGGTGTGTGCGCTATGTAACAAGTTTAATTTGATCGTGCTTTGACAGCCTTTACAGTCTCTTTTGATTTATAGCACGAAAATACCTTTTATTTTTAGTGCAAAATGAAATTTAATCAGTTGTAACCCGATTCGGGTAGGGGGAAATCATGTGCCAATTTTTCCCTCGTTTACAAATAGTTAAATTTTGATTACTTTCAAATACGAGAGTGGATCGAGAAGTAACGCACACTATTGTTTTTTTTTTTTTTTTTTTTTTTTTTTGGCAACAGTTTAATAGACGGGCATTATAAAGCTTATACACAGTGGAACTATATTTCTTAGCTATTTTTCAACATAAGAAGCAAGACGCTCGAGGCATTTATCCCAGCGTGGCACCAGTTTTCTTCTATCTTTTTAGTAAAGGTCCGTTTTCTGGGCGCTTAGCCACCTGCGCCCAAACGATTTGATCGGGGATATACGTGACATGTACTATGTTCGTTCCATGCATTGTCTGGAATTAGTCAGAATTCCTTCTTCTACAGTGAGCTCTCCTTCAAGCGTGGTTTACCGGCTGAACCAGAAACCTACGATTCCGTCCCATCCCTTTCTCAAGGGGGAATATGCGTGACATGTGCTATGTTTGTTCCACTGATAGTCTGGAATTAGTCAGAATTATTTCTTCTACAGTGAGCTCTCCTTCAAACGTGGTTTGCCAGATGACCCGGAAACCTACGATTCCGTCCCAGCTCTTTCTCAAGGAAGGAGGGATATATGTGACGTACCTACCTCAGAGGTGACGCACATGTCAAGACGGCAAAGTTGTAGCGATAAACTCTGTCGGTGTAGCTTAATTGAGAAAGCATTCGGCTCGGGAGCAGAAGGTACTGGTTTCGATTCCTGCCACCGGCAAATGAGTTTTATGCTAAAGCTCATTTATGCATAAAAAGGGAATACGATTTATTTGAACGCAAATCAACAAAATGTTTGTACGGCAAGAATGGGGTTAAACATCCGGATAACGCAATAGGGCTACTCATGAATCACAAGGGTTTTAGTTTAAAGAGAATGAAAACTCCTTTGTCAAGACGGAAGTCTTGAAAATAAAGTTATAGCAGCTGGTGTCTTCTCTTTAGGTTAAGATTGCATTTCAAGGAGTAGACTGGGACAGTTTTGAAAATTTTTGAATGTAGGAAGCATTTTTGAGGAAAAACTGGCAAAATACTTTTTCGTAATGAATTAGGTGTGTTGATTCCGAATATTTTGTTTGCCACTCTAGATTTTGATGTTATATGCTTCAAATCGCTAAAAAACAAAATGGCGCCCTTGCGAAAAGAAGTACTTTTAACTTTTGACGTAACGGTAGTAAAATTTGGAAGTTTCTGTGTCTTGTAGAATGGCGGCCATTTTGTTTTGTTTTTTTAGCGATAAAAGCCATGTAACATGAAATTTAAGAGTAGAAATTGAAATATATGGATATTATGTAACAAAAAACGTAATGTTAGACACCCAGTGTTACCGCCGTTACTTCAAAAGATATAAGTACTTCCTTTCGCGTGGTCGCCATTTTGTTTTTTATCGATTTGAAGCATATAACCCCTAAATCGAAAGTGGCAAACAAAATTTTCGAAATCAGCAAACAATATATATATATATATATATATATATAAGGCAGCGGCCAGTGCGACATGAAGGCAGAGGGTGCTAAGAATCCCCGGAGGACCGGACTAGAGCTGCCATTTGATGCTGACCTTGGCTACCTACAACGGACGCTCCCTATCTTCTGATTCAAGGCTTCTTGAATTGGAAGAGGAACTACAAAGGATCAAGTGGGACATCGTCGGGCTGAGTGAGGTAAGGAGAAAAGGAGAAGATCTCATTGAACTGAAAAGTGGACATCTCTTCTATTATCGTGGGACAGATACTGGCAGAACTAGTGGTGTTGGATTTATAATAAACAAGAAACTGAAGGATAAAGTGGTAGAAGTTGAAAGTTCCTCTGACAGAGCTGCACGACTCGTTATCCAACTATCGAGAAGATACCAGGCTCAGATTATTCAAACTTATGCACCCACCACAAGTCATCCTGAAGAAGAAATTGAAGAATTTTATGAGGAAATTAGTCATCTAAATAATAAAGGTAAGCAGCACTTGAAGATAATTATGGGAGATTTCAATGCAAAAATAGGGCAACGGCAACAGAATGAAACTTCAGTAGGTAAATTCGGTCACGGCAACAGAAACCAGCGTGGAAATACTCTCGTTGAGTTTGCAGAGGCAGAAGGATTTTTCATCTTGAATTCCTTTTTCAAGAAAAAGCCACACAGGAAATGGACATGGAGACATCCAATTGGGACGACAAGTGAAATTGATTTTATTATGTGTAACAAAAAAATTCGTCATCGAAGACTGCAGTGTGCTAAACAAGTTCAACACAGGTAGTGACCATAGATTGGTGAGATGTAAGATGCACCTCCAACACTAAACTGGAACGTGGCAAGCTCATAAGACAAACAAAATGTATTGACATAACCAACCTTAAAAAACACCATAATACTTTCAAGTTGGAACTGAAGAACAGATTCTCTGCTTTAGAAGGCCTAACATCGGAAGAAGTGGATATTTCTGAAGTTAACAGAAAAGTAACCAAAGCCCTTATGGAAACAGCAACAAAATTAGCTGGGTCTAAGAACAAGTTGCATGTAAACAAATTATCAGGAAAAACCAAAATGTTGATGCAAAAAAGAAGAGAGATGAGGACAACTAAAGAAGATGTGACTTCCAAAGTGGAATATATAGAGCTATGCAAGACAGCACGAAAAAGTATCACTGAAGACGTAAGGAAATTCAACTGTGAGCTAGTGAGGAAAGCAATTGAAAACAACCAAAGCCTAAAGATAGCAAAGGGACATCTCAGTAAGGGAAGAAAACAGATTATGGCTCTGAGAAAAGAAGATGGTTCTATAACAAGAAATAGAGGCGAAATTTTGACAAGAGTGAAAGATTTCTACTCCAAACTATATGAAAGGGATGATACATGTACTCCAGACATCATGAAAGGTACCAGAGTTCTTCCAGTCCTCCCAGCAGAAGTTGCTCATGCAATCAAGAACATGAAGCGGGGGAAAGCTCCAGGAGAAGATGGAATTACTATAGACATCATACAAGAAGCAAGTGGAGAAATTGAAACAGTACTCGCCCAAATTTTCACTCGATGCCTTAATGAAGGGAAGATTCCTGAGGATTGGAACAATGCTACAATGATCCTGCTACGTAAAAAAGGTGACATTGAGGATCTCAGGAACTACAGACCTATCAGCCTCCTATCAGTGGTTTATAAAATCTTCACTAAAGTTCTTTCACACCGCTTGAAGGTAACACTGGACATGGCTCAACCGAGAGAACAAGCTGGATTCAGGAGTGGCTACAGCACAATAGATCATATCCACGTACTGAGAGAACTAATTGAAAGAGCGAGGGAATATGAACTTCCATTGTGCATGGCTTTTATCGATTATGAAAAAGCCTTTGATTCAGTGAAACCATCAGCAGTTACCACGGCTCTGAAATCCTGCGGTATTGAAGATGCATACATTAATATTATTAATAACATCTATGAAAATGCAAGTGCAAAGATTCGGCTGTTTGAAAATACAACACACACAAAAATTGGAAAGGGAGTGAGACAAGGTGACACCATATCTCCGAAGCTCTTTAATGCCACATTGGAGGGTGTTTTTCAGTCGCTGAGCTGGGAAAACAAGGGGATAAAGATTAATGGAGATTATCTAACCCACCTTCGTTTTGCTGATGACGTAGTCATTTTTGCAACTACCCCATCAGAGCTGCAGAGTATGATCCAGGAACTTGTTGACAAGAGTAAAGAAGTGGGATTAAAAATGAACTTTCAGAAGACAAAAGTGATGTTCAATGCTTTTACAAGAAATGAAGATTTATCGATTGATGGAGAAAAGCTGGAGATAACAGACACGTACGTTTATCTTGGACAGCAGATATCAAGTGAGGGTCACATTGATGAAGAAATTAATCGGCGTACAAAACTTGCCTGGAGAGCTTTTGGAAGAAACAGCATAATTTTCAAGAGCAATATGCCATTATGTCTTAAAAGAAAAGTGTTTGATCAATGCATCCTTCCAGTGCTTACGTATGGTGCAGAGACGTGGACCTTAACTAAAAGAGACATACAAAGGCTGCAGACAACTCAAAGTAGCATGGAGAGGTGCATGCTTGGTGTAACCAGGAGAGATAAGAAGAGGAACTCGTGGATCCGAAAAATGACAAGAGTGGAAGACATCATGATCAGAGTTAAATCCCTGAAATGGCAATGGGCTGGACATACTGCCAGAAGGACAGATCATCGATGGACAGCCGAAATTTCAGATTGGATTCCAAGGGACAGGAAAAGACCCAAAAGAAGACCACATAGGAGATGGGTGGATGAAATTCGAAAGTATGCAGGGGTGACATGGAGGAGACTGGCACAAGACAGACCGTTGTGGAGGAAACTTGGGGAGACCTTCGTCCAGCAGTGGATTGATAATGGTTGACAATGATGATGATGATGATGATGATATATATATATATATATATATATATATATATATATATATATATATATATATATAAGATCATTTAAAATCTTTTCCTCAAAAATTCCTCCTACATTTTATACAGCCTCATTCCTCAGAATTTGTCCCAGTCTGGAAGGAAATACATGAAAACATAAGGGAAATATAAAGGACCATATGAATTTATTTTATGCTTCCAAAGTGCATTTCTCACTAAACTGAACACCGGCTCAAACAAAGTAATCCTCTGAGTCCATTCTCTGATATCTTAAGGATAATACAAAAGGACACCTTAGAACCGTGAGGTGAGGCCAGATGCGCTGGAGTTTGATAAATCGCTCGAGCATTATGTTTTAGTTTTCCAAGGCGCATAGTAACAGACATGAGCACAGAGAATACTGGGCAATTTCTAGATGAGACACGAGTGGGGAACCTACCCTGCAACAGTGCACACCTTCCTTAGAATCAGTAGCCCCAAATCAGGGATGAAAGACTGTGCATGACCCTAGATGTACAGGGTGTCCACAATGTCTTGTTACCAACCCTGTAATAAGAAATGTAAACGAGCTATGTATCTGTTATATGTTGAGACATCCTTAAACATCCAGTGGATCCGTTTGGGCTCAGTCATTCTCATGACAGAGAATAATTTTACGCCATGTTCTGTGGGACATTTTCCGAAGCAGTTGCGGGGTGATACGTGAGAAAGCACGTCTCACTGCTTGTTTAAGTTCATCAGTGGCTTGGTAGTGCTGCTGTGCAACAACCTCCTTTATGAAACCCCAAAGGGCATTGTCACACGTTGAGAGATTTGAGCTTCGAGGGGGCCATTCAAGTGGAGCGGGCAGCACTGCCGAACTTCGGTCGATCCAACGATCCCAAAAGACCTCACCAAGGTATTCCCGAACAGCGATTGGGTAATGGGCGAGTGCCCCATCCTGTTGGAACCATACGTCATTCAGAATTCCAAGATTTCCAAGTTGTGGCACAAACCAGGTTTGCAGCATGTCCAGATAAGTTGTCTGATTCACTGGACCATCAAAGAAATACGGCCCAAACAGATGTCGACTATTAATTGCAGCCCATATCATGCCATGCGGAGGATGATGTTCCAATTCTTCGACATAATGTGGGTTTTCCTTGGACCAGAACACAACGTTCCGTGATCGACAGCTGCGGTATATCGCACATTCATCACTGAAAATGACCTTTCCACGTTTTGGGATTGTGGCAAATGCCTGAAGCATCATTGCACATCCATCTCGTCTGCAGTTTGAATCGATGTCTGATAACTCCTGAACGAACATCTGGCGATATGCCTGCAAATTGAGGTCATTCTTCATGTGCTTATGCAGTGTCGATCGTGGTATTCCAAGCTCCGCTGATCGTTTGCGGAGCGACTTCGTCGGTGGCCTGATAACTGATTCCTCGACCGCTTGACACTGTTGCACTCTGGTTGATGGTCTTCCCGTTCGTGGTTTATCCTTGATGTCGCCTGCTTCGAAGAGTTTATGTTTCCACCGCAGAAGAGTCTGTTTTGGAGGGGCCTCTTTGTCGAATCGTTGTTGGAAATCGGCACGCACGTCACGCATTGTCTCCCCTGTGTGTGGACGTTCATGTACCCAGACACTGACAATAATCCGCTGTTCCAGGGTGTATTCGCTGGTATCACACATGGTTCCGGTACCTAATCTGTAAATAAACACAATACAGAGAATAACTCAGCATATACATCATACAATAGATACATAGCTCACTTACATTTTTTATTACAGAGGGGGGGGGGGTAACAAGACATTGTGGACCCCCGACTTAAACTCCAAAACGAACAGAGAAATTATATAAATTATATCTTCTGCTTGCTTATACTATCGGCAAATAAGTGACATGTACTTAGTGTGAATGATTTGTGTTATCCGCCCCAAATATTTAGAATTGTGTAGAACGGCAGAACAGTATTTGAAGAAAAACTTTATATTCTTAGCAACTGAGTCCTACGTAACATTTTCTTTTATTTAAAATTGTTATCCGAATTAAGCAATTTTAATGAAAATTGATTAGTAATGAAGAATGAATAAATAGTGAGAGAAAACAACGTGTCAGGATTTAAATATCTTTCAAAATTTTGGATGCAAACTTTTCAGCGAAAAAAAAAGTTAAAACCAGATGCAGAAACAGAATTTGAAAAAAAAAAGTGGGGCGGGGGGAGTATGGTTTCATGCTGGAAGAAGATGAATGCCATAGGTACAGATTTACAAAGAAAACCGATTAGTTGATTATGTTTCAGCACCTGACTGAAAAAAGATCTGTTGGCTAAAGAAGGGTTTAAAAGTGAAAAAAATCTACTGCACTGACGAGGCTGTTAGTGATTAGAAACTCTTTCCTATAAAACGCAAGATTTTAAAGAATAACAAAGCTAACCAGGAGATGTCGCTAAAGCTTTTCAGGATAAGGAGGGGGCTGAAGCTCTTCCATTAATCTTATAATTCTCTCCAAAAAAGCGTTTAAGTTAAAAAAAAAAATTAAACCTTTACTAAGTTCGGAATATAGTTATTATTATCTTCTTTATTCGATATATACGAAGCACAGCATATAGCAATCAAATTAAAAAAAATTATCATTGACTGGTGTTGCTGAGCTGATACGAGTTTCCACCGGAGATCTAGGTATCAGTCATGAATCGGCGTAAAATATATAATGTCCCAAGTAAAGTTGTCTTCTGCAGTTCTGTAGGTGCTATATAAGAAAGCTGCAATTTTTTAAAATGATTCATGAAATTTTTTGACATTGTCCCAAGTGCCCCGATGAAAATGGGGACTACTGTTGTGTATTTATTAGTCCATAATCGGGTAACTTCTATGGTCATTTTTTCCAGTTTTTTTTTTCATCGACTCTCGCAACTCCAGGAATCGCTATATCAATCACCTAGAATTTCCGATATTCTATGATCGTTATGTCCGGTGTATTATGTTCTAGGTGTCGATCGGTTTGGAATTCGAAAATCCCACAAGATCTTGACTTCATCATTTTCTACGACTTTCTCAGCTTGATGTTCCAATGAGTTTTCCGATACTGGCAGATTGTGCTTTCTGCATAATGACCAATGAAACAATTTCGTAACTCTGTCATGTCTAGCTTTGTAATCTATCTGCAATTTTGCTGCATTCACATATAAACACAGTTTCATCTTTTTCTTGACAAAGTCAACACTTTGAATTATCACTGACTTTTTGGATTTTAGTCTTCATAACATTTGTTTGCAATGCCTGTTCTTGTGCAGCAAAAATCAGATTTTCTTTTTCTTTCTTGATGAAACCCAATTTCAGCCATGCCCAAGTCAAGTTGTTGTCACTTTTCCCATCAATATTCTTTAAAATTGTAGATGTACATCTTATTTTTCTCAATATCTCTACTTCTAGAAATCAGATTTGAAAAATTCCTTCTTTGTTGGAGAGTGTTTTCCGTGTGACATGTTTTTCATATAATTTCAAAATTTTCAGGTAATTCATAGACTTTTCGCTAGGGGGCGTAGCGGTAAATTGCGTTTCCCCCTATACATCTGCTTCTAAATCTCCGATTTGAAAAATTCTTTCTGCACCGGATACAGCTCCTGATGGGAAATCGTTTGCACATAATTTCAAATTTTTGTAAAAAATGGTTTGGCCACCAGGGGGCGTAAACCTTAATTTCCGCTTCTGTTGTATTGGCAGCAAAATTTGAGCTTCTAAATTCTCGATTGAAAAAAACGTCGTTTGTTGACTGATACTACTCATGTCGACAAACTTTTTAGAAACATTTTCTTCTTAAAATAGTGCATAGTTTCAACGCCAGGGGGTGTAGATGTATATCTTATTTTTGTCAATATTTCTACTTCTATAAGTCCGATTTGAAAAATTCCTTCTTTGTTGCATAGTGTTTCCAGTGTGACATGTGTTTCATATAATTTTAAAATTATCAAGTATTTCTTAGACTTTCCGCTAGGGGCGTAAATGTAAATTGCGTTTCCCCCTATATCTCTGCTTCTAAATCTCCGACTTGAAAAATTATTTCTGCACCGGATACAGCTCTTGGTGGGAAATCGTTTGCACATAATTTCTAATTTTTGTATAACATGGTTTGGCCACCAGGTGGCGTAAGTCTTAATTTTCGCTTCTGATGTATTTGCAGCAAAATATGAGCTTCTTAAATCTCGACTAAAAAAAAAGTCGTTTGTTGACCGATACTACTCATGTCGACAAACCTTTCAGGAAAATGTTCTTTTTGAAATAATGCATCGTTTCTACGCCAGGGGGCGTAGACGTATATCTTATTTTTGTCAATATCTCTACTTCTAGGAGTCCTTTCCTATAAATTCAAAATTTTCAAGTAAATCACAGACTTTCCGCTAGGGGGCACAAAGGTAAATTGCGTTTTCTGCGTTATTTCTGCTCCCTAAGCTCCGATTTGAAAAATTCTTCCTGTATCGCATACAAGACCTGGTGGAAAATATTTTTCACATAATTTCTAATGTTTGGTAAAGAATGGTTTGGCCACCAGGAGTCATAAGTGTTAGTTTCTGCTTCTGATGTGTTTGTAGCAAAATCTGGGCTCCTGAAAACTCGACTCATTTTTTTTTCTTGAACCGATACCGCTTATATGGATAAACCTTTTGAGAATACTTTCTTCCTAAAATAATGCATTGTTTTCCCACCAGGGGACACAAAGTCACATCTTATTTTTGTCGATATCTCTGTTTCTAAGAGTTCGTATGATCACGATTCTGTTTACAGCAATATCTGAGGGATTAAAAACCCGATTGAAAATCTTCTTTCATTCGTCAGATCTATTGTTTTCCATACCGGTTCCATTGACTTTGAATAGATTTGATAAATTTAATTTGCGTCAGAACGGATTCAAAAGAAGTGCTTATTACACCCGAAAATTCGGTATTATCTTTTTTGTTTCATATTTTCTTTGAGGAATCGGCAGATGTTCTTGCTAACTCGAAATAGTTCCAGGCAAGTGCAAATTTAAAAACCTATAGTTCCAGACAATATATTATAAAACCTTTACTAAGTTCGGGATATCGTTATTACTATCACTATTGTTATTATTTATTTATCTATATATTAATTCTATAAGGTTTTTTACTGTGAGTCCTATTTTGAGAAAACGGCTGAATGTAAAGATTGGTTGAGGTATCAAAATAAAGGTCTTACCATGTAGATGTGCCAGTCGAAGAGAAAAATGAGATTGGGGCAACTGTTCTGGCGTTGTGGGGCGGCAAAATTTCCCATGTAAAGCCAATGGGGGAAAAGCGTGCGATTGACTCACGCGCTGTTGAAGGCGGGATCATGGAGGGACTGAGATAGTTCAAAGTCCGAAGTCTTCTCTTTTCTGAGCGAACCGTTACGCAAAGCAACGGCAGCAGGTACTTGTATCAAAGTTCTTCTCATCGGAACAGCGGACGCATTCGAAGACCTGATTGCGTTATGCCGTTGGACTGTGTGATGTCTATATAGTTGCTCACGGTGTTCGTTAAAAATTCAGTCAAAAAAAAAAAAATAAATAAAAATCACGAACCTGGACTATTTGTCTTTACTGAAGTGGTTGAATGAATTTGTCAATCAAATAAAGTTTACATTTGTTGTTTCATATGAGTTTATTCTTTTCAAAAACTAACCGTCGATTCCAACAGGGTAAGAGTATTCGCAACGCGAATCTCATTCCAACACATTTACAAACACAGTTGTGACTGAAGATGAGAGTGCAAGATTGCGCTACCCTGTTGAATTTTTGCCCACGATCGAGATAAGTGAGTGGACTTCCGTCACACATTTTACGACTGAAAAGGGTGCAGTCGTGATGCTCATCACGAACCTGGCCAGTGGTCTAAGTGCTGGCTTATGATGATTCGTTCGTGAAGGGTTCGAATCGCCCGGGGAGGCATGGATGTTGTGTTTGTCTTACGGCACTGGCTCTCTCCCTTCCCCAGAACCAGTGCCCCTAAATTAAGGACGGGCGACTGCTTATAGCCCATTGAATTGCTCACGGTGGTCGTTAAACCTTGAGTCAAAAAGAAAAAAAGAATCACGAACCTGGACTATTTTCTTTACTGAAGTGGTTGAATGAATTTGTCAATCAAAGTTCACATTTGTTGTTTCATATGAGTTTATCCTTTGCAAAAAAACAACAACAAAAAAAAAAAAAAAAAAACAAGTAGCCGTCGATTCCGACGGGTTTCGTCTATAGTTTATTTAAAATAAATGATGATCATCTAATAAAATAAAATTAAAAAGACAAAAAAAGTCAATGACCAATTTATGCTTGACCATTACACTGAAGTGCCAAAAACAACTGGAATACCTCTCTAATACCCCGGTTCTGTTGGTTTTTTTTTTGTTCTTGTTTTTTTTATTGGAGGTCTAACGACCACCGTGAGCTACTCAATGGGCTATAAGCAGTCACCCGTCCTTAATTTAGGGGCACGGGTTCCAGGGAAGGGAGAGAGCCAGTGCCGTAAGACAAACACAACATCCATGCCCGGACCCCTTTCGGACGAAAGGTATGAAGCCATCGCTTAGACCACTGCGTCGCCGGGGCGGCAATATCCCGTTGGTCCTCCTACCGATCGGAAAACGGCAGCGACGTGAAAGGGCATGGACTCCAGGAGCTCTCTCTAGTACTACAGAGACACTGCACATCATACCTCCTGAAGAGCGTTTCATAATCTCATATTCATCAGTTGAGGACCCCTGGCATTGAACGTACGTTGAACAGAATCCCAAATGTGTTTGATGGAGTTTAAATCCGGCAAACGGAGGCCGAGAAAGAATACCAAACTCCGTGAATGTTCCTGCAGCCATAATCGGGTCAGCGTGGACTTATGCGGTGGCACACTGTCGTGTTGAAAGAGGTCGCACCCATCGGAGTGGTTGCATGACATGAACGTGTGCAAATAATATCCAAGGATGATTACGTAGCCCCCACCGGTCAGAGCAGTCTGCAGACACATGGCGGGTCCTAATGCATGCCATCTGAAAACACCCCACACCATAACAGAGCCACCACCGGACTGCACTGTCCCTTGTTGGGATATGGGATCCATCTCCTCGTGGGGTTATCACCACACCCGGAGACGGTCATCTTCTCCGGGATAGTTGGTTCCGCGATTCGTCGGGCCAAGCTACAGGTTTCTTTTTTTTTTTTTTTTTTTTTTTTTTTTTTGATTGGAGGTTTAACGACCACCGTGAGCAACTCAATGGGCTATAAGCAGTCACCCGTCCCTAATTTAGGGTCACTGGTTCCAGGGAAGGAGAGAGTCAGTGCCGTAAGACAAACACAACATCCATGCCTGACCGTGATTCGAACCCGGACCCCTTACGGACGAATGATCAGAGGCCAACGCCTTAGAACACTGCGCCACCGGGGCGGCGCTACAGGTTTCCAGTCATCTTGCGTCCAGCGGCGGTGTTCGAGCCCAGCCAAGGCGCACAGCGTTGTGTCTTCGGGTCAGCCATGACACATTTGGGTGAACAGTCGGCTTTGGAACCCTATATAACACAGGAAACGTTACACTGCTCAAACGCTATTACTAATACTGACCCCAGCACTGAATTGTTCTGTGATTTGTGGCAATGTTGCGCGCCGGGTGAATGCCATGCGTGCCAGATGCCGCTGTCCACGATGGTTCATGGCTTTTCTACGGCCACACCAGTCTCGCACTGTGGATCCCCCCTTCGAGTTTGTGTAGTCCAGGTACGTCCTTAAAATTGCCGACCGTGTAAAACCAAAATTTACGGTAATTTTCGAGATGGAGTGACGCACCTTCCGGGCACCGACTATCACACCACGTTCGAAATCGCTTAAATCCCGATAAGCTGCCATCTGAACTGCGAATGCTACTACTTGTGCTTGCGGAGATATCTTCCTCTATATGTACGTCGTACGCGGACGATACCATTAACGCATGGGTGTGGTGGCATATAATGAAAATGTTAGCGCCCTTCTCAGTCTTTTTGGCACCTCGGTGTCTATTCTACTGAAAAACGCGTAAGAAACCGCCTCTCGCTTAAGAACAGACCCCGGATCGTTGAACATGTAGTACAGGGACGTAAGGACGTCCCACGTTAAAATGTTTCTCGCCCACCTAGTTCGAGATGTACCAGTTTTCATATCTTTTGATTAAAATCAGGACTTTGCCAAGTAATAATAAGTCTCGTGTATTTCGTTGAATAACCCCATGTATTCCCCCTTTTTTTACGCTTTCCAACCGTAGGTTGAAGAAGCGTATATGCTCCAGCTTTGCCCGTCCGTCCGTACGATAACTCGCGTAAAAATGGTTCGATTTCGATGAAATTTTAGTATGTGGTAGGGCTCTACCGGGGACGAACCCTATTGAAAATGGGTGAAGTGGGGTCAAAGGTCAGGGCATAGGAGCGGGATGCATTCCATTGCCCTCATGCGTCATAACGTGCGTAAAAATGGTTCGATTTCGATGAAATTTTAGTATGTGGTAGGGGGGACCACCTAGGGACGAACCCTATTAAAAATGGACGAAATGGGGTCAAAGGTCAGGACATAGGAGCGGTATACATTCCATCGTCTTTAAGCGTCATAACGTACGTAAAAATACTTCGATTGCGACAAAAAGTTATCATGCTGTTCCAGAGGTAGACTGCACTGGTTCTGTTGAATATCATAGAAATGGGGTCAAAAGTCAGGGTACAAAAGCAAGATTTATTCCAAAGCTGTTATCCTCGTAACTTGACTAAAAATGCTTCTATTGCGACAAAACGTTAGTATGTTGTTCCGGACGTATACTGAGCCAAGTCTGTTTAATAAAATCGAAATGGGGTCAAAGGTCAGGCCACGGGAGCGAAATTTATTCCACAGTCATTATCCTCATAACTTGAGTAATGATTTCTATTATCTTAGAAAGCGTATCATAATCAATGCATTGCATTATTTTACTAACTTGTAAGGAAATGCGTTGTTTACTTCTCCGTAGAAAAGTTACCGAAACACATTGTATCATCCGCAGCTCCATGCTCGTTTTATCAAGTGCCTGAGTTTGGTTTTCAAGTTCTGAATTCGTCATTTCACAACTATCAAACACTTTTTGATAAGATCTGGACTAACATCCCTCCAGGCAGATTTTATCCATTCGTCTGCAACTGTGATTTTCTTGGCCAGTTCCGAAGCAGTTGCGCTTTCATCAATTCGAGCCAGGATCGATTGCAACACATAACGCCAGTATTCATTTTTGAACCATTTAATCACACCGTGATCCAAAGGCTGTAAATTAGCAGTAGTGTTTGGGGGTAAAAAGAGCAATTTCACATTTTTGAGACTTGCTTCACGTGCATGGCAAGTGGAGTTGTCTCACACAAGCAGGACACTTCTATTATTTCTCATCTTTTGATCAAAATTTATGAGCCACTCTTCAAATATAGGGAGAGTCATTCACGCCTTTGAATTTGATTTCCAAATCACACCCATATTTGCAGTGTTTTTTCCCCTTTAAACATCTTGGTCTTTGGTATTTCCAGATCACCAACGGTTTCTGTTTTTCGCCTGCAGCACTAACTGCGCTGGTTTGCGTTAAGCGTTGTTTTGCAATTTGGCCTCCTTGTGATTCTTCCAATTTTTGCATCATGCTTTGCGTCGGCAGAGCACGGAAAAAAGTCCTGTTTCGTCCAAATTGAAAATGTCCTTGTCTTCATAACCGGCCCAAAGTAATGGGAGTCACGTAACCCAGTCCTCACACAATTGCTGATCTACAACTGCTGCTTCACCACTCAATGGACGAAAAATGATGTTATGTCGAATCCGAAATTTGTTCAACCATCCATTGCTAGCAGAAAAGCCTTCGATTCCGAGAGCAAGGATTTTCTGATTACATATATTTGAAATATATGTACTCAAAATATTTGAAATATATGTACTTCAAATATTTGAAATATATGTACTTCAAATATTTGAAATATATATACTTCAAATATTTGAAATATATGTACTCAAAAATGAGTACATATATTTCAAATTAGAAATACCGGATATACTCACAATTGATTCTCTGTATGCACTCCAAAATGAGAACGTGTCTTTTCCAAAAATGAGACGCAAGTAATCGGAGCTATTATGATCCCAGAATGTACTCAAAAACAAGTACATTTTGCTTTTTTCTAAGTACCAATTTTTAACAGTGCAGGCATGCGACTGTCAATACCGATCCTGTTAAATTCCCTCCCCATAGTTCATTGATATACACTGAAGAGCAACTGAATTAGAGATACCTGTCTAGTAACGTGTAACACCACCTTTCGTCCTGATGACGGCGGCGATTCGTCTCGGCATGAACTCGACAAGACACCGGAAGCATTGGGAATCCATACGGATCCCCGACCCCTGAACAAGCTCGCACAGTTTACGAAGATTTGATGGAGGGGCGGGGTCAGACTCGAACATCTCTCTCGATGGCATCTCAGATGTGCTCGATGGGATTGAGGTCAGGTGACCTAGCTGGCCAAGGAAGCGGGGTCACGTCGGTGGAGATTTTATCCAACCATTCGGATACAATTCGGGAGCGATGGCACGGTGCATTGTCTTGTTGTAGGATGAGGTCCCCAGTGGGATGTTGAAGACGCACAAACGGGAGCAAATGGTCGTCCAGGATATCCCGGTAACGTTGACCAGTGAGGGACGATGTCACACGTACCAGGGGTCCCATTTCAGTCCACGTAAACAGTCCCCAGACGAGAAAGCCACCCCGAGAAAGCCACCCCCACCAGCTTGAAGAGTACCAGACGAGAAAGCCACCCCCACCAGCTTGAAGAGTACCCTGCGGGCAAGAAGGATCCATCGCTTCATGTGGTTTGCGCCGTACTCGTATCCTGCCATCCGCATGTACCAACGTGAATCTCGACTCATCAGTTCAGGCAACATTTTCCCACACATGTCTAAAGTCGAGTGGCGATGTTCCCGCGTCCATGCTAATCTTTGCACCCTGTGAAGTGCGGTCAGCAGCGGTACCCTCGTGGGACGATGGTTTCTGTACCCCATAGCAAGGAGATGGTTCTGGATGGTGTGGCTGCTTACACGTTTTTGTGCACCAGCGTTAAATTGCCGAGTGATTTCTTGCACTGTGGCCCGTCTATCCGCTGTTACAATGCAAGCTAGCCTACGATGACCCCGCTCATCCACACGCTGTTGTCCACGGCAGTTGGCCCTTGCAGGGATGGTTTTACCGGATTCGATGTACTCACGGTGCACCCGTGTCACAGTGGCTCGTGAAAATCCCAGTGCCCTCACGGCTTCCGAGATGGAGTGACCCATTCGTCGGGCCCCGACAATTTTCCCACGATCAAATGCGCTTAGATCCTTCTTCTTGCCCATATTGTGTCCGACTCTTACTGATTCCCGTCGCATCACTCTTTATATTGTCGGATCGCTGCATACGTCATGTCGTTTCCGTTTACAGGGCAGACCACAGCGCTACATTTGCATAACGCCAGCTGTCTATAATTCAATTGCTCTTCAGTGTATGGGTAGAAAACATCCTTCATTGAAACCTTCGGTCAACAGCTGCACAAACGAAAAGTATCGACGGCGACTGATTGTTGTCACACCACAGTTACGCCTCTTAGACAAGCAATGTGGGTTATTTTCCCTCTGATTAAAGACCCGGGATATCTTACTTCTTGAGAAACCAGTCAGTTTTCAAAATGTCGCTCCAGCAGTTGTGTGTGTGTGTGTGTGTGTGTGTGTGTGCGTGTGTGCCTTTGGTGAACTGCGATATATTTTTTTTACTACTACTACTGGGAAATGGACGGACAACATTCGGCAAGCCATCAGTTATGTCACGTGATTGCAGGCTGCCACCGCCGGGATACTGACGGACCACATTAAGCTAGCCATCATTTATGACACGTACTTGAAGGGCCTCTTAAGGGCCGCTTGTGGCAACCACAGCCTGTGATAGATACCTGATGGGGTGCCAACTGTTGGCCAGCTGCTGGCCTGGACTGTTGGCCCATTTGTTGGCCGCCGGGACATTTCATTGACGGTTCATGAAACGACACCATAGTGCTGGGTCAGTGCTGGCGCAGTACTGGCCCAGCAAAACTGTTTTTGCTGGGAATTAATCATTTGTGCTCTGCCACAGGAAGTTCTCTATGCTTTTAACCTTGAAAGGAATTTTTCCAAGCCCTAACCCTAAAGCTTCTTCCTATTGTTACGTTCAATATCCGATACTCATTTGTTCTGCGCTGGTTTGCTTTTCGTTGTGCATTTCTGTGGAGTGTTGTGCTGTCGGCGTTCACATAACGTTTACGCTTTACTTGGTTCTAGAGTATTTACCTAGTTTTTACATTTTTAACAAAATTACGTCAAATACCTGACGTGTAATTCTTGAAGGATCATACATAATACTTACCTATAACGTTGGTGTGTGAGAATGTAAAACCCACGTATTATTTGAGTAGAACGCTAAAGGGACGAAATTTCAAGTCTTGCCCTTCAATATAAGTAAAGCTTGCTGTGGTCCTGAATATGCCCTTTATCGAACTCCGAAAGATCCTTTGTTTTCTCCATTGTGATCAACACGGCTGATGAGCAGCGGCCTTAAATTAGTTGCCTAGATCACGCACGTGACCACGTATTTCGCACATTACGTTCATCTGCATAAAGGTTTCTAATTCAGTGGCCAACGTGTGTACAACATATCGCTGTACAATACATCAATACATTATGCCATGGACGTCGCCAGACTTCGAAATCAGGATGGACGAAGGGTGGGCGAGTATTATTTTTGCTGGGGCAAGTTTGATAGAAACTTTATTTACGAAACACTGAAAGAAAGAATTTGTTTTCCTTTTTCTACAGGCTGTGAAGGTATTCCCACAATCCCCCTTCTTCCTCCTGGTTACATACTCATTAATTTTGGAATTGTCTTGAAGTTTTCGTACTTTTTGGAATATAAAATAATCTAAAGTTAGGAGTCATTTTTGCTAATGTTTCGTCCATCCATTTTTGATAAAATTAGTAAAACCTGAAGAGTTACATACCCGCAGAACAAACCTGCCACTCTGCCACCAGCAGCAGTAGCATGTGCTGATTAAAAGAAATGTTCATGATTAGGAGAAAGGTCTTAAAGCAAATATATATATATATATATTTTTTTGCGGCTGAGGGGAAATAAGGGCATGTCGACAACAATTTCCCCTCCTTAACTTCTTTCCTTCAAGCCAGCGATCTTGCCTTGCACTCATATCTTCAAAATCGTTTGACAGCTTGCTCCCTCATTGACCTAGCGCAGGCTTAAGGGGGTATTCTCATTTTTTTACGATAAAATTACCACTTTTTTTTTAGTGCTTATTGACGAAACTATACAATCAATTGATTCCAAAGTAGGTACATATATTTATTATTGTTTCAGGTATTTACAAAACAATTTTTAATAAGTTTCATGAAGAATTACGCCCGCAAGTCCCCCTCGACCATGACACTGCACGAAGACCCGCGGCCGCTGGTTGTGGCATGATTTCTCCACTCCAGGTGACCTGAAACATAAAAAACTCGAACGGCGTTTTACTCTATACCCAAATAGTAATCGTTTGATGAAGCAGAAAAAAATATATATAATTGAGGAAATGGTGACTTGTCAAACTCAAATTATCAATTTAGCTAAAAAAATACGACAATATTTTTTGCTATTAAAAAAAATATGCATAACGTATCGCGTTTCTGGTTCATCAAACGATAAAAGGATGTTTTCTGAACATGCAGTTTTACATTTGAACTCGATCGGTCCAATAGTTTTTGAAATATTTTGCCAACCATTCGCGAAAAATCTGTTTCGAGAAAAACGCGTTTTCAAGTATAGTTTACGGAGACATATCGAGTACTTACAGTATTTTTCTGCTGATCCGCTATACCAGGACCATGCAGTTTCCTTCTTCTGCTTCGTTGAACTCATTTAGAGACATTTGCTCGGTTCTACGCCTTGTACGAGCCCCTTTTGTAGCCTGTAGGCTGCGTCTCGACGATCTCTGCAGACGTTGTTCGTCCCGCGCGTTGGCAAATATCTTCGTTTGCTCGACAATAACATTCTTATCGTTGTCATCATTTTCAGGACGGCAGAAAAAACTTCATTAAAAATGCCTGCTTCTACATAAGCTGCCATTTCGATGGTTTTTGAGCCACAGTGAAGATGTTTGAGCGCGAACCGCCAAAGAGCAGAACTGAAACTTTCTTTGTTGTTGTGAGTGTCACCACTCAAAATCTTTTTTAGCAACTCTCTTGATGACAAATCGTTGTAAATCGGCTGTATAGCATTTTCGACATCTTTATGATGTCGCGGTTCGTGATTAAATTCGTCCAGTGTTCTCAGCTTCGGCTTTGCACCAGTTGCACCAACTCTGTGACCCAACTGGACAATAATAGATTATAACTTGGCCAATTTTGAGAATTTCGACTTGCAATTTGGTACACATATTCTTAAGAATTGAAATAATCAAATAACGTAAAAGATAAATAAATCGATTTTTGCACCAGAATCCCTCCTTAAGAGCGCTGGTATACAATATATAGCTTTGTACTCCACTTTACGTGTTGGAATCCCCTACTTAGCAGCACGAAAAAACAGCAGAGCAGTTACTAATGACCTCAGTGAATTTCTGTTCACCCTTTCATGACCTGTAATCACACTAACTAAAAAGAAGGCTTAAATTGAGGATTTGGACTCGTGGAGAAAAACAAAATTTTCATGACATTGCGGATGCTATTTTATAACCTTTCTACTGAAAAGGAAAAGGAAAAACACGCACTACCCAGGGACGAATACGTAGGGCTACAAGACGAAAATCGTGGGAGGGAGTCGTTTATTCCTTGGTAAATTCCAGATATTTTAAAGTTAAAAAAATTAAAATATGGCACATCTTGAACTGGATGGGCGGCAGAGTGGGCATCGCAGCCCCTTCGCGACATCCCGAATTATGCACAGAAAAGAAACTTTTCTGTGCACGACTTGAAAAAGAAATCAAACGCAAGGGGTAAATTCCTACCATTTGTCTTCCTCAAGTGCGAAGGTCTTTTAATTAAATAATTATTCCAAAACACAATTCCGAAATTAAAAAAAAACAAAAAACGGTGCCGGAACGTTGTTTCGGCGGGTTCCGCCCGAAAAAAAAATGCTCTGACTATAAGTGAGCTGCGTATTGAGAAAGAAAAAAGAAAGACAAAAAAAAAAAAAAAAGCTTGATAAGAAACGCAGAAGTTCCAGGCATTTGAGATGCACAATTGTGCAAAGAAGGAAAATCAAATTTTGGCTGAAATTGCTCTTGCCTCACCAAGGACGGAAGAAATTCTCGCAAATATTGTAAACAATTTTCAGGCAAACACAGCGATAAGAAACGGAAAGGGAATTTTTCGAGCATTGCAGCTTTGAATTATTACCTGTCACTTTTATTATAAGAATAAACAATTACCGCGTAGCAGATAATACCGACCTCCACTTTAGCAGTATGTATCCTAAGATAGAAAGAGGGTGAAAGAAAAGATACAAAGATGAAAGTAGCAGACGTTTCTTTTTATTCGTGTTTTTTTCTCTCGTAGCGGAACGTTCTGTGCTTCATCGTTAATAACTGGATCGATGTTGATCTTCGAGATAGAACAAAAGCGGACCATTAAAGGCCGCATTACTTGTTTCTCACTGTCATTTCCTCATTCTTCGGTAATCTTATCGTGGAACTTTATAACCTTGCTTGGCAGGTCTGGGAATTGGAACTTAAAGAATAAAGCAATTAATCTTCCTGAAATCTCCTCTTCTATCTTGGTCTCTTACCAATAACAAGATGGTAACATTTCCTTTTATGTATCACCTGTCCCTTGCCCATTTATCGTTCGACTTATTCTGATGTAAAAATGATGTATGTTAAAATTTAATGTCCCTTGACGCTGAGATACTCGGAATTTAATTGGATGTGTGTTTTGGCTTTCTAACAATGGTGAGAGAAGAAATTTTTTCCCTCTTCGAACATTTGCGGCTCCCGCTCGCAGAATAGAGGAAACGATTAATTTCGGGAAACACTCGAAATTCGCATGTACTGTTAAAAAGAAAAGAACAAACCTAAAATGAATAAACAAATAAAAGACACTTCCATAAAAGTTGTACAGGTGAACAATTTCACGTGTGTGTTTCAACTGAATTTTCGAAATAGAAGTCTTGAAACAGCTTGACATCATTTCCTTCGCTGAAGGAAGAGGTTCGAATTCCTAGTAAGCTACCATGAAGTCATTAATTATTACCATTGACATGTTTACACTTTGGATCTGATTATGTTCGAATTCATCGTGGGCCATCATTAGTAAGTTTATATTTTGGTTTTGGTCTTGTTGAAATTCAAAGTTAGACATCATTGGTATGTTTATACTTTCATCATGGTTATGTTCGAATCTTTCGTGAGTCATTGATATGTAAACTTTTGGTTTTGATCATCTTCGAATTCATAGTGAGTCATTAATAGAATGTTTCCACTTTGGTTCCGGTTATGCTAAAATTCCTAGTAAGTCATCATTGATATATTTATGCTTTCGTTCTGGTTATATTCGAATTCATTATGTGCCACCATTAGCAAGTTTATATTTTGGTTTTGGTAACGTTAAAATTCAAAGCTAGTCTTTAGTATGTTTATACATATATCTTGGTTATGTTCGAATCCATCGTGAGTTATCACTGGCACATACTTCGGTTTTGATTATCTTCGTATTCATAGTGAGTTATCATTGGTGTTGGTTCCAGGGCCGTAGCTAGGTCCCTGAACTAGGGACCTAGCTACGGCCTAGGTCCCTGAACGGGGGTGGGGGCTCAAATTTTTGCTAGGCGTGGGCAAAGTGGGCAGTCGCTCATGCAGTTTTGCCGACTTGGGGGACATTCACTAAATTCAGGAGATTTCAGAATGGAGTTAGTGGCAGAGATATTGTTTTTCGGATTTATGACTTTTCCAGCGGATTTTTTAATGTTTTGAACGATTTCAGTAACTTTTTACATTTATGGTTTCAAACATTTAAAATGTTGTATTTGAAACTTCTTCAGTTCCGTAGTTTCCATAACCGTGATTTTTAATTCTTATAATATGCAATTCCTTTCCGCTTTTATTTTTGACAGGCACAGAAAGCTTGCCTGTGCCAACTGAGTTACACTAGAAGAAAAAAAAATCTGTGATCCCTTAGGCCGTAAATATGATAGTGATGCGATGAATACTCCCTTCTCGTTCGCTCGGAATGTAAGAGAGGCCGAGAGAGTATAACAACGAGCAGTGGACTATGATGAAAAATAGGTTTTGGCCAGCTAAGATAATAATATATATTTTTTTCTCAGTAAGTTCTTTGAACTAGATATTTTTAGGCATTTTAAAATTATTAGTGTTTTCCCTCCTCCTTAAGAACTATCAGATTGTGTTTTGTATGCTTTAGAATTCCAGAACTTCTCACCTTTAATTGTTTCCGTCTGTGGAGCCCCTTCGCATCACCATATACTACAAAGGATGCAGCCTGGGACTTAAGCCCCCAAAGCTTCCCACCTACCTTTAATCCGGTCCCGAGTGCAAGTACGCCTCCACCCTTGATTACTTTCTTTTAGCTTGCTCTTTTAAATTTAACGCCCCCCCTGCCCCTCCTAAAATGCGTTTCTTGTTCCTTATAACTCCTACCGCTAGTAGAGAATCACTAAAATTACTAATACAGCCATTACAACTAATTCACAATTCAAAAAGTCGAAATTTCTTTTTTATTTTGAGTTACATTCATACTGCGTCGCTTTACTGTTACTTAACTTTTTAAAAAGTCCAGTATACGAATAAAGTATTTATGCCTGTGATGAAATATCAAAGTAAATTACGTAAACCATCGAAATAAAAGTTTAAGTCATTTTGAGAGCGCCAATTTTCCAGGGGTGGGGGCTCGCTAGCCTTGTAGGGGAGCTGAGCCCCTCTAGCACCCCACTAGCTATGGCCCTGTAATGGTTCTCAAATATATGCTTTTACTGTATTTTCTCCTTTTCCTTGATTCAGTCATTCAAAATTCGGGATAACGAATTCCGAAAAAGTTTAGATCTGATACTGGTTCCAAATGATTCTCTCAAAGCAAAAAAAAAAAAAAAAAAGAACTTTAAATCCAGATTACATACCACGTCGTTCGAAAAATAATAGCCGATATGGAGGGTAAAAATGAAAGAGACACACCTCATAGCACACATCCTTGTCTTATTCGAAATAGGCGCCTCCAGCAGTTACACACCTCTGCCAGCGAATGACAAGTATTTTTCAATGCCAATACTGAAAAAATCTGGTTCACTGGATGCAAGAAAGTCCTGGAATGCAATTTCGGCCTCGTCTCGGTCTCTGAAGGTCCTATCTTTGAGGTAATGGCTAACATGTATGAACAGGTGGAAATCGGTAGGTGCCAAGTCAGGTGAGTAGGCTGGATGTGGGAGAGTTTCGAACCTCAGTTCGTGTAATTTATGTTTCGCCATTTGAGATACAGTGGCGAACAAAAGTATTTGGCGAAACACTTTTTCGACCATAATTTTTCTTCTGCTGGACCAAATCGGGACATTTAGGGATATGATATGTGTTGAATCGTGGGTTATTATGCCGCGCAGTTTGTATTTCGCTCAGAGCGAATTTGTCGTTCGAAATAGGCCATATTCAAGAGTCGCCAATTATTACCCATTTGTTTGCTGCATGTGTTAACGTTTTTCTTGTGATTTTTGTGGGTTTTGTGATGTGTAGTGTGATAATAAGTCAATCTTAGGTTTTCAGAAATGGGTAAAAAGGCGGAGATCCCTGTTGGAGCTCACCAGGCGGCCGTGAACATGATGGAATCCGGAATGCGCGTCACCGACATTGCGAAGGCCCTGAAGATCCGACACCAGTCCATTTCAGCTATCCTGCAACGTTATTAGAAGACTGGGACAGTAGAGAACAGTCCGCGATGTGGTAGGCCTCGTTCCACTACGTTGCGTCAGGATAGACGCATCCTCCGTCGATCTCGTGCTGATCCGACCTTGACTGCTGTGCACATCGCCACCGAATACCACGAAAGCGACGACCTTAACGTCAGCCGAATGACCATCTCCCGTCGTCTCATTGCTGGTGGATTGAATGGAAGACCAAGAAACCACTCATCGGAGTCAAGAATCGACGATCCAGAGTCGCGTTCGCGCGCCGTCATCGACACTGGACCGCGGCGGACTGGACTAAGGTGCTTTTCACCGACGAGACACAGTTCAACTTGTTCGGAAGTGATGGCATCCGATACGTACGACGTCCGTGTGGCCAGATATTCAACCCCCAGTTCATTCAGCCGACTGTCAAGCACGGAGGAGGATCGCTCATGGTTTACGGCGCCTTCTCTCGCAATGGAATGGGCCCCATCATCAAGATTGACGGAATAATGACCGGCCAGAGCTACACGAACATTCTCATCAACGACGTCTTCCCATGGGCAAACCAGAACATGCCACCCGGATGGATCATGCAGCAAGACAACGAACCGAAGAACACTTCCACAGTAGCGAAGGCAGCCATCCAGCAGCAACAGGTCACACTTCTAGACTGGCCAAGCCAGTCTCCAGACCTCAACCCCATCGAGCAAATGTGGGAAGAGCTGGAGAGACGATGTGCGAAGAAAACCTGCCGGAATAGGGCCCAGAATTTCGACCAGCTGTCTGCAGAATGGGTGCGAACTCCGCAGGTCACCGTCGAGAAGCTAGTGGACTCGATGCCGACCCGTCGTGCAGCTGTTATTAAGTCTCGTGGTTATCCCACTAAGAATTAGTTATTGTTTTGTCGTTTTCGCGTACTTGTTTTCTGTTATCGTTGCATTAAATGAATGTGATACACACCTACTTTGTTGGTCAATTTGTATGATCTTTGCAATTAAGCTCGGTACCTGATCTGTGTTAAGGTTTCCGATCCATCTGCATATTGGTCATGTTTACAACTGAATGACACATATCATATCCCAAAATGACCTGATGTGGTCCAGCAGAAAAAAAAATTATGGTCGAAAAAGTGTTTCGCCAAATACATTTGTTCGCTAGTGTACGTGTGGTCTCGTGTTATCATGGAGGAGGAGAGGATCCTTCCTGTTCACCAAATATGGCTGTTTGGAACACAACGTCTGATACATTCGGTCAATTTCTTCACAGTATGTGACTGAGGTAATGCTTTCACCAGCATTCAAGAACCTGTAGTGTATGATACCGTGAACAGCCCACCACACTCTCAACAAAACCTTATTTGGCGACAACCTTGGTTTAGGAAGTTGTTTCGGTGGTTTGCCATAGTTCAGCCACTGTCCAGATCGCTTAAGGTTGTCGTATAGCAACAACTTTCCATCACAGGCTACAATGCGATCAAGTAGGGGCTCCGTTTCGTTGCGAAGCAGAAGGTTACTGCACATCTCAAACCTTTGCTGTTTCTGATGATCCGTCAATTCGTGTGGGGCACACGTATCGAGCCTTCTTGACCTTACCAATTTGGTGGAGATATTTGGAAATGGTTGATCCGAAAAAAATGTGCTGCTTGGCGAGTTCTCTGACTGTGACGCGAGGATTTGCCCCACATTTGCTTTCACAGCGTCCTTATCACAGGTTTCATAGCATACTTCTGGAAAATTTTAGGTAGGAATTTTAGGAATTTTTGGAAAAATTTTAGGAAAATTTTAGGAGTGTATTTCAATAAAAACTAGATGTATATTTGTATACATCTAGTAAAACAACTTTGTATACATTGTAAAGAGTTTGCTTCACACCCTTCAACCATATATACTGATAGACTGCGCATGACATCAAAATTTCTGGCTCCAACATAAAATCACATGACATCAGTCAAAAAGATGGGTTACACCTGCTGTGCTTATGGTTGCCGACGCATGATCGAAGGTTAATGATCACGTGCTCTACTGCCTGCCACGATAACACTCAGCTACCATCCCATCGTCATTACCGGAGGTTACGGAAGGAGACCACATGTTTCCTCTTTGCTTCCACCCACCTGCGGTTTACAATAACAAAACATCAGCAGAAAGAGGAGATTCCACGAGGCATGTTCAAAAATAAAGTACGATCTTCTGCGTGCCACTGAGTTCGTCTGCAAAGCGCAAACCAGGGGTGAAAATGACCCCTCCTCTTTTCCCTTAGATCTCCTGTTACTCTCGAAAACTGTCCGAAGGCACAAAAGTGGAGCGCCCGCCCCGAAGCAAGTGCATCTCGATGGAGTCATTTTCCCTCCCTTCAGCAGCACACCATATAGGCTGTGTTTCTACAATAACAGGTCTTCTTACCTTACTGTAATGGTAAATTTATTGGCGTTAATAACGGTTATATTTTTAATAAATAAGCTTACAAAAATTTCAGGAAGAATAGCAAATTTTAGTTATAATTTTAGGAATTTAAGGAGGGTCACAAAATATTAGGAATTTTAGGAATTTTAGGAGAAATGCGATCCCTGTTATCAATGACCTAATGTTGTCCTCAGCCCTCCTTATCTTATAGGCTCGTGTAACCAGAACGAAACTACGATCTACGAACAGTACATTCAGATGTTGCATCCTCACCCCATGCTTCTACCACATTACGCTAAGTTTGTGCCATATTACGACCTAATTTGACCTTATGAAGCTGAATCACCCGCAACTCATTCCTTCCAAACATATTGTATAGATCCCCTCCCACAAGAGTTAGTAACGAGTGCAGCTCAACCAATTATAGCGTGTATGTGGCTTCTGAGTCGCCCTTTAACGAGCGAGTTGGTCTGCAAGCATTGAGGACGATAGAATGTGGCACCTCAGAAAATCGGCCATTATTTTCTGAACGACTTGATAGAATCATATCGATTGAGTGGCTTGCGCGAGAGGATCAGGATAACTAAAATAGGAAAGATGACACCGTATTATCGGGTGTAATGAACACGTCTTTTAAATCCTTTCCGACATGAAAATATAATTCAAAGAAGATTCTTGTAAAAAAAAAAAAAAAAGCAACGATAAAGAGAATGCATTTATGTCCCCTAGAAAGAAACTGAAACCTGAGCAAATTGCTCAATGTGAGAAAAGTTCACTGTAAATTGAACCGGTCACGAAAACAATAGCAACAACAACAAACAAGAATGATGACACCGAATTTTCGGGTGTAACAATTACGTCTTTTGAATCCGTTCTGAGGCAAATTAAATTTATCAAAGCTATTCAAAGTCAATGGAACCGGTATGGAAAACAATAGTATCTGACGGAAGAAATAAGTTTTTAAATCGGGTTTTTAATCCCTCACATATTGCTGTAAACGGAATCGTGAGCTTACGCCTTCTGGTTGCAGACTTGTTCGTTAAGAAAAACATGAATTTATATAAGAAACATTTCGCACCGGAAACGCTCTCCAACACAGAAATAATTTTTCAAATCGGACTCTTAGAAACAGAGATATTGACAAAAATAAGATGTGACTTTACGTCCCGTGGTGGGAAAACCATGCATTATTTTAGGAAGAAAGTATATGAGCGGTGTCCATCCAAGAATAAAAAAAATTTAGTCGAGTTTTCAGCAGCCCAGATGTTGCTACAAATGTATCAGAAGCAGAAACTAACACTTATGCCCCTGGTGGCCAAACCATTCTTTACTAAACATTAGAAATTATGTGAAAAATATTTTCCATCAGGTTTTGTATGCGATACAGGAAGAATGTTTCAAATCGGAGTATTAGAAGCAGAAAAACGCAATTTACCTTTGTGCCCCCTAGCGGAAAGTCTATGATTTACTTGAAAATTTTGAATTTATGGGGAAAACATTTAGTATCGTAAACACAATCCAACAAAGAAGGAATTTTTCAAATCGTACTCTTAGAAGTAGAGATATTGACAAAAATAAGATATACATCTACTCCCCCTGGCGCAGAAACCATGCATTTTTTCAAGAAGAACATTTTCCTAAAAGGTTTGTCGACATGAGTAGTATCGGTCAACAAACGACGTTTTTTTCAATCGATAATTTAGAAGCTCATATTTTGCTGCAAATACAACAGAAGGTGAGTGGCATTAGTCCACGAAATAATTTTTTCAATCGATATTTTAGGAGCTCAGAATTTATGGCAAATACATCAGAAGCAAAAATTAACACTTACGCCCCCTGGTGGACAAAGATTTGAAATTATATGCAAAATATTTTTCATCACAAGGTGTATCCGGCTGAAAAAAAATGTTTCAAATCGGAGTTTTAGAAGAACAGTTATCAGGAAAAATGTAATTTACTTTTACGCTCCCTAGCGGAAAATCGATGCGCAATTTGAAAAATTAACTATATCTAAAATACACTTCGACATAAATGGAATCGAAAGATAAAAGAATTTTTTCAATCGGATGTTTAGAAGCAAATATGTGGAATAAAACGTATTTTTGAATTCGACATCATCTGCATTTACGCCCTCTAGCGGCGAAATTGTACATCGTGAAAAAAAAAAACGAAATGAAGGATCATCATTCGCATATTTCAAGCTTCCCAATGCAAAAATAATTTTTCAAATCGGACTAATAGTTGCAGAGATATCATGGATACAGACGGACGGACGGACGGACCGGTAACATAAGCACGATCTTTTTTCAGAAAAGACGTGCTAAAAATCAATAGAATTTCTATAATCGGTAAAAGATCCACAAATAGATACTTTCGGCCATTCGACGCTCAAATTTGTGCTACGGAAATTCACAAATATGCACAACGGATTTCTCATAGCGGAAGCTATCTCACGCAAAATGGATCAAATCCAACAATGAGGAGAACAGATGTGGAGGAAAATGTGACATAACTTTGCAACTCCCAGCGGAGAAATTGTGTTTACGCAAAAGAAAAAACATGTGTTACGCAAAAGAAAAAAAAATCGGCGAAACATAGTTTTCATAATGAAGAGTATCCCGCAAAGACAGGATTTTTTAAAATCGGAGATATTATTTCAAATAAAAAATACATTGACGCCCCGGGCGCCGATCGTAATAAGCATAAAAAGAAGAAAATATGGGTAAAGTAAGCACACCGGACAAAAAATATTAGTCACCCCTAGCAGAACTTTCCTGGAATCATGCTGCCTTGATAACAGTATGAATCCGGTGTGGTGGAGACTCTGCAAGGTTGTGGATGTATTGACAATCGATTTGCAGCCACTCGGGCGTCAACAGGTCCCGAAGTTCGGCTAGATTACGTGGGTGTCTATTCCTTCTGTTCCAAACGATCCCTCAGATTTTCAACAGTATTTAAATCTGGGGATTTGGCGGGCCAGTCGACGTGAGACTCTATTACAGATTAATTGTTGTGCCACTCAGACACGGTTTCAGCCCTGTGCACACTGCAATTGTCGTCTTGGAAGACAGGAGTGACAATTTGATGCTGTTCCTGGAGGTGTAGGGCAAAGGGCAACACTTCGTCATTCAGAATGGCGAGGTACGCATGCTGGTTCAAATTCATCGTCACCAGAGTTGTATAAAAAAAAATGTGTCTGCGCACACAACCACTGAAGCAGAAAACTTGCTTCAAACCCGCGAATCACAATAATAATAGAATAAGGTAACTTAAAGCAAAATTAATGTAACGATAAATAATTATTAGAACGTTACAGATTTCAGGGAGGACAAAAGTACATTACGACTGAATCCGCAAAAATATGTGCAAAATGGACCTTAAGGTCAAAACTTTAACATATTGGAGTACGAACCTCATAAAAACAAGAGACTAATTAAAGAAAATGTTTATATCTAGGAAAACAGTTCCGTTAATGAACCTTCAAAAATTATATATATAATTTTCAACAACTTAATTCAAAAATAGCAGACTTTTAAAATACATAAGAAAAATATTTTAATTTAATAACTGTCATCTGCAAGATCAAGCTGTCAATGAAATTAAAGGCTTTCTGCGTAAACGAAACTTTCGTTACAGTTCCTATATATTGAGAACAGGCCTTGATAAAATCAAAGAGGCCAGAAATGTCTGTAAAAACAAAAGAACTCACTTTCGGAAGATGTGAAAAATAGTTGACATTCTCACGTTAAGATAGAATTAAACGATTAATTGCTGTAAATAAGATTTTTATTTTTTTTTAATCTACAAGCAAAAACTATCTGCAAAATCTGCTATTTGGAAACTATCCGCGTACGGCGTACGCGTGTACGTCTTTATTCTGCGACTCTGATCGTCACTACGACGAGAGGGCCCATTTCGTGGTACAAAAAACATCTCCAAAACATCACGGAAACCCTCCAGCTTGAACACAATCAGAATTAAAGGCTTCATTGGGTCTGCGATGCACTCGTCGCTTCCCATGATTGGATTACAAACAAAAACGACTTATCAGACCAAATTACTCATTTCCAATCCTCCACAGTAAAGTTTTGGTGCCTCTGGGCCCATTGATAACGTGCGACTTTGTGACTTGCTGTTAAAAGAGGACTCTTCCGTGATATTCTGCTCCAGATGTCCATCGCATGCAGTTCTCGTCGCACAGTTCTTTCGGAAATTGTTTGGAGTGGACTTTCATCGACTGTTTGGAACAATTGTTGCCTGGTTTGAAACCGATTTGCAGTTACTAGACGTGAAATATGGCGCCGGTCCCTGTTGGTGAGAATCGTTTTCCGGGCACAGTTACGTCGCTGTTTTTAGTTGACTGCGAACTACACTACTGTTTGTAAACTCGTTGGGCAGAGCGCTTCGACACACCGACAAATTGAGCGACTTCATTAACTTTATATCCGTGGGCACGGCCAAGCTCGATGGCTCCTTTTCGCCACTCAGTTACGTCTCTCTTACGACCCATATTGCAGACTAAATTCAAACACACACGTTGCTCTTCACCGCAGCACGAGACAGAAATTATCCTGTAGACCACGGCGTCCTCAGTGCATGCAACCGGTAGCTTCCTACTGTCTTTTCGTTTCTGCTAAGGGTGATTAATGTTTTGTCAGGTGTGTTTATTTTCCACAGCACAAGCTATACGCGAAGAAAAATATTTTCCAAATGGAATTTCTGCAAGGAGAGATAGCGAGAAAAAAGGTTTTATATATACGCCCGCATCAAGAAAACTGTGCATTTCCAGTACTGCTGCAAACATGTCGCAAACAGAAATATCAACTTACGCCCTCTAGTGGCAAAATTCATAATTAAGGTATTAGAAATCATACGTAAAACATTCATCACCAGATACGCTGTCGGAGAAGTAAGTGTTTTTCAAATAGGATTGCTACGAGCACAGATACAGAGAAAAGTTATCACAAACGTCTACGCCTATCCTCGGAGAAACTGTGCTTTTTACATGTAGAAAATATGCATAGAACGTTTTCGAGGAAACGAATTATTTCAATAAATTTTCATGGGCGCTTATACTGCTGAAAATACATCGGAAACAATATTACACATTTACGCTCTTAGTGACCAAAGTGTTTGTTCTGTATGAACAAGTCGGAATTATTTGCAAAGCATTCCTCAGCACAAAGTCTATCCGTCGTGAAAAGAACTTTTCAATTGGACTAAGCCCAAATATCGGGGGAAAAAGACTATGATTGTACACCACAGCCGAAAAAGTGTTCAATATTTATAACAGGAAAGATGACACCGAATTTTCAGTTGTCTTTTGAATCCTTTCTGAAGCGAATAAAATTTATCAAAGTTATTTAAAGTCAGTGCAACCGGTTTGAAAACAAATCACAATCATATTTCTACATTCGATAAAAAAACATCCAGAAATAGAACCAGCCGCTTAGTTCCACCAGCGGAAAAAAAAAAAAAAAAAAAAAAAAAAAAAGTTACGAAAATTAACAAATGGCGCACAAAAAGTTTCTCATAGCAGAAGGATATCGGAGACAAACAGATCTTCAAATCCAACAGTTAAAAGAAAAAATAGATGATCTTCAAATCCAACAGTTTAAAGTTGAAAAATAGGCGAAAAATATTCTTCATGGAAAAAACTATGGTAACTACTTTTATTGAGACTTTTTTTTCTGATTCAAGACCAACAAAAGTACTAAGATATTATATACTGGCGTGCAGAACTTAAGGACGGACACTAGTGTACACTATCTAGCTAACTCGAGTACGACAGTATCACCAAAGAATATCCCAGTAGCACATGAAACGACTACGTTCGGTGAAATGGCATAAATGCGCATGCGCATCCACGCCGTTGCCAAACCAAAAATCTTAAATATCGCCGAAATGTAACATCAAGGTAGCAATTATGTACAACGGAAATTATAAAGCACTAGTATCGGTGAATGTTATTTTTTACGTGACCGTAATGTACAAAGAGTTATATTCCGAAATAGATGCTGCTGAAACGTATTTCTAAGAGACTGTAGCATTATTGATACATATCTGAAACGTTTTGTGCTGCATGGGTCTTAATCCATATCTGCAGGAGGTTTACCAGGACAACAGTGTCATCTTTCAACAGGACAATGCACCATGTCAGCGGGCTCGTATAACTACTGAGCGGTTGGAGGAACACGACAGCAAATTCGCCACGTTGCCTTGGCCCTCAAAACCAATTGAACACTAGTGGGATAGACTAATCGGAGCACATGATTTTCCCAGTCTTCCAACGTCCAATCACGGAGTTGCTAGCACCACTCTAGACGAAATTATCGGTTCTTCCTAGAAAGCAGTGGTTTCCGTCTAGGCAGGCGACTACCAATGCCGATTCCCTTCAATTCCCTAGCACAGTTGGCTGAAATATGGTTTGGAAGCAGCCTTCGTTGAATGCTTCTGTCCATTGCTGCACACGGGCGGTCCTGTTTCTACGTACAAGCCTTCTCAGACGAGGGAGATCTCGTCCCTGGCAGACTGTCGTCGCGACAACGCCTATCAGACAAATAATGTGGGTTATTATTCGACTGATTAAACACCAGGGATATCTGACATTTTCAAAAATAAGTGTGCTGAGATGGGAACCCACAAAAAAGCCCTTTATCAAATTCCAAATGATCCTTTGTTTTTCCTATTGTGATTAACACTAATTACGATTACCGAGGAGCAGTAGTTTTACATAGTTGGCTATCCGCCCATATAGGGCGGTGGTCTAAGCGATGGCTTCTGATCATTCGTCAGAAATAGGTCCGGGTTCGAATCCCGTGAGGCATGGATGTTGTGTTGTCTTACGGCACTGGCTCTCTTCCTTCCCTTGAACCAGTGACCCTAAATTAGGGATGGGCGACTGCTTATAGCCCATTGAGTTGTTCACGGTGGTCGTTAAACTTCCAATAAAAAATAGTTGGCTAAGGTCAGGTGGTGAGACACGTGACCACGTATTTTACATACACGCGGCATAAGTGACGTTTACGTACAGTGGCGTGCAAAAATTAAGGACGAGACGGTTTTTCGAATGTGACGTCGTGCAGAAGTGCTTCACATCGACTCAAATCATACCATAAGATCACCAAGATGTAAGAATATGGGACAAAATAGCAAAACCGTCCAAACAAGGAATCCAAAGGATACAAAGACACTTTATTGAAAAGGTACTAACTGGACAGAAGACAGAAACGTCCATGTGACAGGCGGCTCCCAAGAAAAATCCAGTCCTTAGTAGGGGATATGATCACACCCCTGACTGCGTTGCAGGATTTACAACGTCTGTCTATGCTGAGGACGATGTTGTCAAGAAGCTGTTGAGGCATCGCGGCCCATTCCTCTTGTAGCGCCAATCGCAGCAGCGAAATCGTTGCTGGAGGCTGGGGACGTGCTGCCCAGTGTCTCCCAAGAAGGTCCCACACGTGTTCGATTCGATTTAGGTCCGGGGACCTTGCGGGCCAATTCATGCGTTGAGTATCTTCACTCGCCAACAGCTCTGCGACAGCCACTGTACAAAGAGGTGTAGCGTTGCCGTCCATGAAGAGGAACTCAGGACCCACAGCACCTCTAAACAGACGCACGTGATGTACCGAGGCAGGAGAACCTCGGTACAATAGCGGACACCAGGGACTGAACCTCCTTGAAATATGTGAAGGTCTGTACGGCTACCAAGCATGATACAGCCCCAAACGAGAACTCCGCCACCTCCAAACCGGTCCCTTTTGATGATGTTGGAGGTGTGATTGCGTGTCCCCTGTTCTCTCCAGATGTGTATACGTCCAGAATCGCTCGTCGGACTAAATCGGCTATCATCTGTAAAGAGAACTAGACCCCATTGCTGATGTGTCCAGTTCTTGTGTTCCTGGAAACCGCCGTCTCCGATGAGCAGGCGTTAATGGCACACATCGTACTGGTCGTCGTGCAAATAGACCATCTTTGTGCAGCCTCCTGGCCACGGTAAAACGCGATAACGGACTTCCAGTTGTCTGTTGCATGTGCCTTGCGATTCCTCCCGCTGTCTTCCGCCTGTTTCTTCTCGCCTGTAGGACAATATACCGGTCGTCCGCCGCCATAGTTGCTCGTGGACGACAACTGCTAAACTCTCGGACAGCTGTTCCTGTCGTTTGAAATGCTCTCCAAGCTCGTGAAACGATACTGTATGCGATCCCGAACTCCCCGGTCACACTAGTCACACTTCGACCTTCTTCCAACTTTCGAATGACGCGACCTCGGGTAAAGTCATCCAGATGTCGTCTACTGGATTGCTTGTTGGTCATATCACACGGTGGCAGCAACTCGACGTCGTTCAAACCGTTGTACACCGTGCAATAGCTTTCACCAAATTGCTGAGCGTACACCGCCCGTGTGCTTTATACCCTTCCGACACTCCTCCTCCCCTACGTCATGCTGCATATATGCGCATGCCCTACCGTACCGGACCCTAGTCTATCTCCTGAGTGGTCTTTCGGTCCGTTCTGCCTGCTCGTTCCGCTGTTATGCTAATTTCTTCCCTTCGTCTTTCATTTTTGCACACCAGTGTATATTTCCGTGAAGGTCTCTAATTCAGTGGCCAATATGTGTATTTGTATACACATACACGCACACGCATGTACACCAGATGTGTGCCCAAAAAAATTCGCAGTTTTAGTCTAAAAGCACGCATCATCGAGTAAAGCTCATAACTGTTATGGTATGGGAATTTCACCAATGTAATTAACTGAAAGCATGCAACGTCTATCGTTTAGTCGATAAATATTTTGAAGCATTTCCTTTAATGCAGAGAAATTCACGGAACACGAAATCAAGTTTGCTTGCTTACTTTTAAAGGCTGTCTTAGTTACGAAGTATGAAAAATGGAGCAACAGCAGACAGATTTAAAAGCCCAGATATTTTCGTTCGAAGCATGATGTTAGTAATGGTAACATATCACGAAAATGGATCTACCAGTTTATTGTAGCGAAGTACAGATATTTCGATAAACACTGGTGCCCATAGATATTCTTCAACTTCAAAATTTCCCCTCTTCCTAACAATAAACTGTGATCTAAAACATTTTCCCACTCGCCACTCCACTCACTTGGAGCAAATCCCACCTGAAAATTGAAAGCGAATGGAATTCCTTATTATTTTCGCACGAAGGAATTTCTTCATCCAGTTCTGTGGGGAGATCAGGAAATAAAATATACTAGGGGAGGAGAGGGGACAGATGAAATCGGATTCGTAAAGATTTTATCTAGAAAAAGACTAAAAAGTATAAAGAAGAAAATCTTAGCTAGTTTAAGATAAGGTTATCTTATGTTCCCTTCTCAACTGAAGGATTTATTTCGTGCACGAGTATTCGTTTTATTTTTATTTTCCGCTTTCGCTCGTGTGTTTTGAGTAAGGAAACTGATCGAAATGTCTTTTCTGAATTTCACCGAATTTGATATTTGAGTTCTCTGCTGCTTGAAACCGTTTTCTAGGGATTTTTCTGTTATGCGTATGTAATGTGGCAGCACCTCGCATTCCATATCACCTGCAAAATAGTACTTAGTTAATTTGCGAAATGCGATCTACACAGTGAAGCAATTAAATAAAGAGTGACTTTAAAAAAAAAAAAAATCCAGGTAAAACGCATGGGTAGCGAAGGCATGGTTTTTTGATATCATTTATCAGCTATGCGGTGGCAACAGCATTTGCGTGAGAATGGGATTATTTATGTGACGTCATAAGTGGATTTCTGCGGACTCTTATGGTTGCTGATTCGATGTTGTCGCTATTAGATTACTCCTCAGTGCTGGCTAATTTTTAAAATTTTAACGTCTTGGAGTATGCCAACGAATTAGTAGAGCTACACGGTAAAGAAGATGAAATTAATTTCTTTAAAGAACATTCAAATGATGCAGGACAACATCGCCATTACTCATGGTGAAATTTTTAATAAAGAATTTCTCAGACACGGTATATTAAATTTCATGTTTTTATTGTCAGACACGGGCGAAAAATAAACGCGGATTTGTTTTTTTTTCTTTGTCAAAAAGAAATATTTAGGAAGTTTAAACAAATAGGTAATATGGAAACAAACTAAGATCGACCCCCTCCCCTCCCCCCAAAAAATTCCTATTATCGCCCGCTAGGTAATCTACTTAAAATTAAAATAAATGCATAAAATTAAATTAAATAAAAATTACAGATATGTTTCGCTCTTTGGGTAAAGAATATAGAAGTTAATTCGCAACTTCCGACCGATTTAGACATGCAATTCGGTTTCTCTTTTTCACATTTAAAAAAAAAAAAAAAAAAAAAAAATATATATATATATATATATCGAAGGAATACTATCAGGTTTTAACTAACCGCCTTCTATTCTTAGTGCCATAATATTCAAAATATTTTTCGTTAAAGTGAGCACAACGTGAAAAAGTGAAAATCCTCCGAATACAGTGAATAAACAAAACATCGCTCTTTCCAGGTTTTAGTAACACTCGGCTAGATATCGAGAGATCTGGAATTCGTTTCCACAGCGGTGACTTAATAACAATTTTTCGGTTGCTGTGTGTTGCTAAAACGTGGAAAGAGCGATGCCTTTGTTTATTGATTGGGCACAACGTATTTGAAAGCGCACATTGGGATGGAAATAATTGCGTTCCATTTAGGAAAATTCAAGAAAGTTATTCCTTCTTGTGTACATTGTAGGTGAAAGGATTTATTAATTAGCACATCCATACGATGAAAAAAAAGTTAGGCATGTCGTTAATAAATTTAAGAAAAACGCCATTTTCCTGAACCCCTGCAACGCAACGCCACGCCTTGTTAAGCAATGAGAAAACGCACGTTAACAAATTATTGCTGGTCCGCAGACTAGGAAAAGTTTTTATATGATGCAATGCTAGGTAAATAATGTCCATTGCGCAGATGAGCATTTACTCTGAGCATGACGTCATTCGGTGGAAGAACACTATCAGATCTCTGTCATGGAGCAGGGAGTAAATATCCGGTTTTGTTTGAATATTAGTAAGACTGCATCTGAGATAGCGGAATGGCTGCATGATGTAGACGATGCTAATTCCCTATCACGTACACACAGTTTCCTAGGGTATGCACGTTTCAAGGACGAGCGGGAAGATTTGGAAAATGACGAAAGACCCTATCGCCCGATTTCAATGCGCATGTCTGAACTCATTGAGAAAGTTCTCGAAAAGATAAAAACTGATCAATGTGTGTCCTTGATGATGCTGGAAAGTAATCTCGATGTTAATCAGTATACTATTCGTCATATTTTAGCGCAAGATTTGGGGGCAGATGTTTTTGCTCGTTTTGGTCCACATGCTTCGCCAGATCACTAGAAACACGCACGAGTGGAGTACGCAAAAGACATTCTGGACACTGTAGATACATTGCAAAATTTTCTCATGAGCATTGTTTGTGGCAGGTGACGACACATGGTGTTTCCATCATGATCCTGAAACGAAGCGTCAGAGTGCTCAGTAGAAGACCGCACAGACACTCAAAGGAAAAATGACTAAGTTACAGAAGTTCAAAATAAAGATAATGTTTGTGTGTTTTTACGACAGCAACGGAATTCTGCATCACGAGTTCGTTCTCGAAGGTACAAATGTAACTGGCAGTGCTTGCACATCCATTTTGAAACGATTGTGGATTGTGGAAGAGTTCGTGTCATGCCTGAGTACAGAAACGGATAGTGGTTTCTTCTTCACGATAACGGAGACCCGGCTTTCAGAGCAATTAGTGTACAACAATTTCTGGCTCGGAAACAAGTGTGTTTACTCAACCATCCGCCTGTTCTCCAAATTTGTCACCGTGTGGTTACTCTTTATTCCCTAAATTAAATCTGCCTTTAAAAGAAAAAGTTTGTCAAGAAATTGAAGACAAAAAAGAACTGTGACATTGAGCTCTTTACTCGAAGTAAAAATTATCTCTGCAAGTCCTTTCTTTTGTTAGCAGATCATGCCACATCATTTTTTTTTCTTTTTTTTTTGGGTTGGAGGTTTGATGACCACCGTGAGCAACTCAATGGGCTGTAAACAGTCACCTATTCTTAATTTAGGGCCACTGGTTCCAGGGCAGGGAGAGAGCCAGTGCCGTAAGACAAACACAATATCCATGTATCACCGGGATTCGAACCCGGACCTCTTTCGGACAAATACTCAGAAGTCATTGCTTAGACCACTGCGCCACGGGGCGGCACCACATCTCCTAATAACGCAGAAGGAATGCACTTCGAATAAAATATATTCACGTAAGTTTTCCTGTTTTTCCATTTTTTTTTTAGAAAAATTTAGCTTCATTACTTGTTGGCACACTGTGTAAGTTCACAATACCTCTTTCTACATTGCTGGCCACCCAAAACGCAACACCAAAAAGGACACGAGATAGCAAAGCCAGATTTATTGGATACATAACAACAGATACAAAGATGAAACGATGGAGCTTACAGGCCTGTGCGACTTGCGGAACACGCAGACATCAATAGTTCCTGTGGCCCCCATGGCTGGCAATAACAGCCGCTACACGCCACGGCATCAAACGAAAGAGGCTTTGGATGTGGGCTTGGGGTATGTCGGTACAGGCTGCTTCCACACGTTGCCACAGTTCATCAGGCGTAGCCGCGGGTGGTGCTTGCCGGGCCACTAGGTTGCCGATCAGCGACCAGGCGTGTTCGATGGGCGACATATCGGTAGAACAGGCGGGCCACGGCAGCAGTGACACCTGGTGGGCCGTGAAGAATTGTTGCACGATGCGTGCCACGTTCGGGCGCTCATTGTCCTGTTGAAACGTGGCCGTTGGCAGGTCCTGGAGGTAAGGGAGGACTACAGGCTCCAAAACGTCGGAGATGGTGCGGTGGGTGTTGCGTGTACCGGCGATGCGTACCAGAGGGGTGCGGGAGTCATATCCAATTGCGTCCCAAATCATAACGCCAGGCGACGGACCGGTATGGCGATGCATAATGCAGGCGATATGTAGTTTCTCGCCGCGGTGCCACCACACGCGGATCCGACCATCGTGGTGTTGCAGGCAGAAGCGGGATTCGTCGGAGAAGACAATGCCATGCCATTCCATAGTCCAGGTGCGGCGTTCAACGGCCCATTGCAGCCGCACTCGCCAGTGGTATAACGTCAATGGTAATTGGAGCAATGGGCGCCGTGCGACAAATCCCCGCTCCCGCAGACGACGTCGAACGGTACGTGCTGACACAGGTTGTTGCGCAACACACCCTAATTCCTGCGCTAACGTTCGTGATGTGGCGGTGCGAGCCGTCAATGCCTGCCGCACAACATGCCGGTCCTCTCGTTTGGTGGTGTGCTGCTGCTGCGGCAATAACTCACGTCGGTCCGTCCGTCCGTCCCTCCTGCACCCACAGAATCCGTACTCGCCTCACTGTGGCTGGATGTCGTCCCACACAGGCGACGATGTCTCGGTACGATGAACCGCTGTCGCGATAAGCCACTAATCGTCCTCTGTCGAACTCCGAAACGTGCTGGAATGACTGCCGTATTCTGCGACGAGGCATCAGGAAGCTTCCCACACACAGGTCCGGCAGCACAACACACTTCAACTACTTACACCCCGCCTTCTGTGCATCATTCTTATAGTGCTTCTCGGTGGCGTGCCGGGCGCACATGATTTGCATATGCACTGCAATGCTAATAGTTTGCAGGTCGTCTCGCGGGGGACGCATGATGCGATTTCAGGCCAATCGGATACTTCCTTCTTGGTGCTGAATTTTGGGTTGCCAGCAGTGTATATAAACGACGCTAATAGTCTTTCCATTACATTTTCAACGGCGTTACCAGAATCCTCGGCATACGATATGAAACAAAGTGCCAATAAAATTATACTTCATTATCATTTTACGTATTTTTTAATTACTACAGCTCAGGCTTTCTTTTGTCTGCGAATTTTTCTTATGTAGCTTCTTTCGCAGTACTTTTTTTTTCTTGCACTTATATGCACAAATCTCCATACTTTTAATTCGGAAACTATATGTTTTCCCAGAAAACTGCGAAATACTATCAAGCAAGCATTTTAACTCAGGATATTGGTACGTAAAACACTACCGTTCAATCCGGTTGTTGCTAACGCAGCTTGGAAATAGAAACAAATAGAAATAACTCTCTAAATAATAATAATAAAACAGTTGACCTCATGCACCATGTAGCTCGTTGAACAAACGCGAGAAAAGCAGAGAAATGAAAGAAAAAGAAATGATTCACAACCTAAAAGGCAGTGTGTAACCAAATCATGGAATGGTAACAAACAACAGCATATGATGATCTGTGGGTTAGTATATCTCAGCGTCTAACCTAAGGGGGAAGTAATGTGCCTTTCGGTACAAAAATACCGAACCTAGAAGTAACGAAATTTGTGTAAGAGAGAGAAAAACCAATGAAGGTTAAATTAGAGAGATACAGTACATTACAGGCACTAAAATGAAATAAAAAATCTAGGAAATCTTTGTTTCTAAGAATTCTGTTGAACCTTATAAGAGATTCGCGGAAGATACTTTAAACATCTAAATTAACCCTTTGGGTGTCAGCAAGGAGTCTACCGCATGCAAAGCTTCCGTTTATCCAGTGTCAGCGACGCGTATAGAGCTTGCAAAGCTTTCCTTTACTCAATGTCAACGACGCGTCTAGCGCGTTTAAAGCTTCCCTTTACACTGTGCCAGCGACGCGGCTATTGCGTGCAAGCTTTCCTGTACCCATTAACAGCCACGCGTCAAGCGCGTGAAAAGCTTTACTTTACCCAGTGTCAGCGACGCATCTAACGAGTGAAAAGCTTTCCTTTACGTAGTGTCTGCGACGCGTCTAAGACGTGAAAAGCTTTCCTTTACCTAGTGTCTTAGCGACGCGTGTAGCACGTGCAAAGCTTTCCTTTACCCAGTGCCAGCGACGTGGCTAATGCGTGCAAGTTTTCCTGTACCCATTAACAGATACGCGTCAAGCGCGTGCAAAGCTTTACTTTATCCAGTGTCAGCGACGCTTGTAACGAGTGAAAAGCTTTCCTTTACGTAGTGCCTGCGACGCGTCTAAGACGTGAAAAGCTTTCCTTTACCCAGTGTCTTAGCGACGCGTGTAGCACGTGCAAAGCTTTCCTTTACCCAGTGTCAGCGACGCGGCTAATGCGTGCAAGCTTTCCTGTACCCATTAACAGCCACGCGTCAAGCGCGTGAAAAGTTTTACTTTACCCAGTGTCAGCGACGCATCTAACGAGTGAAAAGCTTTCCTTTACGTAGTGTCTGCGACGCGTCTAAGACGTGAAAAGCTTTCCTTTACCCAGTGTCTTAGCGACGCGTGTAGCACGTACAAAGCTTTCCTTTACCTAGTGTCAGCGACGCGGCTAATGCGCGCAAGCTTTCCTGTACCCATTAACAGCCACGCGTCAAGCGCGTGCAAAGCTTTACTTTACCCAGTGTCAGCCACGCATCCAACGAGTGAAAAGCTGTCCTTTACGCAGTGTCTGCGACGCGTCTAAGACGTGAAAAGCTTTCCTTTACCCAGTGTCTTAGCGACGCGTGTAGCACGTACAAAGCTTTCCTTTACCTAGTGTCAGCGACGCGGCTAATGCGTGCAAGCTTTCCTGTACCCATTAACAGCCACGCGTCAAGCGCGTGCAAAGCTTTACTTTACCCAGTGTCAGCCACGCATCCAACGAGTGAAAAGCTTTCCTTTACGCAGTGTCTGCGACGCGTCTAAGACGTGAAAAGCTTTCCTTTACCCAGTGTCTTAGCGACGCGTGTAGCACGTACAAAGCTTTCCTTTACCTAGTGTCAGCGACGCGGCTAATGCGCGCAAGCTTTCCTGTACCCATTAACAGCCACGCGTCAAGCGCGTGCAAAGCTTTACTTTACCCAGTGTCAGCGACGCATTCAACGAGTGAAAAGCTTTCCTTTACGCAGTGTCTGCGACGCGTCTAAGACGTGAAAAGCTTTCCTTTACCCAGTGTCTTAGCGACGCGTGTAGCACGTGCCAAGCGTTCCTTTACTCAGGGTTAGAGACACGTCTAGAGCGTGCAAAACTTTTATTTATCCATTGTCAGCAAAGCGTCTAGAGCGTGCAAAGCTTTCCTTTACACAATATTAGCAATGCATCTAGAGCGTGCAAACGTTTTTTCTTCCCAGTGTCAACGATGCGTCTCGGGCGTGCAAAACTTTTCTCCAAATTAGTGTCACGAACGAAGCGTCCATGATACTGAGTTGGAGAAACGTTTGCACGCGCTATATGCGTCTCTAACACTCAATGGAGGGTTAAAGAAAAAAATGTCAAAATGCATGTGCAATTAGAGGCGCGATTTCGATGGAATGCATGTTCTCTCTATATTGAGTTTGATATTCTTGAAAAAGAAGGTAACGGGCTAGATTTTTTTATTTCATAAACGACTACTCATTCGTGAACAGGCAAATTATTGAGTCAGTTGACGGGACAAATGATTCGGACTGTGTTCCCGTAGCAGGAAAGCATACGCGCCTTGCATACGAGAACAAAAATTGCTATTCTGTAAGAGGACGTAATGGCTGTTGGAAGAAGTAGGCATTACATTTTCCCTTCTTTCTTTGGCTTTTACTTTTCTCTTTTTTTTTATTTACTGAGGAGTAAAGAGGAAGTAAAGCGGTCAAAAGATCGTAGACTGGAGATGAGGCTATAGGTCGAAAAGCGTATAAAGATGATGCACTGTCACACACACAACCCGGAAAAAAACCCCTCCATAAACCTTTCAAATGAATAGAACAAACTTAGAATTTACCAAGATTTTCTGCTTCGCTAGCAAAACAGCAGAATTTGCTGACTTTCAAGCTATTTTTTCTATCCTTTTGCGGTCCAACAGCAGACACAAGCACAAAAGAAATGAACTATGAACAAGATCTGTGACCCTGAATTTCCGGTTGTAATGAGCACGTCTTTTGAATTATTTACGAGACGGAACATTTATTTCAAAGCAGACTTTTATAAAATCTAAAAAATCAGCAAACAAGAAAGTACGCTTACACCACCAAAGGAAATACAGCGCATAATTTAAAACACGTAATGTGATCAGAGTAATCCATAATTAATTAAACCAATTAAAAAAAGCAGTCGGATTTTTACAATCGGTAAAACATCCAGAAATAGAAAAAGCTGCTTAGTCTCACTAGCGACTGAGAAGTATGTAACGAAAATTTATGTGCACAAAAAAGTTTCTCAGAGGGGAAAGACGATATCGAAGACCAGAGCCGGATAAAGAAGGAGGGGGATTAACGTGGCCCACCATTACAAAGGGTACAGGAGGCATCCCGTTACAGAGCAAATAATACACAGCCTATATACACTATATTGACCTTGGCTACGTATAATGGACGCTCCCTATCTTCTGATTCAAGGCTTCTTGAATTGGAAGAGGAACTACAAAGGATCAAGTTGCATGTGAACATCGTCCGGCTGTGTGAGTAAGGAGAAAAGGAGATCTCATTGAACTGAAAAGTGGACATCCCTTCTAGTATCGTGGGACTGATACTGGCAGAACTAGTGGTGTTGGATTTACAATAAACAAGAAACTGAAGGATAAAGTTGTAGAAGTTCAAAGTTCCTCTGACAGAGCTGCACGACTCGTTATCCAACACTCGAGAAGATATAAGCCTCAGATTTCTCAAACTTATGCACAAAACCACAAGTCATCCTGAAGAAGAAATTGAAGAATTTTATGAGGAAATTCGTCATCTAAATAATAAAGATAAACCGCACTTGAAGATAATTATGGGAGATTTCAATGCAAAAATAGGGCAAGGGCAATATAATGAAACTTCAGTAGGTAAATTCGGTCACGGCAACAGAAACCAGAATGGAAATACTCTCATTGAGTTTGCAGAGGCAGAAGGGTTTTTCATCTTGAACTCCTTTTTCAAGAAAAAGCCACACAGGAAATGGACATGGAGACATCCAAATGGGACGACAAGTGAAATTGATTTTATTATGTGTAACAAAAAAATCGTCATAGAAGACTGCAGTGTGCTAAACAAGTTCAACACAGGTCATGACCATAGATTGGTGAGATGTAAGATGCACCTCAACACTAAACTCGAACGTGGCAAGCTCATAAGACAAACAAAATCTATTGACATAACCAACCTTAAAAAACACCATAATACCTTCAAGTTGGAACTAAAGAACAGATTCTCTGCTTTAGAAGGCCTAACATCGGAAGAAGTGGATATTTCTGAAGTTAACAGAAAAGTAGCCAAAGCTCTTATGGAAACAGCTACAAAATTAGCTGGGTCTAAGAACAAGTTGCATATGAACAAATTATCAGGAAAAACCAAAATGTTGATGCAAAAAAGAAGAGAGATGAGGACAAACTAAAGAAGATGTGACTTCAAAAGTGGAATATATAGAGCTATGCAAGACAGTACGAAAAAGTATCACTGAAGACGTAAGGAAATTCAACTGTGAACTAGTGAGGAAAGCAATTGAAAACAACCAAAGCCTAAAGATAGCAAAGGGACATCTCAGTTAGGGAAGAAAACAGATTATGGCACTGAGAAAAGAAGATGGTTCTGTAACAAGAAATAGAGGCGAAATTTTGACAAGAGTGAAAGATTTCTACTCCAAATTATATGAAAGGGATGATACATGTACTCCAGACATTATGAAAGGTACCGGTACCAGAGTTCTTCCAGTCTTCCCAGCACAAGTTGCACATGCAATCAAGAACATGAAGCAGGGAAAAGCTCCAGGAGAAGATGGAATTACTGTAGACATCATACAAGAAGCAAGTGGAGAAATCGAAACAGTGCTCGCCCAAATTTTCACTCGATGCCTTAATGAAGGGAAGATTCCCGAGGATTGGAACAACGCTACAATGATCCTGATACATAAAAAAGGTGACATTGAGGATCTCAGGAACTACAGACCTATCAGCCTCCTATCAGTGATTTATAAAATCTTCACTGAAGTTCTTTCACACCGCTTGAAGGTAACACTGGACATGGCTCAACTGAGAGAACAAGCTGGATTCAGGAGTGGCTACAGCACAATAGATCATATCCACGTACTGAGAAAACTAGTTGAAAGAGAGAGGGAATATGAACTTCCATTGTGCATGGCTTTTATCGATTATGAAAAAGCCTTTGATTCGGTGAAACCATCAGCAGTTATAATGGCTCTGAAATCCTGCGGTATTGAAGATGCATACATTAATATTATTAATAACATCTATGAAAATCCAAGAGCAAAGATTCGGCTGTTTGAAAATACAACACACATAAAAATTGGAAAGGGAGTGAGACAAGGTGACACCATATCTCCAAAGCTCTTTAATGCCACTTTGGAAAATGTCTTTCCATCACTGAACTGGGAAATCAAAGGGATAAAGATTAATGGAGATTATCTAACCCACCTGCGTTTTGCCGATGACGTAGTCATTTTTGCAACTACCACATCAGAGCTGCAGACTATGATCCAGGAACTTACTGACAAGAGTAAAGAAGTGGGATTAAAAATGAACTTTCAGAAGACAAAAGTGATGTTTAATGCTTTTACAAGAAATGGAGATTTATCGATTGATGGAGAAAAGTGAAGAAAACAGACACGTACGTTTATCTTGGACAGCAGATATCAAGTGAGGGACACATTGATGAAGAAATTAATCGGCGTACAAAACTTGACTGGAGAGCTTTTGGAAGAAACAGCATAATTTTCAAGAGCAATATGCCATTACGTCTTAAAAGAAAAGTGTTTGGTCAATGCATCCTTTCAGTGCTTACGTATGGTGCAGAGACGTGGACCTTAACTAAAAGAGACATACAAAGGCTGTAGACAACTCAAAGTAACATAGAGAGAAATGCATGCTTGGTGTAACCAGGAGAGATAAGAAGAAGAACTCATGGATCCGAGAAATTACAAGAGTGGAAGACATCACGATCAGAGTAAAATCCCTGAAATGGCAATGAGCTGGACATACTGCCAGAAGGACAGACCATCGATGGACAGCCGAAATTTTAGATTGGATTACAAGGGACAGGAAAAGACCCAGAAGAAGACCACATGGGAGATGGGTGGATGAAATTCGAAAGTATGCGGGAGTGACATGGAGGAGACTGGCACAAGACAGACCGTTGTGGAGGAAACTTGGGGAGACCTTTGTCCAGCAGTGGATTGATAATGGTTGACAATGATGATGATGATGACATTCTTCAAACTAATAAATTTAAATCTGGAAAATATAGTGACATATAAAAAAATCGAAAACCACCAGTTTTCAGCTTTCCTGAAGAAGACTTAGGTATAATGAAGGAGCAATTATCTGCTGGTAGTTTTGTCTTCTGTCTTTCTTTTTCTGTTAAAGTATAAATTTGTATTTCCGATATTATCTGTTAACCACGAAAAATGACATTAAAACTGTGCAATATTAGCTGAAAAATGAAAATCAAAATTGCGCTACAGTTATACTGCTACACTTTCCCACAAAGTTGAAAAACATTTATACGATGTTCAAAATTTCCAGTATGAAATTTTAGGACGTTATTTATATAAATTCGAATATATCCAAATTAATACTTCTATGTTTATTTGATAAAGAACCTTTTACCTCAGTGGTTTTAATTTGCAGATTTTCTTTTACCCTTTCTAGAAAAAGTGGCAAGGTTTTTAATTTAGATAATTTAAGAGAAAGTTAACGTTCTGAAAATGTGCTCACTAAATCAGAAATTTTGCTTTCGCATTTGTTTTGCAGTTAAAGATTTTCACACTCGTAGTAACTAACGTTACGCAAACTTCTGTTCTTCACGTTATTAAAGACTTTATATGCAGATAGGAGCTCAATTATACAATCATACTAAAATATTATCTTACAAGTTAAAACTGAGTAATAGATATTTCAAGAGTTCAGCTTGTTCAACGTTTCATCGAGAGATGAATTACTACAGATCAGATCAGATGCACAGGCTTTTAGGAAGAGAGTGCCTGACCCCAGGTCTTAAACAACTCTTAGAAATAGGAAGCTAGGAGATTTGGGTTAGAGTGCCCGATAGGAAAGCGACACGGAAACGAAGTAGAAAGGCGGAGGAAGACGCCCTTATTTATTATCGGAGGGCCAGTACCCGGGGTCCGACGGCTTTACGTACCTATCCGACGCACGACGGATATTTAGTGGATCGAGCGTTCGTACCTGCTTGGGATCGAACCTGAGGTCCTTTCCGCGGCAGTCACGAACGTTGCTTACTAGGCCACTTGCGGCCCCGAGTTAAATTACTGGCAAACGTATTTATAGTTAAATATTTTTTTTAAAACTGAAGACCGGTTGTTACGATGTTTTTATAATATGTCACTATATTTTCCATTGTTCTCACAAGAACATGTGTTAAAAGCTTAATGTTCCTAGATTTAGTCTTGGATTTTCTAATGATTTAGCATTGTATACTTTTCTTAGTGCATATTTTTTTGTTATGCAATTTGAAACCACAGGGAACTTCGACCATTAGCGGTTCCAAGTTGACGCACACGACATAAAGGCAGATAGCAGCGAGAACGAACGTCTGCGTAGCTCAGTTGGTAGAGCGACTTGTTCCGGAATAAGTGGACTCGGGTTCGATCCCCGGCGTGGACCAAAAATGACGGAGAAATTTACTTCGTTATAATGGCGCCCGAACTTCCCGGATGACCTGGCCGTTAAAGATCTCGCAATGGTGTGATGTTCTTTCCACACCGCGAGACAAGAAGAAATAAGAGAATCCCTTCTCCAGCGCTTCGAAAAATAAATGTGTGTGACGTAGCATTCCACGCACCAGATTGACTGGGAGTTCTCAAGTGCACATTCTACAGCGGATGGCTGCCTGCAACGATTCATGGTCACGGCTGACCCGTGAGCCATGCCTCGGCCCTCTTTCGGGGGGGGGGGATGTGACGTGCCTGCCCCGCAGGACGCACACGACATAACGGCAGATAGCAGCAAGAACGAACGTCTGCGTAGCTCAGTTGGTAGAGCGACTTGTTCCGGAATAAATGGACTTGGGTTCAATCCCCGGCGTGGACCAAAAATGACGGAGAAATTTACTTCGTTATAAAGTGCAAATCAGGAAGTGAAAAGCTGAAACTGTCTCGCAGACCCCGCTGTACACATCGATATGAAACCCTTACCCTTGGCGAGTCACTGCTTTGAAATCTGTTCGTCTTCCAGCCTCTGTTTATGACCAAGTGGAAATCATACGCGAAGACAAAAGTAAAACCATTTTATGAACCTCTCTCTCTTATCCATCCATCTATCTATCTATCTATCTATCTATTATTTGTTCAGGCATGCCTCCTGGATCCTTGGTATCTTGTATCCTTAATGTGGCCTTGCCCTTGAGACAGGACTTGTGAGGAATATACTGAACAGCACCGTAAGATTGTTGTCTTATAAGAACTCTCTTTACCCAATTTAGTTCTGTATTTCAAAAAAGATTTTTTTGTCATTTAATTTAGGTACCAGGACATTTTATGGTGCTCCCAAAGTGTTACTGTAAGAACAACTTTCCAAGATGGTTTCCCTTTAAAAGGAAATTCTCCTACAATTTTAAATGTGGAAAAACAGTACTAAGACGGTTAGTTTTTGTGAGTGCTCATGTACAGAAATAAAACATCATTAAATGTAATACATAATGCGCTGACTGTTTCCTTATTCATAGGGATCCAGAAATGCTTTTTTCTTCTCATTGAGGTACAGATATATATCTAGTAATTTGCATAACAAAAATATCCTGTTTCACAGTTCTTTTAAAGCTCTGGTATATTTCTTTTTTATTTATTTTTTCACGCCAGGGGAGAAAAGAGTGGGGCGAGCGACCGGAGAAAAAAAGAAAGAAGAAAAAAGTACACCTAGAGGACATTTCAAGTCTTTTTGCCTTCTCTTCAGCACCAGGCTTACCTTCCACTTCTCGCTATTATAAACACTTCAAGGGTGGCAACAATCACGCCTGCAAAGTGCCTGCAGCGACTTCAACTTCAGCAGTATTCCTTTCCTTGCGGTTACTTTTGATTCGCTTTTCCTTCGCACTCTCCCTCTCCTTTTAGCTCTTATTTTACCATACCTCCCCCCACTTTCCCTTCCCCTTTGTGGGTGAAAGGGAAACTTTCCTTTCACATTCCCACTCCCATTTGGTTTGGTTCGCGGGAAATCATGATGGGAGGGGATGGAATTTGTGAATATAATGTAAAGTCGGCGGGATAGCATTACAAAGCGTTGAAAACCAAGCCGAACTCTTGTTGTAGGTTTTGACTCCGCTGTTATACAGTCACAAAGAGCTTTTCATATTCATATATATGCTTTTCCCTCTGGAGCAATGGGAGTTAAAAATAGAGGGGAAAGAAGTCTAAGATGTTGAAGATCTTTTTTAAGTATCGAGTTTTTTTTTCCGGCATGGAGCATGTTCACTTTTTTCCCCCTTTTGTACACAGAATAAGTTCGCAGGGTCATTTCGAACTTTTATGTTCCCCAAAAAAGGATCATTGTCGTCTTTTCTTCATCTTTATTTTCCCCAATTTTTTACGGTTCTTCCCATATCTGAAGAATGAGCTGTGGAAATATCGGTCAAGGGAAAAAAATCCGATGATAATAAATCACATATTCAACGGCTGTTTGCAGTCTTTACAAAGAATGAAGGGTGACGAATATTGCACTGAGAAGCTCGTAGGGTACTTTACATTTTGGATACCAACTAAAGGAGCCACAGAACGCGTTTCTTCGGGCATTAGTGTAAGGCAATCCGACGGGACTTTAGAAAAAAGATTAACTACACAAAATGAATTAAGAAACTTTAATCGAGAAGGATTAACTGAATTCTTTGGGCAACCCGAGAGACCGAATGATCTGAATCGGTGACTTCTGATAGGTTGCGATTCAGAAGTCATCAATTCAGATCATTCGGCCATCCCCATGAGACTTCTTATACGAAGCCGAACGGTCTGAATAGGCCAAGGTTCGAATCCCGATGACGCATGGACATGCGAGACGTTACGGGTTGGTAGGGCCCATAGGCGCTGACTATGGAGGGACAAGGTAAATTTTGCACCTCCAATAATTTTACTGGGGATGGGGAGTGCCAGTACTGAAAATAGTGTCACAGTGTTGTTTTAACTCTTTCTTAAATTACTGAAATAGGTTTGAATCAGAAGATTGCAAGGTTCCTTGAGCACTGTACGCATCAATAGAGTAATAATAGTTCATGAAACAGAAGCGATTTGATCTTTGATAAAATCCTTTATTTTCGTGATTTTGCTTACTTAATTATTACTCCTGGTCACCTGTGATTAGACCATCTCTTATGTTCTATAACTCCTCGCTATTCATTCATGCTTACCGGTCGGGTAAGGAGACCACCCACCCCTTCGCGAATTCTCCTCCTACCTCCGAAACCTCTAACCACTTCGCTCTACTGCCGTCAGACGCCTTCTCCCCTAACACACGTCATCATTCTACCTCCAGAAGTGGCGTTCTCCTATTGTATCTGTAACTACTTCTCAAAACGCGCCTCCAGCCTCTTTCGAACACCTCGTTGCGTCGCCATCTCCATTCCTAATGACCACCCGAAGGACGGAAGTCCATCCTAATGAGTCGCTTTAAAACTCTAAAAAAAAAAAAAGCCCCACTCTACTGTCGCTATCTATACACGAAATCCTGTCTTTTGTCCACTCAGGAAATCCGCCGATAAACTTGTTTCTGGTGACTTACTGGCTCTTCCAAATCGAACTCAAAAATCATATCCTTAAGAAGTTTCCCACGATTACTTTTAAAACATTCTAAAACTGCAAGGATTATATATAATTTATGACTACAAAACTTGTGGTTTTGAGATAAAATAAAAATACCAACGTTTACCACAATCAAAGGTTTATTATATATCGACTATAGTTTCGCAGAGCTATTGGCTCGGCATCATCAGAATCATTCGTCCTGATGATGCCGAGCCAATAGCTCTGCGAAACTATAGTCGATATATAATAAACCTTTGATTGTGGTAAACGTTGATATTTTTATTTTACTGCAAGGATTCTTAATTATTTACATATTCATTAAAATTCAACAATTAAAAGATATTTACATTTCATAAAATAAATATTCCCGTTCCATTACGCTATTATTAAAGGTTATTTACATTTACTGCTATTACAATAGGCGGCAACGGCGTTTCCTTAAGAAATTGATAAGGAGAACGTCGTTTCCCTAAATAAAATAATTGTGAACAAAAGTTCATCGAAATAAAAAAAAAAAAAAAAAAAAAAAAAAAGAGCTAAAAAACAACAACAAATGTGCTTCTGAACTATACGAAGGATATTCGGGTTCGCAGTTTATTTATATCAATGAATTCTATTGCTAACTTGTTTATATCAATGAATTCTATTGCTAACATGTTTGAAAATTTTCTCTCTCTGACTTCGCAGTTTTCTGAGCTTTTGAACCAAGACAATAAATTTTGTCCTTCGGACTTTTAGCTAAACACTCGTAAAGGATGCTCCCATTCAATTGTTTTGATTTTGGATCGTCCAGTATGTTATCCCCGGAGGGGGGGGTCTTGACATAGTAACAGTTTTGCAGGCTAGCTTTAGAATACGGAAATCAAATTCATTCAAAGCAGTGGTCTAAGGCAATGGCCTCTGATCATTCGTCCGAAAGGGGTCCGCGTTCGAATCCCGGTGAGGCATGGAAGTCGTGTTTGTCTTACGGCACTGGCTCTCTCCCTTACCTGGAACCAGTGACCCTAAATTAGGGAAGGGCGACTGCTTATAGCCCATTGAGTTGCTAACGGTGGTCGTTAAACCTCAAAAAAAAAAACAAAGGAAAAAAAAAAAAAACAGGGACGAATGTCTATGACGACATGGGCACAAGACAAGATGGCGGCCCCATCACCAAATTTGTTCTTTTGCTAAACGGTGCGTGCGCATGACGTGTATTTTTGTGAAAATTAAATACATTATGATAATAACATTTATTATTATAAAACAATATAATGCACCAGAAAAGACACAATAATGTGGGAAAAGAAGCAAATATTAAAACAATCTTAATGAACACTTACGATGCAAATGAAGATTTAATTAACACTTACGTAATTTCCCACTTTTCCACCCAATGTACGTTTTCCAACCATAGGTTGAAGAAGCGTATATGCTCCAGCTTTGTCCGTCTGTCCGTACGATAACTCGCGTAAAAATTGTTCGATTTCGATGAATTTTCAGCATGTGGTAGGGGCCACCTGGGGACGAACCCTATTGAAAATGGGACAAATGGGGTTAAAGGTCACGACATAGGAGCGGGATCCATTCCACAGCCTTTATGTGCCATAACTTGCGTAAATATGGTTCGATTTCAATGAAATTTTAGTATGTGGTAGGGGACCCACCCATCTGAGGACAAACTCTGTTGAAAATGGGTAAAGTGGGGTAAAAGGTCAGGACATAGGAGCGGGATGCATTACATCACATCTTATTAAAGGAGCAATTCTTGTATATATGTAAATTTTATTTTAAAAACGGCTCTAAGGATTTTGATGAAAGTGGTTAACCTACCGTTTTCTGGTACTAAAAATCGATTTAGCTTGATCTCGACTTTGGGAAAATTCGTTTAGTGGGTTAAAGAACCACCCCGAGTTACCACGTTTTTAGTCTCATGGCGTCGTCCCATTAATGCTTCCCATTCTTAGAAATCTTATGACGTCACACTGTAGCGATCGACTCGCGATTGAGATGTTGGAGCGCGGTCACGCCATCTGCCTCATGATTACGTCACGCGCTGTTTGTGGATCCTATTAAAGTTTTATGACGTCACACTCTCGCGACCATCTGCCTCATTACGTCACGCGCTGTGTGCGTATCACGCATTACTTCTATTTTCTTCTAGAACAAAAAGTTTGCCTTCAAAATTTAAACTTATCACAGCATTTTTTTTTGTTACATTTTTGAATAGTCACTTGATGACGAGTGTACCGCTGCGCTAAAATATGATTAGTTCATTTTTATTAATTACTATTAACAGAGTGTCACGTGGATGGTAAAACAATATAAAAAATGTGGCAGGTCGAACGCCTACGAAACGTGTACGTTTCAATTTTAATAAGAAGAATACGGCACTGTTGCAACAAGAACAAGCGGAAGAAGTAAATATGGAACAGCTTGGACTTTCAAGAGCCGATGGTTTCCGATCACATTCTAGTCTCGAAACACATGACCTTCCATTGGAAGATCAGCCAACAAACATTCGAGCAGCTAAGGCGAGGAGCATAGAAATAATGTCCGACGTTATTATAACCCTCAATGAATCTATATTGGAGGAAAACCTCGATCAAATGCGGCGAATAAATAGACAGCGATGAAGATCCAATGTTACCATGGGGTTCGATGAAGAACCCCATGTTAACATTTATTGCTTGGGGTTTCATGTTCGGAAATAATAAAAACAATTTAAATTTTCTTTTTACTCTAACACAAATAAAAAATTATCATTCATCTTTGTTTTGATGTTTATTCTAAATTAATTTGTTTCTAATTCGTCTATCATTATTAATATTGATGGTTTAGACTTAGCATTACAATACGTGGAAATAACACATCAAAATATAATTTTTATGTGCCCTCATCATCCCTTTACCCGAGCGATGCTCGGTTTCCTGATATTTGCCCTTATGCGTCATAACTTGCGTAAAAATGGTTCGATTTCGATGAAATTTTAGTATGTGGTAGGAGACCATCTGGGGACGAACCCTGTTTAAAATGGGTGAAATGGGGTCAAAGGTCGGGGCATAGGATCGGGATCCATTTCATCGCCCTTATGCGTTAGAACTTACATAAAAATGCTTCGATTGAGACAAAACTTTTCATGTTGTTCCGGAAGTATACTTTACCGGTGCTGTTGAATGTAATCGAAATGGGGTCAAAGGTCGGGTCAGAGGAGCGAGATTTATTCTACAGCCATTATCCTCATAACTTGAGTAATAACTTGAGTAATGATTTCTGGTATGTTGGAAGCGTATCATAATCAATGCATTGCATGATTTTACTAACTTGTTTTTTCTGTTGGAGGTTTCCATTTTTTCTAATACATTTGTAACATTTTTTTGTAGGACTTACCACAAATTCAGTATTTTGTCACCGTGTTTTTTCGATGCAACAGAAATTTGGAACTTGAGACCTATTTTTTAACGGACAACAACTTTCAATAATCTTTAAGGAAAAGTAAAATGTACTGTTTGATAGCATTTTTTCACAAAATTCCTAAGTATAAAGTTCACTCTTGATAGCTACAATAGCTTTTGCCTTAAGGACTCCATAGACCGATACATAGGCATCGTACGATCACTTGCACAAAAAATTAAGTACCCAGTTTTTTACTGTAACACAATATATGTCATAGCTGGTGCACATAACGGGAAAGAGAAGGAATATCCTGTCCCACAAGAACCAAAATTCATGCAATATGCTATCTACAATATCCGATCTCAGTACAGAACTTCAAAATCAGATTCTTGGACAAACTATGGAAATTTAACAGTTAATCAAACCTCACATAATTTCGCGAATCTCTCCTATTACCGGAAACGTTTCGTCATTTGGATACAGAAAAAGTGAGAACGGAGTTTTCCCGTTAATATACGAAAACAATTGCGGAAAGGTTTCTGAAAATTCAGAATTTTCCGTTAACACGTCTTAACAACGACAATTTACCGTCAATATAAGAGAAGAATTGCGGAAAGGTTTCTGAAAATTCAGAATTTTCAGTTAACACGTCTTAACAAGTTAGTAAAATCATGCAATGCATTGATTATGATATCCTTTCCAACATACCAGAAATCATTACTCAAGTTATTACTGAAATTATGAGGATAATGGCTGTAGAATAAATCTCGCTCCTATGACCTGACCTTTGACCCAATTTCGACGATATTCAACAGAACCGGTAAAGTATAGTTCCAGAACAACATGATAAAGTTTTGTCACAATCGAAGCATTTTTACATAAGTTATAACGCATAAGGGCGATGGAATGGATTCCGATCCTTTGTCCTGACCTTTGACCCAATTTCTCCCATTTTCAATAGGGTTTATTTCCTGGTGGTTCCCTACCGCATACTAAATTTTCATCGAAATCGAACCATATTTACGCAAGTTATGACGCATAAGGGCAATGGATTGCATCCAGGTCCTTTGTCCTGACCTTTGATCCCACTTCACCCATTTTCAGTAGGGTTCGTCCCCAGGTGGAGCCCTACCACATACTGAAATTTCATCGAAATTGAACCATTTTTACGGTAGTTATCGTGCGGACGGTCGGACAAAGCTGGAGCATAAACTCTTCTTCAACCTAAGGTTGGAAAGCGTAAAAAACGACAATTTACCGTCAATATAAGAATGAAATTGCGGAAAGGTTTCTGAAAATTCAGAATTTTCCGTTCAAACTTCTTAAAAACGACAATTTACCGTCAATATAAGAATGAAATTGCGGAAAGGTTTCTGAAAATTCAGAATTTTCCGTTCAAACTTCTTAAAAACGACAATTTACCGTCAATATAAGAATGAAATTGCGGAAAGGTTTCTGAAAATTCAGAATTTTCCGTTCAGACTTCTTAAAAACGACAATTTACCGTCAATATAAGAAAGGAATTGCGGAAAGGTTTCTGAAAATTCAGAATTTTCCGTTCAAACTTCTTAAAAACGACAATTTACCGTCAATATAAGAATGAAATTGCGGAAAGGTTTCTGAAAATTCAGAATTTTCCGTTCAAACTTCTTAAAAACGACAATTTACCGTCAATATAAGAATGAAATTGCGGAAAGGTTTCTGAAAATTCAGAATTTTCCGTTCAAACTTCTTAAAAACGACAATTTACCGTCAATATAAGAATGAAATTGCGGAAAGGTTTCTGAAAATTCAGAATTTTCCGTTCAAACTTCTTAAAAACGACAATTTACCGTCAATATAAGAATGAAATTGCGGAAAGGTTTCTGAAAATTCAGAATTTTCCGTTCAAACTTCTTAAAAACGACAATTTACCGTCAATATAAGAATGAAATTGCGGAAAGGTTTCTGAAAATTCAGAATTTTCCGTTCAGACTTCTTAAAAACGACAATTTACCGTCAATATAAGAAAGGAATTGCGGAAAGGTTTCTGAAAATTCAGAATTTTCCGTTCAAACTTCTTAAAAACGACAATTTACCGTCAATATAAGAATGAAATTGCGGAAAGGTTTCGAAAATTCAGAATTTTCCGTTCAAACTTCTTAAAAACGACAATTTACCGTCAATATAAGAAAGGAATTGCGAAAAGGTTTCTGAAAATTTAGAATTTTCCGTTAACACATGTTAAAAACGGCCGTTTATTGTCAGTAGAAAAAAGAAATTGCGGAAAGGTTTCTGAAAATTCAGAATCTTCCTGGCGTACGAAAACCCGGTGAAATTCAAGTTTCCCTCCATCATTTCACGGAAAAAGTTGCATCAGTCATATGCTCCGTTAATTTACGAAAATAACCACGGAAAGTGGTTCGTGAATATTAGAAAAAAATTTGCAGTGTATTTGGTATTTACAACTTTTGAATCTTGGATATTTACCTAGTTTTCACATTTTTTGTAAAATTATGTCAAAAACTCGATGTGCGATTCTTGAAGGATCATACTTTCCTAAAACGGTGGTAAGAGAAAGAAAAACATGCGCACTATTTCAGTGGAAGTGAAGAACTTCTGAAATCGAAGGGGCGCAATTCCCCTCCCACATAAGAAAAGTATATTTGATCCGTCCCTGCAGATGGGCGGAGGTAGGCTGTAGCAGACCCAACTTTTTCGGAGTGTATCCTTTAGCCCCCCCCCCCAAAAAAAAAAGTTAGAACAAATGGCGAGTGCAGCGTCCTAAGATCTTCTAAGATCTTTGAGAACTTGGATAAATTTATCCCAATTATTCGGATTCACAGAAATTTTGTTAGATAAAATATTTTTTTTTCTGCTAAATTTAGTTATGTACTATTTTCTATGAAGCGGGGAGAAACCATTGAACGAACGTCTGGGAGAGCAGCAGAAAAACTATACTTTCGTAATTATAGTTTAAAAATTTTCCTTATCAGGTTAAAAACTGAAATTTGTAAACAATTACACTGAAGAGCAATTGAATTAGAGACAACTGGCGTTATGCAAATGTGGCGCTGTGGGCGGCCCTGTAAACGGAAACGACATGACGTATGCAGCGATCCGACAATATAAAGAGTGATGCGACGGGAATCAGTAAGAGTCGGACACAATATGGGCAAGAAGAAGGATCTAAGCGCATTTGATCGTGGGAAAATTGTCGGGGCCCGACGAATGGGTCACTCCATCTCGGAAGCCGTGAGGGCACTGGGATTTTCACGAGCCACTGTGTCACGGGTGCACCGTGAGTACATCGAATCCGGTAAAACCATCCCTGCAAGGGCCAACTGCCGTGGACAACAGCGTGTGGATGAGCAGGGTCATCGTCGGCTAGCTCGCATTGTAACAGCGTATAGACGGGCCACAGTGCAAGAAATCACTCGACAATTTAACGCTGGTGCACAAAAACGTGTAAGAAGCCACACCATCCAGAACCATCTCCTCGCTATGGAGTACAGAAGACATCGTCCCACGAAAGTACCGCTGCTGACCGCACATCACAGGGTGCAAAGATTAGCATGGGCGCGGGATCATCGCCGCTGGACTCTAGACATGTGGAAAAATGTTGCCTGGACTGATGAGTCGAGATTCACGTGGGTACATGCGGATGGCAGGATACGAGTACGGCGCAAACCACATGAAGCGATGAATCCTTCTTGCCAGCAGGGTACTCTTCAAGCTGGTGGGGGTGGCATTCTCGTCTGGGGACTGTTTACGTGGACTGAAATGGGACCCTTGGTACGTGTGACATCGTCCCTCACAGGTCAACTTTACCGGGATATCCAGGACGACCATTTGCACTCGTTTGTGCGTCTTCAACATCCTACTGGGGACCTCATCCTGCAACAAGACAATGCAGCTCCAGAATTGGATCCGAATGGTTGGATGAACACTCCACCAACATGACCTCACTTCTTCGGCGAGCAAGGTCACCTGACCTCAATCCCATCGAGCACATCTGGGATGACACCGAGAGAGATTACCCCCCCTCCATGAAATCTTCGTGAACTGTGGGAGCTTGTTCAGGGGTCGTGGATCCGTATGGCTTCCCAACGCTTCCGGTGTCTTGTCGAGTCCATGCCGAGACGAATCGGCGCCGTCATCAGGGCGAAAGGCGGCGCTACACGTTAGTAGACAGGTATCTCTAATTCAATTGCTCCTCAGTGTATATAACAGCAAAAAAAAAAAAAAAAAAAAAAAAAAACGTGACGAGTAAAGTAAAATCGCTAAGAAATAATAACTTGTTTAGGCCACGGAGGCATACATGACACCCAGTGCTACATGCATACAGTAGTACCCCGTTTACACGTTTCTCATTTATACGTGAAACTGTTCCTAAAATTCTGAATTGCTCTTTAAGTTAAATTTATCAATAATACATTAATCGAATTTTCTTTTCATTCATACACTAAATTGTGGTGACGTCGTACCGTGAATTAGAAATTTAAACGACACGAACTCTGTTTCCGAAACACTTATCATCTCTCTTCTTCACCAAGTATTTCGTTTTCCACTTTCTAATCTCTTTTCTCTCCTCTGCCTTCTGATCTCCCGGTTTCCTGCTATCCACCTTTTTTATGACTAACTCTGCGGAATGCGGTCTTTTCTTGAGCCACCATTGGTCGGCTGAGTTGGTACCAGAAGTAGGCACCTACTCTTGCTTGATGTTGTCATACTGGGGTCTTTCCCAGAGACCTTCGTTTGCATTCGCTTGTCAGACGAATCTGCACTCCAAAAAGCGACCGTTTTCAATGGACTAAAATGTTATAATTAAAGAAGATAAGTTTAGCTTCCAAGATTACGTCAGTTGCGAAGCGGATTTGGCAACGTCAGCACTTAGAATCTAGATGAAATGATTTAGAATAAAGAGTGCAATGAGAACGTCTTTAGTGACGAGAGTGTTGATTATTCCCATGTAATTGCATCACTCAAATTTAACGATGCACTGAACTCGTTCAGCGTTTTCTGGGTCTTCTTTCATAGCCATCACACCGATGAGAAAACAATAGAGATTATCAATAGCCTTGAAAATACAATGTTTCCACTTCAAAGTAAACAACAATAAACAATTATATATTTTTTAATCATGTTAATGCGTAAGCTTTCTTTTATACCATACAGTATTACATCATATCTCTTTCAGTTTAAAAATTAGCAGTAATGCTTCGTATGCTATGCATATATAGTACATATACTACATACCCGTTTGCAAGTGCTATAAGGCTATGCAGTGTAATACAAATCAGTTAAATTAAAAAAAAAACTGTGATAAATAAGGATACCTGAAAATACTGTACCTTAGAACATAATAAAAAAACTGTACATACTACGTAGTATTTAGTATAAAGATACTAACGGCTACGCCAAACGTTGCAACAGAATAATGTACTGACATCTACAGACGGAAAACGTGTCATGTTTCGTTTATACGTTTTTTCAGTTACACTGTTATGAGAGCTTTTAGATCTTATAATTCATTCATTGCCAGGAGTAGTAGGGAATATTCAGCAGTAGGTTTTGCTTTGTCAGTCACCATGCGGAACTTCGACGGTGTCTTTAAAATGTTATCTGTCAGGACGGCAACAAAAATTAGTAGGTGTAAAACAGCATTCCCAACCAATCGAATTTAGCACATGGGCAAAGTGTATTTATTATTTTCTTGCCCGTACATTGTGATCGGAGGAAGCAATCTGACTGCGCAATTATTTTATTGCTCTTCAAAGGGACAGAGAAACGCAGGTAAAAGAAAGATTGAGAAGAACAGGGTGTCACGAAGTGGGGCAAGTGGGAGACAGTGGTCAGAAGTCTTCGGAGGAAACAAGACAGAAGGTGGTCAAACGTTTTTGGAGGAAGCAAAACAGAAGCTGGTCAGAAGGTTTCGGAGGAAGCAAGACAGAAAGTGGTCAGAAGTTTTTGGAGGAAGCAAGGCAGAAGGTGGTAAGAAGTCTTCGAAGGAAGCAAGACAGAAGGTGGTCAAACGTTTTTGGAGGAAGCAAAACAGAAGCTGGTCAGAAGGTTTCGGAGGAAGCAAGACAGAAAGTGGTCAGAAGTTTTTGGAGGAAGCAAGGCAGAAGGTGGTAAGAAGTCTTCGAAGGAAGCAAGACAGAAGGTGGTCAAACGTTTTTGGAGGAAGCAAAACAGAAGCTGGTCAGAAGGTTTCGGAGGAAGCAAGACAGAAAGTGGTCAGAAGTTTTTGGAGGAAGCAAGGCAGAAGGTGGTAAGAAGTCTTCGGAGGAAGCAAGACAGAAGGTGGTCAAACGTTTTTGGAGGAAGCAAAACAGAAGCTGCTCAGAAGGTTTCGGAGGAAGCAAGACAGAAAGTGGTCAGAAGTTTTTGGAGGAAGCAGGGCAGAAGGTGGTAAGAAGTCTTCGGAGGAAGCAACAGAAGGTGGTCAAACGTTTTTGGAGGAAGCAAAACAGAAGCTGATCAGAAGGTTTCGGAGGAAGCAAGACAGAAAGTGGTCAGAAGTTTTTGGAGGAAGCAAGACAGAAGGTGGTAAGAAGTCTTCAGAGGAAGCAAGACAGAAGGTGATCAAAAGTTTTTGGAGAAAGCAAAACAGAAGCTGGTCAGAAGGTTTCGTAGGAAGCGAGACAATGTGGTCAAAAGTTTTTGGAGGAAGCAAGACAGAAGGTGGTCAAACGTTTTTGGAGGAAGCAAGGCAGAAAATGGTTAGAAGTTTTCGATGAAGAAAAATAGAAAGTGGTCAGAAGTTTCAGAGTCGCTTCTCTTGTGGGAAGGCTAAATGAGAAAGATGATGAGAAGATGAAATAGTGAAGAGATTGGTGGAACGCACGCAGAGACGAAAATAATTGGAGAAACAGAAATCAATTGTAATTATTCACTAAGATCATTCTGGGACAACCAGCAAATAAGCTTTAGCTGATAACAAATTAATTGAAACTGCAACTTTTCTCATCTATTCCTTCGTTATATATTTTCTAAAACAAGCTTAAATACTGAACGTAACAGGAAGTAAAGGTCCCGCTTACAACAGAAGTATCAATAGCCTCCCATAGGGTTTGCACGATTTAAGACAAATTCTATTAGGGTTCTGAGCTGATCGTCTCTCTGCTGTTAGCTTCGGACGCTATCGGATCGGTTTCTTTGGGAAGATTTGGCCCCCTCAATCCACTGGCACTTGCATTAATATGCTTTTCACATCATTAACAGCTGGTCTAGTGATCCCCAATGCCGGTGAAATGTCATGTACCAAGATATTGCTTATGTGGCACCTGTCCCCGCTGGAAATCAGTTAAATCGGTCGATCGAGGCATCTTGCGTTCACAGTCGTGCTATTATTGTCTCATTTAGCCTTACGAGCAAATCAATAGGTGATCTATGAAAGCATATTAATCGTTGGCTGTCCACGCACAAACTACTACGTGGATAATGATCTCTCCCTCGGTGGTTATTCATGCGGTCATTCTACAAACATTTAGAGATTTAATTAGTATAAGAAATATTTTTTGCTGTGTTTTTTGTTAATTTGGCCTTGCTTAGGACCGAATTAACTACCAAAAGAGAGGGGTGTACGGATATAACTGATAGAGATAAAAATTGCTGTAAAGCTAAAAGTACACATCATCATAATCATCATCATTGTCAACCATTATCAATCCACTGCTGGACAAAGGTCTCCCCAAGTTTCCTCCACAACGGTCTGTCTTGTGCCAGTCTCCTCTATGTCACTCCCGCATACTTTCGAATTTCATCCTCCCATCTCCCATGAGGTCTTCTTCTGGGTCTTTTCCTGTCCCTTGGAATCCAATCTAAAATTTCGGCTGTCCATCGATGGTCTGTCCTTCTGGCAGTATGTCCAGCCCATTGCCATTTCAGGGATTTAACTCTGATCATGATGTCTCCCACTCTTGTCATTTTTCGGATCCACGAGTTCCTCTTCTTATCTCTCCTGGTTACACCAAGCATGCACCTCTCCATGCTTTTTTGAGTTGTCTGCAGCCTTTGTATGTCTCTTTTAGTTAAGGTCCACGTCTCTGCACCATACGTAAGCAACTGGAAGGATGCATTGATCAAACACTTTTCTTTAAAGACATAATGACATATTGCTCTTGAAAATTATGCTGTTTCTTCCAAAAGCTCTCCAGACAAGTTTTGTACACCGATTAATTTCTTCATCAAGGTGACCCTCACTTGATATCTGCTGTCCAAGATAAACGTACGTTTCTGTTATCTCCAGCTTTTTTCCATCAATCGATAAATCTTCATTTTTTGTAAAAGCATTGAACACCACTTTTGTCTTCTGAAAGTTCATTTTTAATTCCAGTTCTTTACTCTTGTCAGCAAGTTCTGGATCATACTCTGCAGCTCTGACGGGGTAGTTGCACATACAGGCCACTAAACTAAAAGCTTTTATTCAATGCACAATTGGACCTCCTTTGGCCCGAATTACAGAGTATGTTTACACGTTTTTATAAGAAATTAAACAAAATAAAAGTCTAAAGAATTGAAACTTGCAAAAGCGTTCTAGATGAACACCAAACAAACACCTGCTGCAGTTGAATGTCGTTTGCTAAGAAAATGCCAAACAAGATGTTTTTGCTCTTTACGAAGAGAAATATTCGTATTCTGTGATTAAAAAAGCTGTGACAATCATGCAATTAGCATTTCCAAATGTAAAATAAGCAATATTATTATTAATAGAGGGAAATATCGTCAAGCACTGTTTTTAACAGGAAAACGAATATCCAAAGGATGTACGTATTTTTACGATTATCTAAAAAGCAACGTATCTGGTCTTAAAAGAAAATCCTCCGACCTAAAGGGCAATCACTAAGTCGTTAAAAATCTCTGCATCAACTGCAAACAAGGTAGTAAACAAAGATTTGAATCTGAAAAAACCCAAAGATCATAATGTTCACTGCCTTTTGCCAAGGCACGTGGCTGAGCGCAGAACACGATGTAGACTTCTTTATGAAAAACTCTCAGCCGGAGACAGATGGGAATTTATTGTGACTATTGATGAAGCATTTATTTACCTAAACGACTGTAACCAAAATAAAGTCCATTCACTATCGAAAAAGAGCAGAAAAAGACTTACAAAATTCGTTCCAAGTGTCCAAATAAACTTTCAGTAAAGGATTCATGATTATTACTGCTTTCTCGTACAATGGGAAATTAAAGTTAAGAAAAGTTGAAAATATTAAAATCAATTCTACAGTGAAAATCCTCCAAATAAGTGGCGTCAGTGAAAAAACAAAGATATTTATTTAATAAGTTCTACATATTACCAAAATATGTTTTAACTCCTATATTGAAAGAAGAAACATATTCATTTATCCACAGAGCCTTCAAAGAGTAGAACTCCATCACGATAAGGCTACCAGTTACACATTACATCCAAATTTATTTCTTGAAAAACTGAAAACAGAGGCGGGTATCAAGTCTATACGTTTTGCTCATATTCCTTCAAAGTTCCCTGATGTGTCACAAATAGACTACTGTGCCTTCGGACTGCTAAAAAGAGCTCATTCTAAACGGAGACCTTAAAAAAAAAATAAGACTGGACTGTGGAAAGCAGTGGGAGAGAACTGGAATGAAATACCAGTTTTAAGAAATGCCCAGTTATCTTGAAAATCTAGATGTAGGTTCACAGTCCAGAGAAAGAGGACTATCAGAATAAGACTGAACATTTAAGAAAAACAATTATTTTGTCCAAAACATTAATTACATTGCTGTAAAGTCGTTCTAAAAATATGTGATCATTCTCGGTACAGCTTATGCGGCTTTGAATTAGATTCCACAAAATGTAGGAGTACATCTACATCTACAGCATACCGGACGTTGACGAGATACTCCTTTAACTGGCTCAGATTTGATGGAAGAACACTTTGCTTGAGGATCTGTTTTACTAACATGTCCTATATACACTGAAGTGCCAGAAAAACTGGTACACCAGTCTAATCCCCCACGGGAGCGCAGGACTGCAGAAATACGACGGGGCATGGACTCCACTAGCTTCTGTAAACATGCTGTAGGCAATGCACACCATACTTCCTGCAGAGCGTTCCACAATTCGGGTGTATTCCGAGGTCTCAGATTCCTGTGTTCGATAGCGGGTTGCACGGCATCCCAAATGTGTTCTATCACCTTCAGATCTGGGGACTTGGGTGGGAATGGCAACACCCCAAACTCAGAAGATTGCTCCTCTAACCATAATGTGGCATCCCGACACTTGTGTGGAGGTGCATTGTCCTGTTGGAACAGGCCCAACCCATCAGCATGAATGCAGGACATGAACGGGTGTACCTCGTCAGAAAGGATGCGCACATAGCGTTGGCCGGTCACAGACGTTTGTAGACGTACCAGGGGTCCCAGTGAAGTCCAGCTAAACACGCCCTATACCATTACGGACCCCCCACCAGCTGGTACAGTTCCCTGTTGACAGGCGGGATCCATTGCTTCATGGATTTTGCGCCGCACAAGAATCCTTCCATCTGCCCGATACAGTTAGAAATGCGACTCGTCAGACCAGGCTACTTGTTTCTAGTCATCAAGTGTCCAGTGGCGGTGTTGCCGTGCTCAAGCGAGGCGCATAGCTCTGTGTCGTGCACCCATCAAGGGGACTCGAGTTGGGCGTCGGCTCCCAAAGCCCATATCGTGCAGGGTACGTTGCACAATCCGGACGCTGATACTTGTTGAGGCTCCAGCATTGAATTCCGAAGCTACCTGCGAGAGTGTCGCGTGAAACGATTCTTGACAGCCGATGATGGTCACGTTCACCCAATGTCTTTTTACGGCCACACTGGTATAGTAGGTTGGAGGTTTTGCCGGAATTCTTATAGTCACGGTACACCCTTGCCTCCGAAATACTATGGCTCATCTCACGAGCGCCAACTATGACACCGTGTTGAAAATCGCTTAAATCGTTATTACTTGTCATTCTCATGCCGATTACAGCTCTGACAGCTGGCAAGGTTGTCTATCGCTTTATATACGTACTGGAGGATGCAAAAGAGTATGCGCATAGGTGACGTTGCCATGTATTTTGCATAAGCTCGTCTGTACCAGTTTTTCTGGCACTTCAATGTACACTTTGTGTTGGCCAAAGAAGGTGGTGGAAATCGCTGTCAAGCTTGCTGGAAACATCTTTCGTGATGGATAGTAGCATTGTCGTCCATGAAACACCCGCCACTTGCAGGAAAAAAGTCAACATTGCAGAATTTACTTGATCGGCAACAATGTTCAGATAATCCTTGTAGGACACAGCCCACCTTCCAGAAATATCAGGGGTCCCGTTTTGCACCAACAGAACGTGCCCCAGACGTTATGTTGACCACAGACCACCTCACAACAACCTTGAGTTGTATTTACAAGACAAGCTGAATCCATTGAATCATGGGGCACGGCCAAACTATCTGCCTACCATCCAGAAAGAGCATAGTGTATCGCGGCTCGCCGGACCACATGACTTTTTCCAGTCTTCCAGTGTCCAGTCATAGCATTCCTGACAGCATTGTAGACGAACTTTCCGGCTCAGTAGTTTCTGTGTAGGCATGCGACAGCCAATACCGATCCTTTTCAACTTCCTGAGCATAGTTCCTTAGGATATGGTTCGGGAACAGCCTTCATTGAATGCTTCGGTCATTGCTGCTCATAGGGAGTCCTATTTCTCCGTACAAGACTTCTCAGACGACGGCAATCTCGTTCCTGACAGATTCTCATCCCGGCACAGCTACGCCTCTTAGACAAACAATGTGGGGTGTTTTTCCACTGATTAAAGATCCGCAATATTTCACCTTTTGAGAAACCAGTCTGTTTTTAAAATCATCGTTCCAGCCAGATGGGAATCCTCAGTAAGCCCTTTATCGAGCTTCGAAAGATCTTTTGTTTTTCCCATTTGATCAGCATTACTGATGATTACTGACAAGCAGCAGTCTTAATATATTTATATATACAAATATACTATACACTGAAATGTCAAAAGTCATGGGATCCGTACCTAGTATCGTGTAGAATCTCCTCTATTCCGGCGAAATGCAACGACTCGACGTGACAACTGTTAAACAAGTGAGCGGAAGACTTCTGGAGAGATGTTAAGCCATGCCACCTGAATAGCCGCCCACAATTCCTTGGAATTTGTAGGTGCAGGATCTTGGGTGCAAATGGACCTCTCCACCACGCCCCATAAGTGCTCTACTGGGTTCATGTTGGGAGAACGTGGTGGCCCCACCATCCGTTGGAACGACCCAGAATACTCCTCGAATCAATTTTGGGCAACTTGGGCCCGATGACATGGTGCATTGCCCGCCTGGAAAATCCCATCGTTGTTGAGGCACATGAAGTCCATAACGGACTGCAAATGGTCACCCAGGAGAGCAGCAAAGGGATTACCGGTTAATAACGTGTTTACGAGGACCAGAGGACCTTAATCGTGCCACGTAAAGACACCCCACACATGTATGGAACCACCACCAATTTGCATAGTGCCTTGTTCACAGCTTGGGTCCATGGCCTCATTTGCTCTGCGCCACATCCGAGCCCTACCATAAGCTCGAAACAACTGGAAGTGTGACTCATCGGACCACGCCACATGTTTCTAGTCTTTCAGGGTCCAATTACAGTGTTCACGAGCACAGGTGATGCACGTGTCCGATGTCGTGGTGTTAACAAAGGTACTCTGGTGGGTCTTCTGCTCCCATACCCAATGAACGCTAAATTACGCAGCACTGACCTGATGGATATGTCTCTGGTACCTCTTGCATTGAACGTGGTTGTTATTTGAGCCACTGTCGCTTGTCTGTTTGCATGGACAACCCTGGTCAGATGCCGCTGGTCACGGTCATTCAGCACCCGTGGTCGGCCATGGAGTTTTCCACGGTGGGCGGTAGGGCCTTCCATGAGGTATTCTCGTTACACACGTGACACCGTGGATTGAGGAATGTCAAATGTTAGCACAACTTGGGAAATTGAATGTTCCATCCGTCTGGCTCCCACTACCATGCCTCGTTCAAACTCCGATAATTCACGTCGGCCTGCCATAATCTTACTGGTGGTTGTTCAACGAGATTACACCTCACAACTGATAAATTATATATATATATATATATATATATATATACTTAAGAGCAAAACTGAAGACTAAGGAAAAACTTTAGAATTTAAAACGAAAGTTGCAAAATAACCTGAAGATCAAAACGCGCAACGCAGCAGTTTTGAAAATTCAGAATTCACATTCTATTATAACTACCTTTACACTTTTAGATATATTGATGATCTGCTGTGTATCAATAATTCAGAAGTTACAGAGAGTGATTTTGATAATATCTATCCTAACTCTCTTAACTTATGTAAAACCAACCACTGTAATCAGGAACTTGAGTTCCTAGACTTAAGCATTAAGCTCAACAGAGGTAACCCATCTATTAGCCTCTTTGATAAAAGAGTTAATTTTCCTTTCAAAGTAATTAAATATCTACACTGGAATAATAACATTTCAACCAAAGTAATTAAGAATGTACTAATTTCTCAGGTCCTAAGAATTTCAAGAATTTGCAGCAACAATTTGGACTTCAATTACCACATTAATATACTATTAGATAGTTTTCTAGAGAACGAAATTCCTTCTTCTTTCATCAAAAGAACTTTAAGAAAAATTATTCTGAATAATAGAGTAAGGTTGGCAGATCTGCTTTAATTTTCTACACAGTTAATAATATGATTCTGACCAATCAAAGCCGTAAGGAAGTTGGCTAGAGGATGCCTATTAACTACCTAGAGGAACCTTAGTGCTATGGATATGAAGGTCCTATTAAAACAAAAAATTAAATAATATAAACAAAATCACAAAAAAAAAAGCTTAAAAATCTGTTTATAAAAGAAAATAAAAACAAATAAAAAAGAAAACTAGTTATTCATCACTAGGATAGCTATACTAAAAATAGTAAAACCAACATTAAAATTAATAAGATTCTGATTAATCTATAGAAGCTCACTAAGGTGATTTATTACATGCAAAGATTATTAAATACACTACTCGTGTATTTTATAATATTTCTCATGTATTCTGGAGAGTTAATTCTGCTCTTTCTGATCATACAGATCCACAGTCTTAAGTTTATATATTTTTTTCTCTGGTTAAAATCTCCGCGAGTTGGTTTCTTTCTGTATGAGGAGGCCATCAGCCCCACCCTCACTGCCCCCCAGCGACTAGGGAGTGGCGGAAGAGGTCAGCCATGTTTTGCTATTGTGAGGAGAAAGTTTTGTCACACAAGAGGTAAGCTCTCTTCCTTGTATTTGGGTTTTAGGTTTTATAAGTTCAATGTTTGTACTTCATGTACTTTTTCTCTGTTGATTTTTAGCCTTTCAGCTTTTAGGCACTGGCTTGTCTGTTAACATTTTTGCGGGTTTTAACTCTTTCTTTTCTTCATAACTTTGCGCGTCTTTTGGGGTACCTAGGAACAGAAGATGGCTAAGCTTGTTCCTTTTCTATGCGCTGTGTTTTCAAAGTAGTTAAGTTCTTAATAACTAATTAATTATGCACTTAAAGCACTGCTGAAATACTTTGTACATAATGCAACTAACTGTTTAAGTCATATAACTTTCACAAAGTTTTCTTTAGTTAATTATTGTCTTTAACTTATTCTCGTTTTCGTGCTGTCATAAGTTGTAGAGTAGGGGGTTTCAGACTCAAGTTTTCTTTCAAAAATCTGTTTTTTAAAAATTAATATTTCCTTTTTTAATTGCAATGTAAAAATTTGGATTTCTTTTGCATTGATTTTCAGGTTTAAATTCTCTCTCAAACGAACTTGGCATTTCGTTATAGCTGAAAATTATTTCTAATTATTATGTCACTCTCACAGCTTGAGTTCTCTTTAATCTTCTTCTCTCTGTTTAATAGTAACAGATGAAGAGCATGGGTCGAGCCAGGAAGGTTAATGGATGCAAGCGAAATTGTTAACTAGTGCTAGGTCATACAACTCTGCGGAGGACATGACATATATATATCTTTTAAAACAATTTTAGGTGGGAATGTTACTTGCATCTATAGCCTTGCAGAAACCCATTTCCAACTAGGTCTTTGTGGAAGTGAGAAAATGCAGAGTTTTTGCTGGTCCTTGATAAAGCCAAGGCTCAGTATTCTCGACACCTTCTACATTCAGATGTTTTATTTTATTTTTTTATCTTTTTCTCCTTTTACTCACACAGGTAGATACATAACCTTTTCTATGTTGTACTTGGTGTGAGTCAAAATTATATATGTATTTTTTTGCTTAGGTATCTTCTTAATAGAATATATATATATATATATATATAAATTATCAGGAAAAACCAAAATGTTGATGCAAAAAAGAAGAGAGATGAGGACAACTAAAGAAGATGTGACTTCCAAAGTGGAAAATATAGAGCTATGCAATACAGCACGAAAAAGTATCACTGAAGACGTAAGGAAATTCAACTGTGAGCTAGTGAGGAAAGCAATTGAAAACAACCAAAGCCTTAAGATAGCAAAGGGACATCTCAGCAAGGGAAGAAAACAGATTATGGCTCTGAGAAAAGAAGATGGTTCTATAACAAGAAGTAGAGGCAGAAATTTTGACAAGAGTGAAAGATTTCTACTCCAAATTATATGAAAGGGATGATACATGTACTCCAGACATCATGAAAGGTACCAGAGTTCTTCCAGTCCTCCCAGCAGAAGTTGCTCATGCAATCAAGAACATGAAGCGGGGGAAAGCTTCAGGAGAAGATGGAATTACTATAGACATCATACAAGAAGCAAGTGGAGAAATTGAAACAGTACTCGCCCAAATTTTCACTCGATGCCTTAATGAAGGGAAGATTCCTGAAGATTGGAACAATGCTACAATGATCCTGCTACATAAAAAAGGTGACATTGAGGATCTCAGGAACTACAGACCTATTAGCCTCCTATCAGTGGTTTATAAAATCTTCACTAAAGTTCTTTCACACCGCTTGAAGGTAACACTAGACATGGCTCAACCGAGAGAACAAGCTGGATTCAGGAGTGGCTACAGCACAATAGATCATATCCACGTACTGAGAGAACTAATTGAAAGAGCGAGGGAATATGAACTTCTATTGTGCATGGCTTTTATCGATTATGAAAAAGTCTTTGATTCGGTGAAACCATCAGCAGTTACCACGGCTCTGAAATCCTGCGGTATTGAAGATGCATACATTAATATTATTAATAACATCTATGAAAATGCAAGTGCAAAGATTCGGCTGTTTGAAAATACAACACACATAAAAATTGGAAAGGGAGTGAGACAAGGTGACACCATATCTCCGAAGCTCTTTAATGCCACATTGGAAAATGTCTTTCAATCACTGAACTGGGAAAACAAAGGGATAAAGATTAATGGAGATTATCTAACCCACCTTCGTTTTGCTGATGACGTAGTCATTTTTGCAACTACTCCATCAGAGCTGCAGAGTATGATCCAGGAACTTGCTGACAAGAGTAAAGAAGTGGGATTAAAAATGAACTTTCAGAAGACAAAAGTGATGTTCAATACTTTTACAAGAAATGAAGATTTATCGATTGATGGAGAAAAACTGGAGATAACAGATACGTATGTTTATCTTGGACAGCAGATATCAAGTGAGGGTCACATTGATGAAGAATATAATCGGCGTACAAAACTTGCCTGGAGAGCTTTTGGAAGAAACAGCATAATTTTCAAGAGCAATATGCCATTATGTCTTAAAAGAAAAGTGTTTGATCAATGCATCCTTCCAGTGCTTACGTATGGTGCAGAGACGTGGACCTTAACTAAAAGAGACATACAAAGGCTGCAGACAACTCAAAGCAGCATGGAGAGGTGCATGCTTGGTATAACCAGGAGAGATAAGAAGAGAAACTCGTGGATCCGAAAAATGACGAGAGTGGAAGACATCATGATCAGGGTTAAATCCCTGAAATGGCAATGGGCTGGACATACTGCCAGAAGGACAGACCATAGATGGACAGCCGAAATTTTAGATTGGATTCCAAGGGACAGGAAAAGACCCAGAAAAAGACCACATGGGAGATGGGTGGATGAAATTCGTAAATATGCGGGAGTGACATGGAGGAGACTGGCACAAGACAGACCGTTGTGGAGGAAACTTGGGGAGACCTTCGTCCAGCAGTGGATTGATAATGGTTGACAATGATGATGATGATGATATATATATATATATATATATATATATATATATATATATATATATATATATATATATACATACACTATCTGCCAACAAGTAATTGGATACCCCTGAAATCGACGATATCTGCGGTCCTGATACACGTCACGGCCGCCGCCGTTAAGTATCGTGTGGGAAACAACAACGCAACCAGTCGCATGCAAGATGCCACGCAGTTCGGAGCTCTCTAAATTCGAGTAAAGGTGTAATCGTCTGGTATCACAGAAATGGCCGATCCATACGTGACATATCCAGCGAGTTGAAGTGCGCAAAATCGACAGTGGCCTACGTGATTGGCAAGTCGAAGATGAGAGGCGACTGTTGGAATGTGTTCCGACCCGGCAAACCAACAAAACTGGGAGTTAGAGACCCTGGCCACAGAAATTCGGAAGAACCGCACCAAATCGATGGGCCATATCCGCGAGGAGTTTCAACAGGCATCCGGGAATGTTCTTTCGATGAATACCACCCGTAAGGAAGCCCATCTGCTCGGTCTTGGACGCGCTGCCGCCCACAAGCCTTTGATCACCAAGTCCAATAGCGCTGCTCGGCTAGCGTGGTGCAAAGAGCGTCGACAGTGGACCCTTGAACAGTGGAAACAGGTTCTCTGAAGCGACGAATCAAGGTTCACCCTCTACCATTCGGATGGCAGGGTCTGAGTTAGGTGTTTGCCTGGAGAACGCCTCCTGCCGGAATAAATTGTGCCAACTGTGAAGTTCGGCGGCGGTGGAATTATGCTATGGGGGTGTTTCTCCTGGTATGGCACGGGACCCTTGGTCGCAATTCCTGGTAGACTCAATGCCCAGACCTACTGCACCATTTTGGATGACCATGCGCTTCCTACGTTGTGGCAGTTTTACGGGGTGAGCCCATGTTACTTTCAGGATGACAATGCCACCTGTCATACTGCGAGGTCCACCATGGCTTGGTATGGTGACAATGGGGTTAATAGAATGGACTGGCCTGCGCAGAGCCCGGACCTTAACCCTATCGAGCCCCTCTGGGACGAGTTGGAGCGTCAACTTAAGGGGTGCCCCCACCGTCCGAAATCGGTGAAGGAACTGACCTGTCTTCTCCAAGCCGAGTGGAAGAAAATACCGCTAGCCGTCGTACAGCGCCAGGTTGAGAGTATGTCCCGGAGCGTCGCAGCTGTAATCGCCGCTCGTGGAGGCTCCACCAACTATTGAAGGTGAATAAACTTCGTTTTCCTTTGCTATCACAGGTGTTCAATTACTTGTTGGTAGATAGTGTATATACCACGTACTTTTGTTTGCAGTAGTTCAGTAATGTGGGGCTTGAATTTTTTTTTTTTAATAAAACACTTGTTTTTTTACTAGCAAAATAAATAAATAAATAAATAAATAAAAGGCGCAATCACGGTGGAATTAAAGCAAAGAATTTCAAATCCATTAAATATATATAAATAAATAATTCCAACGCATAAAATCAGAGTTTTTGCAGGTAAGACAAGAAAGAAAAATATATAAATAAAAGCTCCAGTGTAAAAAATTAAAGCCCTTGTTTTTGTAGATAAGATTTACTTTTTATTGGGAATTCAAGAAACTTCGTAAAGGAAACGACTCAACGTGACTATCGTTGGTACGATGTAATCTTCGTAATGAGTAAGGAAATGTGAATAAATAAATGAAGATCTCGTTTCAAGGGCTGCGTAATCCGAACGGAACTTATGAAATTCAATACCCCTTACTCAAACAATTTACTTTGTGTACTGACGCAAACGGAAAATTCAAATGTTTCTTAGTCCAAATCTTTCCGGTGCATCTTCGTAGAATATGCCAAAAGCTCCTTTATTTTCTGTAACTGGATTACATTTGAGATGAACTGAAGCAAGCAATTTTTGCCCGTAGCAACTAGTTACAAGTATTTCAAAGCTCAGTCCGACGAATTTATTTAGCTAATTTGTGTGGGTTTTTTTAACCTCTCTTTTGTTTCGAGTATTTCTTTTCATTTTTTTAACTGCAGGCACGGTTGTTCTTTCAAATCATAAAATATTTAATGGTGCAAAAGCGATGCAAAGAAAATTAATCATGCAGAACATTTCTAAGAGGGAAGGAAGGCACCGTGTCTCAAATATATTTTTAGAAGAAAAACAAAAGGGAATACAAATATCTGACTGAACTCACATGAATAAATACAACACGACACGAAAGATTTATTAAATGGACTGATGTTTTGTTTTACCCCTTCCCTGGGTTGTTATCTACGCAGTAATTCCACAAATTCAGCCATTTAATTAGGCTAAGAAATGTTTTTTGCTATCACTTTGTTCAAATAGCTAAATCAGTAAAACCCACGGAAGAAAAAAAACATTAGCTTTCATAGTACTTATGATTTTGGAGAATGAATAACACATGGCATCCAGGAAGCAGAGTTATTTTTCGAAGGATAAACGTTCTCAGAAAAATACATTCGATTGATAAAGCAGAGCAAATCTCATTGCATCAAATGTTGTCAAAAATGTTATTCACTCCTAAAACAGAACACAGAATGATAAAGCAAAAACGATTTCATAGCCGGAAATGCTGTCAAAAAATATGTGACATACACTGAAGGAAAGAAAAATCGCAACACCAAGGAGGGATTGTGTTAGATAAACGACAGTTGGTAGGCGGTGAGAGTACATCTGCAAGATGAGGTCTATGCAAATTTCGCGCTCGGCGCATGCGTGTGGCGCTAGTAGCGGCCCTCGGAACATGCAAAGCAGGTTTGCTGTAAATACGCGCTGTAACGTTCGTGAGCGTTAGTTATCGTTGAGATTCGACGTAGTGTGTTGATGTTAGTCAAGAATGCCTTTAAGAAGACGAAGAAGCCATTATCAACAGCTCACGGAGTTTGAACGAGGTCGTGTTATAGGGCTACGAGAAGGTGGATCTTCTTTCCGCAATATTGCAGAACGACTTGGCAGGAATGTAGCCGCTGTGCATGATTGTTGGCAGCGGTGGTCAAGGGAAAGTACTACCTTAAGAAGACAGGGTTCCGGCCGGCCACGTGGCACTACTGAGAGGGAAGACCGCCGTGTACGGTGTATGGCCGCGGCGCATCGTACCGCGTCTGCGGCAGCAATTCGAGCTGCAGTTGCCACCACAGTGACACAACGAACTGTTACAAATCGGTTACTTGAAGGACCGCTCCGAGCCAGACGCCCTGTAGCGTGCATTCCACTTACTCCAAGCCACTGCCGTTTGCGACGTCAGTGGTGTCAAGCTAGAGCTCATTGGAGGACGGAGTGGAGATCTGTTGTGTTTTCTGATGAAAGCCGGTTCTGCTTGGGTGCCAGTGATGGCCGTGTGTTGGTTAGAAGGAGGCCAGGTGAGCGCCTGCAACCAACCTGTCTGCGGCCGAGACACACTGGACCTACACCTGGAGTTATGGTCTGGGGAGCAATTTCCTATGACAGCAGGAGCACTCTTGTGGTTATCCCACGCACCCTGACGGCACAGTTGTACGTCGGTCTGGTGATTCAACCTGTTGTGCTGCCATTCATGAACAGCATTCCAGGGGTGTTTTCCAACAGCATAACGCTCGCCCGCATACCGCTGTTGTAACCCAACATGCTCTACAGAGTGTCGACATGTTGCCGTGGCCTGCTAGATCACCAGATCTTTCTCCAATCGAGCACGTATGGGGCATCATTGGACGACAACTCCAGCGTCACCCCCAACCAGCATTAACCGTCCCTGTATTGACTGACCAAGTGCAACAGGCATGGAACTCCATCCCACAAACTGACATCCAGCACCTGTACGACACAATGCATGAACGTTTGCATGCTTGCATTCAACATTCTGGCGGTTACACCGGTTATTAATGTACCAGCATTTCACATTTAAAATGGCTCTTCTCGCGCTTACAATAAGCTGTGATCTTGAAACCTTAATCGATTAAATATGTTACCTATACAAATGTATTGCCACCATCTCATTCCTCTACAACTATTTTTTCGTGGTGTTGGGATTTTTTTCCCCGTCAGTGTATATGAAGCACAGCAGATCTCAGTGTGGGAAACATTAGCAGAAAAATACGCATAGATAAAGTAGTTCTCATTGAAGAAAATGTTGCCAGCGAAAACTGTTGTTAGAGTATAGGAGATCCCGTATGCCTCAGAAGTAAAATGAGGTACCCCGAGAAATTTGACGTGTAATTTGGGGTACGCTACTTACTGTAAACATTGTACACCAGGATAGGGATCGGAGCAAACTTTTTCGTTTGGGGAAGAGGTAAAATCTGAAACTACGCCCCTTTCAATTCAAAAGGTACACACTTTCGTTGCAATTTTACTCAATTTTTACTTTCATGTACTTCGTTATAGAAATATATTATGATCGTTTAAAAATCACAGACCAATTTTTTTTTTATACATACACTGCTGGCCACCCGAAATGCAACACCAAGAAGGACACAAGATAGCAAAGCTATATTTACTGGACACATAACAACAGATACAAAGATGAAACGATTGAGCTTACAGGCCCGTGCGACTTGCGGAACACGCAGACATCAATAGTTCGTGTGGCCCCCATGACTGGCAATAACGGCCGCTACACGCCGCGGCATCGAACGAAAGAGGCTTTGGATGTGGGCTTGGGCCATGTCGGTCCAGGCTGCTTCCCCAAGTTGCCACAGTTCATCAGGCGTAGTCACGGGTGGTGCTTGCCGGGCCACTCGGCTGCCGATCAGCGACCAGACGTGTTCGATGGGCGACATATCGGGAGAACACGTGGGCCACGGCAGCAGTGACCCCTGGTGGGCCATGAAGAATTGTTGCAAGATGCGTGCCACGTGCGGGCGCGCATTGTCCTGTTGAAACGTAGGTCCTGCAGGTTAGGGAGGACTACAGGCTCCAAAACGTCGGAGATGTAGCGGTGGCTGTTGAGTGTACCAGCGATGCGTACCAGAGGTGTGCGGGTGTCACATCCAATTGCGCCCTAAACCATAACGCCAGGCGACGGACTGGTATGGCGATGCATAGTGCAGGCGTCATACAGTCTCTCGCCGCGGTGCCGCCACACGCGGATCCGACCATGGTGGTGTTGCAGGCAGAAGCGGGATTCGTCGGAGAAGACAATGTCGTGCCATTCCGTAGACCAGGTGCGGCGTTCAATGGCCCACAGCCGCCGCACTCGCCGGTGGTGTAACGTCAATGGTAATCGGAGCAATGGGCGCCGTGTGACAAGTCCCCACTCCTGCAGACAACGTCGAACGGTACGTGTACGTGCCGACACAGGTTGTTGCGCAACACACCCTAATTCCTGCGCTAACGTTCGTGATGTGGCGGGGCGAGCCGTCAATGCCCGCCACACAACATGCCAGTCCTCTCGTTCGGTGGTGGGCTGCGGCAATCACTCACATCGGTCCGTTCGTCCCTCCTGCATCCACCGAATCCATACTCGCCTCACTGTGGCTGGATGTCGTCCCACACGGGCGCCGATGTCTCGGTACGATAAACCGTTGTCGCGATAACGACGTCGGAAAGTATTCGTCCTCTGTCGAACTCCGAAACGTGCTGGAATGATTGCCGTATTCTGCGACGAGGCACCAGGAAGCTTTCCACGCACAGGTCCGGCAGCACAACACACTTCCACTACTTACGCCCCCGTCTTCTGTGCACCCTTCTTATAGTGCTTCTCCGTGGCGTGCCGGGCGCACATGATTTGCATATGCCCTGCAATGCTAATCGTTTGCATGTAGTCTCGCGGGCGACGCATGCTGCGAATTTCAGGTCAATCGGTAGCTTCCTTCTTGGTGTTGCATTTTGGGTGGCCAGCAGTGTATATAAAACAAATACTACTTCTATCAAAGGGTGAGTATAAGTTTAGTTCAGTTTAGTTTAGTTTAGTAGAGTAAAGTAAAATAAAAACTTCTTGCTAGATGATATACTCAAGAATTCAAAACTGTCGGATGCACGATTAAAAAGTTGATGAAGAACTTGCAATTACAATTGACATCTATTTACAAGTTAAAACTACAGATAAAAATCACCCATAATGGGAAGCACTTTCAAAGCTACCCTAGCTTCATCATCAGGCCAAAGGCATGAAAGGACGGGCACAGGAAGTTATATACAATCATGGAGGGATACAAATGATCTGTGTTGCCAAACTGAAAACGATATACCCCAAAAATTATAAGTAAATGGAACTTACATACCTGGAAAATTGCCAGGTGTTACACTCAGCTGATTCAACGGAAGGATCCAGGGGCTAGGTATAGGTGGTCATGATTACTGAATGAACTGTATTTAATGGATTAAAATCACACAATTACATCCATGAATGTGGAATACTTGATACTCACAGACATTCGAAATTGGTTGAAACAAAACAGTTTCTCAGTTGAAATCTACCGAAAACATTTTTGACACACACACACACACCATCCACGCTCGAGTCAGGGATCGCAAAAGAAACTGTATGATGTTTATTATTTCCTTTTGATTTGCGAAGTCTCCTACCGAGTAAAGAACTTGTGTTTTATCTTGTGTTTCACGCGACCAAATACGAACGCTCTCTCTCTCTCTCTCTGTTAGCATATCATTGTTATGTATTGGGGAAATTAACTAGCGCAGAAGTTATCCAACGAATTTTACCCAAAAAATATTTGCACACAGCACATAAAATACACTGAAGCACTACAAAACCAGAAACTTCAAAAATGACTTGTTTTTTCATTCACAGTTCCATTAAACTGAATAGCGGAATATTTCGGTAGACGTTTACAATCAACTGGTTGAGAGTATTCCATGAAGACTGGAGGTATGCCGCCTCGGTGGCGCAGTGGTCTAAGGCGTTGGCCTGTGATCATTCGTCCGTAAGGGGTCCGGGTTCGAATCCCGGTCAGGCATGGATGTTGTGTTTGTCTTACGGTACTGGCTCTCTCCCTTCCCTGGAACCAGTGACCCTAAATTAGGGACGGGCGACTGCTTACAGCCCATTGAGTTGCTGATGGTGGTCGTTAAACCTCCAATCAAAAAAAAAAAAAGGACTGGAGATGACGTCATCAGGTCCAAATGGTTCGGCATACAATGCTAAATTTTCTGAAAATAAAGATTATTTGTAGTTACGTAGGTGTTTTTTGTTTGTAAGTTTAACGATCACCGTGAGCAACTCAATGGGCTATAAGCAGTCTCCCGTCCCTAATTTAGGGCCACTGGTTCAAGGGAAGGGAGAGAGCCAGTGCCGCAAGACAAACACAACATCCATACCTCACTGGGATTCGAACACGGACATATCTCTGACGAATGTTCAGAATCCAGCGCTTACATCACTCAGCCACTACGGCGGCGATATGTAGGTGCCCAGATATTACTGGTATAGTAGTGTACATGTATGATCTCAAATTACACTGCTGGCCACCCAAAATGCAACACCAAGAAGGACACGAGATAGCAAAGCCAGTTTGCTGGACACAAAACAACAGATACAAAGATGAAACGATTGAGCTTACATGCCCGTGCGACTTGCGGAACACGCAGACATCAATAGTTCGTGTAGCCCCCATGGCTGGAAATAACGGTCGCTACACGCCGCGGCATCGAACGAAAGAGGCTTTGGATGTGGGCTTGGGGCATGTCGGTCCAGGCTGCTTCCACACGTTGCCACAGTTCATCAGGCGTAGCCCTCATGGTGTTGCATTTTGGGTGGCCAGCAGTGTATATAGGTCTTCCAAAGCATTGGATATTCACTCGATTTTAGTAAATCTATTCAGAGCAACTTTCGCTTGTAAATAGGGATTTGGAAAGCAGAATGTTAATTAAATATCAAGGTTTTCCCGATAGAGGACAATAAAGTAATAGAAGAGTTGAACATTGTAAATGGATAGAAGTATTTAATTTTTTTTTTTTAGGCACGTGATAAACAACACAGTGACATTAAGATTATTTTTAAAAATAACCTCTAGCACCGAAATAAAGTGGTCCTGAAAATAGACTTGAACACAACTAATAAGGTGAAGCATCTTTCCAGTGCTTGCGATAATCTATTCTTTCGGAATCATCAGATGGTCGAACTCAGAGATTGAAAAAAAGATACACGGAATTGGGACAAACATCTGTTTCGTCATCGAAGGATGGCCGTAGACATAGACCCCCATAGTTTTGCTTCCAGGAGGGGACAAACAGAATTTGTAACTATAAATAACATACACAAACACCATATACAAATCATGAAAGAAATACGGGATTACGCCATATATTACAAATTTTGAAGACGACAATCCGATTTTTGGCGTAAATCTTTACCTCCAGATTCGCTAACATGAATGCCGGTTGCTTCGACTAGCGAATCCTGTGATGGTTATATTCAAATTGATCGAAAACTTGAAACTTGGTCGTTGTGGGTGGTGTAGTGGTTAGCATACCCGGGCGTTTTCTGGGAGACGCGGGTTCGAGTCCCGCTCCAAGATGATGAAAATTTTCAAGTTTTCGGATATTATCTGATTTACCATCCTTGTCACATTTACGCTAAAAATCGGATTGTCATTTTCAAAATTTGTATTATATGGCGTAATCCCGTATTTCTTTCATGATTTATCTGCTTATCCGGGCAAACACGGGATAATATTCTTAACCTCCAGATTCGCTAAACATGAATGCCGGTTGCTTCGACTAGCAAATTCTGTGATGGTTATATTCAAATTGATCGGAAACGGTTGCTTCGACTAGCGAACCCTGTGATGGTTATATTCAAATTGATCGGAAACTTGAAACTCGGTCGTTCTGGGTGGTGTAATGGTTAGCATACCCGGGCGTTTTCTGGGAGACGCGGTTTCGAGTCTCGCTCCAGGATGATGAAATTTTTGAAGTTTTCGGATATTATCTGACTTACCATCCTTGTCACATTTACGCCAAAAATCGGATTGTCATCTTCAAAATTTGTACCATATACAAATTTTCACACTGAACCTTCCTTCTTGTTACGTAACCCGTTTCAGCGGTCGAAAATTATTTTTTGCCCGTTCAATCCCAAACTAAGTGGAAATAGAATTCGCCAGTCCCAAATTACTCTCATTTAGTCACAAGCAAATTAGGATAAAGTAAAGCTCTAATTTATTGGGGTGCCCAAAAAATATAACAGCTTCACTTACCCAAAACCTCGGAAGAATCCAAGCAAAATTTCAAAGTACATGCCATCATGTTCAATAGTTCGAACCCATCTATTTGCCAGTTGTTCAATTTCTGCACGGTACCAAGCTTCCGGGTTAGAGGCAAAGAACTCTTGGAACTCGCCTTCGACATCGTCTAAAGTAGTCAAATGTTTGGCACGAGCAAAATGCGCCAGTCTAAAGGGGCAAGTTCGGGATTGTTTGTTGGATAAGGCAGCAGCTGGATTCCATACAGTTCGTGAAATTTAGTTTGGTCGCTCAGGTTGCCTAGTGGTCTAAGCGCTACTTTATGATCATTTGTCCAAGTTAGGTCTGGATTCGAATTCCGCTGAGGTATGGATGTTGTGTTCGTCTTACTGGCTTCTTCTTTTTGTTTAGGTGACTTGAGTGCTCACGGTGGTCGTTAAACCTCCACTTAAAAAAAAAAAAAAAAGAAATATACAACAATCTCTCTGTAAACACGAAACTTTCCCACCGTTGGAACATATTGAGGAATGCTCAAAATTTGAAGCATTTCTTTTTTTTTTCTTTTTTTTTTTGTTCAAATGACGTTTTCTGAATATCCGCGTTTTTAACGGTATCGCTATTTCTCAAGCTGCAGTTAGGAAACGCGAGTAAAAAAAAAAAATGCATTTTTCATTTTACAGCGGGTATAAATAAATATACAGATGAAAATGCAGCCGCTACTTCATAACATAACCCAGCCAACGACATAAAACCATAAAAGAAAAAAACAGGGAGAAAAAAAAAAAGGAGAAATATAATTCTTCGGAGAAAAAAGATAAATAAAAAGGGGGTAGTTCAGGAAAATCATGTCAGGAAACAGCAAAATATAGAATCTGATTGCTGTTTAATGACCTTCTCTCTCCGGGTAATATGTTTTCCGATTAATACAGCCATATAGTTTATAACCTAAAGTTTACTCCAAGTGTCTGAAGGAAAGTTCCTGTGTTTATTTTTTGCTGCGATTAGGGAGTGGTTTTACAGCGGTCGTAAAGATTTTTTATTACTACTTGGCAGCTTCACATGCCCTCGAGAAATCATTAGAGAAAGGAATGGAATCATTGAGAAATAATCCCTCCGTAGTCCTTCCGGGATTTAAGAGCACTTCGCGCAGCAATAATCAAACCCTGGTAGAGAGAATTCCCTGTCAGGAAAACCTAGCGAAGAATTGTTAAAATGCATGTAGAGAGAGCCATTGCGCTCTATGGTTTTTTTTTTTTTTCTCATCTTTATGCTACGTTTCGAATTCACGCCGCGCAATTAGCGATAACCTGATGTACTCGAGGATATAAAAACTGTATTCCTGTCAGCATTTTAAAATTAAACTACACCGCCATATTCTGAAAGATGCAAATTTAGCGTAATTTTAGTTTAATATTACTCATAAAACAGGTTATTTGCATGTTGATAATGAAATAGGAAAATATTCATACGTCGCGGGAAAATGAAATATGAAAAATGTGCACCTAATTGAGCTGTTGCACACCGAAAACGAAAAGAAATTTCAGTGTCTCAAAATGAAATGGAAAGCTCCCGAATTGTGGAGACGAACGAAAGGTTGTTTACATTAAGTTTGTGGACGAATGGATTTTAATTCCTTTCAAAGCAGACTTCCCTAAGCACATTCACAAGAATGAAAAAGATTATGCACGCTTTTTTAACTGAGCACGTTGATGGTTTTTTTTCAACGTAACATTATACTAGACGAAACCCGTCGGATTCGACGGTTAGTATTTTTTTTTTAATTCATTTGAAACAACAAATGTAAACTTTATTTGATTGACAACTTCATTCAACCACTTGAGTAAAGACAATAGTCCAGGTTCGTGATTTTTTTTTGTCTGAAGGTTTAACGATCACCGTGAGCTACTTAATGGGCTATAAGCAGTCGCCCGTCCCTAATTCAGGGTCACTGGTTCCAGGGAAGGAAGAGAACCAGTGCCGTAAGACAAACACAATATCCATGTCTCTCCGGGATTCGAACCCGGACCTTTCACGAACGAATGATCATAAGCAAACGCTTAGACCACTGCGCTACCGGGGCGGCCAGGTTCGTGATGAGCATCACGACTGCACCCTTTTTCAGTCGTAGCATGTGAGGCGGAAGTCCACTCACGTCGATCGTGAGCAAAAATTCAACTGGATAGCACACTCTTTCACTATCATCTTCAGTTACAACTGTGTTTGTAAATGTTGTTGGAATGAGATTTGCGTTGCGAATACTCTTCATTCTCTCTTGTCTGAGACATATAGTTGCGACCCATTGATCGCTCACGCCTTCCAGAAGGCTCTTACGTTTCCTTTTTTTTTCTGCAGGAGAGACATTCTGTTAAGGGTAAGTATGCAATAAAGTACTTACTTACTTTAGGACTGATCATAGAACACCATGCACACATCAAGTCTGACACTGAACTGAGCGCCTAATGTAGGTAAGGGCCGCACGCTTCTCCCATAGACTTTACATGGGAACTTTGCCGCTCCGCCACGCTCGAACCGTTGCTCCAATCTCAGTTTTCTCTTAGACTGGCACATGTACATTTCAAGACCTTTATTTTGATACCTGAACCATATTTTTACGTTCAGCCGTTCTCTCAAAATAGGACTCACAGTGAAAAACCTTATAGAATTAATATATAGATAGCTTTAAGTTACTAACTGTATAAAGAAATTAACCCTTTAAGCGGCCTATGTACTTGAACCAAACGGTAGCTACAAGTTTCGCTCTCCAAAACTAAAATGTTGTCATAGCGGCGGAGTTTTACGAAAGCTAGGGTAAAATAATTCCTTTCCCACGCTTATCTCATTAGCACCGAACTATAAACCTGTCACTAGTGATAAGATCTCCCTTCTAGTCCTGTGTTCTCTTTTCCATGACGCAAGACATGATGGGGAAGTGCTAGTCCCTTTGACACGGACATCATGCCACTACGTAAAAACAAGTTACTCAAACAACTTCTTTCTTACATTTGTCCCCGTTGTTACAGCAGTTTAAACAGTAATCTGTCAGAAAGGATTATTGTCAATTATACCATTAAATGTCAACCCTGAGTAACAAATCTAAGGAGGGAAGCAATTCTTTTTGATGTTCTAGTCTTTCAGGTCACTCGTTCGAGCTGCGTTGGGACCAGTGAACACATCCCGAATGTACTCATCCCAGTCGCATTCATCCCACTTCTTAGATTCCAAATATATTTGTCCAGTTGGTTTCAGCCCATTTTGGCAACCCCCGAGTTAATTCGTTCCAGCCAGTTAAAGGGTAAAATGAGTCTTTTATTAAATACTTTTTTTTTCTGGAGATACAGGTGCCGGAACCCTTAAGCATATAGTGTTGTAATAGGGGGTTGACCGGTTCTCTGTCACCTTGTCCGTGTTAATTTCATCCACGCTCACTTGGTCCAGTTCATTTCGTCCACGCTCACTTGGTCCAGTTCATTTCGTCCACGCTCACATGGTCCAGCTCATTCCGTCCTCAGAATATGTGGAATACCGTGGAAATTTTCTGTTTCGATGGAATTCTTGTTACGAGGCAGAAACAAGAAAGATGACACCTAATTTTGGGGTGTAATGAGCACGTCTTTTGAATTCGTTCTGATGCGAATTAAATTTATCAAAGCCATTCAAAATCAATGGAACCGGTATGGAAAACAGTTTAATCCCGCAGATATTGCTGTAAAAGGAAACGTCAAATTACGCCCTCTGGTGGCAGACTTGTGCATTAAGAAAAATTTGAAAGTATATGAGAAACATTTGGCAGCGGAAACGCTCTCCAACAAAGAAATAATTTTTAAAATCGGGCTCTTAGAAGCAGAGATATTGACAAATATAAGATATGCATCTACGCCTCCTGGCGGAAAAACCATGCATTAATTTAAGAAGAAAGTATTTTCAAAAGTTTTTCGATGTGAGCGATATCGATCCAAGAAATAATTTTTTCAATCGAGCTTTTAGGAGCTCAGATTTAACTGCAAATAAATCAGAAGCAGACATTAACCCTTATACCCCCTGGTGGCCAAACAATTCTTTATCAAATATTAGAAATTATATGCTGAGCATTTCCTATCAGAAGCTGTATCCGGTGCAGAAAGAATTTTTCAAATCGGAATTTTAAAAGCAGAGATATTGAAGAAAACGCAATTAAACTTTATGCCCACTAGCGGAAAGTCTATGAATTACTTGAAAATTTTGAACTTATAGGAGAAACATTTTACACCGGATACGCTGTCTAACAAAGAAGGAATTTTTGAAATCCGACTTTTCGAGGCAGATATATTGACAGAAATAAGATAGACATTTACGCCCTCTGGTGGAGAAACCATGCATTGTTTTAAAAAGAAAATGTTCTCAAATGTTTATCGACATATGTTCGGTATTGGTCCAGGAGTTTTTTGTTTTTTGTTTTTTGTTTTTTTTCAATCGGGCTTTTTAGAAGCTGATATTTTGCTGAAAATACCTATGAAGCAGAAATATAACACTTACTTCCCCTGGTGATCAAACCATATTTTATAAAAATTTAGAAATTACAATAAAAAAAATTCGCACCAGGAGCTATATCCGGTGCTGGAAGAATTTTTCAAAACGGAGTTTTAGCTGTGGAGTTATCGGGGAAAGCGCAATTTACCTTTACTACCCCTAGCGGAAAGTCAATGAACTACCTGAAAGTTTCTAAAATATATTAGAAACATGTCGTACCGGGCACTCTGTCCAACAAGTAGAAATTTTTCAAATCGGATCATTAGAAATAAAGATATTGACAAAAACAAGATATATATCTACGCCCCTGGTGGAAAAACCATGGATTATTTTACGAAGAAAATAATCTGAAAATGTTTGTCTACGAGAGTAGTTAGTATCAGTCCATGAAAGAATTTTTTCAATCGAGATTTTAGAAGCTCAGATTTTGCTGCAAATACATAAGAAGCAGAAATCAACCTTTACGCCACCTGGTGGCCAAATCATTTCATATATCAAATATTAGAAATTATATGCAAAATATTTCCCATTACGAGCTGTATCCGCTGAAGGAAAAAAAAATCAAATCGGAGTTTTAGAAGCAGAGATATCTGGGGAAAAGCAATTTAATTTCACGCTACCTAGCGGAGAACATATGCGTATCGTGGAAAAGTGACTATGCCTAAAATAATCTTCGACATGCATGTAATCGAAAGGTAAAAAAAAAAAAAAATTGTGAATTTGATGTTTAGAAGCAAATATATGGAATAGAATGTGTTTTAAATTCGATATCATCTGCATTTACGTCCTCTAGCGGCGAAATTTTGCATCGCAAAGAAAACGAAATAAAGGATCATCATTCGCACATTTCAAGCTTCCTAACGCAAAAAAAAAAATAAAATAAAAAAAAAAAATAAAAAAAATCATATCGGACTTATTAGCTGCAGAGATATAGTGTTTACGGACGGACTGACGGACAAACCGATAACATACGCACGATCTTTTTTTACAAAAGACGTGCTAATAGAAAAGGTCAGCGGACATTGCTCACTTTTTCCTGTTTAAGTTTTCTGATTAAAATGCAACGATTTTAAATGTTATTTAAAGTAAAACGAGGAGCTGAACTTTGAAGAGCTTTTCAATTCTTTAATGAGGCTCGACGCCAACCACTACGACATAAATCAAAGTTTATGCCAATGGCCATAAATATGTTGGACAGAAGACGATAATTTTAGATACCATTCTACTTTATGTAAAATGTCTCTATTTTTCTTCTCTCTCACCGCAAATTCAAAGTAAATATAAATCTAAACTTCTTTTTTACCATTATATTTTTATGGATTTTTTTTCAGGTTTAACAGCTATAACACATATAGAGAACATTATGTTCGCATTAAAATTAATAACAAGAAAATTATAAACAATTACTAATCAAAACACAGATAAATATATATTGAAAAGCTAAGAACTGTGTGAAAACAATATACAAGATGTATTTCAAAACATTAAAATATTTTTGTAAAACTTTGATTTGGTCAGAGTGATTGACATCGTACTACACGAAAGAGTTAAAAAGCTCTTCAAAGTTCAGTTCCTCATTTTACAATATAAGACATTTAAAATCGTTTAGCTTAATTGAAAAACAGGAAAATAAATCTCATGTAAGCAATGTTCGCTGAAATTTGTCTTCTGCTTAATAACAAAAATTCCAAAAAAAAAAAAAAAAAAACAGAAACTTTCCACTGTATTCCATCCATTCTGAGGAAGAAATGAATATCGTCAAAGTGAACGGTGGACAAAGTGAACCGCGGGCGAAATGAACACGGACAAAGTGAACGGCGGGCAAAGTGAACAGTGGGCAAAGTGAACCGTGGACGAAATGAACACGGAGAAAGTGAACGGTGGACAAAGTGAACCGTGGACAAAATGAACTGGACCAAGTGAACGTGGACAAAATGAACACTGACAAAGTGAACCGTGGACGAAATGAACAGCGGACAAAGTGCACGGTGGGCAAAGTGAACCGTGGACGAAATGAACACGGATGAAGTGAACCGTGGACGAAATGAACAGCGGAGAAAGTGCACGGTGGATAAAGTGAACCGTGGACGAAATGAACAGCGGACAAAGTGCACTGTGGATAAAGTGAACCGTGGACGAAATGAACTGGACCAAGTGAACGTGGACGAAATGGACACGGACAAAGTGAATCGTGGACGAAATGAACAGGACCAAGTGAACGTGGACGAAATGAACAGCGGACAAAGTGAACGTGGTCGAAATGAACAGCGGACAAAGTGAACGTGGACGAAATGAACAGCTGACAAAGTGAACGGTGGACAAATTGAACCGTGGACGAAATGAACTGGACCAAGTGAACGTGGACGAAATGAACGTGGACAAAGTGAACGATGGAAAAGTGAACCGTGGACGAAATGAACTGGACAAAGTGAACTTGAACGAAATGAAAAGCGGACAAAGTGAACGTGGTCGAAATGAACAGCGGACAAAGTGAACGTGGACGAAATGAACAGCCGACAAAGTGAACGGTGGACAAATTGAACCGTGGACGAAATGAACTGGACCAAGTGAACGTGGACGAAATGAACAGTGGACAAAGTGAACGGTGGAAAAGTGAACCGTGGACGAAATGAACTGGACCAAGTGAACGTGGACGAAATGAACAGCGGACAAAGTGAATGTGGACGAAATGAAAAGCGGACAAAGTGAACGTGGACGAAATGAACAGCCGACAAAGTGAACGGTGGGCAAAGTGAACCGTGGACGAAATGAAGTGGACCAAGTGAACGTGGACGAAATGAACAGTTGACAAAGTGAACGGTGGAAAAGTTAACCGTGGACGAAATGAACTGGACCAAGTGAATGTGGACGAAATGAACACGGAAAAAGTGAACGGTGGATAAAGTGAACCGAGGACGAAATGAACGCGGAAAAAGTGAAAGGTGGACAAAGTGAACCGTGGACGAAATGAACGGGACCAAGTGAACGTGGACGAAATGAACACGGACAAAGTGAACGGTGGACAAAGTGAACCGTGGAGGAAATGAACACGGACAAAGTGATCAGTCACCAGGTTGACCTAATACCAGGGTGACTCAAAATTCATTGCCGTTTCCTTACAGTTGGCGAACACGTGTATAAATGCATAAACGCAAAAGTTCATTCAAAATACAGCTATCGTGCTTGATGGTCCTACACCATCCTGATGCCATGTCTTGAATACCCCTGTGAAAAAATTCCTTTGGTTTCGAGACGAAAAAGTCTTGAACCCCAAGTTCAACAGCGTGGATGTTTTGCAAGTGTTCTCTACATAGAAAATATTCGAGGGACAGGAATAAGCGGTAATCCGAGGGCGCTAGATCCGGACTATAAACCGGGTGGGGCATTGGCTCAAAACCCAACAGTTTCTGTATTTTTTCCTTAGTTGACCGGGCACGATGAGCAGGAGAATTATCCTGTTGGAGGATAACTCCTTTACTGTTCACCAGAGCAGAGTACTTTCGGTTTAAAACAGCATACATCCGCTCCAACTGGCCACAGTACGGTTGCGCATCAATGTATCGACCATCTGGAACCAATCTCAATGAATGGGATCCTCAAAGTATCACAATACGCATAACTCCATTCTCAAATCATCCGCTCTTGGGGACTAGTTCTGGTGACTTTGAGGGATCTAACCCCTGTTTTCTCATGTCAGAATTCCAGAAAAATATCCACTTTTCATCACATGTCACGATTCGCCTAAAGAAACGGTCGTCCTGGGGATTTTCCAGCAATTGATGACGCACACATGTCGCTGAGCTCGAGCAGCTGTCAGTTCATGGAGTACTTACTGGTCGGCAGCTTCTGTGCGTCTTGCTGCGTTTGTGCAGTTCGCGAACAATTCTGGGGTGAAGTATTCCCAGCTCATTTTATATTTGTCTAGTGCTTGTGCATGGATTTGACTCTACGACTTGGCGTACAGCTTCAGAATCTACCGCCGAAAGTTTTCCAGCACGTGCTTTGTCTTCCAGTCTGAAGTCCCGGTTTTTCAATCACTGAAACCAAATTCTTGTCATTCTTTCAGACACTGTCCTTCATCGTCCACAGAACAAATTTCTCTCGCTGCAAGGGTTAATCTTTTTTAAAAGAAAACCCGTAATGGCACTCGGATCGTGTATTTCTCTCGTTCATAGCTTTTGACAGATTTTTTTTTCCAATAAATCACAGCAGCGTGTTTTCCTATTTTACCAACTAGACGATACCGGGTTGCCGGGCATGCGCTGTTCTTATCTGCATAACGCATGTGTACAGAGTAATTGCCTGACACAGGACGGCTCTTCAAAATGGCAATGACGTCTGAATCAACCTGATAAACAACTACACAATTCCTTGATAAAATTTCCTTAAGCCTTATTACTGTTGCATGGTACAAAATGCATAAACATAATTTATATGTTCATATTGTATTACATTATTGTATTAGTAAACAACATTCCATAACAGTTTTATAATGCATTGCAGATGCTAAAATTAAATCTAACTAAGCAGCAACTAAAATTACCTACAGCTAAGAGTTAAATTTTCACTAACGATTACAGTACACCGAGGAGGACAGAAAGGAATTGCATTTCATTATTAAAATACAGTTCAAATTTCGTTCAACTCTAGAGACATTTCTAAAAAACAGCGGAGCTTGTGACATATATTCCAATTTAACTTTCATTTTTAGCTCCTTTTCCTATGTAAATTTTCGTCTGGCCATAAAATCTTAATTTGAGCTATCCCGTGCAACTATTGCATCGTATTTTCATTTAGTTAAACATTTCCTTAGTCATGGTTTTAGACATAGCGTAACACCAATCGCGCACACGAAAAAGGGTTGGTTACGTTATAAGCTACAATAGAGCGTATTTTGTAGGATCAAACAGCGCAATCGAAGGCTCACAATTTTTTTATGAATAACAATGAAGTTATTGCAGTGATTGCATGAGAAGACCCAACCAGCTGGTTGTCAAATTTATCTGAGAAAATCCTATTTCACATTCGCTAGAAGATACTCTCTCTCTCTTTCTTGCAGCTCTTTAGGCGTTTCTTTTCCTTGAAGTTGCAGGCATTCTCTATGCAGAACTGTGAATCATTTCACTCTCATTTGGTTGAAACCTACTAGATCTAACTTCCTGATTTCTTGTTAACTGCATAGTACAATTATCTTTATCAAAAATGCATCGCTGCACAAAATTTGTAAAAAGATACGATATGTACAAGAAAAAATTATAACGAAGTAAATTTCTCCGTCATTTTTATCCGCGCCGGGGCTCGAACCCGAATCCCCTCATTCCGGAATAAGTCACTCTACCAATTGAGCTACGCGGACGTTTTAATCTGATTCTTATCTGCCTTTATGTTGTGTGCGTCCTTCTGGCAGGTACGTCACATCTCCTGGTACGTTACAAAATAAAAACCTTTTCCGTGTGCAACTTGGAAAAAAAAATCGAACGCAATGATTTAACTCCAGTATGGCAACAGTACACTGAAGGCTCTTTCCTTTACCAACAATACAATGCTCCCTTCAACAAAGCGAAGTCAATGCAGGAATAGTTTAATTAGATGTAGAAGAACCAAGGAGGTTATATTACAGGAGACACCACTGGCTCTGCCGCCATAGGTCACAGCTAATCTGTAGTGTGACGTCACAAGCAGGCAAAAAATGAACTAAATTATACCGTTGATGAAACAGTAAGCTTGTGTATCATTGATAAAGATTATTGAATTACTCATTTTATCTGTTTATACGCTTAGAAGCTTTTGTTCCATTGGTTTCCAAGCAGCTTCTCTTCTGCGGCTGCGTCGTGCCTGCTCATGACGTCATTTGCAGCACAGACGGCGGCCAATGCTGCGTGGATAGGAGTGGTGTCTCCAGTAATATAACCTCCTTGAGAAGAACTCGACTGGCCTGCACATGGCCCCACTATCAATCCCAGAAACACCTTGTGGATGAATTAGAACGCCGACTGCAAACCAGGCAGAACCGCTTGACATCGGTAACCGACCTGGCTAATGCTCTTGTGCCAGAATGAAAGGCAATAACCGAGCGACGCACCAAAATCTAGGAAAAGTCTTCTCAGCAGAGTGGAGGGTGTGATAGCACCAAAGAATGGACCAACTCGATATTAAGTCATTTCCTATTACAGGGAATTTCTGGATAGGCAAGTGTCCGGATAATTTTGACCACATAGTGTATCTCGTATTGTAGTTGATGAAACTGAGCTGAAAAAATCCCACCTGAAGTGCAAATGAACAACTCACAATTTTCACATAACGACGTCTCGTTTTATTTCCGTCGCCTCACTGCTAGTGTTGACACAAATGACATACAAACTTAGTTAGAAGTTCAAACGTGACGTTAAGTTCAGAAATTATAAAGAAAATTAACCAACATTTACATGAGAGGCAGCAAACCAAAAGAGGAAGTTTAAAGTGGTAATAAATGTCACAAAAGTTAATGAACGAATATTCCAGAACTGCTGGAAACATCCTGGTTTAGGAAGCAGTAAGGAAGCTAATGTGGCGACGTGTCTGTTAATGCGATCGATGGCGATGGGAAAGTTATTGAGATGATTGATGGAACCTGGAGTCACCTGCGGGGAAAAGGGTAATCTGAACTAATGATTCATTTCAAGATAATCTCAATATCGACAACGAAGAGACGACTGAGTCAGAAAATACAGCTTTGGACACATTGAAACACCTCCAAAATACCGGAGGACGTACCAATGACGAATCAAGCGATGAAGATGAAATCGACCCCAAAACTAATTTCAAATACAACTGGTAGTGAAAATTTGAAAAATCTGCGATCATATTTCGCATCAAAAAATATCTCCATGAATGCATTGCGTGAAATTGAAAAACACCTGACAGCTGCTTTCGCAAATATTGACTAATATTTCCCACATAATATGCAATCATTTGCAAAAGTGTAAGACTACATAACATATCTTTAATTTTCACAGGTAAATTTAAACATTCCAAAAATATACACTGAACTAAAAACTTTTTCAGCAAAAAAGGGCTCAAAATTATTTCGACTTGTTTCTTGATATGGCCGTCTTTATTGCGAATTTTTGTCTGAATATGGCTGAAAATGAGGAGTTCTCAGTACTCATCGGATATTTCCTTACACATACCCGACTCATTACTTCAATCAAAGTTTTCGCATTTGATAGATGACTTTCTTAAACCTTATCTTTCAAAACTACTCCCTATTCTCGTAACCCCTCTGTCTCACTCCAAACACACTAACCCTTTTCTCTTCGGACTCTCTTGAAGGTCAGGTCTTGTAGACCAGGAAAGCAATAAAGTCATTACGTAGTCTGTCCGATCGCACAATACTGATCGATGTAGAAGGCAATAAAACGATATAAAAGCACTTAGCCCATGTACTAATTCTTATTACCGCCATGACAGGTAACATCTTAAAGACGCTGTCGAATTTTTCTCACGTCGACCGCTTAACTGACAAATAAAAAAAACACTGTTGAATATTTCCTACAGGGAAAGGAATTAGTTCTAAAACTTACGTAATAGAAGCTTGTTTGACCAAAATGGAAGATAGAGAAAATGCTAATCACAATCTCTCTGTATGAAAACAAGCGGTCAGCTGAACTTCAAATGCTCGGCCAACTCGATAAATATTTAGATAAATAAATAAATAAGAAGCATAAGTTTACACTAAATTACTTTACAAAAATACATTTTATGTTGGCGTAAACAATCAAGCTTTCGCGCACCAGCGAGTGGCTTTATCGAGGCAGACATCAGTCTAACCTATGCGGCAAAGACCATTCGTCCAAGAAGGGTCCGGGTTCGAATACCGGTGAGGCACGAATGTTGTGCTTGTTTTACGGTACTGGCTCTCTCCCTTCCCTGGAACCAGTGACCCTAAATGAGGGACGGGAGACTGCTTATAGCCCATCGAGTTGCTCACGGTGGTCGTTAAACCTCCAATAAGAAAAAAAATTCCAGGCAACTTTAACATCTCAAAAAAAAAAAAAAAAAAAATTGTTAACTTCAAATTGTGTGGAATTTCAAAATTTTCACGTAAAAAAAAACAAAAAAAGAAAAAAGAAAAGCAAACAAAAAGCCTTAAGACTCTAGGATACCTAAGCAGAGGTGAGTCACGTGAGTGTGAGGCAGGATCGTTGCATGCATATTTTGTTGTGATTATTTCGACTGACTCTCTGATGGTGATCTCAATTTTGGGTATATAGATATGGGGGATAAACATTTACATCATGTTCATACAGGTGATAGTTGTTACGAACTTCTTTTCCAAGGGCTGTGTTGAGGGTTCCATTTTTTTCCATGTTCCACTATTCGGGTGCCAAGTGACCTCTTAGTAATTCCTATTTAACATTTCTCTGATTCATCAGACTGTTCCAGCGAGATGGAATAAACTACAACTTTCTGTTCTCCGTCAAATTTCCTCGGTGAAAGGATATCATAAATGGGGCAGCTGTCCGAATGCCAGAATCTAGACCTAGCTTCTTTAAGGCGTTTCTTAGAAAAAATATGAAGAGAGAAATGTATGGCAGTGATCCGACGAAACTGAAGTGGAATTTGCCAACCGATGTCCGGCTTCTGACTTTATTTAGCCACCCATTGGTTCGCAAAAGCTTGGCAATATCAGTTGTTTACTCCAATAGAGTAAGAAACGGGTTTCTGTAATAGTTTGTATCGATAAATCTTTATTGTAGCAATACACTGAGTGATCACTGAATTTTGACCACCTGCTTAATACTTCGTAGGTCTTCTTTTCGTTCTGAATACTGCAGCTATCCTACGTGGCATCGATTCGGAAGCGGTTGAGAAGTGTGGCCAACCCAGCTGTGTGCAATGCGGTCTTCAGTGCAGGTATGGAAGGGGTTAGTGTACCCAGACGCGTGATATGCGGTTCCATAGTATACCACATGGGCACTATGCGATTGATACCGGTGAGTTCGGAGGCCAACCAATATGCTGAAAGTTTGAACTGTGTTTCTCAAAACCATTCCTGCACAACATTGGACCTGTGGCTCGGAGCATTGTCATCTTGGAAGACATCGTCGCCATTTGGGAAAAAGCGCACCACTGCTGAGTGTAGAGAGTCAGCAAACAATTCACGATAGTGGGCGCCAGTTATACGTTGTTCCACTTGCAACAGGGGTACACATTTCTGCCAAGTGAATATGCGCCACACCACACAACCGCCAACCCTGCCTTGCACTGTGGGAGGCCATGTACGTTGGATTGAGTGCCTCATGTAGTTGGTGCCAAATACGTACACGCCCATCCTCATTGGAGAAAACAAACACGATTCGTAACCCATCAAGCTCCTTCCGTTTAACCACCAGGCTGCGAAATGTACTACCTAATTGTGCCTTACACTGAACAGCAATTGCATCAGAAAGAGCTGGCGTTATGCAAACGTGGCGCAGTGGGCGGCCCTGTAAACGGAAACGACATGACGTATGCAGCGATCCGACAATATAAGGAGTGATGCGACGGGAATCAGTAAGAGTCGGACGCAGTATGGGTAAGATGAAGGATCTAAGCGCATTTTATCGTGGGCAAATTGTCGGGGCCCGACGAATGGGTCACTCCATTCCGGAAGTCGTGCAGACACTGGAATTTTCACGAGCCACTGTGTCACGGGTGCACCGTGAGTACATCGAATCCGGTAAAACCATCCCTGCAAGGGCCAACTTCCGTGGACAACAGCGTGTGGATGAGCGGGGTTATCGTCGGCTAGCTTGCATTGTAACAGCGGATAGACGGGCCACAGTGCAAGAAATCACTCGGCAATTTAACGCTGGTGCACAAAAACGTGTAAGCAGCCACACCATCCAGAACCATCTCCTCGCTATGGGGTACAGAAGCCATCGTCCCACGAGAGTACCGCTGCTGACCGCACGTCACAGAGTGCAAAAATTAGCATGGGCACGGGAACATCGCCATTGAACCCTAGACATGTGGAAAAATGTTGCCTGGACTGATGAGTCGAGATTCACGTTGGTACATGCGGATGGCAGGATACGAGTACGGCGCAAATCACATGAAGCGATGGATCCTTCTTGCCAGCAGGGTACTCTTCAAGCTGGTGAGGGTGGCATTCTCGTCTGGGGACTGTTTACGTGAACTGAAATGAGACCTCTGGTGCGTGTGACATCGTCCCTTACAGGTTAACGTTACCGGGATATCCCGGACGACCATTTGCTCCCATTTGTACGTCTTCAACATCCCACTGGGGACCTCATCCTGCAACAAGACAATGCAGCTCCCGAATTGTATCCGAATGGTTGGATGAACACTCCACCGACGTGACCTCGCATCCTTGGCCAGCTAGGTCACCTGACCTCAATCCCATCGAGCACATCTGGGATGCCATCGAGAGAGATGACTCCCCTCCATCAATTCTTCGTGGACTGTGGGAGCTTGTTCAGGGGTCGTGGATCCGTATGGCTTCCCAACGCTTCCGGTGTCTTGTCGGGTTTATGCCGAGACGAATCGCCGCCGTCATCAGGGCGAAAGGTGGTGCTACACGTTACTAGACAGGTATCTCTAATTCAATTGCTCTTCAGTGTATATGTTACGTCAGTCGGCTAATCGCGCCCTCTCGGAAATCACGTGGTCAACGGGCCGCATCCACTTTTAATAGGATGGTTATAATTCGGTGATCACTCACTGTATGATGCAGTTACAAAATGAAACGAAGGAATGGCGAAATAATAGGATGCAATCAATATATTTATGCGATTTGTTGGTTATGGTCAATCGGTGCACCTCGATTGGGCTATAACCACAAATCGCATAAAATTTTCAAGCTGCAAAATTTCCTATTAAATCAACACACCTGAATAGAAGGATTCAACTTTATTTTGAAACACGAGGTGTGATCAAATAACATCCAGACTGATTGCATAAGTTCGGAATCGCCCGACACAGGAGGAAGCGGTTTAGCGCAGGTTGACCTTGGAACCTACTACGCATGTCCTGTGAGTCACGCCATTGCTTGTCTGGTTTTTATACAGTAGTACTTTGTTCTTACGTGCGTGAAGTTGTCCGTCGCATTTGTGAAGTCGGAAAAAATTGATTAACGAATTTGCATCAGATTTTATCAAAAACTTGGAAATACACATATTTTAGTTACAAATTGTCCATCGGGGTATGACTCGTGCACATGACTATGAGTGGTATAAACGTTTTAAAGATGGTCATGAAAGTGTTTAGAGTGATGAACGGTCTGCGAGACTCGCAAACAGCAAAAGTAAAAACAATCTCGTACTTGCGCGCACAGCTGTGCAGGAAAATCGCCGAATCACTATTCGTAAGTCACCTGAAGACTTCAACATTATTAGTTTCGAAAATGAAAATCTTCCAAATACGTGGAGACAATGTGAACAGACATCGCTCTCTCTATCTCTACGTTTCTCTTTAATTAACACACGGCAACCGAAAAATTGTATTTTGACACCGCTGGGATCGAACCCCAGCCTCTCTCGATAACTATCCGAGTAAATTCGCTTTACGCTACGGTGCCAACAATCCACGGCGCTATGTGTGCTTATCTGTCAGCATCTGACATCACAAATACGTAGGGTTCAGGAACTTTGCCTCTACGTATTTGGAAGATTTTCATCACTCTCACCCTTTGAAGATTTATTAGCTATAATTGATAGTTTGTGTCGTTAAGCCCCACCAGACCGAGACGGCACCGTTGTTGAGCTCATCCCTACGGATTTCTGATGTCAGATGCTGACAGATAAACACACATAGCGGCATGGATTGTTGGTCACCGTAGCGTAAGGCGAACGCACTCGGCTAGTTATCGAGAGATCTGGGGTTCGATCCCAGTGGTGTACAGATACAATTTTTCGGTTGCTGTGCGTTAATTAAAGAAAAATGTAGAAAGAGCGATGACTTTGTCTATTCACAATATTAGTTTCTGTTCAGTCCAGACGATTCTTACGCACAATTTGGGTATGAGACGTGTCTCAGCCAAATTTGTTCGAAAGTAATCTCAGCTGAGCAAAAATAGGCCCATATTTCAACTGCTAGCGACCTGCTTGAGTGCGTCGAAAACGAAGAGAACTTTTTAAAAACAATTATAATTAGTGATGAATTGTGGGTTTATGGGTATGACTACGAAACGAAGAGGGAACTGTGCATCATGAATGCGCTCCATCAGGCCAGACAATCAACAAAGAGTACTACTGTCAAGTTTTACGGCGTTTGAGGGACGCAGTTCGTCGCAAAGGACCGGCACTGCATGAAAGTGGAAACTCCATCATGACAACGCGCCTTTCCATGCATCGCAACTTGTGCAGCAGTTTCTTGCTAAGCACAACATTACACATATCCGACCGCCTCTTTAATCACCAGATCTCTCATTCTGTGACGTTTTTCTCTTCCCAAAACTGAAATACCACTTGAAAGGGAAAAATTTCAAGATATTAAGGAGATAAAACAAAATTACACTATTTCGGAAGATGACTTCAAAAAATGATTCGCCGCACCCGGTGGCGCAGTGGTTTAAGCGATGGCTTCTGATCATTAGTCCGAGAAGGGTCCGGGTTCGAATCCCGGTCAGGCATGGATGTTGTGTTTGTCTTAAGGCACTGGCTCTTGCCCTTTCCTGGAAGCAGTATAGCCCAAAATTAGGGACTTGTAGCCCATTGAGTTGCTCACGGGGTAGTCGTTAAACCTCCAAAAAAAAAAAAAAAAATGATTCGAGAGCGGAAACAGCGCTGGGCTGTTTGTGGCTTCGGAAGGGTACTACTTTGAAGGCAATTAAGCTTCAAATCTTTAAGTCTTGTACTTTGATTTTAATAAATTCACTCTGAATATTTTCAATTCTACACACACACACACACATACAGAGAAGAGAGAGAGAGAGAGACAGAGACAGAGAGAGAGAGAGAGAGAGAGAGAGAGAGAGAGAGATAGAGATAGAGAAAGAGAGAGACAGAGAGAAAGTATTTTCCATAAAGTTTATCTCTTTCTTTTAGACAGGAGCAACCGCCCCTCCCCCGCAAGATAAGATTTTGAATCCGTCCCTAACATGTATTATTAACTTATGAAAGATACTACTCAATTTGAATTGTAACGTGCACGTACTTTGAAATATACGTTTTATTTTTAAAACACGCCACTATCTGCGAAAAGAAAAAAAAGCGAAAAAAAAAAAAAAAAAAAAAAAAAAAAACACAGACACAAAAAAAACCCCAAAAAAACGTCATATTCGTGGGTTCGTCCATAATGGTGTTTAGGTGCTCTGCATCCACATTTAATTACAACAGATTTGTTGGACCGCAACTAAAAATTAAAATGCGGTGAAAGCGACAAAAAAAAATATGAAAGAGAAGTAATTAAACGTGCCTGGAATGAAAAATGATCTCTTGATTACATGAAGAGCCTCATTAATTTAAAGACTTGTCGAATCCAAAGCGCCATTACGTTCAAACTATCTCTGTTTAACTTTGATGCATATTTAATGAGCTTCAAACAAATTATGACGTTTTCACATATTAATAAGTATCTTCATGTGTAGTATTTATTTCTCCATAACGACTAATCTTATGATACACATAAGTCCTGTTTGGACGAAAAAATAGCAAATAAAGAGAAGAAAAAGAAAAATCAAAAAGCAAAGAAAGAAAAAAAAAGTAGTAAAGATTTTAGAACAGCGAATTAAACCTTCAGGCGTTCAGAATTACAAGAATAAGTAAAAAAACTCCACATACCGTTTTAAGTAATGCTTTCATAACAAGCTTGTAAGCAGTACCTACATCTACATATACAGACTACTGATTCAACTAACTAAAATGCCGATGTGTTTTTTTATATCAATGCAGACACTTTCTGACCGCTGAATAAAAAACATTGTGCTGACGATACGTTTCATACACGGGTCACAAATAGTTAGGGATATTGCGGTTTCGAAGAGAAAACGTGGTGATATGCAAATTTAGCAACTACTAGTGACTGGTTATCGGCGTGGGTAGCAGCTACGTCATATGTAAATTAGCATCATGACAACACAGCTCTTGGCTTGCGAGCTCCGCTAAAAAGTATCCAGCGAGAAGTGGAAAACGAGTAGTTTCTCTGCTTGGTCTAGGAGTTTACCGAATGTATTGCCTTCAGTGCTGGATTAACTTGAAATGATGTCCAGACGACGTTTAAGCATTGACAACAGAAATAGGGCTGTTGGCATGTTACAGGTACGGCAGATCAATGTGGCTGCTGCTTTAGGACCCGCGAAGTGTAGTACGTCCGCAACACACAAGATTCCTACCGTATGGAAATGTTGCAGACCAACCCTTACGCGGTCTTATGACGTATATTGTAATTTAACATTCATTTTTAGTTCTTTTCCCTATGTAAATTTAAGTTTGTTCTCTTTTACACTTTCCAAACTTAACGTGATTTCTTCTCTCTCACATTAATGAGGTTAGCAGCACTTTTGAGTTTAGAGAGAGTGTGATAAGAACGATAGATAAAAAGGACGATACAGCAGTTGCTTAGTGTGTGTGTGTGTGTGTGTGTGTGTGTGTGTGTGTGTGTTCGGTCTTTGTTAAGTTAAGCGAGTTTATACGATAGATAGTTAAGGTATTATATGTGAAACAGTGCTATAATGTGGATGTCATCTTTCGTTTCCTGGTTATCGTAAGTTTGGCTTCTGTATATGTTTCGTCTGGCCGTAAATCACCAATTAAGAGCTATTTCGTGCATGCTTTTAGACATAGCGCAACACCAATTTCGCATACGAAAAAGGGTTACGTTATACACTGAAAAGCAATTGAATTAGAGACAGCTGGCGTTATGCAAATGTGGCGCTGTGGGCGGCCATGTAAACGGAAACGACATGACGTATGCAGCGATCCGACAATATAAGGAGTGATGCGACGGGAATCAGTAAGAGTCGGACGCAGTATGGGTAAGGCAAAGGATCTAAGCGCATTTAATCGTGGGCAAATTGTCGGGGCTCGACGAATGGGTCACTCAATCTCGGAAGTCGTGCAGGCGCAGGAATTTTCACGAGCCACTGTGTCACGGATGCACCGTGAGTACATCGAATCCGGTAAAACCATCCCGGCAAGGGCCAACTACCGTGGACAACAGCGTGTCGATGAGCGGGGTCATCGTCGGCTAGCTCGCATTGTAACAGCGGATAGACGGGCTACAGTGCAAGAAATCACTCTGCAATTTAACGCTGGTGCACAAAAACGTGTAAGCAGCCACACCATCCAGAACCATCTCCTCGCTATGGGGTACAGAAGCCATCGTCCCACGAGAGTACCGCTGCTGACTGCACATCATAGGGTGCAAAGATTAGTATGGGCGCGGGAACATCGCCACTGAACCTTAGACATGTGGAAAAATGTTGCCTGGACTGATGAGTCGAGATTCACGTTGGTACATGCGGATGGCATGATAAGAGTACGGCGCAAACCACATGAAGCAATGGATCCTTCTTACCAGCGGGGTACTCTTCAAGCTGGTGGGGCTGGCATTCTCGTCTGGGGACTGCTTACGTAGATTAAAATGAGACCCATGGTACGTGTGACATCTTCTCTCACAGGTCAACGTTACCGGGATATCCTGGGCGACCATTTGCTCCCTTTTGTGCGTCTTCAACATCCCACTATGGACCTCATCCTGCAACAAGACAATGCAGCTCCCGAATTGTATCCGAATGGTTGGATGAACACTCCACCGACGTGACCTCGCTTCCTTGGTCAGCTAGGTCACCTGACCTCAATCCCATCAAGCACATCTTGGATGTCATCGAGAGAGATGACCCCTCCATGAAATCTTCGTGAACTGTGGGAGCTTGTTCAGGGGTAGTGGATCCGTATGGCTTCCCAACGCTTCCGGTGTCTTGTCGAGTCCATGCCGAGACGAATCGCCGCCGTCATGAGGGCGAAAGGCGGTGCTACACGTTACTAGACAGGTATCTTTAATTCAATTGCTCTTCAGTGTAGTCGCCCGAGGATAACCACCAGGAGCCAAGATCGCTACCGGACAGTAAGTGCTGGGAGAAGGTCTAGTATCACCAGTAGCCAACTCCGGGAATTACTTCGAGCTACTTCTGGTGTTACAGTATGTACTCAAACGATAAGAAACCGTCTTCACGAGTACGGACTCAAAGCAAGGAAGACGCTGAGATGTATAGCACTGACGTCAGCTCACCATAGCAAAAGTTGTTTCTGGGTCCAACTGTATATGTTATGGAATACAGAGTGGACACTATGTATTTTTCATAGACGAATCCAGTTTAGCTTTTTATCCTGATACTCCCCAAGAGGACACGTGTGCACTGTTAAAACTTTTTACTTAGAAATAAGCAAAATGTACTCGTTTTTGAGTACATTCTGGGCTCATAATAGCTCCGAGTACTTGTGTCTCATTTTTCGGTAAAGACACGTACTCATTTTTGAGTACATTCAGGGAATCAATTGTGAGTATATCCGGTATTTCTAGTTTGAAATATATGTACTCATTTTAGAGTACATATATTTCAAATATATGCAATAATATAACATGCAATAATTATAACGGAGTAGTTCTTAAAGAAATTTAGATTTTCAAATATATGTACTCAAAAATTAATCTAGCGATTCGGACAGCCTAGTTTGTAAGTGAGAGAGAGAGAGTACGCTAGATGGCACCACCGTACAAGCGAAAAGATTTTGCACATAGAAGGCAGAGGGGAAATTAGGGTCGGGAATGAACACTTTTATATGTAACCGGGGATTCCTAGGCAGGGGGCCGTCACTTAACGTGCTCGTCCGGCGGATATTCAGCGATTGATAGAAATTCACACCATCACGCCAGGTTTGAACCTGGGGTCCCTCCATCAGGAGTCTGCATCTTTAACCACTAAGCCATTCCGCGGATCGATTTCAGAAAATTTTGGAATACGTGTACTCCATACATACTCATTTATTCATAGAATCAACTGGAAGTATATTATTCGATGGCACATCTGGGATAGTAGATATACTCGTAGTTACATGCTGGGCTGCACAATTTTATGACAAATATAGTGATGAAGCGACAATATATTATTTATGAGATTGACACAAATATAGTTAATGTAAAAACGTGCACAAAGATACTTTATGCATAATTAAATTACTTGTGATCAGTGACTTTGTTGTACTAATTATTTATGTGTGCCACTTTACATACTTATTAAACAATTTCTCTTAAAATCTAAAATGAAGTAATACGAGATTACATCTATATTTACTGACGCAGTTATTTGTAAGTACGTATGGTTACTTACATTTGAGCATGTCATGTACTGGTTTACAATACGATTGCACTTAAAAAAAAACGAGTAGGCTGAAGTTCTCATTTTTAAGTAGACTTTTTTTAACGGTGTGGTATACGAATCCGAGGCGCACCCGGGGGTGACCGGGCCCCCACCTTGGGCTGACAGAGCGGAAAATTATTACGTCGAAGTTTGAATCGAAGTTTGAAACAAAAAGTCACTATACGCGATCTTTATATACTTCTTAATCGTGTACTGTATAACTATAACATGCAATAATTATAACGGAGTAGTTCATAAAGAAATTTAGAAAAATCTAAAAAAATCTAAAATAATTTAATTCTACTGCTTCTTCTAATCATTTAACTTACTTACATTACTAGTAATTGGATAAGAATCTATTTTCCCCGTTAAATTTCTGGGGGTCACCCTCACCTTGGGAAAATTATGGGTGCCACGCGCCCTCCCCCTGAGACATTTCTGGGTGCGCTACTGATGTGAATGCAACCATTGATATACGTATGTTTGTCTGTGTTCTATATATACGTAATACACGTAAATAGAAAAATAAAAAAACAACATTTTAATAAATAAACCCTAATAAAATTGAAATTCGCCGAAAAGTGTCTACAATCATAGAGCCCAGTTACGCGTCAGCTGAAGGAGTTTCGTTTTTACGCTTTCAAACCATAGGTTGAAGAAACGTGCATGCTCCAGCTTTGTCCGTCCGTCTGCCCGCACGATAACTCGCGTGAAAATGGTTTGATTTCGACGAAATTTTAGTATGTAGTAGGGGAACACCTGGGGACGAACCCTATTGAAAATGGGTGTAGTGGGGTCAAAGGTCAGGAATTTTAGTATGTAGTAGGGGAACACCTGGGGACGAACCCTATTGAAAATGGGTGTAGTGGGGTCAAAGGTCAGGACATAGGAGCGGGATGCATTCCATTGCCCGTATGCGTCATAACTTGTGTAAATATGGTTGGATTTCAATTAAATTGTAGTATGTGGTAGGGCACAACCTGGGGACGAATCCTATTGAAAATGGACAAAATGGGGTCAAAGGTCAAGACATAGGATTGGGATCCATTCCATCGCCCTTATGCGTATTAACTTACGTAAAAATGCTTTGATTGCGACGAAAGTTTATCATGTTGTTCCAGAGGTATACTGAACCGGTTCTGTTGTTGAATATCATCGAAATGGGGTCAAAGGTCAGGTCATAGGAGCGAGATTTATTCTACAGCCATTATCCTCATAACTTGAGTAATGATTTCTGGTATGTTGGAAATCATATCATAATCAATGCATTGCATGATTTTACTCACTTGTTCTTAATTGCATAGCTAAAACAAGTTAGTAAAGTCATGCAATGCATTGATTATGATATGCTTTCCAACATACCAGAAATCTCGCGCACACTAACCCTCCTCCGTACAGCATTTTTACTCAAGTTATGAGGATAATGGCTGTGGAATAAATCTCGCTCCTGTGCCCTGACCTTTGACCCCATTTCGATTATGTTGAACAGAACCGGTTCAGTGAATCTCCGGAACAACATACTAAAATTCTGTCTGAATAGAAGCATATATTTAGCCAAGTTATGAGGATAATGGCTGCTGTGGATACATCTCGCTCCTGTGCCCTGACCTTTGACCCCATTTCGATCATTTACAATAGGGTTCGTCCCCAGGTTGTCTCCTACCGCATACTAAAATTTAATCGAAATCGAACCATTTTTACGCGAGTTATCGTGCGTACAGATAGACAGACAGACAGACAGACGGACAGAGCTGGAGATTACACGCTTCTTCAACCTACGGTTGGAAAGCGTAAAAAAAAGTTGGAATTCACTAACAGTTTTCTTACGTAAATATACATAGTAATTATTCAGTTGATCGACATAATGTGGCATCAAAGCGACAAGAAGTACACACCCCGGTAACGTAAACGTACAAAGGAACAATCTCAGAGGGTTTTCCTTTCAAAGTTGATGCTACCAAAGTAACCGCTGCTGTCAGACAGCACTTAAAAAGCAAATGCCATCTTCTTCAGTGCGACCTTTCTTAGCTGCTGTGTACCAAATTTGTGATTATGAATAAATTTGATTTCGGTATTCTAAAGCTACCCGGCAGCACTGTCACTAGTTCAAGATTCCGCCCCGGGGATAACGTACAGGACGATACGAAATAAAAAAAATAGAATGCGAGCATCCTTTACGAGTATTTAGCTAAGAGACCGTAGAAAGAAAACAATTATCGTCTTCGTTCAAAGGCTCCGAAAACCACAAAATTAAAGAGAGAAAATTTCCACACATAAAACTCTTGCGCAAATTAGGAACAGAATTCATATATATAAATAAACAGCCAGCAAGAACTTTCTTTGTATAATTCAGCAGCACATTCGTTTTGTTAACTGTTTTTTTTTTTTTTCAAATTCCATGTAATTTTTATTCCGAATTATTTTCTTTATAGGAACGACGTTCCCCTTATCCAGTCCTTAAGGGAACACCATTCCCCACTGTTACCACCTACTTTCACCGGCGCTTGAGTCAGATACATACAACCTTCACTTTATGCAACATCCCAAAATTTTGGTGACCAGTGTTTTTCGATATAAATAGTTTAAATCTACAAACATTTTAAGCAACCGATGTACCTGAACCAAACGGAACCCAACGTTTTCCACCCATCGCAAACAAAATTGTCCACATATCGGCCGGGTTTTAGGAAAGCTACGACAAAACAATTCCCATCCCCCTCTAAAATCAGCAGTGCCGGTCACAAACCTTTCACAGGTGATAAGCGCTCTCTACTAGTTTTTTATTCTTCGCTCTGTGACCTTGATAGAGAAGGGGGCCAGTCTCTTTCATTTTTTTTTTGTTCTTCGCTCTGTGACCTCGATAGAGAAGGGGGCCAGTCTCTTTCATTTTTTATTCTTCGCTCTGTGACATTGATAGAGAAGGGGGCCAGTCTCTTTCATTTTTTTATTCTTCGCTCTGTGACATTGATAGAGAAGGGGGCCAGTCTCTTTCATTTTTTATTCTTCGCTCTGGTACCTTGATAGAGAAGGGGGCCAGTCTCTTTCATTTTTTTTTGTTTTTCGCTCTGTGACCTTGATAGAAAAGGGGGCCAGTCTCTTTCATTTTTTATTCTTCGCTCTGTGACATTGATAGAGAAGGGGGCCAGTCTCTTTCATTTTTTATTCTTCGCTCTGTGACATTGATAGAGAAGGGGGCCAGTCACTTTCATTTTTTTTTGTTTTTCGCTCTGTGACCTTGATAGAAAAAGGGGGCCAGACTCTTTCATTTTTTATTCTTCGCTCTGTGACATTGATAGAGAAGGGGGCCAGTCTCTTTCATTTTTTATTCTTCGCTCTGTGACATTGATAGAGAAGGGGGCCAGTCTCTTTCATTTTTTATTCTTCGCTCTGTGACATTGATAGAGAAGGGGGCCAGTCACTTTCATTTTTTTTTGTTTTTCGCTCTGTGACCTTGATAGAAAAGGGGGCCAGACTCTTTCATTTTTTATTCTTCGCTCTGTGACATTGATAGAGAAGGGGGCCAGTCTCTTTCATTTTTATTCTTCGCTCCGTGACCTCGATAGAGAAGGGGGCCAGTCTTTTTTTCATTTTTTTACACTTTCCAACCGTAGGTTGAAGAAGCATATATGCTCCAGCTTTGTCCGTCCGTCTGTCCGCATGAGAACTCGAGTAAAAATGGTTCGATTTCGATGAAATTTTCGTGTGTCGTAGGGGACCACCTGGGAACGAACCCTATTGAAAATTAACAAAATGGAGTCAAAGGTCAGGACATAGGAGCGGAATCCATTCCATCGCCCTTATGCGTCATAACTTAGGTAAAAATGCTTCGATTGAGACAAAACGCTTTCATGTTGTTCCGGAACTGTACTTAACCGGTTCTGTTGAATATAATCGAAATGGGGTCAAAGGTCAGGGCATAGGAGCGAGATTTATTCTACAGCTACTATCCTCATAACTTCTGCAATAACTTGAGTAATGGTTTCTGGTATGTTGGAAAGCGTGTCATAATCAAGGCATTGCATGATTTTACTAACTTGTTTTTATTTGGAGGTTTAACGACAGCGGTGAGCAACTCGATGGGCTACATGCAATCGCCCATCCCTAATTTAGCGCCACTGTTTCCAGGGAAGGGAGAAAGCCAGTGCAGTAAGATAAACACAGCATCCATGCCTCACCGGGATTGGCTTCTGACCATTTGTCCATGACGGACAAATTGTCGGAAGCCAGTGCTTAAACCACTGCCCCTCCGGGGCGGCAGGACTAGTCGTCCTGACATGGACACCATGCCACTGGGAAGAAACAAGTGACTCAAATGCCTCTCTCTACTGCCTTAGCTTTGCCACCATTATTAACGCATTTTTAACAGGTAATCAGTAAGAAAGAATTGGGGCGTCAATCGTCCCTCTAAATGACCGTTTTAAATAACAAAGCTAAGGGGGGAAACACCCAAGTAATGATAGGGAAAGGTTAATTTCCCTGATACGGACATCATGCCACCGAATAGAAACAAGGGACTTAAACATTTTCTGCCTCCTTTCTTAGGTTCATTGGCATTGTTGTAATCCTTTTAGCAGGTAATAAGTCATAAAGGATCAATGCAAATCATTACTCTAAATGACCGCTTTGAATAACAAGCTAAGGGAAAAGCTACGCAGGTTTACTCGTTTTAGCTGCGTTCGGCCCGCGTCTTACACAGCGAATATATTCGTTCGAGCTTTCTTCAACCCCGAGTTAATTTGTTCTACCACTAAACATAGAAGTTCAGAGAATTTACGACAACGCCGTTTTTCCAGGAGAGCTAGCCCGCTTATGGCCCCTTGCTAGTTACGGCTGTGCCTTATTTGCCTTCCAGTGCCCCAAAACCTGGTAAACAAGTTAGTAAAATCATGCAATGCATTGATTATAATACGCTTTCCAACATACCAGAAATTATTACTCAAGTTATCAGGTTAATGGCTGTGAAATAAATCTCGCTCCTGTGTCCTGATCTTTAACTCCATTTCGATGATATTCAACAGAACTGGTAAAGTATACTTCCGGAACAACATGATTATGTTTTGTCTCAATGGAAGCATTTTTACCTAAGTTATAACGCATAGGGGTGGTCAAATGGATCCCGCTCCTATGTCCTGACCTTTGACCCCATTTCGCCTGTTTTTAATAGGATTCGTCCCCAGGTGGTCCCTTACCACAAACTAAAATTTTATCGAAAGCGAACCATTTTTACGCAAGTTATGACGCATAAGAGTGGTGGAATGGATCCCGCTAATATGTCCTGACCTTTGACTCAATTTCTCCCATTTTCAATTGGGTTCGTCCCCAGGTGGTCCCCTACCACATACTAAAATTTCATCGAAATCGAACCATTTGTACGTGAGTTATCGTGCGCACAGACGGACAAAGCTGGAGCATATGCGCTTCTTCAACCTACGGTTGGAAAACGTAAATAATGCCTGGTTGTTAATACTAGTAGTAATAATGCTTATCTCTCAATATTGTAAACTCTTTCGGCAGGACGAATGGCCAAGTAGCAAAGCGCGCACAACTGGGTCCCATTTTATGTCTTACTACCGCCAAATAACCATCGTGATTCGGAAGTTAAGTTACGCGGTTGGCCTAGAGGAACAGACTCCTCGTTATGAATAAACTGAGCAACTCAGATCGTTGTAACTAGTCTCCCGTTCTTAATTTGGGTCCACTGGTTCCAGGGAAGGGTCATTAGACATCACCTATGCCCCATCGAGGAACTGAACCCGGGCGTAACCCGGAATAATGAACAGAAAACAGCGCCATCAGGAAAACACGTTCGCTATTCAATCCTCATCCGGAACATGAACCCGCGCCGATCTCGGTAGAATGATGAGGACATCTAACACTGGCGTGCAAAAATTAAGGACGAGACGGTTTTTCGAATGTAACGTCGTGCAGAAGTGCTCCACATCGACTCAAATCATACCATAAGATCCCAAAGATGTAAGAATATGGGACAAGTGAGCAAAATCTTCCAAACAAGAAATCCATAGGATACAAAGGCACTTTATTGAAAAAGGTAGCTTCGAGCACAACTCGACAGAGAAAGAAACGTCCATGTGACAGGCGGCTGCCAAGAAAAATCCAGTCTTTAGCAGGGGATATGATCACCCCTGACTGCGCTGCAGGATTTACAACGTCTGTCCATGCTGAGGAAGAATTTGTCAAGGAGCTGTTGAGGCATCGCAGCCCATTCCTCTTGTAGCGCCAGTCGCAGCTGCGGAATCGTTGTTGGAGGCTGGTAACGTGCTGCCAAGCGTCTCCCGAGAAGGTCCCACACGTGTTCGATTGAATTTAGGTCCGGGGACCTTGCGGGCCAATCCATGCGTTGCATATCTTCACTCTCCAATAGCTCTGCGACAGCCATTGTACGATGAGCTGTAGCGTTGTCGTCCATGAAGAAAAACTCAGAACCCACAGCACCTCTAAACAGACGCACGTGAGGCAAGAGAACCTCGGTACAATAGCGGACACCACCAGTGACTGAACCTCCTTGGAAGATGTGGAGGTCAGCACGGCTACCAAGCATGATACCGCCCCAAACGAGACCTCCGCCACCTCCAAACCGGTCCATTTCGATGATGTTGGAGGTGTGATTGCGTGTTCCCTGCTCTCTTCAGAGGTGTATACGTTCAGAATCGCTCTTCAGACTAAATCGGCTCTCATCCGTAAAGAGAACTCGACCCCATTGCAGATGTGTCCAGTTCTTGTGTTCCTTGCACCACTGAAACCGCCGTCTCCGATGAGCAGGCGTTAATGGCACATACCGTACTGGTCGTCGTGCAAATAGACCACCTTTGTGCAGCCACGGTAAAACGTGATAACGGACGTCCAGTTGTCTGCTGCATGTGCCTTGCGATTTCTCCCGCTGTCTGCCGCCTGTCTCTTCTCGCCTGTAGGATAATATACCAGCCGTCCGCCGCCGTGGTTGCACGTGGACGACCACTGCTAAATTCTCGAACAGCTGTTCCTGTCGTTTGAAATGCTCTCCAAGCTCGTGAAACGATGCTGTGAGCGAACTCGAACTCCTCGGCCACACTAGTCACACTTCGACCTTCTTCCAACTTCCCAATGACGCGACCTCGGGTAAAGTCATCCAGATGTCGCCTACTGGATTGCCTGTTGGCCATTTCACACGGTGGCAGCAACTCGACGTCGTTCAAACCGATGTACACCGTTCAATAGCTTTCACCGAATTGCTGAGCGTACACCGTCCGGGTGCTTTATACCCTTCCAACACTCCCCCCCCACGTCATGCTGCATATATGCGCATGCCCTACCGTACCGGACCCTAGTCTATCTCCTGAGTGGTCTTTCGGTCCGTTCTGCCTGCTCGTTCCGCTGTTATGCTAATTTCTCTTCTTCGTCCTTAATTTTTGCACACCAGTGTAGGTCACTGGAAGTGCCTTTGGGAGCTTTGCACAATGTGTAACATCCTAATGCCCGAACGGTTTTAACAGTTGATAAACCAACCTTTGGCCAGAGATGGGAATACATAGAATCTTCTCAATTTTACGAAATTTTAGGCTTCGAATGGGAAAAGGGAGTTATTGAAATAAAGCAAAAGTACCATGCAATTTCCAAGGGAAATGGCTGGAGTTCAAAGAAATTCTTAGTTCATTTCAAGTATACATTTCCGCCGTTTGTCTTGTTTTGCTTATATACTTCCCCTTTGCTTTTTTGTTTTTTTGAGGGGGAAGGGGGGGGGGTAACGACCACCGTGAGCAACCCAATGAGTTAAAAGCTGGCGTCCGTCACTCGTTCGGGTCCACTGGCTATATAGGGCAGGGAAAGAGCCAACACCATGAGACATAAACACCATAAAATACACTATATTGACAAAAGTCACCGTACATCTAGAAGAGAAACGCAACATAATATTTATTGACATACACTAATAGGGTGTCGGTCCACTTTTGGCCTTATTGCATGCACTGACTTTTCGAGACGTGCTTTCGACAAGATTTTGGAACACAGCGATAGGTATGCGCTTCCATTCAGTACATAATGCTGCCGCTAACTGTTGCTTAGTTGTAGGTCTTGGTTCCAAACTTCTTATGCGGCGATCTAATTCATCCCATTGGTGCTCTATGGAATTAAGATCAGAGCTCTGTGCTGGACAGTCCACACACGATACGAAATTATCGTCAAACCACGTCGTAACAGTCCTTGCTTTATGGCTCGGTGTATTATCTTGCCGGTACCACCAAGGCTGGGTCCCATGGTATTGCCACAGAGTTGGTAGGGTAAAATTGCCCAGAATATCGAGGTAGATATGTTGGTTAACAGGTTTGTACACGATAACCAATGGGCCGGGACTATACCCAGAAAAACACCCTCACACGAGTACACTGCCAGCTCCAAACTTGACCGTAGAAACAGTACAGTGTGGTAAAGAGCGTTCCCCCGGCTTCCACCATACCCACACACGGCCATCAGACTGATGAATCGTGTATCTGGATTCATCAGTCCATAGGACCCGTTTCCATTGATCTACGGTCCACGATAAATGTTCTTTACACCATGCTAAACGACGTGTAACATTTCGAGTGGAGATGAAAGGCTTATGAGCAGCCGCACGACCACGGTAACCCATGGAATGAAATTCTCTGCGAATGGTACGTGTACATACCGAGGTTCCTGCATTTTTACTCACCTGTACACTGAGGTGTTGTGCAGTTACTCCGTCGATTAGCTGTAACGACTCTCCTGAGGCTTCGACGTCCTCTATCACTGATTTTCTTTCGTCTGCCGGTACGTTTTGCTGCTTCAGGCACGCCATGTGTCTTCCACTTATTCAGTACATCCAAACAGTTGACTTGGGTATGTTTAAACGCCTTTCGGTTTCTCTAATGGACAACCCACTAATATAACACCCAAATACTTTCTTGTCTCACAGTCAGTTCTCTCCCGCCGAGACATTTTCACTCAACCTCACAGTACGATATGGTTGCAGTCAGCTGAAGGCTAGTTTTTATATCGTTTGCAGCTGTACCGCGCATCTTAAAAACGCAGAGGATCCGTTCATTTGCTTTTGAATGGGTGTCCGGTGGGTTTTGCCAATATAGTGTATGTTATGCTGGACGAGACGAGGAATTCGGAAGTATACAGCCAAGAGTCATTGGAAAATAACCGAAGTTAAAAGGGCGGAGGTTGTAAAGAAGGTCGAAAAAGCGAAGCAGCTGGCAAGTTCATGTGCTGAGAAAGGAAGAAATGCACGTGTGTTGCACAGATATGAATATGGTTCCTCCACAGGAGAGAGAGAGGAGAAACAGAAAGATCTAAATTGAGTTGGGAAGGAATGGTGTAAACAACAATATGAGGGAGAAGAATTTTAAGAATGAACGGATGTACGAATGAGTTGAGAAGGAAGATTCACAGCAGCCACCCCAACTGAGAGACTAATAAAGTCTGCAAGACAGAAGCGGTCTGTTTTCAATAAAGTGTTTTCTCAAACGTGTTGTTGCATTATAAACAAGAGCCTTTTATGACCACCATTACGGAAAAGGGCTTCTGTGATTACGCACCGACTGCTCCTCTCACTTGTCCCGGTGTTACTAAAGGAAGTTCGTTTGAACTTGGTGAAACTTCCTCATTTCAATAAAAAAATTTGCACATGTAAAGGAACTCTTGCTAAATAAATAACACGTGACAAAAGTTAAACGATAATCCTTATAGAAATTTCCAAAAAACTTTTGTAGATTATTCCGAAGAATGGTGATAGCAGATGGCTTATACAAATCTACTCCACCGTGGCGCAGTGGTATAACCTATGGCCTCTGATCATTCGCCCAAAAGGGTTCCGGGTTCGAATCCCGGAGAGGCATGGATGTTGTGTTTGTCTTGCGGCACTGGCTCTCTCCCTTCCCTGGAACCAGTGACTCTAAATTAGGGACGGTCGACAACTTATAGCCCATTGAGTTGCTCACGGTGGTCGTTAAACCTCCAATCAAAAAGGATAAAAAATCTGCTGCTCTCTCTATTTTTTTTTATTTTTTTTTTTTTGATTGGAGGTTAACGACCACCGTGAGCAACTCAATGGGCTATAAGCAGTCGCCCGTCCCAAATTTAGGGTCACTGGTTCCAGGGAAGGGAGAGAGCCAGTGCCGTAAGACAAACACAACATCCATACCTCACCGGGATTCGAACCCGGACCCTTACGGACGAATGATCAGAGGCCAGCGCCTTAGACTACTGAGCCACCGGGGAGGCTTTTTTTTTTTTTTTTTATCGGAGGTTTAATGATCACCGTGAGTAACCTGATGGGCTATAAGCAGACGCCCGTCCCTAATTTAGGGCCACTGGTTCCAGGGAAGTGACAGAGCCATTGCCGCAAGACAAACACAACATCCATGCCTCGCCGGGATTCGAACCCGGATAGCTTCCGAATGATCAGAAGCCATCGCTTAGACCACTGCGCCACCGGAGCGGCCTCTTCTGTTTACTTCCTTCGTCTTGAACAGTTACTCGATACATCTGCATGCGCAAAAAATCATCTTGAAATATCTTTATTTTTGAACAGAAGGGGAGGGGGATGAGGATGTTGCTTCGATATTGTAGTTTGCGGTTATTATTTCTCAGAATATGAAACCATCACTATCGAATGCTTTTCTCTGTAGGTGTTTAACCAATATCTGCGAATTTTTTTAAACGTCTTTCATTGAAAACATGTACGTCAAATGATGACATACTTATGTTGTGCTTTGTTCGTTACCCTGAAGATACCGTATCGCCGTTTCTCGAAGTGTTATATGGAAATATTCAAACCTTATATAAATTGTAACTTGGTTATTTTGTATGCCAACGACAGCTAGAGAATCCATCCTCAGTATGAAAGGCGCTTAGCACAGATCCATTTCGGGGAAAGCCTTCTTTCACGAAGCGGGACCTCCCACGAACAGAAGGACACCCTTACCCCACTGGTCATCGGACTCTCTCTCAGAGCTTGCGAGGGTCAATCAGAGTAAGCAATGAGGACAGATTGTAAAAGGGATTTGGACGTAGCAGTTATAAACGAAAAGTCTTCTTGGAGATCATGAGTGGACAAGAAGAAAGGATTTTTCTGAGGCACAAAGCAGAGGGAACGAGGAAAGATTTCACGCGGGCATGTAGCCATGTTAAGATAAGAACAGATTTGGCGGTAAAACCCCAGGGAAAGCCGTCCATAACATCCATCACCAGTTGGAAGTACACTGGTGTACAAAAATTAAGGACGAGGAGGAGAAATTAGCATAACAGCGGAACGAGCAGGGAGAACGGACCGAAAGACCACTCAAGAGATAGACTAGGGTTCGGTACGGTAGGGCATGCACATATATGCAGAATGACGTGGGGGGGGGGGGTGTCAGAAGGATATAAAGCACACGGGCGGTGTACGCTCAGCAATTCGGTGAAAGCTATTGCACGGTGTACATCGGTTTGGACGACGTCGAGTTGCTGCCACCGTGTGATATGGCCAACGGGCAATCCAGTAGACGACATCTGGATGACCTTACCCGAAGTGGCGGCATTGAGAAGTTGGAAGAAGGTCGAAGTGTGACTAGTGTGGCCGAGGGGAGATGGGGATCGCTCACAGCATCGTTTCACGAGCTTCAACCGACAGGAACAGCTATACGAGAGTTTAGCAGTGGTCGTCCACGAGCAAACACGGCGGTGGACAACTGGTATATTGTCCTACAGGCGAGAAGAGAAAGACAGCAGAGAGAGAAATCGCAAGGCACATACAACAGACAACTGGACGTCCGTTATCGCGTTTTACTGTTGCCAGGAGGTTGCACAAAGGTGGTCTATTTTCACGACGACCAGTACGGTGTGCGTGTGCCATTAACGCCTGCTCATCGGAGACGGTGGCTTCTGTGGTGCCAGGAACACAAGAACTGGACACATCACTAATGGGGTCGAGTTCTCTTCACGGATGAGAGCCGATTTAGTCTGACGAGCGATTCTGGACGTATACAGATCTGGAGAGAGCAGGAATACGCAATCACACCTCCAACATCATCGAAAGGGACCGGTTTGGAGGTGGCGGAGTGTAGTTTGGGGCTGTATCATGCTTGGTAGCCGTACTGACCTCCGCATCTTTCAAGGAGGTTCAGTCACTGAGGTCCGCTATTGTACTGAGGTTATCCTGCCTCACGTGCGTCTGTTTAGAGGTGCTGTGGGTCCTGATTTCCTCTACATGGACGACAACGCCTACACCTCATCGTACAGTGGCTGTCGCAGAGCTGTTGGAGAGTGAAGGCATTCAACGCATGGATTGGCCCGCAAGGTCCCCGGACCTAAATCCAATCGAACACGTGTGGGACCTTCTTGGGAGACGCTTGGCAGCACCCCACCAGCCGCCAGCAACGATTTCGCAGCTGCGATTGGCGCTACAAAAGGAACGGGCCGCGATGCCTCAACAGCTCCTTGACACCTCGTCCTCAGCATGGACAGATGTTGTAAATCCTGCAACGCAGTCAGGGGTGATCATGTCCCTTACTAAAGACTGGATTTATCTTGGCAGCCGCCTGTCACATGGACGTTTCTGTCTTCTGTCCAGTTGTGCTAGAAGCTACCTTTTCAATAAAGTGTCTTTGTTTCCTTTGGATCCCTTGTTTGGACGGTTTTGCTCACTGGTCCCATATTTTTACATCTTGAGGATCTTATGTTATGATTTGAGTCGATGTGGAGCACTTCTGCACGACGTTGCATTCGAAAAACCGCCTCGTCCTTATTTTTTGCACGCCAGTGTATATACTATTTATTCAGGCTAATTTCCCTTTCTTCCCCAATCTGAAGAACAAAGATAAGTGCAATCGAAAAACATTCAATTTGTTTACTGACTTATTTATTTGCTTCCCTGCTCCAATGACAGGAACCTGCAAACAACTACTCTTCTGATAAGTTGGCGTCCACCGCAACACACGAATTTTTTTTTATTGGAAGTTTAACGACCACCGTGAGCAACTCAAATGGGCTATAAGCAGTCGCCCGTCCCTAATTTAGGGTCACTGGTTCCAGGGAAGGGAGAGAGCCAGTGCCGTAAGACAAACACGACATCCATGCCTCACCGGGATTCGAACCCGGACCCCTTTCGGACGAGAGATCAGAGGCCATCGCTTAGACCACTGCGCCACCGGGGCGTCATACACGAGATTAAACCAAGCCAACAGATGTTAGACTAGTACAATTAGTTTTGTGTCTGATAAATGTAGCTCTGATAAATATTATGTACGTGTTATGTCTTTTCATTTTTCTTACTGAAAAAGTATCCCATAAGAAGGCGTAAGATTTTTTTACTATGCCACAAGAGCTAGAGCCACTGGATCCAGTAAAATTAACACATCGGTTTTTTCTTCGGGGGTAGGGTAATTGTAACGACCACTGTGCACAACTCAACGAGACATAAGCAGTCACTTCCGAGCCACAGGTTTCAGAGAAGTGAAAAACCCGATGCCGTACGACAAACACACTATTCATGCCTCACAAAAGGTTCGAACCCGGGCTCTTCTAGGACGAACGCCTAGAAGCCAGAGCTTCGTACGACTCGGCCCCAGGGCGGCACTCCGGTTTGCAGTTGACCCACATAAATACAGTACTGTTCGTTAAAATTGAATCACAACAAAGCACTGCTGGTATTAGCTTGAAATTTTCAGGATATGTGCAACAGTTTGGTGCAGGCATATGATTAAACTGTCAGTGTGAAATGCAAATCTTTGAACTGCCCGGTCTTGGGGTATAAAGAGCTGCTCAAACGACATGTGCCGCCCCGGTGGCGCAGTAGTCTAAGCGATGGCCTCTGATCATTCGTCCGAAAGGGGTCCGGGTTCGAATCCCGGTGAGGCATGGATGTTGTGTTTGTCTTACGGCGCTGGCTCTGTCCTTTCCCTGGAGGCAGTGACCTTAAATTAGGTACGGGTGACTGCTTATAGCCCATTGAGTTGCTCACCGTGGTCGTTAAACCTCCAATTAAAAAAAAAAAAAACAAAAAAAAACGAGACGTTGCCATCAGCGAAGATCCCACATTGAGTTGAAAAGAGGGCTCCTGTGTCTTACTATCCCCTGTCGCCCAAGAAAGTAGCATTATGAACACCTGACGAACTTTGAGCGAGGAAGGATACTATAAAAGAATCAAAGAACCGTGCTTTTTTGATAATCTGAAATTCAAATTTTAACGTACAAATGAATTCGTATAACCGAGGTAAAAAAAGCGATAGAAACTACAGTGAAATATCGGGACTAATGCAGAATTACGCGTAATAGTGAAAAACGTATAACTCAGAAAAGATAAAAAAAAAAAAAAAAAAACTTACGGAAGCTAGGAAGGAAGGTAACTAAATATTTTGAATGGCTCGCTGTCAGACAGCATATCTCTCTAAAGATGTGGATACTTTAAATAAAGGAATTATTGTCAGCTTACGGAATATGAAATGAAAAAAATCTGCAAATTTATTCCAGCTGAATCGAGGAACATTAATTCCAGAATTTATTAATTCTGGACATATAGAATGAATTCGCATGCTATGTAGATATGGAAATATAGGACAACAGATTGCTACAAGAAATAGAAACAGCAGCAGAACGGCTCGGATTTATGACCAAAAGAAATACAACAGATACCATATTTACTTTGAGACAATGCATGAAAAAACCAGACAGGATAAAAAGCGCCGTTGTGCACGATATTTATTGATCTGGAGAAGGCATACGACAGACTTCCCAAGCAGAAGATATTATGAAGCTGCCTCGCGAAGAAAATGTGTCCGAGAGATACGCGTAGTTGATAAATGAAATGGGTTGATTCCCGCAAATGTATCCAAAGCACAGCATGTTGCACAGAGCAGTTTGATAAATGTTGGAGGACATCGTGGATGCACACGAGGACAAATTCATTTAATCGCGCTCTTCTTATTTCTTATTTGACAGCATTAGTGAGAGAAGTAGCACATCGCAACGCGTTATTTGCAAATATAATGCATTGCTCAGTTGCAGTATTAAACAAGAAAGGTGACACTGATTCTAAATTGTGGTAATTCGTGCTAAGATCAATAGGTACATGAATAACGCCATTTTGCACGATGCGAAGCATGGTCATGAATCAAGAGAATGGTGAAAGACACTTTAATTGAGCGCAACTCTCTTTACGAGACCTGAGACATTAGTTGTTCGGGCATAGGTACGTGATAACACATCCGATCACCGTGATTTTTTGCATGCGATTGGACATCGTCCATGGTCAGATTTTGACTCCTTCCGATTCCCGAAATTCCGTGTCACTGAGAAATATTCGTCCAAAAACTTGCACTTTTAGGGGTGTTTCCGGGTTTTGAGAAGGGGTCGTTTGTTACCTATCTCCTCTAAAGATCTTCAGCCGATCGCGGTAACACTTGCCACAAAGAAAGGGAAAGACATGGTGAGTGACATGGGGTTCGTATCATGGTGATTGGTCATGTCGTATAAACATAATGACCATTAAAATACTGACCAATTTTGATAATAATTGAAAAACTCCGCTCACTGTACGAGACTCGGGACAGTTAGTTGTTTGAGCATAGCTACGACACGACAAATCCGCTCACCGTGATTTTTGGCATGCGATTGGACATCGTCCATAGTCATTTGACCCCTTCCGATTCCCGAAATTCCGAATCATTGAGGAATTTCAATTAAAACTAGATGACCTTTTACTTGAAACGTTTCATGAAAGTCGGCTCACTAACATTAATTTAAAAAAAGTCGTTTGAATTGAAAAATGAAGAAATGGAAAAACTCCGTCTGTTAGCTCAACACTTGCTTAATCCATGATAATAAAAGAAAGTTTGTGTATGTGTGTCTGTCTTCCGCGATACACAATGAAAAACGTGGTTCCCGACCTGAGTGTGTCTTTCCGCTTTGTTTACATGCAACCTGATCACAACCAACGTGAAAGCGTGAAGGAAAGTAGTTCATGATAAAGTTTAGTCGTTGATTTTTTAGAATGTTTCGTACTTTTGTTCTGGAAGTCATAAATTTTACGCTTTCGTTTTTTAGAATTTGTTATAATGGACGCCTTAATGAGCTTAGGTTTTGCAATAGGTTCACTCAAAATTTGCCAACTGTACCCGAGTTATCAGTTACCGTTGGCGGCTTGTCCTAGTTTAACGGTGAAATAATATTAAAAGTATAAATATTGATTAAAAACAGCACACGAGATCATTTGCGCCAGCAGCTGGCACATCATCAGGCGATAGTTAAAATCCTATGCTTTTATAAAAACTCCATAAAAGTTTTCATGAACTAATGCTGCACTTTTGTATATGCACAAGACGAAGACGTCAGATGAGTTGACGCAGCAAGCGTACGCCGTGGTATTAAGACTAATTACATATTGATTAGCCTTAATACCACGGCGCATGCTTGCCATGTCGTCTGACCTCTTAGTCTTGTGCATATAAAACTGCAGCAGTAGTTCATGAAAACTGTCATGGCCGCGAATGGCCTAGTGGGCAACGTTCGTGACTGCTACGGAGAAAGCCCAGGTTCGATCCCAGCAGGCAGGAACGCTCGAACCACTAAATATCCGCCGTGCGTCGGATGGGCACGTTCAGCCGTCGGACCCCGGGCCCCCGGAAATAAATAAGGGCCTCTTCCTCCCCCTTTCTACTTCGTCTCCGCGTCACTTTCCTATCGGGTATTCTAGCCCAAATCTCCTAGCTTCCTATTTCTAAGGGTTCTTTAAGACCTGGGATCAGACACTCCCTTCCTAAAATCCTCCACATATGGTATATATGAAAACTTTTATTGAGGTTTTATAATAACACAGGATGTTAACCATCCTCTGATGATGTGCTAGCTGCTGGCGCGAAAGATCTCGTGTGCTGTTTTAAATTAATATCTATACTTTTAATAACATTTAATAGTTAAATTAAAGTGTCTTTCACCGTTCACTTGATTCATGACTATGATTCACATCCTGCAGAGTCGGCGTTATTTATATACCTAGAGATGACATTGAATTTTGTGTTGTAATGAGCACATCTTTTTAATCCTTTCCCACGCGAATAAAATATCGAAATTATTCCAAGTCAAATATAACAGGTTTGAACAAAAAATAAATAAATAATAATAATAATACTAATAATCAACCGAATTTCTACAATCGATGAACTATCCAGAAACAAAAACAGACACTAATTTCCACCAGAGGCTATAAAAAGTACACTGAAAAGCAATTGAATTAGAGACAGCTGGCGTTATGCAAATATGGCGCTGTGGGAGGGCCTGTAAACGGAAACGACATGACGTATGCAGCGATTCGACAATATAAGGAGTGATGCGACGGGAATCAGTAAGAGTCGGACGCAGTATGGGTAAGACGAAGGATCTAAGCGCATTTGATTGTGGGGAAATTGTCGGTCCCCGACGAATGGGTCACTCCATCTCGGAAGTCGTGCAGGCACTGGGATTTTCACGAGCCACTGTGTCACGGGTGCACCGTGAGTACATCGAATCCAGTAAAAAACCATCCCTGCAAGGGAAAACTGCCGTGGACAACAGCGTGTGGATGAGCGGGGTCATCGTCGGCTAGCTCGCATTGTAACAGCGGATAGGCGGACCACAGTGCAAGAAATCACTCGGCAATTTAACGCTGGTGCACAAAAACGGGTAAGCAGCCACACCATCCAGAACCATCTCCTCGTTATAGGGTACAGAAGCCATCGTCTCACGAGGATACCGCTGCTGACCGCACATCACAGGGTGCAAAGATTAGCATGGGCGCGGGAACATCGCCACTGGACCCTAGACATGTGGAAAAATGTTGCCTGGACTGATGAGTCCAGATTCACGTTGGTACATGCAGATGGCAGGATACGAGTACGGCGCAAACCACATGAAGCGATGGATCCTTCTTGCCAACAGGGTACTCTTCAAGCTGGTGGGGGTGGCATTCTCGTCTGGGGACTGTTTACGTGGACTGAAATGGGACCCCTGGTACGTGTGACATCGTCCCTCACAGGTCAACTTTACCGGGATATCCTGGACTACCATTTGCTCTCGTTTGTGCGTCTTCAACATCCCACTGGGGACCTCATCCTGCAACAAGAAAAAATCCTGTTGAGGTTGGACACCGTGCCATCGATCCAGAATTGTATCCGAATGGTTGGATGAACACTCCACCGACGTGACCTCACTTCCTTGGCCAGCTAGGTCACCTGACCTCAATCCCATCGAGCACATCTGGGATGCCATCGAGAGAGATGTTTGAGGCTCTAACACCCCTCCATCAAATATTCGTGAACTGTGGGAGCTTGTTCTTGTCGAGTCCATGCCGAGACGAATCGCCGCCGTCATCAGGACGAAAGGTGGTGCTACACGTTACTAGACAGGTATCTCTAATTCAATTGCTCTTCAGTGTATGTTATGAAAATTAACAAATATCGTACAAACTTTTCCGTAGAAGAAGGAATATCAGAGACAAAGAGATTTCCAAAGTGAGCAGTCAAAAGAATAAATATAGAAGCAAACATGATATAACTTTACGCCGTCTAGCGGAAGGATTTAGCATTATGAAAAAGTTGAAAATAGGTGAAAAGTGTTCTTCATCGGAAAAGTTATGCTATGGAAGAAGAAGTTTTCAAATACGTCTCCCGGAAGCAGATATAGCAAGAAAAATTTGTTTGTCCATACTCGGGAAAACTGTGCATTATTTAAAGAGAATAATGCTCCCCATCTTTACTGTAGCGAATGGTATACATTAAAAAAAGAAATTCCTCAACAGGATTTTTGAAGCTGAGATACACCTGCAAACAGAAGTACACAAACACCACAAAATGGTATCATCCGGTCCGCCATTGTACGGATTCACTGGAATCCGTTTAAGATCTAGATGCTGCACCAACTGTCAGAGGATGACCCTGACAGACGTGTCGAGTTCTGCGCATGGGCTGTAGATCAACATCAACGGGATCCCTCATTCGCACAGGGCATTTTGTTCAACGACGAGGCTAATTTTTATGTCAGTGGTGAAATTAACCGTCAGAACCACAGGCACCGGAGTGGCAGAAACCCTCACTGAACGGAACCATCCCACGTCGTTGGTAATATAAAGTTTATGGTGTGGTGTGGAACATGAGGCACCTGTGTAATCGGATTCATTTTCATCAACAATAACCTAAATGCTCAGCGCTACCTGGAAATGCTACAGAAAACAGTGTTCCCTTCCCTCCTGAATTAAGATGGCGGTTTCCCCTGATATTTCCAACACGATGGGGCTCCACCACACTACGGAGCCACTTTTCGTCAATGGATATTAAATTCCCTGATCATTGGATTGGCCGGCTTGGTCCTGTGGAATTGCCGCCCAGATCCCCCGACCGCACACCACTCAACTTTTATCTGTGAGGTCATTTGAAACACCTGGGGTAAGCTGAGAAAATACACGACAAACGCCATCTTCAGCAACGCATTCAGGAGGCCCGTAACCGCATTTCTCCCGACATTCTTGTGCGGGCGCATAACGACTGGATCAAGCGCCTTTAGCTTTGTGTTCAGCAACAGGGACAAAACATTAGACACATCAAATAGCTGCGCATCACATGGCACTTTAGAGGTTGTTACTTCAACTTTCTGTGTTGATAAATGTGAACCACAGCACATATGTCAAATCTGATTACGGCAATCAATTTCTGAGAAAATTCTGGTCTTGTTTGATATGCAACATGACACTCTTACCATTTGAAAAATTTGACCTTGTTCCAATTGGGGGATTTCAATATGGCGGCCATGTTCCGGAAATAGCCTAAAGGATAAGCTCCCTTACCGATTCTTTGCTGGGGTATTCACATATTTCATTTTCCCTCCCGTTTCTGAAATACAAGGGTGTCCTGCGACTTTTGACTCACCTTGTACCGGGTTTAATGATGTTGCTAAGCAGGATGTCTTGCGTTATATTACTAGGTCATACAAGGTGATTTAACCCAATGCCATAGAATAACGTGTTCTCATCAGATAGCAGAAAAAGGTCGCATTAAAATCACTGTAACATTGAGCATTCCCATGGTTTCGCGAATGGCTGTCTCTGTTCACAGTGCACACTGAGAACTCAATGAATTAAGACCACCCCTATGCAAAGTAAGTTACACCCGATACTAACGTTACAAGGACCAGAGCGTGGTCGAAATGTAAAAGTGTTGTTTATAAAAAGTTGATGGTTCAGTTAAGAGCAAAGTTACGGACGTGAAGCGTAAAACCACGGATTTATCGGACTTTGCGGAAAGGCAAATGGTGGGTTCACGAAGGGTTGTTGCGTCCATTTCGGAAACGGCGCCAAGTGTAGGTTGCTGGAGGCCTCCGGGATCAAAGCGCATCAGAAGAGGTGCCAAAATGGCGTAATACCTCGGGAAACAACTTTGTTTGTTTGTTTGTTTGAAGGTTTAACCGACCACCTGGAGCAACTTGATGGGCTATATGCAGTTATCCGTTCCTAATTTAGGGACACTAGTTCCAGGGAAGGGAGACAGCCGGGGCCTTCAAACAGACACAATATGACAATACCCATGCCTCAGCGGGGTACTACCGCCCACGAATGGACAGAAGCCAGCACTTAGACCACTGCGCCATCGAGATGACATCAGAAACATGAAACGTTACTAAGGAAACATACAGTGGCTGTGAACAACTCAAAGAGGCATGGAAAGATGCATGCTTGGTGTAACCAAGAAAAACAGAAAGAGAAACTCGTGGATCATGAAAACGAAAAGAGTGGATGACATCGTGATCAAAGTAAAGACCCTCAAGCCGAAATGGACTGCAAATGTCAAGAATGGATGACATCATGATCAAAGTAAAGACGCGCAATCGGAAATGGACTGCAAATGTTAAAAATGGATGACATCGTGATCAAAGTAAAGATTCTTAAGTGGCAACGGACTGGAAATGACAAGAGTGGATGACATCGTGATCAAAGTAAAGATGCTCATTCGGAAATGGACTGGAAAAAGTCAAAAGTGGATGACATCGTTATCAAAGTAAAGATTCTGAAGTGGCAATTAACTGGAAATGATAAGAGTGGATGACATCATGATCAAAGTAAAGAATCTCAAGGCAAAATGGACTGCAAATGTCAAGAATGGATGACATCATGATCAAAGTAAAGACGCTCAATCAGAAATGGACTGCAAATGTTAAAAATGGATGACATCGTGATCAAAAGTAAAGACCCTCAAGCCGAAATGGACTGCAAATGTCAAGAATGGATGACATCATGATCAAAGTAAAGACGCGCAATCGGAAATGGACTGCAAATGTTAAAAATGGATGACATCGTGATCAAAGTAAAGATTCTTAAGTGGCAACGGACTGGAAATGACAAGAGTGGATGACATCGTGATCAAAGTAAAGACGCTAATTCGGAAATGGACTGAAAAAGTCAAAAGTGGATGACATCGTTATCAAAGTAAAGATTCTGAAGTGGCAATTAACTGGAAATGATAAGAGTGGATGACATCATGATCAAAGTAAAGAATCTCAAGGCAAAATGGACTGCAAATGTCAAGAATGGATGACATCATGATCAAAGTAAAGACGCTCAATCGGAAATGGACTGAGAAAGTCATAAGTGGATGATATCGTTATCAAAGTAAAGATTCTGAAGTGGCAATTAACTGGAAATGATAAGAGTGGATGACATCATGATCAAAGTAGAGACCCTCAAGGCAAAATGGACTGCAAATGTCAAGAATGGATGACATCATGATCAAAGTAAAGACGCTCAATCGGAAATGGACTGCAAATGTTAAAAATGGATGACATCATGATCAAAGTAAAGACCCTCAAGCCGAAATGGACTGCAAATGTCAAGAATGGATGACATCATGATCAAAGTAAAGACGCGCAATCGGAAATGGACTGCAAATGTTAAAAATGGATGACATCGTGATCAAAGTAAAGATTCTTAAGTGGCAACGGACTGGAAATGACAAGAGTGGATGACATCGTGATCAAAGTAAAGATGCTCATTCGGAAATGGACTGAAAAAGTCAAAAGTGGATGACATCGTTATCAAAGTAAAGATTCTGAAGTGGCAATTAACTGGAAATGATAAGAGTGGATGACATCATGATCAAAGTAAAGAATCTCAAGGCAAAATGGACTGCAAATGTCAAGAATGGATGACATCATGATCAAAGTAAAGACGCTCAATCGGAAATGGACTGAAAAAGTCAAAAGTGGATGACATCGTTTTCAAAGTAAAGATTCTGAAGTGGCAATTAACTGGAAATGATAAGAGTGGATGATATAATGACCAAAGTAAAGACCCTCAGGGCAAAATGGACTGCAAATGTCAAGAATGGATGGCATCATGATCAAAGTAAAGACACTCAATCGGAAATGGACTGAAAAAGTCAAAAGTGGATGACATCGTTATCAAAGTAAAGAATCTGAAGTGGCAATTAACTGGAAATGATAAGAGTGGATGACATCATGATCAAAGTAAAGACCCTCAAGTGGCAATGGATTGGACACATTGCTAGGAAAAGTGATTTCCAAGGACAACTGAAATTACAGACCTGGACACCAAGGCCGTCTAAAAACCCAGAAGAATGCCGCGTGGGAAATGGTAGATACAATCCGAAAGCATGCCGGGACGACACGGGGATAATTGCTGAAGACACAGGATTGTGGAAGACCTTCATCTAGTAGTGGATTGATAATGGTTGATTATGAAGATGATGTATATTTTACGTCAGAACAGTAATTTATATTTTATTTTTATAATTATTTAACAATACACAAATATGAGTCCTGAAGACGTGTACCCGAGTTTTAACTGTTACAGTTGATTCGGGTTACATACTTGTCATATTTAGTGCTGCTTTTCGGAATTAATCTGTACATTACGTTTCGCAACATGCAACGTACTACTGAGGTTATTCAACAGTCAAATCGACAAAGCAGCAGCGGCTGTCGGTTGACGCGAAACCTGCGATTTCGTGCCACCTCCTTTCTAAAGGTGGAGATGGTGTAAAGTACTCCGTGATACGATATATTAGTGTGGTAACGCACGAGTCAAATGGGAAAAGAACCAGCGATACTCCTGCTAGCGGAGCTGAGCTGGGAAAAGAGCCACTCCGGAGTAGTAACATGTGGGTTCGAATTCCACCATCGGCAAAGAAAAGCTATAAACCTGAAAGACATTAACATGAATTATTTTGTGGCAGAGAAACAGTGTCAGAACAACGCGAGTGTAGGCTAATATTCAGCATGTCCTCATTGTTTGCTACTCAGAGTATCACTTCCTCCAAATTTCGATAAATCATTTCCTTTTCAACAATGGCCATTCATAAGCAATACTTGTGATTAAAACAAAAAGTTAGCACCTTTCTTAAAAAAGGCGTGAGAATTTTGAACTTCAATTATTCATTGTTTTTAAGGAACGTGACCAAAGACTCCGAAAACAAAATGGCGATTATTAGACCAGTTTAGTTAAATCGAGTCACGTATAATGTGCTCATTATATTACCTTGACAAGGCAGCTGGGCAGGCAGCAAGTAACCAACTCGGTAGCTATATTACCTTTACTCAAAATTTGTTTTCTGGAAGAGCTCCAAACTATAATTTGTTATTTAGTAGTAGAGAGTTAATTACGCAAAAGAGCTACAGAGTTCAGAACGCGAGAACGGGAAATAATACAATGGAAGATACACAATATCTTGAACAGAAGAGAAGGAGAGCGACTGAATTGGTTCCGTCCACGTTTCCTCTGAGAACTTAGAATGAATTCTGCCAGATTTTCGTGATTTATGATTGTCCTATGGCCTATTCAGCGAGAATACTTATTCAGGCAAACGCCAGAAAAAATTGTTCTGAGGGAAATCTGAGTAAAACTGATAGGTTTGCGAAATTCTTATACAGGAAAATCTAAGTAAAGGTAGTTTCTTCTACACGCAAATCTGAGTAAAACTGGTAACTTTCGGAATTCTTCTACAGGCAAATCTGAGTAAAACTCGTAGTTTCTGAAATTATTTTACAGGCAAATCTGAGTAAAACTGGTAGTTTCCGAAATTCTCTTACAAGCAAATCTGAGTAAAACTGGTATAGTTTTCGAAATTCTACTACAGGCAAATCTGAGTAAAACAAATTCTGAAGTTATACTACAGGCAAACCGGGGTAAGACTGCTAGTTCCCGAAATTCTTCTACAAGAAAATTTGAATAACACTGGCAGTTTCCGAAATTGTTCTACAGGCAAATCTGAGTAAAACTGGTAGTTTCTGAAATTCTCCTACAGGCAAATCTGAGAAAAACTGGTAGTTTCTGATGTTATTCTACAGGAAAATCTGAGTAAAACTGGTAGTTTCTGAAGTTATTCTACAGACAAATCCGAGGAAAACTGGTAGTTCTCGAAATTCTTCTAACGGCAAACCTCAGTAGAACAAACAGTTCCCGAAATGCTTTGTTCTGACAGAGGCTACCGTGATGTCAATAAAAATTTCGGTCATGGAATCTATATTAAGGTGATTTATCGAATTCGACAAATTATTGCACATAAATTTCGTACCACTTTTTTTAAAATTAAATTTTGCATGTAATGCATGATGTTTCCCTTGTCCGTTTATGAGTCTTTCTGAAAGTATGTCGCTCGACAGACGCCCAATTTCTCAATACTGCGTGGTTCCCTGAGAGGGAGGTGGGACTTGATAAAAAAAAAAAAAAAACGCCAATACTTTCAAAAACACGACGTTAACCACCAATCTGCTACTATCAATCGTCCGTAACTTGCAACGCGACTAACACTGCATGTCGTCAGAGTAGTAAGTATGCTGTTGGCCAAATGAAAACAAATCGCTGAAAATTTGGGATGATCCTGTTTCTCATGTACACTGCTCGCCACCCAAAATGCAACACCAAGAAGGATACGAGATAGCAAAGCCGGATTTACTGGACACATAACAACAGATACAAAGATGAAACGATTGAGCTTACAGGCCCGTGCGACTTGCGGAGCACGCAGACATCAATAGTTCGTGTGGCCCCCATGGCTGGCAATAACAGCCGCTACACGCCGCGGCATCGAACGAAAGAGGCTTTGGGCTTGGGGTATGTCGGTCCATGCTGCTTGCACACGTTGCCACAGTTCATCAGACGTAGCCGCGGGTGGTGCTTGCCAGGCCACTCGGTTGCCGATCGGCAACCAGACGTGTTCGATTGGCGACATATCGGGAGAACAGGCGGGCCACGGCAGCAGTGACACCTGGTGGGCCATGAAGAATTGTTGTACGATGCGTGCCACGTGCGGGCGCGCATTGTTCTGTTGAAATGTGGCCGTTGGCAGGTCCTGCAGGTAAGGGAGGACTACAGGCTCCAAAACGCCGGTGATGTAGCAGTGGCTGTTGAGTGTACAGGCGATGCTTACCAGAGAGGTGCGAGTGTCATATCCAATAGCGCCGCAAACCATAACGCCAGGCGACGGACCGATATGGCGATGCATAATGCAGGCGTCATACAGTCTCTCGCCGCGGTGCCGCCACACGCGGATCCGACCATGATGGTGTTGCAGGCAGAAGCGGGATTCGTCGGAGAAGACAATGTCGTGCCATTCCGCAGTCCAGGTGCGGCGTTCAACGGCCCAGTGTCGCCGCACTCGCCGGTGGTGTAACGTCAATGGTAATAGGAGCAATGGGCGCCGTGCGACAAGTTACAGCTCCTGCAGACGACGTCGAACGGTACGTGCTGACACAGGTTGTTGCGCAACATACCCTAATTCCTGCGCTAACGTTCGTGATGTGGCGGTGCGAGCCGTCAATGCCCGCCGCACAACACGCCGGTCCACTCATCCGTTGGTGTGCCGCGGCTGCGGCAATCGCTCATGTCGGTCCGTCCGTCCCTCCTGCACCCACCGAACCCATACTCGCCTCACTGTGGCTGGATGTCATACCACACGGGCGCCGATGTCTCGGTACGATAAACCGCTGTCGCGATAAGCCACTATTCGTCCTCTGTCGAACTCCGAAACGTGCTGGAATGACTGCCGTATTCTGCGACGCAGCATCAGGAAGCTTCCCACGCACAGGTCCGGCAGTACAACACACTTCCAGTACTTACACCCCGCCTTCTGTGCACCGTTCTTAAAGTGCTTCTAGGGGACGTGCCGGGCGCACATGATTTGCATATGGCCTGCAATGCTAATCGTTTGCATGTCCTCTCGCGGGCGACGCATGCTGCGAATTTCAGGCCAATCGGATGTTTCCTTCTTGTTGCAGTTTGGGTGGCCAGCTGTGTATTATATTGGTTCAAACGAAATGACCGCTTTCAGCGGGTGGACACGTTCAACTCCTCCACCGGAATGGTGTCGTCCAGTAACGCCACATGGGATGCGTCATACCATCGGAATAAAACTGGTGTACGCGTCGTGTGTCACAACCATGACAATGTACAATCGCACGTGAACAGGCATCTGTCAAAGTGGACTATGGACACACACTGTTGGGCGTAATTTTTCTGTATGAGCTGTGTCGTTCCGCCACACCCGCAGAATTCGGACATTCTGCGGGTGTGGCGGAACGATACATTAATCCGGCGTTTGGACGCACCATACGCCGATGGCTCCCAAAATATCAAACAGGAGATACGTCCCTTGAAAACTCACCTGGTGCTCGTTTACCAGAAGCTGTAACAGATGAGAAACTAAAAAAATATCGAGGAAGCTGACCCACGACAAAACTGTCCTTACGGGCCTGCTCCGACCCTCAGGCAAGGCTGGGCGTTTTTTCATGAGTTAAATAAGAAAAATTCCAGGTTCGGGCCGGACCTGAACTAAAAAGTTTATCACTTTGCTCCAACATTAAAAATATTTTTTCGTCTCACAAAACGAAGACTGACTTGCTAAATAATAAGATGGTGAAGTTCACTGAGAGAAACGAGTCTGCCACCGGTTCAATTGATTAGTTTAAACAGACAAATTGGGCTGTAAGATGAGAGAGAGTGGATTTTTTTTATTGGAGGTTTAACGACCACCGTGAGCAAAACAATGGGCTGTAAGAAGACGTCCGTTCCTAATTTAGGGTCACTGGTTCCAGGGAAGGGAGAGAGCCAGTGCCGTAAGACACACACACAACATCCATGCCTGATCGGGATTCGAACCCGGACCCTTCACGGACAAATGGTCATGGTCATTTGTCCGTGATCATCGTCATTCGTCACAATATCCATGTCTCATCGGGTAAATAAGCCTCTCTGTCACCGGAGCGACAGAGTGTGGAATGGGACGGCTTATTTTTTTAATGGTTGAAATAAAGTTCCGTTTTAACTTCGTTGGATTTGGCGACTAAATCACGTGGCTGTTTTTTTTTTCTTTTCAGAGAAATGTTTACGTGAACAGAGTTATCAGCTTCTCGACACCAAAACCAGCTTCTGGCGCGATTCGTTGCTAGAACGGAAACGTGGGAGTTCAAAATATTCGTTTATATATTTAAGGATCTAGCGCTTCCTAGTTTGTTTAAGGTGGACGTCAAGTAATTTTGCTTCCTATACTTCCAATGGAAAACCTTTTGTACACATTTCCTTCACAATTAGTGTGTTCCCAAGGATGGAAATTTGAACATCGATTAAAATAACTTGATACTATAACTTGGAATGCTTAACATTTTCCAAGACATAACCCCAATTATATTAAAAAACAATAACGTTTCCTTTGATGGTGTTGAAACCAGAAAAAAGATGGCGCGACGTGTACTTTGATGACGTCAGTAGACAAATAAATGTTGGCGCTTCCTAGTTTGTTTAAGGTGGACGTCAAGTAATTTTGCTTCCTATACTTCCAATGGAAAACCTTTTGTACACATTTCCTTCACAATTAGTGTGTTCCCAAGGATGGAAATTTGAACATCGATTAAAATAACTTGATACTATAACTTGGAATGCTTAACATTTTCCAAGACATAACCCCAATTATATTAAAAAACAATAACGTTTCCTTTGATGGTGTTGAAACCAGAAAAAAGATGGCGCGACGTGTACTTTGATGACGTCAGTAGACAAATAAATGTTGGATTGCATACTTATGGTTATGTTTTAGAAAATATTAAGTATTCGAAGTTATAAAATGAAGCTATTTTAATCGATGTTCAAATTTTCATCCTTGGGAACGCATTAATTGTGAAGAAAAAATGTGTACAGAAGTTTTTTCATTGGAAGTATAGGAAGCAAAATTACTTGACGTCCACCTTAAGGGTAGAAGAGAAAAATCATTTACATATTTGTAAGAGAAGTATGTATTGGGTCGTTTCAAGGCGAATTTGCATAGCCGGTTACAAGGGACGTCTCGTAGGAGGAACTACCAAACGCCCATGCAAATTGAATCGGTTCAGTCTACGTGTATAAAACGGTATTTCAGACAGATCTCAGCAGTTGGGGACGTAATGGAACAACCCGATGTGAGATCAGTGATTTTGCACGAATTCAAACGTGGCCGGAAAGTGGCCAAAACGGTCGCAAATGTCAATAGAGCGTGGGTTGTTGGAATGACGAGTGACAGAACTGTCCGCAGACTGTTTTGCAAGTTCCATGCCGGTGATGTTGCCATCGACCATAAGCCAGAAGCCGGTCGTCCGGTTGGGTGTGACACGGTACAGTTAAGGCGGACAGTGGAAGAAAAACCAACGTACACAGTACATGAGCTCAGTGCCGAACTTGTCGTATCATCAGCGACAGTTTCCAGACGCCTGGCAGCTATGGGCAAGGTTAAAAATATGGATAACTGGGTTTCACGTGAACTCACCGAACAGCAGCAGATACGGCGTCTGGAAACATGCATTGCCCTCCAAAAACGTGAAACTATGGCTCCCTTTCTGCATCGGATCCTTGCGGTTGAGGAAAAATGGGTGCTTTATGACAACAGGAAGCGAATAGGGCAGTGGCTCGATAAAGTGGAACCACCCACATACATGTCCAAACCCGAGTTGCACCCACAGAAGGTTCTGATCTCTGTGTGGTGGACTGCCAAGACTGTGGTTCATTATGAGTTTTTCCCGCGAGGTCAAACAATCACAACGAACGTGTGCTGCCGTCAGCCGAACGAATGTCACCAGAAATTATGCAGCAAACAACCATCGTTCGCCAATCGTATGGGTCCCATACTGCTTCAGGATGGCGCACGACCACATGTGTGTATTGGAAGCATGCGAAAAATCAACGCCTTGGGGTACGAGGCGTTGATTTCTCACCCTGTTTATTCACTTGACTTGGCCCCCTCAGACTTTCACATGTTTCGTCATTTGGACCACTTCTTGAGGGGCAAACGGTTGGCTAACAAGGATGCTGTGATTTCCGCTGTTAGCGATTCTTCGGACCACTGTGATGCCAGTTTCTGCCATCGTGGCATTTTTGCACTGAAAACACGTTGGGAACAGTGTATTGATGCTCAGGGCAGAAACTTTTCGGAGTAAAAGGCATTCCGTCGTCTGTTACTGCTGTTTGTTTGTTTGTGTCCGAATCGGCCAATATTTATGAAACGACCCAATATTTAGGTCTGTATTTCAACCGTGGGAGGAATTTCTATGAGAAAAAGCTCTGCGTGACATTCCCTCTAGTATTAAAGTAGTTTTGTTCAGTACAGTACATTTTCTGTTTCTTTGTAGGAGGGGTTTTTCAAACTTTTCTGAATTGCGTGCAACGTGGCCAAACGGAGTAGGACTCATGGGTCACATGGAAAAGAAAAGTAAAAATGCCTATATTTATTATGAATATCGGTTTTGCATTGAGATTTGGAAGCCAAAACTTAATATTTAGAAAAGGAACGACGCAGTTAGCATATTTATGTTACAAAGATTTCCAAAGTAAGTACCTGTTAAGACTATATTTTTCAGTACTCCTTAAAAATTTTAATTATGTAATTTGTATCGCCGCATATCTTACAGAAGATCTGGGGAAATAAAGTCGCCTTACCCAAGCCACGTGAATACTCATTTCTACATTTCGAAATCGTATTTTTTGTATTTCATTTTAAAATTTTCTTTTTGGACAACGTCTTGTAGGTCATTGAGAAGTGCTTCGCGGGCCTAAGATTGAAAACATCTGTTCTAAACGAAGAATTGCGTTAATTTCTTTTCTGGACAATGTCTCGTGGGCCATTGAGAAGGGCTCCGCAGACCACAGGTTGAATACCTTAGTCCTAAAGGAAGAATTGCGTTAATTTTGTTTTTGGACAACGTTTTGTGGGCCATTGAGAAGTGCTCCGCAGGCCACAGGTTGAATACCTCTGTCCTAAAGGAAGAATTGCGTTAATTTTGTTTTTGGACAACGTTTTGTGGGCCATTGAGAAGTGCTTCGCGGGCCACAGATTTAAAACCTCTGTTCTAAAGGAAGAATTGCGTTAATTTCTTTTCTGAACAATGTCTCGTGGGCCATTGAGAAGTGCTCCGCGGGCCACAGGGTGAAGACATCAGTCGTAAAGGAAGAATTTCGTTAATTTCCTTTTGGGACAACGTTTCGTGGGCTATTGAGAAGTGCTTCGCGGGCCACAGATTGAAAACCTCTGTCCTAAAGGAAGAATTGCGTTAATTTCCTTTTTGGACAACGTTTCGTGGGCCATTGAGAAGTGCTTCGCGGGCCACAGATTGAAAACCTCTGTCCTAAAGGAAAATTGCGTTAATTTCTTTTCTGGACAATGTCTCGTGGGCCATTGAGAAGTGCTCCGCGGGCCACAGGGTGAATACATCAGTCGTCAAGGAAGAATTGCGTTAATTTCCTTTTGGGACAACGTTTCGTGGGCCATTGAGAAGTGCTCCGCGGGCCACAGGTTGAAGACCTCTGTTCTAAAGGAAGAATTATATTATTTGCGATAAGTTGCAGAGAACGCTTAATGAAAGTCTGAAATGGATCGGGCCGGGCAGTAAACTAGAAATTCTGAGCCGGACCGGGTTTCTAAAGCTGTGGCTCACGTCGGGTTGGGCTTTTAAAATTAAGTCAAGTGCAAACCTCTCTTTCCCGATGCCTGGCGACCCTTGGGGAAGGTGAGAATCCTGAATATTTGAAAGCCACACGAATAGACGGAAGCCAAATAAGCACGTCATCTGGAGTAGTGAATTTTCCCTCCTTGCTATGGACAGGCAAACAGGGTTTCTACATCGGATCGTAATCTGTGATAAAAGAAGAACCGTCTAGAACAATCGTAAGCGATCAGTACAGTGGCTGGATACCAAGAATCCTCCTGAATGTTATCCAAAGCCACTCTTACATTCGCGGAAAGTGCTGGTTGTCGTATAGTGGTGTACTGTAGGTTTGGTCCGTTATTTATTTCTCCGACCCGGCGAGACCGTCAATACTGACCGCTACTGTGTTGCAATGAACAAAAAGTTCTGTACCAAGCAGCCAAATTTGTACTTGTGGCGCATCCACAAGCGTTTCTTGAGGTGAGGTATTATAACAAGAATCCTAATTAGTCAGTTTTTCAGTTGCATGGTCCCTGTATTTATGCAACTACTAACAAAAGGGGTTGTCCGAATTTAATAGAAAATACGTCAATCAGATACAAGTCCAGAATTTTCCGAGTTTTTATGAAATTATGAATAGAATATACTGCACGGAAACATGTATTTAAAATATGCCTCAGTAATCAAAAGAAATAAACTTAGAAAGAAAAAAAAAGAGAGAAGGAGAGAGAATAAAAATCTATGCTTGTGCCGGCACACAAGCATAGCTTTAGAGTCCCTGAAACTAGCATTCTTTTTTTGCTATCTACATTACTCTATTGTATTGGGATCTGTATAATGTACACAGTCGAAGCAGAATAATATGACCACCCCCAGAATCACAGTGCACGTGACAAGGTCGACCACACGGAGATATAAGCGGCCGGCCAGGACAGATGAGCTATAGTGCTTCACGTGAGCGCAATGGGCAGAGGTAGTGATTTGACGGAAGTTCAAGAAGGAATGATCATCGGCTACCGCGCCAAGGGGTGGGGGGCATCTCAGAAACAGCAGACTTTGTGGGATGTTCGCCGCGAGGTGCTGTATTAAGGGTGTTCCAAGAATGGACCGTTGGCACACCGAGTACCTCTCGTTGTCATAACTGTGGAGCCTGAAAGGCCATCGACTTCAGAGGAGAACGTCGCCTCCGTCGACTGGTAAAAGGCAATCGACGCGCAACAGTGCAGAAATCGACCACACAAAAAATGAACCCTGGGGCACCCAGGTACGTGTCCCCGAATAACAGTAGAGCGAACCCTGAGAGAATGAACAATATGAGCGACAGCCTTATATTGAAAGTACGTACAGTTCAGCTAAATACGGAAAACTCGATGACGAAGGCCCTGCTTCTTTAGCTGGACGAACTATACAACTGTGCCTTTATTTCTGAATGGGAGGAACTAACATACTTTTAACATTTTGAGGAAGAAATACGAATTTGAAGTTTACCAAAAACTGGTGCAAGAGTTTCAATTACAATTTTAATCAAATTGAAAGCTGTGATTTTTGCGCCCTCTCTTCAGATGCACCCAGGGCAGCTGCCCCAGCTTGCCCTGCTCTGGAGTGTTTTCGTGCAAACACTGGTATCAGTTACCCATGAAAAAATATTCGAATGCAACGGGAAATCTAAACACTGTTACTAATCAGAGTACTGCTGTTAACGTGTCATGTATCTATCACCAAATGAGATTTTTTCACATGGCTGCGATGTCCAAGAACGATTTCGGGGCAATGACAGTAAATTTAGCTTCTCGCAGTGACCTACCCACTCACCAGATCTCAATCCAATTGTGTCAGTTTGTCATATAAAAGAGAATTGAGAGGAGTGGATACCTAATACCAGTAAATCTGCAAAACCTATAGGGAACAATGAAGTCCACATGAACCAGGCTTTAGCCCGCTCTCAACAAATCTTAGTCCATGTCTAAAAAAACAAAACAAATCACGCCCCTCACTATTAAGTCAATGTACGTATCAAGTGGTCACTAAATGTATATGTGTTAGTAGAGAACGGGACAGGCAGACGGGGTGGAGAACGAAACTGAAACATCTGCGCAAAAAGCACCACACGTGCCACATTGCTGCACGTGCTACCTGGTGGCCAGCCTGCACCTATTTCGCAGTCTATCAAAGAGAGCGGTATGTGAAGGTTGCATTAGCAGCGCAGTATCACAGCTGGACGTCAAAAAGCGCGATCCACGCAATATAATGGGAGACATCCGAGTTTCAAGGAGGACAGATTCTTGGTGCGTGTCTTTTGATTTTTTATTGGAGCTTTAACGACCACCGTGAGCAACTCAATGGGCTATAAGCAGTCGCCCGTCTCTAATTTAGGGTCACTGGTTCCAGGGAAGGGAGAGAGCCAGTGCCGTAAGACAAACACAACATCTATGCCTCACTGGGATTCGAACCCAGACCCCGTTCGGACGAATGCTCAGAGGCCATCGCTTAGACCACTGCGCCACCGGGGAGGCGGTGCGTGTCTCGCCGGTACATCTGGGCCAAAGACACAGCAAGTCTTTGTGGTGTATCGCGAGCCACGGTATCCAGGGTCGTGTCCGCATATAAGCAAGAGGGAAGAACCACATCCAATGCGAGTAACTGTCGAGGTAAGAGGAAATTGTCTAACAGGGACGTCCTGGTGCTAACAGGGATGGTAGCCAAAAAAAAAAAAAAAAAACATAAAACCACAGGTGCCCAACTCTCCACACAGTTGAATACGCACCGTGACTCACTTGTTTCCATCAAAACTGTTCGTCGGGAGCTTCCCTGGGTCAACATTCACGGTCGTGTTGCTATCACCAAACTCCGGATCACCAGTTAGAATGTCAAACGTCGGTTGGAATGGTTCCAGCAGCGCAAATCGCGGACGTTTGGACAGTTCCCACAACCGGTAGAGTTTACGCTCATAGGCTTATCACCCGGAATGTTTATTACCCACAGTGCAACACGGAGGTGGATCGGTGATGGTTTGGGCCACAATATCGTGGCAGTCTGTCGGCCCGCTAATTGGTCTTAAAGGGCACATCACTGCCGAGGACTATCAGACAATTCTGGACGACCAGGTGCACCCAATGATTCAAACATTGTACCCTGTTGGTGGTGCCGTGCATCAGGATGATAACGCACCAATACACAGAGCCAAACTGGTGGAAGAGTAGTTTACTGAGCATGAAAGTGAGGTTGGGGACATCCCTCACAGGTTTACCACCCGGACTATTTATTGCCCACAGTGCAACACGGAGATGGATCGGTGATGGTTTCAGCCACAATATCGTGGCAGTCTGTCGGCCCGCTGATTGGTCTTAAAGGGCACATCACTGCCAAGGACTATCAGACAATTCTGGACGACCAGGTGCACCCAATGATTCAAACATTGTACCCTGTTGGTGGTGCCGTGCATCAGGATGATAACGCACCAATACACAGAGCCAAACTGGTGGAAGAGTAGTTTACTGAGCATGAAAGTGAGATTGGGGACATCCCTCCCAGGTTTACCACCCGGACTATTTATTGCCCACAGTGCAACACCGAGATGGATCGGTGATGGTTTCAGCCACAATATCGTGGCAGTCTGTCGGCCCGCTGATTGGTCTTAAAGGGCACATCACTGCCGAGGACTATCAGACAATTCTGGACGACCAGGTGCACCCAATGATTCAAACATTGTACCCTGACGGTGGTGCCATGCATCAGGATGATAACGCAGCAATACACAGAGCCAAACTGGTGGAAGAGTGGTTTACTGAGTATGAAAGTGAGGTTGAACATGTGTCATGACCAGCACAGTCACCCGACTTGGACATTATTGAGCCAATCTGGGGTGTTCTGGAGAAGCGAGTCGGAAAACGTTTCCCTCCACCAGCATCATGTCGTGAACTAGCCACTCTTCTGCAAGAGGAATGGCTTGAAATCCCTCCGGCTACTGTACAGGAGTTATATTAGTCCTACGCACGACGATTTGCAGCTGTATTGGCCTCCAAAGGAGGCCCTACACCGTACTAATTAATTGCTGTGTCAAACCAATGTAAACGAAAGCAACAAATTGGCACATCGCACATCTCGTGTGAGATGGGATAATATTGCCTAAGGCACATTTTCCAGTTTTTCAGGAAAATCTTTCTGGGTTTATTGGGTAGTTCCAGCACGTACTTCAAGAAACACTAGCTTAAAAGAAAATTATTTTAATAAGCATGCACTTGGTTTGTAATCATTTGCTAAAGATTATGTCCGGTTTTTATTTTTCTAAACATTAGAAGTTACAACTGTTATTTCGAATTTAGAAATGAACAGCAATTTTAAGAGAGATCCTAAATCGTTACTGGTTTATCAAAACTAGTAACGGTTTTGAAAATTTAATAGATATCCAAGAATTTCATTATAATAACAAGATTAGTACTTTTAAAGATATTTAAAAACAACGCCGCGAAACAGTTTTGGTCATTTTACTCGTTTCAATTATTTTCCCCCAGTTTCTAATTATGCTTGTATGTGTGTGTGTGTGTGTGTGTGTGTGTGTGTGTGTGTGCGCGCGTGTCTGTGTGTGCGCGCGCGTGCGCTTGTAAACGCAAATAACTTTTCTTTAGAGTTCATTTAATAATTTAATATTCATCAAAATTAGGTAGATAAGAAAACTAAAAGAAATACTGCATTGCTTTTACTTTCATCTTAAGCCCAAGCGGAGAAATGTACTTAGAAAACGAGTTTAATGAAACAAAAAGTCTTTGACAACTATATTTTGAGATGGGTAATTTCATTAATTTTTATTCCCAAATCTTTTGTTTGTTTGTATTCCACTCACCTGCTTTTCATTTATATATATATATATATTTTTTCTTTTCAGTATTTCATTTTCTTCTCTGCCGCATGTAAACGTTGAAGATTCATTCAGAAACATTTTTCTTTATTTTTAAATATAATTTAATCAACATTTTCCCCCAAGGGTGTTTTATGTCGAAAGAAAAGAAAACTTCCTTTCATCTGCAAAAACATGAAAAAACTATAGTATTTTTAAATAAACACATGGGAACAAAATAAATAATTAAGCGTTCGGAGATAGGCCCTAGCGAGAAAATAAGTTATTAATTTGTTTTATGAATCTTTCTGTGTTTTTCTTTTGTTTTAATTAAAGGAACTACTCTTGCAAAGAAAAATTGATGAACATTTTTCATAATTTTAATTATATGACTTTTTGTTGCGAATTGGTGGTTTAAATTATGTGGTCCTTTGCATTGGTGATACACATTTGAAAAAAATCTCACTCCCTTTGGAGTGCTTTGAAATAAATGTATTTATCTTGTAAAATAAATTGAAGAACGAAAAGGAAAAGAAAAAGAAAAGCTCGAAAGTCCATTATTTGCTCTTGATAAATAGGCATTTGCCTTGCAGCAGTTTTAAATATTTTCTAAAAAAACAAACATTCTGGCAATGCGAGTTTGAATAATATATTCGCTTTCTTCATCAATATTAAACAGTTCGTTTACTTTGCAATTTGATTGGCAATACAGCTCCGTTTGATTATTACATTCTTGTATCAGATTAAGAAGATCCCTCAGAAAACATTTTTAAAAATATTTTTCGGAAAACGAAAAAGCTACGATTGCACGACTTTCATTTTATATAGAAATTACAGTGCTAATCACAGAGGCATAATCTAAGCGAATATATTTGGTTGGGGTGCATAAAATATCCTTTTTCAGCGGATGGACACGTTCTACCCTCCACCAGAATGGTGTCGTCCAGCAACGTCACATGGTATATACACCGAGTGATCACTGAAACTAAAAGAGCCGCGGATGGCTTAGTGGTTAGCGAGTCAGACTATCAATGCAAGGTCCTCAGGTTCGAACCTGGCCTGATCTTTCAGAGATGGTGTGATTTACTAACAATCGCTGAATATCCGCCGTGCATCGGACGAGCACGTTAAGTGACGGCCCCCAGGCTGGACCCACTGCTTAAATTGGTATCTTTTCCTATGCCCCCTGAAATTCTTTCACCCCTCTGTGTGCAACGTCGTACTTGTACGGTGCCGCCATCTACTGTACTCTAATCTCACTACAAACTGTTCTGTCAAAGTCGCTAGACTTGCTCTCATTCCTTCTGTTTCTGTGTCCTGCCCAAAAAACAACATGAGACACTCGATCATTCCTGCATGGTCTCCACAGAGCAAGCCCGTGGAGGTGTTCGCATGGTGTGGGGCATGTTTCCCTGACAGGGACTTGGGCCCCTCGTGCATGGGTAACAACGTATAACTAGTCCACGCCATCGTGAATTGCTTGCTCACTCTGTACACTTAGCAATGTTGCACTTTTACCAGAATGGCGACCATGTCTTCCAAAATGACAAAAAGCGTCAAGCCTCAGATCCAATGTTATGCAGGAATGGTTTGAGGAACGCAAGTTCAGGAACCCCTGCTGTCCACCTATTTATCATCTGTGTTGAATTTGGGTCTGTTCCACTCTTCGCGGGGGATGCCTCATGTGAACTGCCCATCACTCTTCTCTCTAATACTTTGTCTAAAGATTGTATTAGGTTGGTGAGAATTCAATGTCCGGCAAAGGACAAGCACACGTGGACGGCGAGAAAGAAAAAGTAGGACAACTTACCTAGGCAAAATAATTTCTCTCTCCATGGACACATAGTTGTCATCTGTCCGGCAAGGCCAAAATCCCGGAACGAAAAAAGTCTTGTGGCTGGGACCCGAAGAAGTCATCAACTGCTCGTTGAACCTCGTTGTCTGTCGTGAACTGTTTCCCGGACAGGAAGTGATCCACGCGACGAAACAGATGATAATCTGATGGAGACAAGTTCATAGCCCAAGGCACTTAGTGTCAGCATCCTTCGTTGTGCGAAATGATGGCTGGCGTTGTCCTGGAGAAGAAGAACACCATGTCTGTTGACCAAAGCCGGTTGTTTCTGCAGAAATTTCCGGTTCATCTGGTGTAATTCAGCACAATAACGTTCTGCAGTGATGGTTTGGCCTCTTGCCAAGAAACTCCGATGAATTATTCCGGCTGTGAACCACCAGACAAGAAGCATCATCATCTTGGTATGTAGGAGTGGCTTAGGATGCCATCCAGCAGGCTGTGTCTTGCTTAACCATTGTGCAGATCGTTTCCGATTATCGTAAAGGACTCACTTCTCGTCGCAGGTGACGATTCGATGCAGTAGAGGTTCCTCTTTTTTCCTGGTAAGCAGAGACGTGCAGACTTCCAAACGCCTAGTCTTGTTGGCAGTTGTCAACTCATGCGGCAGCCACATGCCCAGCACTTTGACCTTACCCAGCGTAGCCAGACGCCAAACAACTGTCGTACGGTCGACACCTACCTCTGTCGCTATATCACACGTTTTTCGGGGGTCCGCTTCAGCCACGCGTAAGAGAACATCGTCAGAAACAGCAACAGGTCAGTGACCACGTGGTTCGTTTTGCAGGTCCGTATGTCCGCTTCGAAACTTCACAAACCATCGCCGAATGGTTCGTTCGTTGGCTGTATTCTCCCCAAATGTTTTGTTAACGTTTCGAACAGTAATTCCTGCAGAATGGCCCAGTTTAAATTCATACAGGAAGATGACTCTCATATGCGGCACCTGCATGTTTCCTTTGCAAGCCACGTTACGTCCAAACAAACCACGCCTGAACCTTGTTCTTCACACATGTGCTAGCTATTTATAGTAACTCTGTGACGTAATACCCACAACACCTGTGGGTAGTTCCATTTCGCTGTGGTGGGGGCCTGTTTCCCTTGCTCGTTTGTGCGGGACATTTCATTCGCACCAACCCAGTATGTATCGATATTAAACGAATAGGAATATCAGTATGTATCGATATTAAACGAATAGGGATATCAGTATGTATCGATATTAAACGAATAGGAATATCAGTATGTATCGATATTAAACGAATAGGAATATACTTTCCAAACCATGGGTCTTTGTTAAAGTACTCCCCAACTTAAATTAACGCACTCGTCTCATCTTCATGGAAGACTTTATATTCCAGCAATGTAAAAAGATTTGGGTTGCTGCCTTAGCCACTGTAGGTTACATTCTATGATGTAGATCTCTAATTTAAACAGCCGCCCCGGTGGCGCAGTGGTCTAAGCGATGGCCTCTGATCATTCGTCCGAAAGGGGTCCGGGTTCGAATCCCGGTGAGGCATGGATGTTGTGTTTGTCTTACGGCACTGGCTCTCTCCCTTCCCTGGAACCAGTGACCCGAAATCAGGGACGAGCGACTGCTTATAGCCCATTGAGTTGCTCACGGTGGTCGTTAAACATCCAATAAAAAAAAATAAAAAAAATTTAAACATCATTTTGAGTTTCTCTGTGATCATGTAAATTCATGTTGCTTTTCGTTTAACATTTTCTGACTGAACGTCACATTATTACCTCCAAAGTGTTTTCCAAGTTTGTCAGCAGTGACAGTGAGTCAGAGGTCATTTTTACGTTAACACTGAAAATAGTAAAAGTGCATTTGTGAGAGTGACTTCTTAGGTGTGCATTTTGATAAAGGCATTACAACGTAACCCTTTTTCGTGAGCCAGATTGGTGTTACGCTATGTCTAAAACCATGACTAAGGAAATGTTGAACTAAATGAGAATACGATGCAATAGTTGCACGGGACAACTCAAATTAAGATTTTACGGCCAGACGAAACATATACAGAAGTCAAACTTACGATAGCCTTTTATTAGTCCAGCAATATTTGACGAAATCCAAAACACAGCATTACAAGTTTCACACTTCACATAGAATGCCTTAATTATCTGTCGTATAATCTAGCTTAACGATCGAACATCGCCACACACACACACACACACATACTAAGCAACTGCTGTATCGTCCTATTTATCTAACGCTCTTATCACATTCATACGTCACTTTCTCTGACCTCAAAAGTGTTGCCAACCTCATTCAAATGAAAGAAAAGATATCACGTGAAGTTTGGAAAGTGCAAAAGAGAACAAACTCAATTTTACATAGGAAAAGGAACTAAAAATGAAAGTTAAATTAGAATATACGTCACAATTATGTTTACGTAAAACGTCATGATGAAATAATATTTGGTGATGGTTTAGTATAATACAGTACTTTGTTGAGTAACAATGAAATTAACTATTGTTGATGTAAATGCTGCAAATACATGCCGATGAGTCATGACATTATGACCACCTACCAACGAAGCATCGATTCTATGAGGTGGCGATAGGTATCCTGGAGTATCTGGTACCATGATGTCAACAGCAGGTCCTCCAGTTCCCCAACATTTCGGGGTGGTGGTGATTTAGCGCGAACCCGCTTTTTCAAGTAGAACCACAAGTGTTCAATTGGCTGCATGTCAGATGAATTTGGAGGCCAGACCATTAACAGAAAGTCACCAGCATGTTCTTCGAACCACTCCTTGACGATTCTGGCAGTGTGGCATGGCGCATTCCTGTTGATAATGGTCATCACCAGCTGGAAATACAGTTGCCATGAATAAGTGAACTTGGCCCGCAACGATGTTCAGATACCTGACAGCTGTCAGGGATTGAGCTATTGGGATAATGAAGCCTAAAATGTCCCAAGAAAATATCGCTTACAGCATAACACCGCAGTCTGCTGTACCGTCCTTTTTATCTAACGTCCTTTTCACCCAATTTCAAGTACGACGAGCATTTAGCCACTCATCGACAGTAACATTACGAAATCAAGAAATAGCCAAAGTTAAAATATCTGCATCTCATCATGGCTACTCAGATGACATCCTTAATTCTATTTTAAAGAAAATAAATCGCACAATAGATACATACACTTTAATAAAAGACCGTAGACCAATTAAATATGTGGGATCACTACCCTACATTCCCAGCATCATCAATATACTCAAAAACGTTTACCATCGTCACAATATTGGCTTCGGTGTACGAACACACAATGTACTATGAGGAATAAAAAATGATAGAGACGTTGTTCCTTTGGACAACCGATATGAAGTATATGTCATCCCGCTGAAGACCATAGACATTCAAGATGAAGATCGTATATATGTTGGATCTACACTTCGCTCATTAAAAATTCGTTTGAAAGAGCACCAATATAACATAAGGACAAACTCATCAAGGACTTCCATATCAAGGCTATCATACAACGGATCTCATTACTCATGTTGGAGCAAAGCCAACATCCTCGCCACGCCCTACTCAACAGCATCAATCCTCCTAATGGAAAGTCTATTTATTCACAAATATGGTGAAGTATGTCGCAATGATGATACTCCATGTCACATCCCTTTACCTTGGAAAACGGTACTTAATGAGTTATAACATATGGAGACTTACACCAATTATCTCCTTTACACATAGTTTTTAATACGTTGCTTGACACGTAATATATTTATCGATGCTAACAAACCATTCACGAGATATGATGTCCATCACGAGCACGTGACAATATCAAGAAAACCACATATCATTAATGTATTCAAATCATACTCAGTTCCATTCTCCTAATAACATCTGAAGATGGGTCCGTTGCGGGCCTGAAAGTTCTAATGTTTACTATATGCATTTAATAATTAACTTCATCACAATAAATCATCTAAGCAGTCAGATGTGTTATTTGAATCTGTTATTTGTATATGGTTGTGTAAAGACGGCGGAAATCAACGTAGAAAGGTGCGATAGCCTCCGTTGGTAATCGGCGTATTCGCGCTCGGCCGTCTACCTGATGTACCAGGATTCATGATCTGTTAGACCAGGCCACTTTCTTCCAATCATCCACTGCCCAATCTCGGTGACCTTGGGCTCATTTCATGCGTTGTTGGCGATGACGTGCAGTGCGCATGGGCACCCGGCTAGGTCTTCGGCTACGCTGGCCCATGCGCAGAAGGCTGTGATGAACCGTGTGCTGTGACACATTGTCCTGAGCGGCAGTCTCCGCTGCCCTCTGGCAACAATGAGCTGCAGCCGACACACGGCTGGACAACGGCTCGTCGTTTGGCCATCTATGCACCACTTTTGATACGAACTCACTGCAGTGGCACATGAACAACCCTCATGCCGGGCCGTTTCCAAGATCGTAGTTCCAAGGCGCCGTGCCGTCACAATTTGTCCTTTATCAAACTCCGATAAATCGGCAGCTTTTCCCATTCTGACTCCGAACACTCTACTAACCGAAAACCGGTCCTCGGGTTGTATATATACTGCTCTGTGAACTTCACCTGCGCCACCGTTTGGTCTCTAGGCGCGTTCATTTCTCTAGGCTGGGGGTGGTCACAATGTAATGGCTTATCGGCGTATTTGTCTGCACAAAGCATCTCATGAAGTGACTTTATGGGACAGCATCAGATTTCAACAATGGTTTTGACTACTTCCGTCAGCCATTTTCGTTACATCGAATATTTTTGTGTGGGATTTACTTTAATGCTGTCGGGAAAGATGCGTTACAGGAAAAATGGAAAAACCGAAACACTCAATCAGAAGGAGGGATGAAACGTGGAAAACGATGCTGAAAGTGATTTTTTGTTTTTTTTTTGGAGGTTTAACGACCACCGTGAGCAACTCAATGGGCTATAAGCAGTCGCCCGTCCCTAATTTAGGGTCACTGGTTCCAGGGAAGGGAGAGAGCCAGTGCCATAAGACAAACACAACATCCATGCCTGACCGGGATTCGAACCCGGACCCCTTACGGACGAATGATCAGAGGCCAGCGACTTAGACCACTGCGCCACCGGGGCGGCACCGAAAGTGATGGATAAGTAAAACTAAGATTAGAAAGCATGCTGTCACTTAAAAAAATTATGTCAGATAAAAAAACAAAACAAAACAAAAAATAGAAAGCATGCCCCAGATACAAAAACCAGAAATAGAAAGAAAAGCATGCCCCACTGCACCAGGTACAAAAACCAAAAATAGAAAGAAAAGCATACCCCAGGTAGAATTTGATCAAAAATATAGAAAGCATGCTGTCACTTAGAAAAATGTACTCCAGGTACACATGCTACGTATATATTTGTCTGCACAAAGCATGATTGCATTAATCTTGCCGAATTAATAAAATGACATTTTAGTTAACCCGTAAATATTAAGTACCACACAGGCAAATTAAAAAAAGAGTAAGCTATGTAATATGTCACGTATTATTATTCATGAAGAGGGAAAAATCGACCTGACTCTTTCTTTTTCTACCTTTCTTAAGAATGACGCCGTAGTCTCCGTGTTCTTCGATAGCGGCGAAACCATTTCAAAATCTCCCTTTGATGTCTTCGTAACGAGAGAACTTTGAAAACCTTATCTTAACAAGTCTCGTTTTACAACCGGTTTTTGGGAATACCACGGCGCATAAAAACACTAGAACCCATCTATCCCCATTCCAGCGAGCCATAACAAACCCTCCGCCTTGGCTATCTCTCCAAGTTTTTACGCATTTAAGAATAAATATACCTGGTTTTTATGACGCACCTTAAAACTTTATGTCTTGTTCTTTACGAGAGGTCATATCGGAGTGAGTTTCGACTCCGTTTTATAAAGGGCAGTCATAAACCTTATGCATATCTTATTCTCTCTCTCTCTCTCTCTCTCCCTCCCTTGCTCCCAACATAAATCGTTTTCCTCTGAATGCATCCCTCAAAGCTAGAAGCAAAAACTCCCGAGATAGCATAAAACAACGCACACTTGGGCAACAATTTTGCGACAAATATTTGGATCGTAAAAATAAAGTGTAAATATCGCTCCGAAGAAGATCAAAGAGCTCGAATATTTTTATGAAATCTGTCCACACTTACGTGTCCCTTTTAAGAGGTTTATTCTTAGTCATCAAGACGATTATTGATGGCTTTAATACACCAGTGAATAACGATCGCTCCTTCGTTTCCCTGAAAAAAATTACTTGCGTTTCCAAAATGCTATCTATACCTATGAGTTATATTCGCGAACTCAAGCATAATTACTAGAAATAAATTCAGCACTTTACAGTGGAATTAAGCAGCATACACATTGGAGTCTATGTGGCAGTCTACTCAAAACACTGAGATATATGAAATGACTCTTTCTTATATGAAAAATCACCTTTTTATGGAGATTGGCAGCGAACGGAAAAATCTCAGTAGTCGGTTTTGTTTTCTTTCTTCCTTAAAATATAGGCTTCTGAAAAGTACGTTGTTTTTCCTTTATTTAAGCAATGAAAGGCAATAATAATAATAATAACGGAAAATATAACGAGGAAGCAAACTATGCTGTTTTGTTGAAGCAGAAATGATTTACATCAGTGGTTTTCCAACCTTTTTGCATTCGCACTACCAGCAAAATGTTGGGGAAACTTCCGAGGACCGGAGACGCCGAAACAAAGCCTTTAGGTTATTATCGAGCATTTAATCTCGTAATATTTTATATTCTAACGATCACTGCGCACAATCCATAATTTATATATTAGATAATTATGTCACCTACTTACAGCTAATATAATTTAATCTGTTAATATTCTTAAAGTAGCCTATAGCCCGTCTTCGGACGGTTGTTTTTAAGCTTTAAAAAATATTAATATACAATCGTGGTCAAAAGTACTTCACCACTAGACTGTAAGTCAAAATTTTGATGTGTTTGAAATCAATTCATACAGCGTAATGGTAAAGTTGTAACGTATACTCTAGATTCAGTTTCCTTTTGATTTTACTATCTCTTGTTATTTTATTTTCCTATGCAAATTATCTTCTCACTTAACGAGATGTTATTTCTCCCGCTGAATGATATGTGGCAACGAGTGTAAGTCATGACGTGGTGGTATGCAGTATAAGTAGGCGCGCTCAACGATACCAAGAGAGCTTCGTTTTATGTGCCGGGAGCTTCGTTTTATGTGATTAGGTTCTTCTTCATTATTGTGATGCGATTCTACGAAAGTTCGGATATTCAGTAGTAGTGTGATTAGTAGAGTGTGTGTTGGATGATACCAGGAGTTTTCCAATAAAAGGTTTTAAAGTGAGTACATTTTTCCCAGGTCATATTATTGTCAGACCTCTGTCTGGCCTTTAGGTCTCTTTCATTAAGTGTCTCCATTAAGTCCAGGCATAAAACTTTATTCATTATAATTACTACCACACAACCAGTAAAACCTTATTCATTATAAGGTCAGAAATGCATATTATACATTATTTTAAAGGAAATTTTATGCTCAATTCAAATATTTTTGCAGAGTGTTATCACCAATAATGGAAGTGAAGTTACAAGCAAAAGTACAGCGTCTAGTCATAAAAAAAAAAAAAAAAAGGTGAAATTAGTGTACAATGCATTTAACGTAAAATTACTGTACAGTACATTATTGACACTTGCTGGACACTTGAAATAACTGACCAACAAGCAAAACACGCTTTAATAGTTAATTGGATAACCACGGTTTCTTAGTAACAAAGTGCACCACCTTGGCATGGAATTAATCAGCTTTCCTAGTAGTCCATTGCTGATAACACGGTGCCTTACGGCCCTTACAGACTCAATTAAAGTCTTTAATTGACCCTTATAGGCACTTACAGACTAAATTAAAGTCTTTAATTGTGTCTGTAAGAGCCGTATGGCACCATGTTATCTTCAATGGACAACTAGAGAAGCTCATTAGTTCCACACCGAGAGGGTGCACATTGTTACCAAGAGACCGTGGTTATCAAATTAAATATTAAAGCATATTTTGCTTGTTGGTAATTTATTTCAAATATCCTGCAAGTGTCAATAATGTACTGTACATTAATTATACGTTAAATACATTGCACACTAAATTCACTGTTTTGGTTTTTATGACCAGACGCTGTACTTTTGCTTGCATCTTCACTTCTATTACAGGTAATAACATCCTGTAACATTACTTGAATTCAGCATAAAATTTCCTTTAAAATAATGCATAATATGAATATGTATTCTTGACTTTACCATTACGATGCATGAGTTGACTTCAAACATCAAAATTTTGTCTTTTAGTCTAGTGGTGCAGGTCTTTTGGCCACGATTGTATAGGGGATGTTTCCCGTCTAAAGACGGTGACAATTTTAATTGAAGGAGATTGAAACTAAATTAAATAAACGCCGGCTTTTTTGTAAGGAAATATAGTAAAAACTTATTTAATAAGAACTCATTCATGTTAGAACTGAAAATCATACGCAATTCCGTTTTTCAAAAGACCTCGCGATAAGTAAACATTCTGTGCGAAATATTTTTTGTAACAATTTTCCTTGTAATCCAGTTGTTTTCATCTAATCTTAACTTTTCCTTCGATTTCACGCGTTAAATAACTTTTTCTGCAGCACACATGTTATTACGTTCACGGCTTGTTTTAGACTGTCCTATTCGAAAGTTAGTCTGAAACTTCATACCGAAGTTTTTTCTACAAAACAATGCGACATCTGGCATTAAAAATCGAAACTATCTAAATTCTCGACAATGAGCTATTGGGGAGACATCTGCTTTTAGATGCAATTTTGCTCACTTTGACATCTCAAGATTTCAGTTTTTATAGATCGATATTTTGCAAAATGTATAATATAATTAGCACTAAACTCGGAAAGTTAGTTAAATTAAAAATATAAAAATATATTTAAAGCGTACAAATTAATATTCGAATTGTGCTAAATGAAATGCAACTTGCCGTGATATTAAGATTTTATTTCCAATTTTGTAGTCGGATAAATAGAACTCAAGTCATTGATCCAATGTTTTTAAATTAGCACGCGATCATCTTGACATCTCAATGTGATCGCGTGCAAAACTCAACTTGCTGTGATAATAAGAGTTCAATTCGAATTTTGTAGATCGAAAAAATAGAGCTTTGCTCATTAATAATCCGATGTTTTAAAATTAGCACGCGATCACCGTGACATCTAAAAGTGATCGCGTGCTATTATATAGATGCCAATCATTTTGACTGGCGAGAGCACACACGAATTGATCGATAAGTGATGGCGCAACAATGCAGACGTTGCTGTGACGTCAAGCGTTCCAGAGATACAGACAGATAGATCTAGATGTTTATCAGTGGCTTATAATCGAGGCTAGTTAGGCTATCTGCGGAGAATGCACAAATAAAAGTCAATTAGATATACACAGGTAAATAAATTATCAACGGTAGTAAGCTATGTCGATGTTTCGCTGTGAAAAAAATAACACATGTGCTGATTCACTTCTTTTGACTAAAAGAATGAGTCTGGCGATCAAAGACCAACGGGCCTCCTAGTGGAGGGATGACGTCATCGTGACGCAACCAATCGCTCTACCAGTCTTCGCTGTGTGATTCGAATACCTTGGATATGTTCCCCGGCTAGGGTTTCCATGACAACATGGAGGAGCAGATGAAGTGTGAATGGGCCGTTGCTTTAGGCAACGGTTCGCTCAGAAAAGAGAAGACTGACTACCTACGTCACTTGCATGCTCTCACCCGTAAATGCCCGTGTTTCGCGAGAGTTGTTTCAGCTGTGTGAAGTGTCAATGAGCTAAAATTAGTGATATTATATCTTAAATTCGTGGTTTTTGTTGGATCCGAATTGTTTTGAAAAAAATTGTGAAAGCTTTCCTGATCATGTACTGTCAGAACTTAAAGAACCCTATACTTCAAATTTTGACGCAGTTCAACTCAAAAATGAACTACGTGTGTGTGTGTGTGTGTGTGTGTGTGTGAAGGTGTTTGAATACAAAAGAAATTAGTAAGAGAAATTACTAGTTACATGAAATTGAATAAATTGGACATTGTGTTAATTGAGGTGTACAAATTAGCAGACCTAATATTAAAATTGCCATCAACAATTGCAACTGTCGAAATAAGTTTTTCTGCATTAAAAATAATGTACTTTAGGGAAACACAAGGGCATGTACGCTTGAGCAAATTGGCTGTTTTGTCAATAGAGAAAAACATTCTTTTTAAATGTGATAAAGTAGTCAGAAGAAACTTTTTTATGGAAAACTAACACTCAACTTCACCAAAAGGAAAGAAAAATGGAGTGCATGTAGAAATAAAGTGTACAGAAGAAGAATGGAGTTCATGTACAAATAAGTGTTAAAAATCCTAATCCTCATAATAATCTGGTATTACGATAGCAATAGCATGTACCAAAAATTAAGAAAAAAAAGTTACTTCTATTAGTTAACAACTGAAAAATAAACTTCGCAATTAAAAAAAAAACAGTACTGGAGGGGGGCTGACATAGTCAAGTCTTGACCCCAAGATACGACACTGGTGTTTATATATATAAGGATTAATAAGTGCAATCCATAATGAATAACCACAATACTCTCCTTAGCGTTAATATCAGTTCTTTTGGAGTCAATGCAACGTCTGTTGCCGCTGCTTCGCGATAATCTTCCAAAGCCGTGGTCCCGGCGTCGTTTCTACAGGGCTCAGTGCAGCATTAATGTCCATTATGCTCCTGTGCTTTGTCTTGATTGCCGAAACGGCTGAAAAGGTTTCCTCCCAATAAATACGCCCTCGAAAAAGTTAACAATAATTTTAGAGCTTTGCCGCTGAGACTTGGATATTCTTTCTCCGTAATACCCTAAAACTGAATCAGAGATTTGGATACTAGACTGGTATCAAAAGGCATTTCAACAAAACTTTCCTTTTCCTGGTGAGTTAGCCTGCAGGAGTTCAGATCTTCTGTGAAGACTGGTATCAAAAGGAAGTTCAGCAAAACTTTCCTTTTCCTGGTGAGTTAGCCTGCAGGAGTTCAGATCTTCTGTGAAGACTGGTATCAAAAGGAAGTTCAACAAAACTTTCCTTTTCCTGGTGAGTTAGCCTGCAGGAGTTCAGATCTTCTGTGAATACTAGTATCAAAAGGAAGTTCAGCAAAACTTTCCTTTTCCTGGTGAGTTAGCCTGCAGGAGTTCAGATCTTCTGTGAAGACTGGTATCAAAAGGAAGTTTAACAAAACTTTCCTTTTCCTGGTGAGTTAGCCTGCAGGAGTTCAGATCTTCTGTGAAGACTGGTATCAAAAGGAAGTTTAACAAAACTTTCCTTTTCCTGGTGAGTTAGCCTGCAGGAGTTCAGATCTTCTGTGAAGACTGGTATCAAAAGGAAGTTCAACAAAACTTTCCTTTTCCTGGTGAGTTAGCCTGCAGGAGTTCAGATCTTCTGTGAAGACTGGTATCAAAAGGAAGTTCAACAAAACTTTCCTTTTCCTGGTGAGTTAGCCTGCAGGAGTTCAGATCTTCTGTGAAGACTGGTATCAAAAGGAAGTTCAACAAAACTTTCCTTTTCCTGGTGAGTTAGCCTGCAGGAGTTCAGATCTTCTGTGAAGACTGGTATCAAAAGGAAGTTCAACAAAACTTTCCTTTTCCTGGTGAGTTAGCCTGCAGGAGTTCAGATCTTCTGTGAAGACTGGTATCAAAAGGAAGTTCAACAAAACTTTCCTTTTCCTGGCGAGTTAGCCTGCAGGAGTTCAGATTTTCTGTGAAGACTGGTATCAAAAGGAAGTTCAACAAGACTTTCCTTTTCCTGGTGAGTTAGCCTGCAGGAGTTCAGATCTTCTGTGAAGACTGGTATCAAAAGGAAGTTCAACAAGACTTTCCATTTCCTGGTGAGTTAGCCTGCAGGAGTTCAGATCTTCTGTGAAGACTGGTATCAAAAGGAAGTTCAACAAGACTTTCCTTTTCCTGGTGAGTTAGCCTGCAGGAGTTCAGATCTTCTGTGAAAACTGGTATCAAAAGGAAGTTCAACAAAACTTTCCTTTTCCTGGCGAGTTAGCCTGCAGGAGTTCAGATCTTCTGTGAAGACTGGTATCAAAATGAAGTTCAACAAAACTTTCCTTTTCCTTGTGAGGTAGCCTGCAGGAGTTCAGATCTTCTGTGAAGAGATCAGCGATCAGAGCTTTCCTTAAGTGTTCAAAAACCTAGATGTAGATTTCCTCTTACTTTGATTCAAAAGAAAAATAAATAAATTCACTCATTGCTCAAGGACCTTCCGAAAAACCTCGCGCTCTGGCGGTTGGGAAGCACTGATTTAGATCACCAAGAGACTGACGGGGAACATTCTCAGCTGGAAAACAAAAACGGTCTACGAGTGTTGATAAGAATAACAAGAATGAATCTTGATGGGCTTATCAAAATAATGGAAATATTTACGCGGATGATTTTTATTAATAAACTGTAGGCCTACCTCAGGCTTTTAGGGCAATTCGGCTTGGAATAGACTCACACGTCAAGCACATACGATAATGGAATTTGGGACCATTCTTCCTGAAAAGTTGTATGTCCCAACTGTGCCAGTGATGATGGAGGTGGAAAATGTGTTCTGACTTATAGCACCAGATATTACCACAAATGTTCGATAATATTGAGATCTGGAGATTGAGGTGATCGGGGCAGCTGCTGCACCTCGTTGTCATGAACTGTAAACCACAGCTTGATAATTTTAGCACAACGTTCGGATGCATTGTCTGCTTGAAACCAGGGACAGTCATTAGGGAACAATGCCTGCAACATTGGGTGCAGGTGGTCCCCAAGGATGTATTCGTTCGTTGCAGATGTCACATGACCCTGCAGAGTAACCAACGACCCTAAGGGACGCCATGATATAGCACCCCACAGCATTAGGGATCTACCTCCATTCTTCACAGTCGGAACCAAACAGTCGAGATGGCACAGTCCTGCAGGTTTTCGCCGGACATACACTCTACCAATTGTGGGAAACACTATGAAGTGCGGTTCACCAGATCACATTTGACAGTCTTCAGCATTTAAGTCTTGATGTGCTTTGCGCGACCGTATACGTTTTGTTGCATTGATGTTTGTAATCAGAAGTCCTTGAACTGTATCACGGCCATACAAATAGATGGAAATGTGTCACAGGTCACCCGGACGAGAATTCCCTGTGGGTCAGACGGGTCGGGGTCAAGGTGATCCTGACCCGATTGCGACCCGGTTTTATTTCAGTTTTAGTTTTGAAAAGGAAAAAATACTTCAAAGAACCATTCAGAGGTCTTCGAAGTAATACTTCACAGCTGCAGAGTATGACCCAGGAAGTTGCTGAGAAGAGTAAAGAAATGGGATTAAAAATGAACTTTCAAAAGGCAAAACTGAAGTACAATGCTTTTATAAGGAATGGTGATTTATCAATTGATGGGGAAAAGCTGGAGATAAAATTCTTACATTTATCTTTGGCAGCAGATAACAAGCAAGGGTGACATTGAAGAACAAATTAATTGGTCTAAAGAACTTGGATGGAAATCTTTTAGAAGAAACAGTACAATTTTCAAGAGTAATGCCATTATGACTTAAAAGAAAAGTGTTTAATCAATGTATCCTTCCAGTGCTTACGTATGGAGCAGAAATGTGGACCTTAACTAAAAATGACGTACAACAAGAGCTGCAGGCAACTGAAAGAAGCATAGAGAGATGCATGCTTTGTGTAACCAGAAAGATAAAAAGAGGAACTCGTGGATAAGGAAAATGACAACAAGAGCGGAAGACATCACGAAAACCTCTGAAACGGCAATAGATTGGACATATTGCCAGGAGAACGGACCACCAATGAAAAATCGAAATTTTAGACCAGATTCCAAGGGACAGGTAAAGACCCAGATGAAGGCCACGTAGAACGTGGGTGGATGGAGGAGACTGGCCCAACATAGTCCATTGTTGAAGAAACCTTCATGCAGCAGTGGGTTGATAATGATGATGATATATTCGAATTTATAGTTCAAACGAGATTTGTTCGAGTCTGGTCCAATTATGTGACGGTAGGGTACGGGTACAAAAATTTTGACCCGTTTCGAACTCTGCCCATAAATACCGTCACGATGGATTTCCCGACGAATTGTTATGACATATACTGGAACATTCCTACTGGTGTTCAACTGTGCTGTTATTTGCAGCGCCATGGTTCTTTGCTTCCGTTGTACAATCCCAGCCAACTTTCGCTTATCCCTATCTTGTGATATTCAAAATATTTTCTGTGGTGGAAATCGAAGTCATGCCGCCTCGCTCCGGAGTCAGCTGTTCTAACTGACTAAACTACACCGACGGCAGTGGCGTATATTTGAGGCCAGCTAGGCTAGCTGCGAAGCCCAGAGAATGCACAAATAAAAGTTAATTAAATATAAACAAATAAAAATCTATTATCAACGACATTAAGATATGTCAATGCCTTCTGTGCGAAAAAAACACGAGCGGATTCGCTTCTTTCCATTGTGAGAATCAGTCTGGCGACCGATGATCAACGGCATCAACGTAACGTAAATAAGTCTTCGAGAGATTTCGCTGTTCTGATGCGAAGAGCTTCAACGCTATCGATTGCTAGCGTTTCCATGACAACATGAATGAGCTACGGAGCTCGTGAGTGGCCACTGCTTAGGCCAAGGGTTCGCTCCGAAAAAAAGAAGACTTCGGACTACCTCATTCTCTCCATGCTTCCAGCGCGTGTTTCGCGAAAGTTGTTTCAGTTTGTGTGAAGATCAATGAATTAAAATCAGTGATATTATATCTTAAATTCGTAACTTTGTTGGATTCGAACTGTTTTGAAAAATTTTGTGAAAGCTTCCCTGAACATCTACTATCAGAGCTTAAAGAACTGTATGCTTCAAATTTTGATACAGCTCGATTAAAAAATGAACTGAAGGTGTTTTATTCCCTTGATGAATACAAAACAAATCAGTAAGAGACATTACTTGTTGCATAAAGTTGAATAATTGGACATACTGTTTTATTGAGGTGTACAAATTAGCAGATCTGATATTAAACTGTTCATCAACAACTTCAACTTCCGAAAGAAGTTGTTCCGTATTAAAAAAAGTCAAGATATATCTTACAGCCACACAAGGACATGCACATTCGAACAATTTGGCTGGTTTGTTAACAGAGAAAAACATTATTTTTAAATATGAAAAAGTACTCGGAAGAAACATTTTTGTGAAAACGTAGCACTCAAGTTCACACAAAAGGAAACAAGAATGGAGTTTTTTTGTTTTTTGATTGGAGGTTTAACGACCACCATGAGCAACTCAATGGGCTATAAGCAGTCGCCCGTCCCTAATTTAGGGTCACTGGTTCCAGGGAAGGGAGAGAACCAGTGCCGTAAGATAAACACAACATCCATGCCTCACCGGGATTCGAACCCGGACCCCTTTTGGACGAATGATCAGAGGCCATCGCTTAGACCACTGCGCCACCGGGGCGGCAGAATGGAGTTCGTGTACAAATCCTAATCCTCATAATTATTTGGTATTTGGTATGATGTTAGCAATAGCATGTACCTAAAATTTAGAAAAAAATGTTACTTCTATTACTTAACAATTAAAAAACAGTACTGTAGGGGGGGGAGGTGAGATAGCCCTGGTCTCGGACCCAAAATACGCCACTGACCGACGGGATGTATCGCTGCAGATTTATCGTCTTGTTACGTGCTTTGTATTAAAAGTACGTCACAATCATGGATCTTCATATGGCGTCAACCGTTTGTACGTTTGGAGACAACGACGTGATCTTTTGGATAGGTAGTCATAGTCTTCGTTACAGTTGCTCGTGTTACACTTAGTATTTCTGCCGTTCTAATCACCTAAGCTCTTGTATGACGCGCACCAATGATTTTGCCTTTTTTTGAGCTCACTGGGATCTGACATTTTCGAAAATTACTCCACAACAGCTATTTCTGCTATGTCTGTGGCTCAGCAATGTGATAGCCGACATACTGCAGCGCTGCACACCAGAGGTGACGTCGTCCCTGTGATTTGCATATGACACATTGCATATACTCCAGTCGTAGTTGGTGTTTCCATTATTTTGAAATCTCTGTATACGGTTCATCGGCGCGAAAGGCTAGCCTGCTGAAAAGTTCATGCAAGGTGAACGTAGAATGGCTAGAAAAAAAGTTTGCTGGTCTAAAGGGTTCTGAACAATGCTGCAACAGGTATGGCTGGGAACATCAGATCCATGGATTCTGGCCCGACGCCTCGGGTGGAGTATTGGACAATGCTGCAACAGGCATGGCTGGGAACACCAGATCCATGGATCCTGGACCGATGTCACGGGCGGAGTTGTGGACAATGCTGCAACACGCACGGCTGGGAACATCAGATCCATGAATCGTAGACCGACGTCTCGGGCGGAGTTCTGGACAATGCTGCAACATGCATGGCTGGGAACATCAGATCCATGGATTTTGGACCGATGTCTCGGGTGGAGTATTGGACAATGCTGCAACAGGCATAGCTGGGAACATCAGATCCATGGATCCTGGACCGACGTCTCGGGCGGAGTTGTGGACAATGCTGCAACAGGCATGGCTGGGAACATCAGATCCATGGATCCTGGACCGACGTCTCGGGCGGAGTTGTGGACAATGCTGCAACATGCATGGCTGGGAACATCAGATACATGGATCCTGGACCGATGTCTCGGGCGGAGTTGTGGACAATGCTGCAACATGCATGGTTGGGAACATCAGATCCATGGATCCTGGACCGATGTCTCGGGCGGAGTTGTGGACAATGCTGCAACATGCATGGCTGGGAACATCAGATACATGGATCCTGGACCGATGTCTCGGGTGGAGTATTGGACAATGCTGCAACAGGCATAGCTGGGAACATCAGATCCATGGATCCTTAACCGATGTCTCAGGTGGAGCTGTGGACAATGCTGCAACAGGCATAGCTGGGAACATCAGATCCGTCGTGGTCTTCTTATTGCGGGTAACAATACTCTTTAATGCTCTCCTGTTTCTATCAGTAAGGGCCGTTTTCCGGCCTCTCTGGTGTTTCGGAGACGAGGTTTTGCCACGAACACGGTATGCTCTCATGACGCTAGACACAGTAGCTCTCGATATCCCCACTACACTGGCAACTGTTGTCACAGAGGCACCAACTAGCCGGCTGCCAATAATTAGCCCTCTTTCGAAGTCCGTCAGGTCGCTCATTTCGTGTCACAATGAGAGAAAGTTTGCAACAAGACACTTTAAATGCACTTTAAACAGGACCTTGAGGTTCTAAACAAAGCTATTACAACCAAAAAGAGGTGGGCACCTTTGCGTATTGCAACGTACGCATCTGCAATAAAAATCACGTCTCTGAGCGTGGTGTTAACATTACTCTGTCCAACCGCTGTATGTATTCACTGTAGAAGAGCGAGTTATCATTTTAGAATCATTTTAGACATGTAAGTACGTAACTGTTTAATTTCTTCACAAGCGAACACAGAGTAATAGCAGCTCTATAGCAGGGTATATGGTAAAAGTAAAGATGACATGAGGCCATCTCAAAATGGCGCGTTTCTTAGCATGTGTTTTTTATTTAAATAAAAATTTGGGAACCTTTTATTTCGTAATTTCCCCTCGTACATCATTTTTAAAGTACGTATAAATGAGAAAAATAACATGCAAAAAAATTACCATAATACGTAGGTTTTCTTTTTCATTTTTAAAAATCTTAAATGCTCCCACAAGAGCATGCTAATTATATCCGCTCGTTTTAATTAGCGGGCATGACTTAATTAATTAGGACTTCACAAATGCGTGTGTGTGTGTGTGGTTGTTATCTTGGGATGTACATGGAGCCCTACATGCTTTCATGGTACTTCCAAGGTGGACTTTACTTTAGAAGTTTACACCCAAGAACATGAATAAAATGCCACTCACGTAGAAAACGAAGTTTACGAATAAATAAACAAATAAATGCTTTGACAGCTGAATGTGTAAGATTTGACACTCGCTAAATTTACGAGCTTCACTTCCCGGGATGCATGGACATTTCTTGGCATGTGCAAAAGGATATTGAGGGCTAATAAAAACTGAGAACCTCTGAAACGAAATATGTATTTGAATTGCGGAATAACTTTGCAGCGCTGTTGTCACGCGGCGGAGAGGTTTTTCTCAGAGCTCTGGCTGGGTGTTAAAACATAGGAGTTCTTTTGACTGAGTGTTATCAACATGCACCTCACGTAGTCGGGAAAGGGCAACTCCCTATGGCGCTAACAGCCGTAACAAACTGCGAAATTATGCAAATGGCAGTAAAGTGCTTGGCCTCCGGCGCTCACTTCTTCGCGCCAACTTCAGCCCCTATCCCCTCGTCTCTGTAACTCCCCAGAGTGGGAAAGAAATTAGTTGGTGATGCCATAAAAAAAAATCGCTATTGTTATACGGAAGCACTGAGCCTAATGAAATGGCTGCGCACACATACATCTACTTGATGAAATGTCATTTTTTTTAATTTTCCACTCCTCTGAAGTTGTAATTACGGGCGTAATAATGGGAAGATAATTAAATGCCACAATTAATAAGTTGAATTCGGGAGATAGCTGCATACTTACCAGCAGGAATGAGTGTTCACATTACACAATAGAACAAAAATCAGGTAACTATCCGTACAAAGACGAGTCTTATTCACCGCGTCACTTAGCACGTGGTGCAAACCTCGTTACAACGCAACGAGAATACAAAATTAAATATTAAATACAAAATACACCGATGAGCAAATACATTATGACCACCTACCTATATTTGGCTGTAAGACCCCCTTTAGCACGCAGAACAGCGGCCACTCGGCGAGGTATCTATATGATGAGTTGGTAATGAGTATTCTGGGGTGTCTGGTACCATAATGTCAACGGCAGGTCATCTAGTTCCCGTACATTTCGGGGTGGTGGTAATTTAGCGCGAACTCGCTTTTCCAAGTCGAACCACAAATGTTCGATTGGGTTCATCTCAGGTCAATTTGGAGGCCAGTGAATTATCAAAAAGGCACCAGCATGTTCCTCGAACCACTCCTTGACGACTCTGGCAGTTTGACATAGTGCATTATCCTGTTGGTAATGGCCATCACCAGCAGGGAACACAGTTACCATGCATTGGTGAACTTGGTCCGCAAAGATGTTCAGATATACTTGACAGCTGTCAGGAATAGTGTTATGCTGTGGGCAACGTTTTCTTGGGGCTTAAAGTGTCCCAAAAAACATCGCCCACAGCATAACACCGCCGGCGCCGACCTGTTTCTGCCCAACAGCGTATCCAGGTGTCATAGCCTCCGTTAGCAATCGGCGTATACGCGCTCGGCTGTGCACGTGATGCAGCAGGAATCTTGATTCGTCAGACCAGGTCACTTTCTTCTAATCATCGACGGTCCAATCTCGATGATCTTGGGCCCATTTCATGCGTTTTTGTCGATGACGTGCAGTGAGCATGGGGACCCGGCTGGGTTTTCGGCTATTCATGCCCATGCGCAGAAGGCTGCGATTAACTGTGTGCTGTGACACATTGCCCTGATCACCACTGTTGTAGCTGCGGGTGGTTTGTCGTACTGGACAATGCGCGACTGTCCCCGCTAATTCGGAATCAATGAGCAGAGGACGGACCCACGGCTGGACGACCGTTCGTCGCTTGGCCATCTGTGCACCACTTTTGATACGTACTCACTACAGCGGCATGTGAACAATACACAAGCTGCGCCATTTCCGATACGAGGCGATGTGCCAACACGATTTGTCCTTTATCAAACTCCCATAAATCGGCAGCTTTTCTCATCTGACTCCGAACACCCTGCTAACCGAAAGCCTGTCTTCGGGTTGTATATATACTGCTCTGTGAACTTCCCCTGCACCATTCAGTATCCAGGCGCGCTCATTTCTCTAGACTTGGGAGGGGGGGTCATAATGTAATGTTTCATCGGTGTACACTAATTCCAATCTTTCAAACAAATGCGATTGAGTTTTTTTACAGTAATTTCCTTAGGAATACAAAGGCTCCAAACGTCTCATGCAATTTTTGAGAACCAGTAAATTAAGCTTTATGAATTGACAGTGCATCGATTGAGCACTGTGAAGCGATTGAGCTTCTTTAGAGTAATTTCTTTAGGAATACAAAGGCTTCAAACGTCTTATGCAATTTTTGAGAACCAATAAATTAAGCTTTATGAATTGATAGTGCAACGATTGAGCACTGTAAAGCGATTGAGCTTATTTACAGTAATTTCCTTAGGAATATAAAGGCTTCAAAGGTATCATGCAATTTTTGAGAACCAGTAAATTAAGCTTTATGAATTGACAGTGCATCGATTGAGCACTGTGAAGCGATTGAGCTTCTTTACAGTAATTTCATTAGGAATACAAAGGCTTCAAACGTCTTATGCAATTTTTGAGAACCAGTAAATTAAGCTTTATGAATTGACAGTACATCGATTGAGCACTCTGAAGCGATTGAGCTTCTTTTCAGTAATTTCCTTAGGCTTCAAACGTCTCATGCAATTTTTGAGAACCAGTGAATTAAGCTTTATGAATTGACAGTGCATCGATTGAGCACTGTGAAGCGATTGAGCTTCTTTACAGTAATTTCATTAGGAATACAAAGGCTTCAAACGTCTTATGCAATTTTTGAGAACCAGTAAATTAAGCTTTATGAATTGACAGTACATCGATTGAGCACTCTGAAGCGATTGAGCTTCTTTTCAGTAATTTCCTTAGGCTTCAAACGTCTCATGCAATTTTTGAGAACCAGTGAATTAAGCTTTATGAATTGACAGTGCATCGATTGAGCACTGTGAAGCGATTGAGCTTCTTTACAGTAATTTCATTAGGAATACAAAGGCTTCAAACGTCTTATGCAATTTTTGAGAACCAGTAAATTAAGCTTTATGAATTGACAGTACATCGATTGAGCACTCTGAAGCGATTGAGCTTCTTTTCAGTAATTTCCTTAGGCTTCAAACGTCTCATGCAATTTTTGAGAACCAGTGAATTAAGCTTTATGAATTGACAGTGCATCGATTGAGTACTGTGAAGCGATTGAACTTCTTTACAGTAATTTCTTTAGGAATACAAAGGCTTCAATTGTCTTATGCAATTTTTGAGAACCACTAAAATAGTAAAATAAGCTTTATGAATTGAAAGTGCATCGATTGAGCACTGTGAAGCGATTGAGCTTCTTTAGAGTAATTTCTTTAGGAATACAAAGGCTTCAAACGTTTTATGCAATTTTTGAGAACCAGTGAATTAAGCTTTATGAATTGACAGTGCATCGATTGAGCACTGTGAAGCGATTGAGCTTCTTTACAGTAATTTCTTTAGGAATACAAAGGCTTCAATTGTCTTATGCAATTTTTGAGAACCAGTAAATTAAGCTTTATGAATTGAAAGTACATCGATTGAGCACTCTGAAGCGATTGAGCTTCTTTTCAGTAATTTCCTTAGGCTTCAAACGTCTCATGCAATTTTTGAGAACCAGTGAATTAAGCTTTATGAATTGACAGTGCATAAATTGCACTTTCTTTGGTCTCCTAGAATCAGCATAATGCTTAAGCGACTGATTAACAATCTATGGTCTGTGGTTAGTTTGTGATTCATGAAGCCATTGTAGATGGCCTTCTGTGCTGATTTGTACAGGGTGGGCAAAATGTCTTTCCCTCATCAAGAAAACGTTTATTTAATAAACTATTGTTGGTACAAACAAGGGGTTTGTGACAGGATGCATCTAAATTAATATATTTTTTGTTTCTACATTGTTAGTACGCCTCCACCAGAGTGCCGTTCGTTACCCGGAAAACCTTCTAATCGGTATTCAATTTCTTGCCATGTTTTGCCTAATATCTCTTTGGAGAATGTGGAAATAGCATCTGTTATCCTCTTATGCAGAGTTTCAATATAATACAGGGGTATCGAACACACTTTATCCTAGACATAACGCCACAGGAAAAAGTCTAGAGGTGTTATTTAGGGTGACCGTGGGGCGGCTATTATATTGAACCGTCCCTCCTAATCCACTGTTGGGAAAAGTGATATTGAGAAATTTCTCGAACAACTAATCCCCAATGTTGTGAGACACCATCCTGCTGGAAAAATTAACCATCGTTGACATTCGTCCAACTGAGGGGCAACAAAAAGCCTCATCATGTCCTGATATACATTTGCTGTTATTGTGCCTTCATAAAAAAAAATGAAGAAACAAAGAAAGGTTCAATGACTGTTTTTTATTATACCACAGCAAACATTCACTTTTGGGCTGTCCCACTGTTTTTCAAAGAGAACATGGGATTCCTCCGATCCCTATATACGCACATTGCATCTGTTTACTTCACCAGAGGTGTGAATGGTAACCTCATCCTAAAACACACACACGCACTGCAGGTGATGGTTGTTGTCATCGATACGTTGCAAAATCTCAGTTGCAAAAAGCAGCACGAAGCAGATGGTCTTCCACCTGCAATCTGCACATTATACGTGTACAAACGAATCTTTTCGTGTAAAATTTTCTTCATTGTAGTGCAGAGGATTCCGAGTTCAGAGGGCGCACGATGGTAGGATGGCGAGGGACTGCGTACAGAAGCTGCTCGCACAGTTTCTTCAGTGACGCGACGCCCAGTGGCGCAGTGGTCTAAGCGATAGCTTTTGGCCATTCGTCCGACATAGGTTCGGGTCCGAATCCTGTTGAGGCATGGATGTTGTGTTTCTCTCACGGCACAGGATCTCCCTCTTTCCTGGAACCAGTGGCCCTAAATTAGGGACGAGCGACTGCTTATAGTCCAGTGAGTTGCTCACGGTGTTCGATAAACCCCTAATAATAATATAAAAACAAACAAACTAACACTCGGGGTCGGTTCGTTCGTTTTCGGTCTTCAGCACTTCCTGTTACCCTAAACTTTGCTGTCATGCTTTTATGATCAGGTAGTGGAAGTCTGTACTCTCTTCTGAAATTACGCTGAACAGTTATCTGCGATTTGGTTTCATGACACATATTGCGCCTTTTCCTGCACAGATGCCATTTTGATTTCTTGCGCTGGCAGCGCCACCAAGCGTGCAGCTACAACAACAACAACAAAACTGAATTAGTTTATACGCATCATGCCGAAAAATGGTGTCATTTTCCAATCTTTTTCTGTCTCTTTTTTTTTTTTTTTGTTCATTTTCCTTATTTGAAGGTGCCTTTTTGTCAATCTTACGACTTCGTGCAACCCTCTGGATAGATTAGGAGTACCTCGTAAATTCCTGCTACGCTTTCTTTGTTTACCGGTGGCTTACTTGTTGATACAATGTCGAAGCTGCTGTATGTTTAATGACAATTCCAGTTGCGGCTCGTGACCAGAAAAACGAATGAAGTGCTACAAAATGAGAATTAATGAAAAAAAATGCATCTGTGTTTGTTTGTTTTTTTCATAAAGAAAGTCCATTCTTTTCTTTCAAGGAAGCATAGCGGTCAATGATGTCATCGTAAAACGGCTGTTTAATTACAAGGTCGAAAAGAAGTTCTTTTTGTATCGCGATATAAGATAAAGATGACAGTCATTGCTGTGAAATAGTGTTATGTAAGTAATTGTTTATTCGTCTCAAACAGGAAAAGCTGTTTTCAACTGGCACAGTGTCTGAGGGTAAAGTAAGAACTCAAGAAAACAATTTATACACTTCTAAGAATATATACTTATGCAGTGGCGCCCATATGAGTACTTGAGAGAGGGGGAGGGGGATCAGAAAAATCCTTACCTCCTTCAGGGCTGTCAAACATTTTAGTAAATGTACAAAATACTAAAATACAACAAAACTAATTGATACAATCAATCATTAATATCTTACAAATTTTGAAGATGACAATCCGATTTTTGGCGTAAATGTGACAAGGATGGTAAGTCAGATAATATCTGAAAACTTGAAAATTTTCATGATTCTTTCATGATTAATATCTTATTTTTGTTTAAAATGCTTTAAAAAAAGGTTTCGTCTATTTTAGTGTTTTAAATTTATCAAAAATTTGGCTATACCAAAGGCTAGGGGGGAGAGCTCGAGCCCCCTCCCCTATGGGCGCCCTTGTACATATGTTTGCAACAACGTGCACACTGTATCATTTTCCGGGCTTATTTTCTAAATAAAAGCATGAATCCAAAACACACGGAGAATAATAAAGAAACAGCACTGAATCTAAAGTACACACTAGCAGTTATTTTATAAACACAGAGGACGAACTGGGAGAACCGTCTTCACTCAAAATCGCATTCGGGGAAGTTGGGGCTCCTATCGCTTTACCTCGTTCATTGATATCATTGGTGGCCATAGCAACCTCCTTATTCAGGGAAGTCAGGGTTCCTATATCGGCGATCTTCACCACGGTCCTGGAGTGAAGTTATATGGAGCTGCGGCTCTTATGATTTCACACGGTCTACCGGGTAGTTAAAAGGTCGTCTGTTCTTCAATCCGTAGTGCCATTTGAAATTACGTGCTAACACTACTACTATGCCTTTAAAAATGGGAGAGCTTTCGTTTCAAAGTCACATCACTTTCCAGAAATCATTCTCGTAAACAAAAAAATTTACTAATTTTAAGAATCCACTAAATCATTCGAAGAATTTTTTTTTATAAATTTTAGATTTTTTTTTTTTTTTTTTTGATTGGAGGTTTAACGACCACCGTGAGCAACTCAAATGGGCTATAAGCAGTCGCCCGTCCCTAATTTAGGGTCACTGGTTCCAGGGAAGGGAGAGAGCCAGTGCCGTAAGACAAACACAAGATCCATGCCTAACCGGGATTCGAACCCGGACCCCTTTAAATTTTAGATGAAGTAGCGAGGTGTGAGTGAGAGTGTGACAAGCCACCGCGGTGATTCTACCAAGTTTCAGAAAAAAATATGTACCATTTTTTTTACGGCACAAAACACCTAACTATTAATCTGAAGGGGTTTTTTTTTCAATTTCCATGTAATAAAAATATTAAAATGTAAATTTACAATTGTTTTGATGTTACGTATACACTCCTGATATAAAAAAAACACTTTAAAATTGGTACCACAATTATTGAATTTGTACCATTAGTTCTCAAGTTATTAACCCAAACAGATATGGGTGCTGAATCCAAAATGGCTGCCATTTGGCAAAAATGACTATTCTTCTAACGCCTGTATCTCGGCCATTATTGGGCAAAATGCTTTTCAAATTACGATTTGAGGGTTTCACTACCACGTGTATCTATGATAAGAATTAAAAAACAAATCTGTTACAACCGTGCAACAAGTTTCGGTGTCTTCACGCAGAATGACCCAAATACAATTCTATGGTTTCTATATAACTTACGACACCCACTGCGGGGAGACTTTTTGAACGCCCCATATATACATATATATGATTATGTACATACTATAAAGATACCTATATATATACACAGTCGAGTCACATTATTGTGACCACCTCCTACTTTTGACGTCAACTGTGCATAGCCAATGAAAGAAGGCACATATCGTACAATGGCTTGGAGGGTATATACGGTGTGCTGTAGGCAATCTGAAAACATATCACTCGTTGCTGTCATGGATAAAAGGAGCGATTTATCAGATTTGCAAAAAGGGTTGATTATCGGCTTCCGGGCAAAGGGTGGCAGTATTTCTCAAAGGGCGCAGTTTGTGAACTGTTCGCGTGCTGCTGTGGTTAAAGTGTATCGTGATTGGAGAAATAGCACCATCGCGAATAAGCGACGTGGAAACTGCGGAGCATCACGTGCCATTGATGTGAGAGGTGAACGTCGGCTTCGAAGATGCGTGAGGGCCGATCGACACGATACAGTGGAGCAACTCACTGGCTGAATGAACCAGTGGGCTACCGGAAGTGTATCTAAAACGACAGTTCAGCGAACCTTGCTGCGTATGGAACTGCGATGCAGACGGATGGTCACTAACCTATGCCAACGATGGTGCATCGGCAGAAAAGGCTTACATTTGCACGGAAGTAACGGAATTTGACCTCCGCTGATTGGCAAAGAATTGCCTTCTCCGATGAATCACGTTTTCTGCTTCGTCGAACAGATGGAAGTTGGCGTATAAGGCGAGAAACATCGGAGAACAAACACTCTTCAACCATTACTGAAAGAACACAAGCTGGTGGGGGAAGCGTTATGGTCTGGGGAATGTTTTCGTGGCATTCCCTGGGTCCACTCATACCTGTGGAAGGCACTATGGATTGAATTCGTTATGAATTCATCCTTGCAGACCACGTACACCCATACATGCTGATTGTCTTCCCTGGGGTGGGTGGGATCTTCCAGCGCGACAATGTGGCGTGTCACACAGCTAGAAATATCCGATTGTTGGAAGTACACGATGTAAACTTCAAAGTAATTCCCTGGCCCCCTAATTCCCCAGACTTAAACCCAATTGAGCATCTGTGGGACCACCTCTATCGTGTTGAGAGCTCTATGGATCCTCCACCTCGCAGCCTCTAGCAGCTGTCAGATTCACTGCAGTCAGCATGGCTCCTCATACCTGTGAACACCTTTCAGCACCTTACTGAGTTTCTCCCAGTCGTCTAGCTGATGTCCGAGCAGAACAGGGCGATTACTCTGGATATTAGCTGGTGGTCACAATAATGTGACTCGACCAAGTATATATATATGTATGTATGTGTGTGTGTGTGTGTGTGTGTGTGTGTGTGTGTGTGTGTGTGTGTGTGTGTGTGTGTGTGTGTGTGTGTGTGATTATATATAAATATAAATTGCGTTTCGAATTTATAGTTCAAAGCAGACATGTCAGAGTCGGGTCTAATTATGTGATGTTACGACGAAGCATGGGATAGCTTCCACTAGCGCAAATCTGAACGGTTCTCAGATTTCTAATTTACATCTGCTTAGCTTCAGTTGGTTGGAACTTCCTTTTCCTGGGTGGTGTAACGGATGGCCTGCTCGAGCGCAAATCAGGAGATGCAGGTTCGATTCCCGCTCCATATCAATGTTATTATCTAGTTTTCTGAAGAAGCTGCTACATGTGTGTGTGGAAACGGTGAAAACATGGAACATTCGTGCCAACAATTTGTATTGCCATCCACCTAGTGACGGATCACTTTGTCCGTGTTCATTTCATCCATGGTCTCTTGGTCCACAGTTCATTTCGTCCGCTGTTCATTTAGTACATTATTATTTTTGTCCACCATTATCTTTGCCCACATTCATTTCGCCCTCAGAATGGATGGAATACAGTGGGAACTTTCTGTTTTGATGCAATTTTTGTTACTAGGTTGAAGAAAATAGGTCAGCGGACATTGTTTATTTACATGAGATTTTTTTTCCTGTTTCGATTAAATATAATTTCTCCATTAAAATATAACAATTTTAAATGTTATTATAAGTAAAACTATGAACTAAACTTTAAAGAGTTTTTTAACTCTTTCGTGTGGTAGGATGTCAATCACTGTCACACAATCGAAGTTTTACAAGAATATTTTAATGTTTTGAAATACATCTTGTGTATTGTTTTATTATAGCTATTAGCTTTTCAGTATATTTATTTTTTAATTTACTTATTGTTTTTAATTTCCGTATTACTAATTTTCATACGAGTGAAATGCTCTCTATACACTGAAGAGCAATTGAATTAGAGACAGCTAGCGTTATGCAAATGTGGCGTTGTGGGCGGCCCTGTAAACGGAAACGACATGACGTATGCAGCGATCCGACAATATAAGGAGTGATGCGACGGGAATCAGTAAGAGTCGGACGCAGTATGGGTAAGACGAAGGATCTAAGCGCATTTGATCGTGGGCAAATTGTCGGGGTCCGACGAATGAATCACTCCATCTCGGAAGTCGTGCAGGCACTGAGATTTTCACGAGCCACTGGGTCACGGGTGCACCGTTAGTACATCGAATCCGATAAAACCATCCCTGCAAGGGCCAACTGCCGTGGACAACAGCGTGTGGATGAGCGGGGTAATCGCATTGTAACAGCGGATAGACGGGTCACAGTGCATGAAATCACTCGGCAATTTAACGCTGGTACACAAAAACGTGTAAGCAGCCACACAATCCAGAACCATCTCCTCGCTATGGGGTACAGAAGCCATCGTCCCACGAGGGTACCGCTGCTGACCGCACATCACAGTGTGCAATAATCAGCATGGACGCGGGAACATCGCCACTGGACCCTAGAGATGTGGGAAAATGTTGCCTGGACTGATGAGTCGAGATTCACGTTTGCACATGCGGATGGCAGGATACGAGTACGGTGCAAACCACATGAAGCGATGGATCCTTCTTGCCAGCAGGGTACTCTTCAAGCTGGTGGGGGTGGCATTCTCGTCTGGGGACTGTTTACCTGGATTGAAACGGGACCCCTGGTACGTGTGACATCGTCCCTCACAGATCAACGTTACCCGGATATCCTGGACGACCATTTGATCCCTTTTGTGCGTCTTCAACGTCCCACTGGAGACCTCATCCTGCAACAAGACAATGCACCGTGCCATCGCTCCCGAATTGTATCCGAATTGTTGGATGAACAATCCACCGACGTGACCTCGCTTCCTTGGCTGCTAGGTCCCCTGACCTCAATCCCAGCGAGCACATCTGGGATGCCGTCGAGAGAGTTGTTCGGCCCTCCATCAAATTTTCGTGAACTGTTGGAGCTTGTTCAGGGGTTGCGAATCCGAATGGCTTCCCAACGTTTCGGTGTCATGTCGAGTCCATGTAGAGACGAATCGCCGCCGTCATCAGGGCGAAAGGTGGTGCTACACGTTACTAGACATGTATCTCTAATTCAATTGCTCTTCAGTGTATGTGTCATAGCTATTTAACGAGAGAAAAAAATCCACAAAAATATAATGGTGAATATCCCGTACCACCAGAAATCAGGGACCATTACTTAATGGCGGCCCTTTTCCGTTGTGGAAAAGTAGTTGGTTCCATTTCCACTCTGTCTTCCGCACCAACAGACCCAGAGGACAGGAACATCTTAGGTCTGCGTCGCCAAGCAAGGATCCTGTTCCCTACTGAAGATGCCATTGCTGACTACCCTACTGACCTCACTGTGGTTGTAAGGAAGCAGATTTTCCGGATCGATATCGTTACTGCCTTGCATTGTTTTAAATGCAAGGCATATGGCCACATCCAATCACGTTGTCCACATGCATCTGCCAAGCCACCTATTTCCATACCACCCGAAGTCAACACCCCACCCTCAACATCAGTTTCTCTGGCCACACCAAGTTCGGCTCCACAGACGTCCTTGATACCTGCTACTGTTGTTCCAGAGGCTTGTCCCCCAGCAGATGATGATTCGTCAGCAGTCTCCAAGTCTTCGATCTCTACTACGGGAACCTTAGACACCTCTTCATCGTTGGACCTACTTGCTGCTGTGGTACCTCTACGTCCTTCGGAGGGTATTATCTCCGAAAAGGAATGGCAACCCTTCCGTCGTGTTGCTTCATTTTCTTCACTTGGATCCCCTAATGTGGAGTCATATCTAACTGTCCTACACCCACCAGCTTCTCCCGGAGTTCCCACGTTGAAACGTACTAGACAGAGTTCAATCTCGCCGGTGACGTCTTCTCCACGCTGCTCGCGTTCCCGTTCGCCAATTCGACAGTCTTTCTCTCCAACTTCAGTTTCTACATCTCTTTAGTCCCCAGCAGTTCCAAAATTGTTGGATCAAAAAGCTTTCGTAGAATATCTGGAAACCTTCCCTGCATTAGACGGGCCGCTGGCGCCGTCTGATCTTGCTCTCATCATACTCAATCAACCGTCACGTCCTCTCAAGCAGGTAGACTGCGTTCAATCACGTAATGCTCAGCTTCCTACTATTATCACCCAACTTCAGAATCTACTTGCTCTTTTGTCGAAAATTGACACAGTCACTAATGCGCAGACATCTAACTTAAAGAAACGTGTAACCAGTCTTCACAGAAGTGCTGATAGTAAATATTCAACCATTACAACCTCTTTCAAGTTAAAATTACTTTCTTTCAACTGTAAGGATGCTCCGTCCCTCCTACCAATGCGTTAGTGTTTGAAGACATTACACCGCATGATGCGGATATATTATTACTACAGGAGACTAACTGTCATCCCAACACCCCATACCACCGGTGGCGAACCTGGCCATTTCAATTCTACCATGTCCATCGACTTAGTCTTCACGCAGGACTTGCGGTGGCCATCCATTTTCGTCTTCGATCCTTCATTACTGATATCACGGTCAAACCGATTTACCGTGACCTCCTGCAGCTTCTGTCCTTCCGACTTCACAACTTCAGATACCATATCTTCAACATCTATGTTTCCGGCAATCAACAGTATGCAGACTGTCTTTTTGAGCATTTTGTTTCCTGTGTTCAAGGTCTTCCAGCCACTGATATTGTCATCTTAGGTGGTGATTTTAACTGCACCCTTGACCCATCCCTCGACAGATCGGACGGTTCCACGGATACCAGGTATTTTCTTACCCGAGCACTTTCTACAGCCATCAACCAGCTACAACTCCAAGATTCTTTTCTACACCTGTACCCATTTCTTCGTTCGTACACATGGCGCTCCTACTCCACTTCCTCCCCTACAACTGCCCGACTTGACCAGTTTTATGTTTCTTCAATTCTTCTTCCTTCAGTTATCTCCCTTTCTCACACACCGACAGTTTCTTCCGACCACAGCTGTGTCGTAATGTGTCTTCACACCGGTTTATCTCCTCGGCAATACTACCGAACTTGGACCCTTGATGATGATCTTTTACTTGATTCAACCTACGTAAATTCCACCCAATCGCAGCTCCAACAAGCCTTATATATGCTCCCTTTTGCTTCTTGTCCCTTGCAACACTGGTTAAATGTCAAATCCCAAATTCTTCTTTATACCAAACAATATCCCACGAAAAACGTACTACCGCCTCTATGAAGATCGATGCTGCACGCTCGATTTTTTCCACCCTAGATCTTGATTCTCCGCTGTTTTCTCATTACCAAGCTGAACTTCGTGCCTTGCTACTTCCTGTCTCCCAACAAGCTCTTCACCGCCTCAAGCTCCTTTATCTCCAGCCAAATGACTATCTATGTGAACAGGTTCAACAACTGGAATTCCACAAACGTTCTGCTCATCACCTCCGTAATCTGAAGTTATCCAATGGAACTGTTACTAATGACCCCACTCTCATTTGCTCCGGTGTTAGAACATATTTCCAGTCACGTTTTGCTCAGTTCCAGTCAAGTTCTCCGCATGCTGATTCGATTCTTCGTGCCTTACCACATATTCCAACGCATCTTGTTACATCTCTTTCTATGCCTATCACCCCAGCAGTAGTACAGTCACTTGCCTTACTTAACTGTCACTCGTCACCTGGTCCTGACGGGTTGACAGTTAATTTCTTTCGTACGTTTTCCTTTAACCTACACCCTCTCCTATTGCCTTGCTTTACGGCTGCTTTTTCTTTATCTGTTCTTCCTCCCGCTTTTACTCTAGCTCACGTCATTCTTCTTCCAAAGAAGGGGTGTCTGCTGGAGTTGGATAACTGGCGTCCTATATTCATCCTTAATGTTGACTACAAGATTTATACTAAAATACTCTCTCTTCGATTGAACCCTGTCCTTCCCACCGTCATACATCCCGACCAAACGTACACCATCCCTGGCCGAAGCATTCATACTAATATTAATCTCCTCCGTGACTCATATTACCTTGCCCACCTTTCCTCCGAACCTTTAGCCTTCCTCAATCTTGATTAGAGGCAGGCCTTTGATAACGTGAGTCATCAGTGGCTTGCCTCTGTGCTCTCCGCCTTCGGTTTCCCATCTGTCTTCATCACAGCCCTCCTTGCCCTGTACCAGGACTCAGTTGTCCATATCCAGACGGCCTCCTTCCTTACAGGCCCCATTCCGTTTATTAAAGGCATCCGCCAAGGATGTCCTCTTTCCGGACAACTTTTCTCTCTAGTCTTTGAGCCTTTTCTTTGCTCTATCCGTTCTCTCCTACAACCTCCCCCTCCACCATTCAGTATAGCACCAGGCACCATTCTATCGTTCTTACTGCCTACGCCGATGATCTCACAGTTCTCATCCGAGAAGAATGGCAATTCACAATTGTTCTTGCATGGTACCAAGTGTATGCTGCGGCTTCCGGCGCTTCGTTAAACCGTTCAAAGTGTACAGGCTTGTGGTGTGACTCCTGGAGACATCGCCCCAATGCACCGTGGGGCGCTCATTGGACTTCCACCAGTCAAAGATACTTGGAGTGCAGTATCTCAGCCGGGTCTCAGCAGCGGCTGCCACCTGGAGACCCCTCGTCAGGAAACTACGTCACACCGCTGCATACTGGTCCAAGCTGAAGTGCTGTTTGACCTACCACAGTCGTGCACGGCTTGCTGGCACCCACATTCTCTCGTTAGTTTATCATTCCTGGATTGCACAACCGCCACCAGCCTACGTTCAAACTGCAACAACATCAGCAATGCTCAGCATTGTTTGGTCATCTACTCATTGGTTATCTTCCACAGTATTGTCTCTACCTTCGACTTGTGGTGGCCTCAATATGCCAGAGATTACCATACGTTATAAAGCTGTAAGAATTTTCAGTTTCCTCCGTTTGACAGTTCAACCAGACTCTTCCGCTTCCATTCTTCTGCTTAATGTTCTGACTTCCCCCTTAACCCCTGCCTCCCCGTCCATCTTCTTCTCAAGATGGATATTCACACTGCCATTCCCCCCGTTTTCCTCTAATCTACTATGAAGCTGTTCAGTTCCTTCGTTCTTTACCGCTCATTCGTCAACCCCCTCTTCCACTCTTGATCTTCTTTCCGAGCCTCTTTTTTTCTCCTCCGTCCTCCATCCCCCTACTGCCAACTTTTTCTTTTTCCCCGCATGGCTACACGCTGGTGTAGTCTCCGTTTCCCAACTGGTCCTCCCTGATTTTCCATGGAAACCGTTTTCGACCTTTTTCCCACCCTTGCCCGAACTCTCTGATAACTTCTTTCAACTTAAACATGCTCTTCAATCACTTTTTCCTTCCCTAGTCGATTCCTCTGGCCTCTTTTCCGTTTCCTCTGCCTCTCTCCCTTTTCCGTTCTTCCTTCCCTTTTCCGGTGATTTCCTCTCTGTCCACAGTCTTTCCACCCGCACCCTGTACCGTTTTCTCCGTTCTTCTTCTGCGGTACCTTGCCCTATTCATTCTGTTCCTTCTTTTGCACTAACCTCGGTCTGGTCTACAGCCCAATATTCACCGGCCCTCTCCTCAGAACTTAATGTGCACTGGAGGTTTTTGCACAATCGACTGCCTGTCCCTTCGACTTTGTTCCGGAGAAATATAGTATCATCAGATCTCTGTCCTTTTTGTAACGTCGTTGGAGACGTCTTACACATGTTTGTTTACTGTCCGACGTTGCTCCCACTATTTCACAGTATGTTTCAACTTGCATATCCTTCTTGTACCAGTGATCTCACCCTAGAAGATTATCGTTTCCTCGGCCACAGTTCTACAAGTTTCACCTCTATTTTACCAGTTTGTTCGTATTTATTTATCCTAGCTAAATATATTATTTTCTCTCACCTGCTACAGTTACAAGATCCAGATCCTATCACATTCTCTACCTCTTTAGTTGCACACTATCGCAAGAGGGTTAAAGCCAGACTCACCCTGGAATACTCCTTGGCGAATGACACGGCACGGTTACCTGCCTTCTTCAAAACATGGTCGCCGTGTCGTCACTGGTTTCGGTTTTCTATTGCCCAGACTGTTCTTCTGCTGTTTTAATAAACCTACGTCGGAACTTTCAATTTTTACTGTTCCCTCACCATGTTTCCTCCTGGAACTGGATTGTGTTTGCTTCCTGATGATGTCACCTTTTGTACACAGTTCTCTTCATCCTCACAGTGACTTTCTGCCACCAGTGATACCCATGTCACTAGAACTGCACGGAATTTTTTTCTGTAAATGTGTTCGTTCCAGTGATGTTCCAAGACTTCAATGAACAATTATCCAAGAGCTACTGCTGTTTACAGCAAATAATGCAATGCCTGTCGTTGCTCATTTGTACAATTATCATTTCATTGTAAATATCTACATTTTGTTTTATTTCTCCTTCTCTCACACTGCGTGTGAGGTTGGGGATGTTCTGTTGTAATTCTTTTAAGTGAATAAAAGCGAATATTGAAACTAAGCGATGGCTTCTGATCATTCGCCCGAAAGTGGTCCGGGTTCGAATCCCGGTGAGGCATGGATGATATGTTTGTCTTACGGCACTGGCTCTCTCCCTTCCCTAGAGCCAGTGGCCCTAAATTAGGGACGGGCGACTGCTTATAGCCCATTGAGCACCACACGGTGGTCGTTAAACCTCCAATCAAAAAAAAAAAAAAAAAAATGCAAGAACTTGTAGAGAAATATTTTATTTACTTAATAACCGTAGTCGGAATATAGCAATTTAGAAGAACACCAATTATTTTCTGATGAATGAATGGCAAGTGAATTGTTAGGAGAGAGGTCTGGATCCGATGAACTCTTCTCGGGTAAGCTCAACTAGCTCCTCCAGTAGACAGCTTTTCATAAAGAGAAAACCAGCTGTAAATTTATTTGTTTTGTCGTACACGTCTCCACCATTCAAACAGCATTGAGTGGACGGTTTTTCTAGTGACAAAGTAATTCTTGTTTTTTTTTTTTTACATTCGGCCGGGCTACTATTAAATGGGCAATGATCCTGACTAAAAAAAAAAACGCTACTCCGATTTTTCAGCACGTTAAAGATAATGGTAAAGTCCATCCCATACTGAAAACTGATACTGAACAACAGCAACACATCTTCATTTTTGAGCACTTTTTTTAAAAATAAGGAATTAAAATTAAAGACAGCCAAATCTAGAAACCTATATTTCAGAATGTTACAAATTATTAAAAAACTTACATGATGGCGAAAAAAAGTTGAAGTGCAGATACTCGTTAAAATAATGAATGCTACTTTACTGAAGCCAGAAAAGTGAAAATATTTAAACGCAGTTAAAAGGAAAAGCCCCACATATAAAAGAAAACCAGACGTGACTCCTGAAAATGAAAAGCGGCTTTAAAGTAATCTTAAAATCCGATTTCTGACACAGCTAATCCTATTAACCCATCGCAACGGTCATTACATAAATCTGATTAGAGCTTTAATAAAAATGACACCCAACAAACTGGAACAGAGTTGGGTTGTCCCGTTGACGTTAACTGGATCAAAAGACTGGAATTCTAAACCCAGGGATACAACGTCTTGTGAGATTAACATTGCGTGCAGCAAGTGAGGGCCCATCAAGACAGAATGGCAGGCATCATTAAAAATTTATGAATAGCATTTTAACGATTAAAGTCTGTTTTGACAGCCTTCTTGTTGTTGTTGTTGTTTTTCCTTTCAGCATGTTTGGGTATAAATAAAGTCGTCAACAATTACACTTTTTTCTCTCTTTTGTCGCTGGGCACGAGATCTGTACTTTCTGTAAGAATTGCTGAAAACAAGGTTACCATTATCAAGATTTTGCACGTGTATCCATCTTTTTTTGGGTTCCCTTTAAAAAAATGTCGGTGTTCGTTTCGTCCACGTTCACTTGGTCCAGTTTATTTCGTCCACTGTTCATTTCGTCCACCGTTAACCTTGTCTGCCGTTCACTTTGTCCACATTCATTTCGTCCTCAGAATGGATGGAATACAGTGGGAATTCTCTGTTTTGATGGGATTTTTGTTAATAGGCAGAAAGAAAAGTTCAGCAGACATTGCTTACAAGCGATTTATTTTTTCTGTTTAAGTTTTCCGACTAAAATATGACGATTTTAAATGTTATTTAAAGTAAAACTAGAAGCTGAATTTTGAAGAGCTGAAAATCTTTTTAATTTATTTGTGTGGTACGATGTCAATTCGTATAACATAAATCAAAGCTTATTCCAAAGGCTATAAATGTATTGGATTCAAGTGGAAAATTTTAGACTCTCTTACTCCTTTATGTAAAAAGTCTAGATTTTCTTTCTCCCACACCGCAAATTCGCAGTAAAATCAATCTAAACTTTTTCTCACCATTATACTTTTATCGATATTTTTTTTCTCTCGTTAAATAGCTATGACAGCATTCTTTTTTTTTTTTTTTTTTTTTGATTGGAGGTTTAACGACCACCGTGAGCAACTCAATGGGCAGTCTCCCGTCCCTAATTTAGGGCCACTGGTTCCAGGGAAGGGAGAGAGCCAGTGCCGTAAGACAAACACAACATCCATGCCTCACCGGAATTTGAACCCGGACCCCGTTCAGACGAATGATCAGAGGCAATCGCTTAGACCACTGCGCCACCGGGGCGGCCTATGACAGCATTCATTCGCATGAACATTAGTATTACGGAAATAAAAAACAATCAATAAAAATAAAAATAAATATACTGAACAGCTAAGAACTACACTGCTGGCCACCCAAAATGCAACACCAAGAAGGACACGAGATAGCAAAGCCAGATTTACTAGACACATAACAACAGATACAAAGATGAAACGATTGAGCTTACAGGCCCGTGCGACTTGCAGAACACGCAGACATCAATAGTTCGTGTGCCGCCCCCCCATGGCTGGCAATAACGGCCGCTACACGCAGCGGGATCGAACGAAAGAGGCTTTGGATGTGGGCTTGGGGTATGTCGCTCCAGGCAGTTTCCACACATTGCCACAGTTCATTAGGCGTAACCGCGAGTGGTGCTTGCCGGGCCACTCGGCTGCCGATCAGCGACCAGACGTGTTCGATGGGCAACATGTCAGGAGATCAGGCGGGCCACGGCAGTAGTGACACTTGGTGGGCCGTGAAGATATGTTGCACGATGCGTGCCACGTGCGGCCGCGCATTGTCCTGTTGAAACGTGGCCGCTGGCAGGTCCTGCAGGTAACGGAAGACTACAGGCTCCAAAACGTCGGAGATGTAGCGGTGGCTGTTGAGTGTACCGGCGATGCGCACCAGAGGTGTGCGGGTGTCATGTCCAATTACGTCCCAAACCATAACGCCAGGCGACGGACCAGTATGGCGATGCATAATGCAGGCGTCATACAGTCTCTCGCCGCGGTGCCGCCACACGCGGATCCGAACATCGTGGTATTGCAGGTAGAAGCAGGATTCGTCGGAGAAGACAATGTCGTGCCATTCCGTTGTCCACGTGCGGCGTTCAACGGCCCACTGCCACCGCACTCGCCGGTGGTGTAGCGTCAATGGTAATCCGAGCAATGGGCGCCGTGCGACAAGTCCCCGCTCCTGCAGACGACGTCGAACGGTACGTGCTGACACAGGTTGTTGCGAAACACACCCTAATTCCTGCGTTAACAATCGTGGTGTGGCGGTGCGAGCCGTCAATGCCCGCCGCACAACATGCCGGTCCTCTGGTTAGGTGGTGTGCCGCGGCAATCGCTCACGTCGGTCCGTCCGTCCCTCTTGCACCCACCGAACCCATACTCGCCTCACTGGGGCTGAATGTCGTCCCACACGGGCGCTGATGTCCCGGTACGATAAATCGCTGTCGCGATAAGCCACTATTCGTCCTCTGTCGAACTCCGAAACGTGCTGGAATGATTGCTGTATTCAGCGACGAGGCATCAGGAAGCTTCCCACGCACAGGTCCGGCAGCCCAACACACTTCCAGTACTTACACCCCGCCTTCTGTGCACCCGTCTTATAGTGCTTCTCGGTGACGTGCCGGGCGCAAATGATCTGCATTTGCCCTGCAAAGCTAATCGTTTGCATGTCCTCTTGCGGGCGACGCATGCTGCGAATTTCAGGCCAATCGGATGTTTCTTTCTTGGTGTTGCGTTTTGGGTGGCCAGCAGTGTATATGAAAACAATATACAAGATGTATTTCAAAACATTAAAAGATTTTTATAAAACTTTGGTTTATGTCATAGTGATTGATATCGTACCATACCAAAGAGTTAAAAAACCCTTCAAAGTTTAGTTCCCCGTTTTACTTTTAAATAGCGTTTACAATTGTTATATTTTAATCAAAAAACTTACATCTAATAGAAACAGGAAAAAAATCGCATGTAAACAATGTCCGCTAACCTTTTTTTTTATTTCTAAGCCTAGTAACCATAATTCCATTCAAACAGAAAATTTCCACGGCATTTCATCCATTCTGAGGGCGAAATGAATGTGGACAAAGTGTTCGGTGGACGAAAAGAATAGTGGTCTAAATGAACGGCGGACAAATTGAACTGTAGACAAAGTGAACCGTAGACGAAATGAACTGGACCAAGTGAACGTGGACGACATGAACACGCACAAAGTGATCGGTGGACAAAGTTAACCGTGGACGAAATGAACTGGACCAAGTGAACGTGGACGAAACGAACACGGACAAGTTGAACGGCGGTCAAAGTGAACGGTGGATAAAGTGAACCGCGGACGAAATGAACTAGACCAAGTGAACGTGGATGAAATGAACACGGAAAAAGTGAACCGTGGACGAAATGAACTGGACCAAGTGAACGTGGACGACATGAACACGCACAAAGTGATCGGTGGACAAAGTTAACCGAGGACGAAATGAACTGGACCAAGTGAACATAAACGAAACGAACACGGACAAGTTGAACGGTGGTCAAAGTGAACGGTGGACAAAGTGAACCGCGGACGAAATGAACTCGACCAAGTGAACGTGGATGAAATGAACACGGACAACGTGAACCGTGGACGAAATGAACTGGACCAAGTGAACGTGGACGAAATAAACACGGAAAAAGTGAACGGGGAATAAAGTAAACCGTGACCAAGTGAACGGTGGACAACGTGAACCGTGGACAAAATGAACTGGACCAAGTGAACGTGGACGACATGAACACGCACAAAGTGATCGGTGGACAGAGTGAACCATGGACGAAATGAACTGGACCAAGTAAACGTGGACGAAACGAACACGGACAAATTGAACGGTGGACAAAGTGAATGGTGGAAAAAGTGAACGGTGGACAAAGTGAACGGTGGACAAAGTGAATGGTGGAAAAAGTGAACGGTGGACAAAGTGAACCGCGGACGAAATGAACTGGACCAAGTGAACGTGGATGAAATGAACACGGACAAAGTGAACCGTAGACGAAATAAACTGGACCAAGTGAACGTGGACTAAATGAACTGGACCAAGTGAACGTGGACGAAATAAACATGGAAAAAAGTGAACGGTGGATAAAATGAACCGTGGACGAAATGAACACAGACCAAGTGAACGGTGGACAATGTGAACCGTGGACGAAATGAACTGGACCAAGTGAACGTGGACGAAATGAACACGGACAAAGTGAACGGTGGACAAAGTGAACCGTGGACAAAGTGAAACTGGACTAAATGAACGTGGACGAAATGAACTGGACCAAATGAACGTGGACGAAATGAACACTGACAAAGTGAACCGTGGACAAAATGAACTGGACTAAATGAACGTGGACGAAATGAACGCGGACCAAGTGAACGGTGGATAACGTGAACCGTAAAAACTGAACTGGACCAAGTATACTTGGACGAAATGAACACGGACAAAGTGAACGGTGGACAAAGTGAACCGTAGACAAAATGAACTGGACTAAATGAACTGGGACAAAGTGAACGGTGAACAACGTGAACCGTGGACGAAATGAAATGGGCCAAGTGAATGTGGACGAAATGAACACATATAAAGTGAACGGTGAACAACGTAACCGCGGACGAAATGAACTGGGCCAAGTGAATGTGGACGAAATGAACACATATAAAGTGAACGGTGAACAACGTAACCGCGGACGAAATGAACTGGGCCAAGTGAATGTGGACGAAATGAACACATATAAAGTGAACAGTGGACAAAGTGAACGGTGGACAAAGTGAACCGTGGACAAAATGAACCGTGGACAAAATGAACTGGACTAAATGAACGTGGACGAAATGAACACGGTACAAGTGAACGGTGGACAACGTGAACCGTAAAAACTGAACTGGACCAAGTGTACGTGGACGAAATGAACACGGACAAAGTGAACGGTGGACAAAGTGAACTGTGGACAAAATGAACTGGACTAAATGAACGTAGACGAAATTAACACGGACAAAGTGAACCGTGGACGAAATGAAGTGGACCAAGTCAACGTGGAGAAAATGGACTGGGACAAAGTGAACGGTGAACAACGTGAACCGCGGACGAAATGACCTGGACCAAGTGAATGTGGACGAAATGAATACGGATAAAGTGAACAGTGGACAAAGTGAACCGCGAACAAAGTGAACGGTGGACAAAGTGAACCGTGGACAAAGTGAACTGGACTAAATGAACGTGGACGAAATGAACACGGAAAAAGTGAACGTGGACAAAATGAACTGGACTAAATGAACGTGGACGAAATAAACACGGACCAAGTGAAAAGTGGACAACGTGAACCGTGGACGAAATGAACTGGACCAAGTGAACGTGGACGAAATGAACACGGACAAAGTGAACGGTGGACAAAATGAACCGTGGACAAAATGAACTGGACTATATGAACGTGGACGAAATGAACACGGACCAAGTGAATGGTGGACAACGTGAACCGTGGACGAAATGAACAGCGGACAAAGTGAACGTGGACAAAATTAACACGGACGAAGTGAACCGTGGACGAAATGAAGTGGACCAAGTCAACGTGGAGAAAATGGACTGGGACAAAGTGAAAGGTGGACAACGTGAACCGCGGACGAAATGAACTGGACCAAGTGAATGTGGACGAAATGAACAGAGACAAAGTGATTCGTCACCCTACGTATCGTGAGTATCTATTTGTATTTTGCACAAATTTTCAGTTTCATCGCAGACGATAAGTAAAATACTTTTTAGCCTTGTCTAATTCATAACTCTGTTCAATGTACCTTTCATGAGAGTTTTTACATTTCGGAGAGCAATTTTCTTACTAAGTGTTTTTAATGCGCTCTTATTTTTGCAAGTTTCCCAGGTAGAACGATACAATGCAGAAAATTTTGTTACATTTGGAAAGAAAAAGAAACAAAACAAGGATTCTTAAATTAAACATAGTAATCTTTTATGCAACCAGATGGTGCTGTTTGCGAAGTATCAACCGGACGACTGGGCGGGCAAGGCTCACCTAGGATTTCTGCATTTTTATTATAAACCGACAAGCCATTACATTAAGACGACCCCCAGCTTAGAGAAATGATCGCGCCTGGAGACCGAACGGTAGAGCAGGTGAATGTATACAATCCAAGGACCTACTTTCTGTTAGTAGAGTGTTCGGAGTCAGAAAGGGAAACAATATGCCGATTTATTTGAATTTGATATTTTTACAAATATTAAATGATATAAGACCTTTTTCAAGGAACGGTTTTCCACATGTTTTCTAACAATACCTGCATTTGCCGTGCATAGTGTAATTCTAATAACTAAAAGCTTTTTTGAATCATATAGAAAACAAACCTCATAAGCATCAGTTTAACTGCTTGAAGCTACCAAGTTTACGATAAAGGTACCCAGAGAAAGAAACTTAAAATACTTAGTAAGAACGTTAAACTCCAAGTAACAGCATTCAATTAACCACTCAGAACATTCATTACAAAGTAGGGGAAGCGTGCTCGAGGAGAATACCCACCCAAAACAGGTTTTATACGATTAATCTAGAACAACTCCATCAGGGAACTCTAATCAGGAACTCAACTGGTGGAAGTTCGGAAAAAAACAAAAGCAAAGGTTAAAACAAAAAAAAAATACGGTAACAAAGACAATAATTGGTGCAAAAACAGTGAAATAGTAAATCATAATTCAAAATGTTTTTGTGGTTACTTTGGATATAGGTCCTTCTAAGGTTTAAAAAATTTAATACTTAATAAAATTATTTCATTCCAGAATTTTATTCAGTACTTCATTTCTTTTGTTTACAAATTACTGTTTAAAAGATTTTTAAATTTTTTTGGGATACAAATTTACTAACTTCGAATTTTACTACCCTTCTAAAATCGCATTTTATTGCTAATTTTATTTGTTCAGTATTAAGGTACTTTTGATTACAAGACATTAGATTTATAGTTTTCCACAAATTATATTTAGTGATTGCTGCTAAATAATGTTTAGCATCATTCTTCAATTTACTATATTTCAATAGTACATGGAATAAAATTTGATCTTTAGTAAAGCTCTCCGTTAAATTTAGAAACCATTTCCAAATATTTTCAGTAAATTTATATTCTACACAAATATGTTCTGTCGTTCCAATTTTATTATAAAACTTGCAATATGGATCCGTTGTTAAATTTATTTTAAATAACCACTTACAGTTTGAAATTATATCTTGCGCTTTTTTTAGAAATTAAGTCTCTGATATATGCATCTAATTTTATTATAGAGCTTGCAAAATGGATCCGTTGTTAAATTTATTTTAAATAGCCACTTACGGTTTGAAATTATATCTTGCGCTTTTTTAAAATTTAAGTCTCTTATATATGTACCTAATTTTATCTGTCGCTGTTGATTCCAAACTAATTCCGCTATGTTTTCATCCAATAAAGCCTTAAGTTTACTTTGATTTTGTGAATTTTAATCCTTGTAGATATTTTTTAATTCATCGTCACAAGAAACATTTTTTAAAATTGAAATTTTTTCTATTTCTTTATGGGGGTGGCTCAAACTATTCTATTGTATATGAAAATCAAAATAACCCGGAGGACTCTCATCTCCCAAAATACTGAAAAGCGATAAAAATATCCCCGCCATATTAGTATGCGCATCTAATTATTCGTAAAAACACTGAAGTGCCAAAAGTCACGTGATAGTAGTATGCAAATTTTTAACTTGCACTGCCGTCGTATAAAGGCTTCGACGCATGCCACGATTTCTATCAGTTGCGACACGAAATCTCGTGAGTTAAGTAGGATTACGGCTAGCCGACGTGAATTAGGTGTGATCTCGTGACTCAGGTTGAACAACTGCCAGTACGAATACGGCAAACCGACGTGAATTATCGGAGCTTGAACGAGGCATCGTAGTGGGAACAAAACGGATGGGGCATTCAGTTTCCGAAGTTGTGCGAACATTCAGCATTGGTGTCACGTGTGTACCGAGAATACCTCGTAGAAGGCATTACCATCCACCGTGGACAGTGCAGTGGCCGACCACGGGTGCTCAATGACCATAACCAGCGGCGTCTGACCAGGATTGTCCATGCTAACAGACAAGCGACACTGACTTAAATAACACCCACATTCAATGCAGGAGGTACCATAGACATATCCATCAGGTCTGTGGAGCGTAATTTGGCGTCCTTGGGGATGGGACCAGAACACCTATCTAGGAGCAGGGCCGGCTGGACCATAGGGGCAAGTGGGGCTGTCTCCCTGGGACCCGCGCCTTTTTTTTTTTTTTTTTTTTTTTTGATTGGAGGTTTAACGACCGCCGTGAGCAACTCAATGGGCTATAAGCAGTCGCCCGTCCCTAATTTAGGGTCACTGGTTCCAGGGAAGGGAGAGAGCCAGTGCCGTAAGACAAACACAACACCCATGCCTGACCGGGATTCGAACCCGGACCCCTTACGGACGAATGATCAGAGGCCAATGCCTTAGACCACTGCGCCACCGGGGCGGCGGACCCGCGCCTTCAAACGGCCCCGTAGTTTAGGAAAAATTTCATTTACGGTAGAATTTTTTACAATCAATATATTTTGTGTGTAAGTTTCCAGGTGCGAGGCCCTTAAAGATATGTTTTTTTTTTTTTTTTTGTCGTTTCCAATCCCCCCATTTTCGAATAGAATATCGCCCTTCGCCGTACAAATACTGAGATTTGCAGATTTCAAGTGATTATTGTAACTACTTTAATACACTGCCAGACGATTGCTAAGGACGGATAACGATAGCAACCATAAAATGGAAGGCAGGAAAATGTGGAAATTAGCATAAGTGCGGGATACAGTAAGACGTGTTGTGCGTATGCAAATTTTGGATTGCCGAACTTGCTCGGGACGTCATAGCGCTGATAAGAGATATAAAGGATTTGACGCGTATTGACCGTTGTTGTTAAAACGCAAAGTTGAAAGGGAAAGAATCAATTGACGAACTTGCAATTTTCAGTATGTCTTCCCGACATCACCTAGATAATTTTACGCGTTGCCGTATTATTGGCAAGATTGAAGAAGGGCGAAAAATAACAGATGTTGCCAGGGAGTTCGACGTCAGCCTCAGTGTTGTTTCAAGGCTTTGGAAATCATTTCAAACAAATGGAGAGTGTAGCAAACGTCACGGGGGAGGTCGTGTTCGCAGTACGACACCTGCAGAAGATCGGTACATAGTGCTATCAACAAAAAGACACCGGCGCAGCACAGCTAGTGAGGTAGCAAATTAGTTTATGGCTGCTACTGGCAAGCGGATCTCCCGAAAAACTGTCGCCAGACGTTTGCATGAAGGAGGACTATACGCCCGCCGTCCTGTTGTGTGCATCCCATTGTCCAGACGTCACCGTACCGCCCGTTTGCAATGGTGCCATCAACATCGTAATTGGACTGATAACGACTGGTCTGCTGTCCTCTTCTCAGATGAGAGTAGATATAGTGTATCGTCTGATTGTTGACGACAACTGATCTGGCGTGATAGTGGTACTGCATATCGTCCAGCAAACATACAGGAAAGGGACCGATATCCGACATGTAGTGTCATGGTATGGGCTGACATCATGATCAATGGCCGTACGTCCCTCTATGTGCTTCCAACTGGGACTATGACTGGCCAACGATACATTAATGATGTTCTGCTACCTCATGTTCGCATGTTCCGTGGTGCTGTCGGTGATAGATTCATTTTCATGGACAACAACGCAACATGTCATCGAACAGTCGCTGTCCAGGAGTGTCTTGAGAGCGAGGATATTCAACGCCTCTTATGGCCAGCTCGTTCTCCAGATCTGAATCCCATTGAAAATGTGTGGGATGCTTTGGGGAGGAGTCTTGCTGGTCGCCAATGCCCTCCAATAAACAAGGACACCCTCATCCGTGCACTGACAGATGAATGGGATAAATTACCCCAACAGCTGCTTGATATTGTTGTGCAAAGCATGACACGACGTGTGGAATCTTGCATCGCCCTCCATGGTGGCCATATCCCGTATTGACATCTTACGCCGGAACGCCTGCAGACCGTAATTGCATTTTTTTTCACGTTTACGTATTCTGCACAAAATGGCCTGTTGTTTGTCCCTTGAACACGTTCCAAAGCCTTCTGGATTTCAGAGCACAATAAATTGTCTTTCTTGTAATGTCCTGGCATTCTGACATTATTTTATTTCACTTGGCATTAACCACACTTACTTTTTATGCGCTATATAGCCGTTTATGATCCCTCCTTAGCAATTGTCCAGCAGTGTATTTTCCGCATTCACAAAATAGCAAATTAAATTTCATCATTTTGTGGCTCATACTTTTATATATTTCACAATTTGCGTGCAAACTAGATACTTAAATTTAGAGAAATAAAAAGAGCAATATCAAAGTTGGTTTCGGGCTACACATGGAGGCCATTTATTCAGTGACTTTAAAAACATTACTAGAAATTAAAACAAAAATTCATATATGAGCGCGTGTAAAAATTTCAAAAAAGTTTTAAAAATCAATCAAGATCCCTGATTGATGTTTATGCCATTTTGAATTTTTTAATGCACTAAAACATGTATCATGGGAAAAAACTATTTATATAAATTTATTTCAAAGGGATCCGGATTATTTCCTACACTGAAGTATTCACAATATAAAAATTTTCGCTACGCAGGGATCTTTTTATCATTTTGTGAAGAAGTTTTTATAGGAGTCATAATACAACCTCAACCCCATCGTCCTGGAAAGAAAATCGTAGATTTTAACAGTTTTTATTCTCTCTCTCTCTCTCTCTCGGAACTGTTAATCTATATTATAGTCTTTTTTCTTAAGCTTAAAGCAAATATTTTTTTGAGATAAACATTTTGTCTTTACGATAGTTTTCGTTATGACGTACTACAGAGGTGAAGCACATGGCAAGACGGAGAAGTTGCAGCGATAAATTCCGTCGGTTATTTTAATTGGTAAAGCATTTGGCTCCGGAGTAGAGGGATGAGGGTTCGTTGTTCTCACAGTGAAATTTGTGAATTTCACATCTGTGTGTGTTCTTTACGGACATTTTTCACGCAACAACTTTGCTAAAATATGAGATTTATTTCTTGGTGCCAGAAATGAAATTTTGCTCCGGCGCCCCGCAGTGAAATTTCACCCCAGGCCCCGCAAAAGCTCCGTCCGGCTCTGCCTAGGAGAGTGCCTTTGTTTACACCACGACATCGGACACAGCGCCTCACCTGGGCTCATGAGACCGGTAGTTGCACCGCAGAAGACTGCCAGCATATGGCGTGGTCTGATGAGTCACGCTAGCAGTTGTTACGAGCTGATGGTAGGTTTTGGGTGTGGCACAGACCCCATGAGGTCATGCACCCAAGCTGTTAACAAGACACTATGCAAGTTGGTGGTGGTTCCATACACGGCAGCTTTTCCCATTGTGACTCCGAACACTCTACTAACCGAAAACCGGTTCTCGGGTTGTATATACACACTGCTCTGTGAACTTCACCTGCGCCACCTTTCGGTCTACAGGCGAGCTCATTTCTCTAGACTGGGGGTGATCATAATGTAATAGCTCATCGGTGTAGATCGTCGAGCTGACGGCACTACACATCGGCGGTGATAGTGGTGTTGTCCGGCAGCAACTCAAAAACACGATATTCCGATTCCGCATATTCCACCAAACAGACAGCAGAACCTTACGTGGATGTAAGCCGGCTTTGAAGGTCAGCATAGGCTTCTGTTTTGGGTCCAACAACTGTTTCCGAGTACTGACATTGTCATACAGGACACATTTCTCGTCAGTTGCCACAGTGTGGTTCAAGAATGATTGAAATTGGTGATGTGCAAGCACTCAACGATTTGTTTTCTGAACAACTGTGAGTTGATGCGTATCCAAACTCCCCTCTTGTGCACCCTGAAATATGTGCGTGATTATACTTGTATGGGTAGTCTCCAGTTGCTCGGCCAACTCTCGCGTTGTTACATATGGGTTGGTCTCCACTGAGGTCTTCAGCATGCTGTGGTTCTTCCTACTTTAGGACGGTCTAACACGACAAAATTTCCCTCTCAAAACCGTTCGAGCCAACGACTACACTGACGACGTGATATGGCATTGGAGTACACACCGGTAATGTTCTTTACAGCACTTGCGGAGGTGCTACCACGACGAAACTCATACAGCATGTAATGGGGGATCTGCTCTTTGTAAACTTCCATGTTGGCTGACGCACACACTCTTCGCCTTCTGACGGCTAACTGCCACTGACCTAAGCCACACCTGCTGATGCCATGCCGGTGTGCTGCGCGATATCAGTGGCCAATGTTGGCCATCGCCGGGCCATCTGCTTCGGATACCACGTCATTCCTTCCAACCTAATATTTTTTCTTAACTAGGACACGCATGTTCGATCTTTAATTGCTGTAAATGAGAGCGTGAAGAACACGGAGGTGTCCGTCCTAACGAATCTAGCCTTCTCACATAGCGGCCGTATTGTTTCAACAGGTTTGAAGGTTCGCTCCAGGGGTTTTCGTATGTTTTTCACTTTTGTACGCAGAGTTCGTTCAAAAGTGAAAAACGTATAACTGAGAAACGTATAACCGAGTTAAAAACCGATAGAAACCACAGTAAAATATCACGACTAACACAGAGTTACGTATAAAAGTGAAAAACGTATAACTGAGAAACGTGTAACCGATAGAAACTACAGTAAAATATCAGGAATAACGCAGAGTTACGTATAAAAGTGAAAAACGTATAACCGAGTTAAAAACCGATAGAAACCACAGTAAAATATCACGACTAACACAGAGTTACGTATAAAAGAGAAAAACGTATAACTGAGAAACGTGCAACCGATAGAAAGTACAGTAAAACATCAGGACTAACGCAGAGTTACGTATAAAAGTGAAAAACGTATAACTGAAAAACGTATAACTGAAAAACGTATAACCGAGTTAAAAACCGATATAAATCACAGTAAAATATCACGACTAACACAGAGTTACGTATAAAAGTGAAAAACGTATAACTGAGAAATGTGTAACCGATAGAAACTACAGTAAAATATCAGGACTAACGCACAGTTACGTATAAAAGTAAAAATATATAACTGAGAAACTTATAACCGATAGAAACTACAGTAAAATATCAGGACTAACGCAGAGTTACGTATAAACGTGAAAAACATATTACTGAGAAACGTATAACCGAGTTAAAAACCGATAGAAATCACAGTAAAATATCACAACTAACACAAAGTTACGTATAAAAGTGAAAAACGTATAACTGAGAAACGTGTAACCGATAGAAACTGCAGTAAAACATCAGGACTAACACAGAGTTACGTATAAAAGTGAAAAAGGTATAACTGAGAAACGTATAACCGAGTTAAAAACCGATATAAACCACAGTAAAATATCACGACTAACACAGTTACGTATAAAAGTGAAAAACGTATAACTGAGAAACGTGTAACCGATAGAAACTACAGTAAAATATCCGGACTAACGCACAGTTACGTATAAAAGTGAAAAACGTATAACTGAGAAACGTGTAACTGATAGAAACTGCAGTAAAATATCAGGATTAACGCAGAGTTACGTATAAAAGTCAAAAACACAAAACCGAAAAACGTGTAACTGAGGTTCCACTGTATATTCCGTTTCTCAATAGCCTCGTAAGAAACTCCTTTAGAAGCATGCAACTACGGCGAAGTGCATTCTTTTTTAGTTCTGTTTATCCGGTGTTCTTATAAGACCGCGACAATCAACAAGGTAGCGTATTCGCGAGACTTTCAAATGGCTGTTGACCGCATTAAAAGTTGTCTCGAAGGATTTATCAAAGTTTACAACCAGCCGTCAAAGTATTTTGCAGGCGGAGAAAGTGATAAGTTGTAGAGTTTCCGTCTCTTTAATTAGATTTCTCCGTGAGGTTTATCCTTAATGATAGGAGGGGAGAGAAGAAGAAGAAGCATCCTTGCAACCGCTTCAGCCGCTTAGAACGACGATTCTTTAAACTAATGATATCCCAAGGGGACTTCAAATAAATACTCGTTAAGACTCTCTTTGAAAAATCTTTTCCCTTGGGGCATCAATAAATGCCTGACATTTGTAACAAAATGCCCTGAAAACTTTAATTTATTTCCCCCATTTCGCTGCTACCTTGTTAAATGAAGACAGCACTTGATTTTCTTGCTACTTCTCAACGCTAATATACTTGTTTGTTGTATGTAAATGAAGGACTTTCTTCTTTTTCTTTCGCAGCTGCGATGAAATAAGCGCCACATAAACGAAATGAGCACGAATTTTTCTTCCCATCCATTTCTCAATGACCGCGATTTTGTTCGATGTTTATGTTTTTTAAACAGCAGAGGTTGGGGGAAAGGAAGTCACTTAAAACGCATTAATCTTTCCATGACTGATGCAAAAGCATTATCGAAGCTCTTATTGACGAAATCCAACAAAGTCTCACATTTTCAAGGCAAAATTTTGTACCGAATCTTGAAAAACAAGTTTCTAAAACGTGAATTACAACAAACATAATTTTTGAATACATTGCGTAAAAAATAGGGTTTCTTTACCGTCTCAAAATTATACATTTTACTGCCCTTCTCTTCTGTACAAAATACATTTTCCTTTAGTAAATACAGGAAACAGAATCTTAAGGACTGCCTCTTCAGTGAGTGAGCGAATAAGACACAGCGAGAGAGAGGAACACAGAAAGAGAGACAGAGAGTGATATATAGAGGGGCATAAAGAGAGCATGAGAGGGAGATACAGAAAGAGATAGAAGGGGAGAAAGAGACAGAGATATAGAACATATATATAAAATAGCTGCTTGCTGTTCTTGTAGTTGCTATGCCTGGCTCTTGATAAAACCATAGATAACAGCTTCCCATAGTTCTATATTCCTCTCTTTTTTTCTTTTCTCACTGTGGTCATTTGGTCTCTTTTGTTTCTACAAAACAATCATTCCAACTTTCAGTATTAAGGTGGTTTCTGTTATATATATATATTAATACATATACTATAAAGAAGATACCTAAGCAAAAAAATACATATATAATTTTGACTCACACCTAGTACAACATAGAAAAGGTTATGTATCTACCTGTGTGAGTAAAAGGAGAAAAGATAAAAAAATAAAATAAAACAACTGAATGTAGAAGGTGTCGAGAATACTGAGCCTTGGCTTTATCAAGGACCAGCAAAAACTCTGCATTTTCTCACTTCCACAAAGACCTAGTTGGAAATGGGTTTCTGCAAGGCCATAGATGCAAGTAACATTCCCACCTAAAATAGTTTAAAAAATATATATATAAGTCATGTCCTCCGTAGAGTAGCATGACCTAGCACTAGTTAACAATTTCGCTTGCATCCATTAACCTTCATGGCCCGACCCATGCTCTTCATCTGTTACTATTAAACAGAGAGAAGAAGATTAAAGAGAACTCAAGCTGTGAGAGTGACATAATAATTAGAAATGATTTGCAGCTATAACGAAATTCCAAGTTCATTTGAGAGAGAATTTAAACCTGAAAAACAATGCAAAAGAAATCCAAATTTTACATTGCAATTAAAAAAGGAAATGTTAATTTATAACGAACAGATTTTTGAAAGAAAACTTGAGTCTAAAACCTCCTACTCTACAACTTATGACAGCACGAAAACGAGAATAAGTTAAAGATAATAATTAACTAAAGAAAACTTTGTGAAAGTTATATACCTTAAACAGTTAGTTGCAATATGTACAAAGTATTTCAGCAGTGCTTTAAGTGCATAATTAATTAGTTATTAAGAACTTAACTACTTTGAAAAAACAGCGCATAGACAGCGCATAGAAAAAGAACAAGCTTAGCCATCTTCTGTTCCTAGGTACCCCAAAAGACGCTCAAAGTTACAAAGAAAAGTAAGAGTTAAAACCCGCAAAAATGTTAACAGACAAACCAATGCTTAAAAGCTGAAAAGCTAAAAAACGACAGAGAAAAGGTACATGAAGTACAAAAATATACTATTAGAAAGTTTTCTAGAGAACGAAATTCCTTCTTCTTTCATCAAAAGAACTTTAAGAAAAATTATTCTGAATAATAGAGTAAGGTTGGCAGATCTGCTTTAATTTTCTACACAGTTAATAATATGATTCTGACCAATCAAAGCCGTAAGGAAGTTGGCTAGAGGATGCCTATTAACTACCTAAAGGAACCTTAGTGCTATGGATATGACGGTCCTATTAAAACAAAAAATTAAATAATATAAACAAAATCACAAAAAAAGCTTAAAAATCTGTTTATAAAAGAAAATAAAAACAAATAAAAAAGAAAACTAGTTATTCATCACTAGGATAGCTATACTAAAAATAGTAAAACCAACATTAAAATTAATAAGATTCTGATTAATCTATAGAAGCTCACTAAGGTGATTTAATACATGCAAAGATTATTAAATAAACTGCTCGTGTATTTTATAATATTTCTCATGTATTCTGGAGAGTTAATTCTGCTGTTTCTGATCATTCAGATCCACAGTCTTAAGTTTATATATTTTTTTCTCTGGTTAAAATCTCCGCGCGTTGGTTTCTTGCTGTATGAGGAGGCCATCAGCCCCACCCTCACTGCCCCCCAGCGTCTAGGGAGTGGCGGAAGAGGTCAGCCATGTTCTTCTCTTGTGAGGAGAAAAGTTTTTGTCACACAAGAGGTAAGCTCTCTTCCTTGTTTTTGGGTTCTAGGTTTTATAAGTTCAATGTTTGTACTTCATGTACCTTTTCTCTGTCGTTTTTTAGCTTTTCAGCTTTTAAGCATTGGTTTGTCTGTTAACATTTTTGCGGGTTTTAACTCTTACTTTTCTTTGTAACTTTGAGCGTCTTTTGGGGTACCTAGGAACAGAAGATGGCTAAGCTTGTTCCTTTTCTATGCGCTGTCTATGCGCTGTTTTTTCAAAGTAGTTAAGTTCTTAATAACTAATTAATTATGCACTTAAAGCACTGCTGAAATACTTTGTACATATTGCAACTAACTGTTTAAGGTATATAACTTTCACAAAGTTTTCTTTAGTTAATTATTATCTTTAACTTATTCTCGTTTTCGTGCTGTCATAAGTTGTAGAGTAGGAGGTTTTAGACTCAAGTTTTCTTTCAAAAATCTGTTCGTTATAAATTAACATTTCCTTTTTTAATTGCAATGTAAAATTTGGATTTCTTTTGCATTGTTTTTCAGGTTTAAATTCTCTCTCAAACGAACTTGGAATTTCGTTATAGCTGCAAATCATTTCTAATTATTATGTCACTCTCACAGCTTGAGTTCTCTTTAATCTTCTTCTCTCTGTTTAATAGTAACAGATGAAGAGCATGGGTCGGGCCATGAAGGTTAATGGATGCAAGCGAAATTGTTAACTAGTGCTAGGTCATGCTACTCTACGGAGGACATGACTTATATATATATTTTTTAAACTATTTTAGGTGGGAATGTTACTTGCATCTATGGCCTTGCAGAAACCCATTTCCAACTAGGTCTTTGTGGAAGTGAGAAAATGCAGAGTTTTTGCTGGTCCTTGATAAAGCCAAGGCTCAGTATTCTCGACACCTTCTACATTCAGTTGTTTTATTTTATTTTTTTATCTTTTCTCCTTTTACTCACACAGGTAGATACATAACCTTTTCTATGTTGTACTAGGTGTGAGTCAAAATTATATATGTATTTTTTTGCTTAGGTATCTTCTTTATAGAATGTGAATTCTGAATTTTCAAAACTGCTGCGTTGCGCGTTTTGATTTTCAGGTTATTTTGCACCCTTCGTTTTAAATTCTAAAATTTTTTCCTTAGTCTTCAGTTTTGCTCTTAAGTATTAATACATATATATATATATATTATATATTATACAAACACACATATACAATACACTGAAGTGTCAGAAAAACTGGTACAGACGAGCTTATGCAAAATACACAGCAACGTCACCTATGCGCGCACTCGGTTGCGTTCGCCAGTGCGTAAATAAAGCGATAGACATCCTTGCCAGTTGTCAGAGCTGTTTTCGGCATGAGGAAGACAAGTAATAACGATTTAGGCGATTTTTAACGCGGTGTCATAGTTGGCGCTCGTGAGATGGGCCATAGTATTTCGAAGGTAGAAACGAAGTTCGGATTTTGACGGACGACCATTGCAAGGGTGTACCGTGACTACGAGAATTCCGGCAAAACTTCCAACCTACGATATCAGTGTGGCCGTAAAAAGACATTGGGTGAACATGACCATCGTCGGCTGTCAAGAATCGTTTCACGCGATAGGCGTGCAACACTCTCTCAGGTATCATCGGAATTCAATGCTGGAGCCTCAACAAGCATAAGCGTCCGGACTGTGCGAAGTACCCTGCACGATATGGGCCTTGAGAGCCGACGCGAGCAAAGCCCATATCGTGCACGGCACGTCGCCAAAGCTTTTGCTGATTGAGTAAATAAAGTTAAGGAAAGTAAGCCTCGTCCTGTATTTAAAAAACATATAAAAAATACCGAAAATTATTCGTTCATCACTCTAGTGTTTGTACAGGAAATTCAGAGTTTTCTTACAATGGAGTGTATGTAAAGATCTTTACCAATGTAATTAGACGACAGCTAAATTAAAAACAAATGATTAATACTGACATTTGACGTGAACTAGGATCATCAAACAGACGTCATCGCTCTTTCGAAGTTTATAAGTGAGTCACGGAAAAATTTTTCATTGGCCGCCACCGGGAATCGAACCCAGGGTCTTCCAGTTACGCGCCAGATATGCTTCCACTGCACCACAGGGGCTTCGAATTCCTCCAGACTCACATACACTAACTTGTCAAGCCAATTTGGCAGGTTGCTTCTTGGAACCCGCACAATGCTGGGGATTCACCAAAGATGGTAAGTAGCAACTGAACAAATAATTAGAAGGCGAATGAATATAATTAATACAGACATTTGACGTGAACTAGGATCATCAAACAGAGGTAATCGCTCTTTCCACGTTTATAAGTGAGTTACGGAAAAAATTTTCATTGGCCGCCACCGGGAATCGAACCCAGGGTCTTCCAGTTAGGCGCCCATCGCTGTGGTGCAGTGGAAGCATATCCGGCGCGTAATTGGAAGACCTGGGTTCGATTCCCGATGACCTCTGTTTCATAAAAACAAAAGCTTTCGTAGGTGTAAAATCAATGCGTGAATTTTGCAGCTCGGGATACATAATAAAATGTTTACGTGGTTTTTATTCCATAACAGCGCACACCCAGTCAGCAACCTGGTATTAGCTGCTTGCATTGGTCTTCCCCATCACACGATCAGTAACTATCTAGATTTGCACAGGGCACTTCCTGTTGATTGACTGCACTAGTATCTCCTGTCCACTTTCTCTTCATAGCATAGTCTAGTTACATTTGTTTGTCCGGCCATATGTTTTCAGTGGCCACCTCAGCTGATTTTATTAATGTCCTGGCTTTTCCAGCCAATGATCTGTATTAGCCTTTGATTCCATAGACACGTTCCTATCAGTGTTTGGTGGCAACAGCTTGCAATGTCCGTGACACAACAAAGGCCTCCGCCATTGATAAACCCATTGGGATCGGGGTGTTTCTGTTTGTATTTTCCCAGCCAGGAAAGATTGTGAGGACGTACGCTGCGTTATCAGTGTTTATACACAAAAGAGCTACTCTTAAAAAAATGTAACATATATCTTAAGCGTCTTGTGTCGAAAAGATTTTTCAAAGCCACTTAAGACGGCACTTGTCATTTTTAGAATAAAACGAAGGTTCAAGCACAACTGAAAAAATAGCAAAATTCTGAACATATTGGTGTAGAAAGTGTTTCCGCTGATAACATGATTGACACTCTATCAACATTCAGATACTTGTTAAAAGAAACAATGAAGCGATATGATTACTTTTCCAAGTGAACCCAGAGATTAGGTTAACATCGAAGTAAACAGATTGCCCTAATATCAAACATCATGATTCGACGGGGTTATGGTTCATTTCAGAAGAAAAATACTTCAATCAAAATTAACATATTTGTTTGCTTTGTTTGTCTGGGTGTTTGAAGATCACCGTGAGCAACTTAATCGGCTATAAGCAGTCGCTGGTCCCTAATTTGGGACCACTGGTTCTAGTAAAAGTTTAGTTTAACTGAGAAGCCTAAAGTAAAAGTTTGGTTTAACTGCGAAAACCAAGATAAGCCTAAAGCAAAAGTTTTGTTTAACTGAGAAGACTAAAGGAAAAGTTTTGTTTAACTGAGAATAGAGAAAAACGTTTTGTTTAACTGAGAAGACAAAACAAAAAGTTTTGTTTAACTGAGAAGACTAAAGAAAAAGTTTTGTTTACCTAAGAAGACTAAAGAAAAAGTTTTGTTTACCTAAGAAGACTAAAGAAATAGTTTTGTTTAGCTGAGAAGAATAAGTAAGATAAGACTAAAGAAAAAGTTTTGTTTAACTGAGAAGACTAGAGAAAAACGTTTTGTTTAACTGAGAAGACAAAAGAAAAAGTTTTGTTTAACTAAGAAGACTAAAGAAAAAGTTTTGTTTAACTGAGGGGACTAAAGAAAAATTTTCTTTACCTGAGAAGACTAAAGAAGTTTTGTTTAATTGAAAAGACTAAAAAAGAGTTTTGTTTAACTGAGAAGAATAAGTAAGAGAAGACTAAAGAAAAAGTTTTGTTTAACTGAGAAGAGTAGAGAAAAAGGTTTGTTTAACTGAGAAGACTAAAGAAACAGTTTTGTTTAACTGAGAAGACTACAGAAAAAGTTTTATTTAACTGAGGACTAAGTAAGAGAAAACTAAAGAAAAAGTTTTGTTTAACTGGGAAGTGAACGCGCGCTCATGTTGCTACAGAGAAGGATTTAGTCAACCGAAGTATTAAAAATAAGAAGCAAAAATTCTGGAATGTAGTCAATTCAGGAAGAGCAGAGAAAATTGAGGGTTGTAGTTAATAGGCAGAGCGAGTAATTAATTGAAAGAATGACTGAACATGAACTCCCATTATGTACGGCTTTTATTTATTATGAAAAGGGCTTTCATTTCGTGAAATCAAACCATCAGCAGTTTTAACGTCTTTGAAATTCTGAGGCACTAAATATACCTACACCAGCTTTATTAATAACGTGCATGAAAATGCAAACGTAAAAGTTCGTCTGTTGAAGAACACTCACTGCACTTCTAAAAATTGGAAAGGGAATGAGGTAAGGTGACGCCATATCTCCGAAAATCTTCCATGCATATTGCGGAATGTGTTTCCATCATTTAACTGGGAAGACAAAGCAATAGAAATTAATGGTGATTGTTTAATCCTCCTCCATTTTGCTGATAACATAATAATCTTTGCATGTACCTCCTCAGAGTTACAGTGTATGAACTAAGAACTTGCTGACGAGAACGAAGAAGCGGTTTTAATCAGCGAAATTGATGTACAGTGCTTTACAAAAATTGAAGATTTGGAAGCTGATAGGGGCACTCTTGGATGGATCCAGAGTAAAACGACGTGGGCGATGGATGGATAAAATTCGAAAACATGGTGGAATGAATTGGAAAAGATTGGCCCAGGAATCAAAGTTCTGGGAAAGACAACTTTGGATAACCGATGGCTACATTTACCTTGGATGACAGATGGCAAGTGAGGACCACAGAGAAGAAGAAATAAGTACGCATATAAAACTTGAAGTGCTTTAGACCGACGAGTACAATTTTCTGAAGTATTTTACCATTTTGTCTTAAAAAAGGAATATTGTTTAATCAATGCATCCTTCCAGCTATGGATGAGAAGCAATGGACCTTAACTAAGAAAGATAACCTACAAACCACTCAAATTATAGAAAAATAAAATTATTTAATCAATGCATCCTTCCATCTATGGATCAGAAACAATGGACTTTAACTAAGGAAGGAAACCCACAAACAACTGAAAGAAGCATGGTGAGGTGCATGCTTGGTATAACCAGGAAAGAAGAAGAGAAGTACATGGATTTGGAAAATGACAAGAGTTGATGACATCCTGACAAAGTGAAAACCTTCAAGTGGCAAAAGGTTGGACATTACGTAAGAAGAACCTGACCACCGATGGGCAACTGAAATACTAGATTAGATACTAAGGGGCAGGAAAAGACCCAGAAAAAATCCACGTGGGCGATGGGTGAAAAAAATTCAAAAGCATGCTGGAATGAATTGGAAAAAAAATGGCTCAAGAATCAAAGTTGTGGGAAAGACAAGAGCCGCAGCGGTGCGACACCTGGAACGTATGGGAAAGGTCCAGAAATTGGGGTCTTGGGTACCTCACACTTTGAAATTGTCACACCCAATTGCGCCCTAAACCATGACGTTTGGTTTCAGGTCGGTATGACGCTTCAAGGTGGCGTTCACCACGATGTCTTCGAACACGTATGCGACCACCAAGGTGCATCAAGTTGAATCGTGACTCGTCAGAAAGCACGACCTGTTGCCAATCAGCGTGCCAATGTCTGTGTACGAGACTCCATTGCAGCCTGAGGCGTCTGGGGTTGAGGGTCAAAGGAATGCGCAGTAATGGACTGCTAGCAACCAGTCCTCTGTTAAGCTGACGACATCGAACTGTGCTGGGGCACAAAGCCTCGCCTGTGACAGTGCTGCGTGCGATCGGTCACTGCCATTTCCCGGATCTGTGTTCGTCCCAGCCTCATCTGTCCGCTGACGCCACATTCCCATCACTCAACTGGCGTTCCCTCTGGTACGAGTGGCAGTTTCGAGGTAGGAAAATCCAGCTTCTTTCATTACAACAATCCTTCGTTGCTCAACGTTCGTCAGGTGTTCACAATGCGATTTTCTTCGGCGACGGGGCATAGCAAGACACAAGAAACACTCTTTCAAGAAACACTCTTCAAGGTTTCAGCCAGCTCTTATAAACAAGATAGGACAGAGGGCGCAGTTCCAAAACCGCATGCGCATTTTCACTCACATTTTAATCATTTGCATATCCAAACAAGTTGTATATCTAATATATAAAACACAAAACGTCTGTTTGTTTGTCTGAAGCAGCAAAAATTCTCGAACGCCGAACTGTGGCATCGTGAAATTTGCATAGTTTATTAATACTGGAATTTCTAGGTCAACACAACTATTTTAAAATCTCTAAGTTATTCCGTTCACAAGTTATGAATTAATTAATAAGCTAATCAATACAGTCAGCGTCGTTTGCTACGTCATCGTTATTTGTTCCAAATCTGAAAGCACGTGACTGCGTTCATCCCCGCGGCACAGCCACGCACATCCACGAGTGTTTGTGTTCTTTGAGAGCTGTGCATAAAAAAATGCAAAAACGAACTTTGCGAAATCTTAACTAAACGGGCTGAAATTTTTATCAAATTGGTAATAAGAGGAGTCCCTCAAAATTTCACCGGAATCCGGTTCAAAACTTTTTAAAATAGGCATGGAATTTTTAATTCATCGGTAAACAGAAAAATATACGCAGAAACAGTTAATAAAATGTTGACGGCTAATTTAAAAAGTTATTTACCGATTCAGGCGAAATTTGGAGGTATTAACGATTTATGGTGTTCATTAAAATTTCAGCCAGTTTGATAAAATATTCGCAAATATAAGTTTTTAACTTTTTTTATCCCAGAGCCCCACAAAGACGTCTGAAACTGAAAACACGTGATGCATTTGATCGTCGATAACAAATTGTTAACGAATTTTGTTCAGTCAGTGTTCGAATGCTTTGTCTCCTGGACGCGTGTTAAATAATTCGTAACGCTTTTTGTCCGTTTGATTCTACAGATTCCGTACATTCTGTACCGGGCAATGCCGGGTAGTAAAGCTAGTATCCTATAAATTTCAAGCTGACACCAGTAGTCTTTCATGGTGTTGCAATTTTCACAAACTGTAATAATGTACAACGACGAACAGTACACCAATTAAGTAGGAAATAGTAATACTACATGGGCGCCGACAAGGGGGGAGGGGGTCGGAGGAGTCACTTGATCCCCCTGTGTGTAGAATTATTTTTTCCTTTATTTTATTTTATTTATTACTTTTTTTTTTTTTTTTTTTTTACACTCACAGAACTGGACCACAAGGAAAGATGGAGTTTGGGGCGTTTAATTTAATATCCCAATTTTATTGGAAATTTGGAATTGGATAACAATAACGTAAAAGCGGAAAACCTAGCAAACCGTAAGCGCCCAAACAAGTTCCGCTCAGGGTGGTGTGTGCTGAACTTAAAAGGCTTGGCGTGGCCCAGCTCGACACTGTTAATTATTTTGAAAACAGTTACCAATGTACATGAAAATACATGGCTATTACTAACATACACTTTCTTCAAGAGCAGCATCAATTAATAATAATAATAATAGTAGTAGTGTTCTAGTGTAGTAAGTAAGTAGCAGTAATGGAAATAGTATTAATCTTTCATTTTCACGAATTACTGTTTTCTACATATTAGCCAAACCTTAATTAATTACACTTGACCCCCCTTGAAACATTTCTTGCAGGCCCATGTAATACTATATACTAGTGATCCGATTTATTGCTGTAGGAAATAGACACATAAGCGTTTCGAAGCTTTTGCGCATCAACAGATGGCTTTTTCAAGGAAGTTACACAGAAAATGTCTAACTTCTGTCTAACTTCCTTGAAAAAGCCAGCTGGTTGATGCGCAAAGCTTGGAAACGCTTATGTGTCTATTTCCTACACCAGTAAATCGGATCACTAGTATAGTGTTACTATTTCTTAGTAAAGTACAACTTATGAATGACCAACGGGCAATGTATTCTCAGTTGTTATTTTTCTGACAATTGAATGCATTTGAAATTTTTTTGTGATGACCGATTATTTACCAACGGAATCGGGTAAGTGAGCTTTGTATAAATTGTTGGCCAATAATAACAATTTTGTAATCTACAATAGAACAAAAATCACGCAGTCATATAAAATATATATTTTTTTTATTGGAGGTTTAACGACCACCGCGAGAAACTCAATGGGCAATAAGCAGTCGCCCGTCCCTAATTTAGGCTCACGGACTCCAGAGAAGGGAGAGAGCCAGTGCCGTAAGACAAACACAACATCTATGCCTCACCGGGATTCGAACCCGGACCCATCTCGGACGAATGATCAGTAGCCATCGCTTAAACTACTGCGCCTTTCTCTCTCTTTTTTCTTCTTACAGTGCGATATGATCGTGGTCAGCTGCAGGCTTGTTTTTATACCGTTTGCAGCTGTACTGTGCACTTAAACAACGCAGTGGAACCATTCATTTGCTTTTAAAGGGGTGTCCGTGTACTTTTTGTACTTTTGTGTAACTATCAAATTGCTAAATACGTATATTATATTAGTAATAATGTCAAGCGGTGTAATACTCTTCTCGAAAAAACAAAATTAACGTCATACCCCAAAGTCCTCTGTACGCGATACGTACAATCTAACTGCCACTGTTTATGTAGTTTTACGCAACTGCTTGGGAGTTTGGACCTACTGTACCACATCAGATGGCCCGAATTCAGTTCATAGTAGTGTCTCGCAGCCACAGAAATGATCAAATAGCACCCAGAGAATCTTCAGAAATGTGAACATCCTTTTTTTTTTTTTACAACGTACGTGCTGTTTAGTCCATCCAACTAAAGAAAAACCGCGGGCCCCATTGTTTGTGAAATTCACAAATTTGCTGGTGACGTCATAGAAGCCGCGTCTCCTCGCACCGGAATGAGTCACATCTCCTTCTAAATTATTTTAAGCGAAGAAATATTTTATCATTAATTCCAGACAATGTGTGGAACGAATACCACACATTTTTCGAAGAACCCAACGGTCAGTAGATCCATTTTTTAGTTAGGGTGCCAATACGAAATTCAAACATTGGCCGGTGACGGAGATCGAAAGCGCGTCTCCTCGCTCCGGAGTGAGTCGTTCTAACCAACTACACTACACCGACAGAATGTATAGCTGCAGATTTATTGTCTTAACACGTGCTTTACTCCGCAGTACGTCACATGTTGCTAACGAAGGCCGTAGTTCTTTTTTAGTTCGACGGACCATATATAACCACTCCTTCATTCCTGAATGTGAACAACTAGAATTCTCTGAACATTTTAAGGAAGAAATTCGAATTTTGAGTGTACCAAGAACTTCTGTCAAAGTTAGTTTCAATTTTAATCAGACTGCAAGCAGTGGTTTTTGCGCCCTCTCTTGAGCTGCACCCGGGGCAGCCGCCCCATCTGCCCCGCCTTAGTTGCGCCTCTGTATAGACGTTTTCCTGATATTCTGTATTTTAACAAAACTAGGGAAAAGCTTTGTATAACAGACTAATTAATACCAAACAGAAGTCATCGCTTTTTCCACGTTAATAAGTGAGTAACGGAAAAATTCTCATCGGCCGCCACCGGGAATCGAACCCAGGGTCTTCCAGTTACTCACCGAACATGCTACTACTGCGCCACAGCGGCCTCGAATTCTCCAGACTCACATGAGATTAACTGCCAAACCACATGACAGGTTGCTTCATGGAGCCCCGCACAATGCTGGGGGATTCACCAAAGATGGAAAGCAGCAGCAACTGAACTAATAACTAGGAGGGGAATAAGTAATTAATTTATACACTCGACGTGGATCAGAAACACCAAACAGAAGTCATCCCTCTTTCCAAGTTACTAAGTGAGTAACGGAAAAATTATCATCGCGAATCGAACTCAGGGTCTTCCAGTTACGGTTTGGCAGTTAATCTCACGTACGTCTGGAGAATTCAAGGCCGCTGTGGTGCAGTGGTAGCATGTCCGGCGCGTAACTGGAAGACCCTGGGTTCGATTCCCGGTGGCGGCCGATGAAAATTTTTCCGTGACTCGCTTATTAACGTGGAAAGAGCGATGACTCCCGTTTGGTGTCCTTGATCAACGTCGAGCGTATGAATTAAAACTAATTAATTATCTAGAATAAAAAGCATATTTCATAACAATCGGTATGACTTTAAAAAATAACAGGTGTTGAATAATTTTAGTTTTGGTCAGCTTTTTTCTCTTCATACCAATTCTGATGTGTGTACTGTCTATTTGATCAGTATATGGTGAATACTGAGATAATATTGAGATTCTTAGATAGCATGTCCCTGAGTATGAAGGTGGTCTTAAAACAGAAAACAAAAAAGTAGATTACGAAAATCTATCAGCAGAGAAGAGTCAAAATCAGTAGATCTACTTATAAATCAGTAAAAATCAGTAGATCTACTTATAAATCAGTAAAAATCAGTAGATCTACTTATAAATCAGTAGACTGGCAACGCTGGTCCGGACTCTAGTGTTCCCTACCTTCCGCCACCCGTGACAGAGCCTTGAAAATTCAGTTGTTCTCCGCTCTTCTAATTCCATAGTTTAAACCTCTTCTCCATGTTTGTAGGGGGCTAATGAGGAGGGTGGATAGGAATTCACTGAGGGAGTCACTACTAATTGCTCTGTTTGTTTTATTTACAAAATAGGGGATCACAGCACCGAAAGACTGCTCCGGGACAGTGAAAGAACAGAAAGTGGCTGACGACTGCCTTGTATGAGAGGAGTGCAAGGCAAAGTCGCTGGCTGGAAGGAAGGAAGTTAAGAAGGGGGAGGTATTGTGTCTGCGTGGTACGACGTTAAAATTTGATTTAGGTAAACAAGAAATTAGTAAAATCATGCAATGCATTGATTATGATACGCTTTCCAACATACTATACTGAAGTTATGAGGATACTCGACCTTTGACCCATTTTGATGATATTAAACAGAACGGGTTCAGTATTCCTCCGGAACAACATACTAAAGTTTTGTCGTAATAGAAGAATTTTTAGTCAAGTTATGAGGACAATGGCTTAGGAAAAAATCTCGCCCCTGTGCCCTGACCTTTGACCCCATTTCGATGATATTAAACAGAACCGGTTCAATATACCACCGGAACATCATGATAAAGTTTTGTCGCAATCGAAGCATTTTCACGTAAGTTATGACGCATAAGAGAGATGGAATGGATCCTGCTCCTATGTCCTGATCTTTGACCCAACTTTACCCATTTTCAAAAAGATTCGTCCCCAGGTGGTTCCCTACCACATACTAAAATTTCATCGAAATCGAACCGTATTTACGCAAGTTATGACGCATAAGGGCAATTGATTGCATACAGCTCCTATGTCCTGACCTTTGACCCCACTTCACCCAATTTCAATAGGGTTCGTCCCCAGGTGGAGCCCTACCACATACTAAAATTTCATCGAAATCGAACCGTATTTACGCAAGTTATGACGCATAAGGGCAATTGATTGCATACAGCTCCTATGTCCTGACCTTTGACCCCACTTCACCCAATTTCAATAGGGTTCGTCCCCAGGTGGAGCCCTACCACATACTAAAATTTCATCGAAATCGAACCATTTTTACGCGATTTATCGTGCGGACGGACAAAGCTGGAGCATATACGCTTCTTCAACTTACGGTTGAAAAGCGTACATAAAAGCATTAAAAATTATTTCTTTCAGTGCTTCGTAAGAAAGGTTTCTATCAAACATGCTCCACCAAAAATAATGCTCGTCGCCCCTCCTGATTTTTAAGTCCAGCGACATCCCTGCCAACGAACTGCAGTAACTTTACAAGTGGTTAGCCGGCTACAAAAGGCTCCTGTTTATATTTCTCCCACGCCTATGGAAAGATCTGGGACCACCTATCTGACAGTTGTATTAATTTTCCTTTCTTTCATTCTCGTTGCTTGTTTCAATTACGATCCAATGCCTGAGAGGCAGCGCCGTTTTTTCTATTCTGGATGTAAGCGTGGACAGAAACTTGCGAGCAAGGTGGCAGATTTTTAACGTTCTCCTGGTAAGACTCATTGCGCCATCTCCCGGTGAAATGTGAAACGAAATTTTAATCTCAGTACCCTCGGCATTCCAAACGCAGCACCAGCTAGCTTTTCCGTGCAGAATCTTAATTCAGTTATAACAAATCTTTGCAAAATCTGCTTTATGATTCTAAATAATTTACATATTCAGTAGCTGTAAGCTTCTGATCCCGTCGTTCTTCCAGCTGCGCACGTCCTCTTTCGAAGTCCGCGTCTGTTTTTCTTATTTCCATAGAAATATCTTAATGCATTAATCATTGATCTTGTAGCAGAATAAATTTCATGCAACAGCTGAACAAACGCAAGTTACCGGATGCCGGGCCCGAACATCGCATTTTGCATGTTCTTCGGTCACGCATCTGTCGATCATGGAAAACGACGTGAAAAATGAATCACTACTGGAAGGGGGAGAGCTAGTTCACAAAGATATAACCACAAAGGAAGGAGTTAATTAAATTGTAGGCACGGAAACGTTCAGAAATTTTCATCCTACGCTTCATTTGATCATAAAATATGAATCTGAAAATACAGTATATAAACACCATATCAGTGTTCAAGAGTGGGTATAATGAGGAAACGGAACAGTCAGATTGCAAGACTGATGGGAAAAGGTGGTAACGAGACAAGGAAGAAAAATGGAACTTCCATAGAATGAAAGGAGAGGAAGGGTGATTTTGCGATAAACAGAATTAGAAAATTATACATAAGTAGAAGGAACACCGCTTAAGACGTTATGATATAAAAAGCAGTAACGTGAGACAAGAAAGATTTGAAGCACATTATTACAAAAAGGAAAAAGCGCTTGAGTGGTAATTAAAACATGAGATGCATTGATTTTGAAAGCATTTACAACACAAAGCATAATAACTCATACAATAAAAGCTCTGAATAGCTGACACTTTGGGACGTCATGTTTTGTCCGTTATTGGGAGGTGTCCGCTCTTTGAGAGGCTGACTTCTGAGGCCAATACAATACAAAAATTCAGATGTATAATGCATAATTAAATTATATTTTTGATTAAATGTTTTTTTTTTTTGCCGTTGTTTTACGGTGAGGAACAATACCAAACATGTGAAAACATACTGTACATATATAGTATTTTCATTTTAAAATATAGTACATACAACGTAAGTAATTCGATTCATGCATACAACAATAAAATATCAGATCAGATCATATGTACAGGATTTTAGGAAGGGAGTGTCTTACTCCAGGTCTTAGACAACCCTTAGAAATAGGAAGCTAGAAGATTTGGGCTAGGTTGCCCGATAGGCAAGTGACACGGAAGCGAGGTAGAAAGTGCGAGGAAGACGACCTTTATTTATTACCGTGGGGCCAGCACCCGGGATCCGACGGCTTAACGTGCCCATCCGACGCACGGCGAATATTTAGTGTTTCGAGTGTTCGTACCTGCCTGGGATTGAACCTGAGGCTTCCCCGTGGTAGTCACGAGCGTGACCACTAGGCCATCCGCCGCCCTCAACAATAAAGTATGTTACACCAGAGCACATTTAATGAGACACCGGCCCGGATGCTAAGCAGTATTTTGGAGCCCCAGTATTAGTGGCACATCTAATTTCACTATGGGTGGATGAAGAAAAATGCCCATCAGAAGATATACCCAAAATATGATGAGGAAGCCCCCCAAAAAAAAAAAAAAAAAAATACCCCCGCCGTTTTCCCGTGATTCATGGACGAATCAGTGGTAGCAAGAAAATGTAAAAATACATGTTTGAAAAATGAATACCAGTTCCGTTCTACTTTAATCCTCCCCCTCTTAAGGTTGAGTTAAGCTTGTTGAAATTATGTCGAAGTAGTGGGCAAAATAATATGACCCGAATATCGTGATTCAAACGAATTCTTAATGTATGCAAATTTTTCCCAATTTTTTTTTTTGCGTACTCCTAAACAGAAGCGGAAAGTGTTTTTTTTCACAACGCAGTTTCTTATAGTTTTTGATGTGTTATGTGGGAAAAAAACTGCAGAACTCTCTCAATTCTTCAAGCATCGTGCATAATTCTGGGGCCCCTTGAAAATGCGGGGCCCGCTCCCTAGCCCCCTAAATGGGCTCTATGTAACACCATGAATTTTAAAATGTACGTACTTACCGCTCATTTAATTAAACCATCCAAGAACATTTAGCTGGAAAAAAATCGATAAAATCGTTTTTTTTTGTCCCTGAAATTCGTAGCATATTTTACAAAACGTACGAGGGTCGTTCAAAAAGTAACGAGACAAATTTTACATGGGGCAGAAGTGTAATGCAGTAAAAATACATACACTATATTGACAAAAGTCACCGGACACTCAGAAGAGAAACACAATATAGCATTTATTGACATACATTAGTACGTTGTCAGTCCATCTTTGGCCTAAATGCATGCTCTGACCCTTCGAGATATGCTTTCGACAAGGTTTTGGAACACAGCGATAGGTATGCTCTTCCATTCAGTACATAATGCTGCCGCTAACTGTTGCTTAGTAGTAGGTCTTGGTTCCAAACTTCTTATGCGGCGATCTAATTCATCCCATTGGTGCTCTATGGGATTAAGATCATGGCTCTGTGCTGGACAGTCCACACACGATACAAAATTATCGTCAAACCACGTCGTAACAGTCCTTGCTTTATGGCTCGGTGTATTATCCTGCCGGTACCACCAAGGCTGGGTTCCATGGTATTGCCACAGAGTTGGTAGGGTAAAATTGTCCAGAATATCGAGGTAGATATGATGGTTAACAGGTTTCTCCACGATAACCAATGGGCCGGGACCATACCCAGAAGAACACCCTCACACGAGTACACTGCCAGCTCCAAACTTGACCGTAGGAACAGTACACTGTAGTAAATAGCGTTCCCCCGGCTTCCGCCACATCCACACACGGCCATCAGACTGATGAATCGTGTATCTGAATTCATCAGTCCATAGGACCCGTTTCCATTGATCAACGGTCCACGATAAATGTTCTTTACACCATGCTAAACGACGAGTAGCATTCCGAGTGGAGCTGAAAGGCTTATGAGCAGCCGCACGACCACGGAAACCCATGGAATGAAATTCTCTGCGAATGGTACTTGTACATACCGAGGTTTCAGCATTTTTACTCAGCTGTACACTGAGGTGTTGTGCAGTACTCCGTCGATTAGCTGTAACGACTCTCCTGAGGCTTCGACGTCCTCTATCACATTTTCTTTGGTCTCCCCTTGCCGCTTCATGCACGCCATGTGTCTTCCACTTATTCAGTACAACTAAAACAGTTGACTTGGGTATGTTTAAATGCCCGTTGGTTTCTCTTATGGACAACCCACTGATATAACACCCAACAATCTTTCCTTTCTCAAAGTCAGTTCTCTCCAGCCGCGACATTTTCACTCAAACTCACAGTGCGATATGATCGCGCTCAGCTGTTTTTATACGATTTTCAGCTGTACCGCGCATCTTAACAACGCAGCGGATCCGTTCATTTGCTTTCGAAGGGGTATCCGGTGACGTTTGTCAGTATAGTGTATAATCTCCCTCTACCTGAATGCACCGGTCCCACGTTTCTATCCACTCCCGGAAGGAGCTCTTCCTCGACACGCATTTCAACATACTCATCACAACATTGTTCAGTTCAGTATTTGATGCAAACCGAAGCCCACGAAGTTGTTTTTTTCACTTCAGGGAATAGTTAGAAGTCAAGCGGCGCCACGTCTGTTGAATACGGAGGGTGCGCCATCGTTTCGATGCCTAGATCTTGAATAATTTGGTGTGTACGCACAGCACTATGCGCAGAAGCATTATCGTGATGCAAAATCCAACCGGTTTTGCATATTTTGGAGGATTTGGCGAACCAACGGATCATTAGCAACCTTCTCAATGGTCATCAAACAAAGATCTTCGCTCTTTCCACGTTTATAAGTGAGTCACGAAAAATTCTCATTGGTCGCCACCGGGAGTCGAACCCAGGTCTTCCAGTTACGCGCCGGATATGCTTCCGCTACGCCACAGCGGCCTCGAATTCCTCCGGACTCACACACGCTAACTGCCAAGCCAATTTTGCAGGTTGCTTCTTGGAGCCCCGCACAATGCTACCAGCCAAATTGGCTTGGCAGTTAGCGTGTGTGAGTCCGGAGGAATTCGAGGCCGCTGTGGTGTAGCGGAAGCATATCCGGCGCGTAACTGGAAGACCCTGGGTTCGACTCCCGGTGGCGACCAATGAGAATTTTTCGTGACTCACCTATAAACGTGGAAAGAGTGAAGATCTTTGTTTGATGTTCCTGGTCCACGTTAAATGTCTGTATTAATTCTCAATGGTCATTCGGCGGTCCTCCCGCAGCAGTGTCTCGATGGTATTGACATTAACCTTCGTAGTCGATGTCAAAGACCTACCGGGACGGCATCTTCCAAACAGTCTTCACCATTCACAAATTTCTTGTGTCACTCAAAAACTCTTGTTAAGGACAAAGCATCTACCTTATAGGCTGTTCTGATCATTTCGTGCGTTTCTGTGTACTGGGTTACAAAAACACGTCTGAACTCTACGCCGTCTACTGCAAGAATGAACTAGCAGAGCGCTATAACGACGCGCCGTCGTCACGTGACTGACTCTGCAGGTGTTCCGACACAGGCAGCAGCATTTTTTTGCGTGAGTTTGCTTTGGCGCTATGACGTCAGTCTCGTTACTTTCTGAACGACCTACGTATTATCATAATCTTAATTAGTGCTAATACCCCTGTATTACCTTTCTTTACAATAAGAACTTCAGTAAATCTGCACTTTTATACCGTGTTTTAAAGAATTGCGCCCCTCTTCTAAAACCGCATCAGATGCTTCCTCAATCAGATCATTTTCTTTCGATGTTTTCAAAGCAACGAACTCAAGCACATTGTTCATTGCCTCTTCGATACACAGATTCTCATCGTCCGTAATGAAATCTTTTGCAGTTTCTTCCTTTTTCAGCCACGTAATTATTTCCAAAATGGTGTCTAAATCCTCTTATTCAGGATTGACAACGAATACCCCACTATGTTTGAAAGAAGCTGTTTCGCCCACTTCTAAGGAAATATTAGCAATATTGAAAACACACGCCAGTAGTTTTTGTAATGGGGATGTGGAGGACAAAAAGTGCCCTATTTCCATCAAAAGCAGCAAAACATAATCGTTGCGGGAAAAATTCGTCAGTCCTTGAACGTCATGTTTTTAGCACGTCTTTTGTAAAAAAGATCGTGCTTCTGTTATCGGTTTGTCCGTCCGTCCGTCTATACCCACGCTATCTCTGCAACTATTAGTCCGATTTGAAAAATTCTTTTTGCATTGGGAAGCTTGAAATATGCGAATGATGATCCTTTATTCCGTTTTTTTTACGATGTACAATTTTGCCGGTAGAGGGCGTAAATGCAGATGATGTCAAATTCAAAAATACGTTTTATTCCACATATTTGCTTCTAAACATCAGATTGAAATTATTTTTTTTATCTTTCGATTCCATTTATGTCGAAGAGTATTTTAGATATAGTTACTTTTTCAAATTACGCATAGATTTTCCTCTAGGGGGCGTAAAAGTAAATTACATTTTTCCCGATAACTTTTCTTCTAAAATTCCGATTTGAAAAAAGTGTTTCTTCAGCGGATACATCTCCTGATGGAAAATCTTTTGCATATCATTTCAAATTTTTGGTAAAGAATACTTTGGCCACCAGGGGGCGTAAGTGTTAATTTTTGCTTCTGATGTATTTGCCATAAAATCGGAGCTTCTAAAATATCGATTGACAAAATTCTTCTGTGAACTGATGCCACTCACATCGATAAACCTTTTCGGAATATTTTCTTCTTAAAATATTCCACAGTTTCTCCGCAGGGGGCGTAGATGTACAGCATATTTTTGTCAATATATCTACTTCTAGGAGTTCGATTTGAAAAATTCCTTCTGTTGGATAGTGTTATCCGTGTGACATGTGGTTCATATAATTTCAAAATTTTCAAGTAATTCATAGACTTTCCGCTAGGGGCGTAGCAGTAAATTGTGTTTCCCCCTACATCTCTGCTTCTAAATCTCCGATTTGAAAAATTCTTTCTGCACCGGATACAGCTCCTGATGAGAAATCGTTTGCACATATTTTCTAATTTTTGTAAGAAATGGTTTGGCCACCAGGTGGCGTAAGTTTTAATTTCCGCTTCTGTTGTATTTGCAGCAAAATATGAGCTTCTAAATTCTCGATTGAAAAAAAAGTCGTTTGTTGACCGATACCACTCCTGTCGACAAACCTATTAGGACAATTTTCTTCTTGAAAAAATGCATGGTTTCTACGCCAAGGGGCGTAGATGTATATCTTATTTTTGTCAATATCTGTACTTCTAAGAGTAGGATTTGAAAAATTCCTTCTTTGTTGGATAGTGTTCCCGATGCGAAATGTTTTTCCTATAAATTAAAAATTTTCATGTAAATCATAGACTTTCCGTTAGGGGGCACAAATGTGAATTGCGTTTTCTGCGTTATTTCGGCTCCTAAAGCTCTGATTTGAAAAAAATTATTTCTGTATCGCATACAAGACCTGATGGAAAATATGTTTCACATAATTTGTAATGTTTGGTAAAGAACAGTTTCGCCGTTAGGGGTCATAAGTGTTAATTTCTGCTTCTGAAGTATTTGTTGCAAAATCTGGGCTCCTGAAAACTCGACTAAATTTTTTTTTCTTGGACCGATACCGTTTATATGGATAAACCTTTTGAGAATACCTTCTTCCTAAAATAATGCATGGTTTTCCCACCAGGGGACGTAAAGTCACACCTTATTTTTGTCGATAACTCTGTTTCTAAGAGTTCGTAAGCTCACGATTCCGTTTACAGCAATATCTCAGGGATTAAAAACCCGATTGAAAATCTTCTTTCTTTCGTCAGATTTATTGTTTTCCATACGGGTTCCATTGACTTTGAATAGCTTTGATAAATTTAATTAGCGTCAGAACGTTTTCAAAAGACATGCTTATTGCACCCGAAAATTCGGTGTTATCTTTCTTGTTAACTCTTATGACCAAGATAAAGGTCTATTGTATATTGACCGAAACTCACACAGACTCACACTGGAAACCGAAGAAAGACTGACTGTCAGGAGCGGATGAAATTTCTTTGCATGCTTCAAGATTAAATTTATTTGCGAGGCCCGGGATGAAATTTCCTTGAGTATCCCGGGATGAACTTTCTTTAAGGGTCCCGGGATGAAATTTATTTGCCGGGATCGGGATGAAATTTATTTGCGGGATCCGGAGTAAAATTTCTTTGCGGGGACCGGGATGAAATTTCTTTGCAAGGACCGGGATGAAATTTCTTTGCAAGGACCGGGATGAAATTTCTTTGCGGAAGCCATAATGAAATTTATTTGAGAGGCCCGGGATGAAATTTCCTTGAGTATCCCGGGATGAACTTTCTTTAAGGGTCCCGGGATGAAATTTATTTGCCGGGATCGGGATGAAATTTCTTTGCGGGATCCGGAGTAAAATTTCTTTGCGGGGACCGGGATGAAATTTCCTTGCAAGGACCGGGATGAAATTTCTTTGCAAGGACCGGGATGAAATTTCTTTGCAAGGACCGGGATGAAATTTCTTTGCGGAAGCCATAATGAAATTTATTTGCGAGGCCCGGGATGAAATTTCCTTGAGTATCCCGGGATGAACTTTCTTTAAGGGTCCCGGGATGAAATTTATTTGCCGGGATCGGGATGAAATTTCTTTGCGGGATCCGGAGTAAAATTTCTTTGCGGGGACCGGGATGAAATTTCTTTGCAAGGACCGGGATGAAATTTCTTTGCAAGGACCGGGATGAAATTTCTTTGCAAGGACCGGGATGAAATTTCTTTGCAAGGACCGGGATGAAATTTCTTTGCGGAAGCCATAATGAAATTTATTTGCGAGGCCCGGGATGAAATTTCCTTGAGTATCCCGGGATGAACTTTCTTTAAGGGTCCCGGGATGAAATTTATTTGCCGGGATCGGGATGAAATTTCTTTGCGTGTCCCAGGATGAAATTTCTTCCCGAGTCTCGGGATAAAAAAAAAATGTGCGTGCCCTAGGATGAAAATTTCTCCGCGAGGCCCGGGATGAAATTCCTTTGCGGGATCTAGAGCAAAATTTCTTTGCCGGCTCCGGTATGAAATTTTTTGAGTGTCCCGAGATAAAATTTATTTGCGGGGCTCGGGATGAAATTTCTTTGCGGGATCCGGAGTAAAATTTCTTTGCGGGGACCGGGATGAAATTTCATTGCAAGGACCGGGATGAAATTTCTTTGCAAGGACCGGGATGAAATTTCTTTGCGGAAGCCATAATGAAATTTCTTTACGAGGGCCGGGATGAAATTTCTTTACGAGGCGTGATTAATTTTATTTTTGGACTCGCAAATTATTCAATTTTTATTTAATTTTTAGACGCGCTCATGTATGAAAATTGCTTTTCTTATAAAAAAATTATTCCAATACTGATTTTAAAGTTACTGAACAATTGTCCTCCATATATAGCCTCCCCCCCCACCCCAAGAAAAAAAACAACTTTGAAATATTTTTTGTTATTATTTTTGATTTAAGCACCTGGTTTATACACAAATTGTTTAATATATAAAAGCAGGGGGCCATAAAATGATGAAATTTAATATACTATTTCATGAATGTTTAGGGTGGTTATAATAATCATTTGAAATCTGCAAATTTCAGTGTCTGTACGACGAAGGGCGGCAACCTATTTGAAAATGATAGGGAGATCGAAAACTAAAGAAAAATATATGAAATTAGAAATTTTTTTTTTTTTAAATTAGATAAAAAATTATCTTTTCGAAAACTTAAAACTGATAACAAATATAAAGAATTCTACCGAAAATGATTTTGTTTTGATTTCCAAAAATAGGGGCCCCATTAAGGCGCGGGGCCCAGTTGCCAATCAAATGTCACTTGGTTCAGCCGGCCGTAGTGTACTTCAGCACAACATATACACTGGTGTGCAAAAATTAAGGACGAAGAGGAGAAATTAGCATAACAGCGGAACGAGCAGGCAGAACGGACCGAAAGACCACGCAGGAGATAGACTAGGATCCGGTACGGTAGGGCATGCGCATATATGCAGCATGATGTAGGGGGCGGGGTCGGAAGGGTATAAAGCACACGGGCGGTGTACGCTCAGCAATTCGGTAAAAGCTATTGCACGGTGTACATCGGTTTGAACGACGTCGAGTTGCTGTGATATGGCCAACAGGTAAATCCAGTAGACGACATCTGGATGACTTTACCCGAGGTCGCGTCATTGGGAAGTTGGAAGAAGGTCGAAGTGTGACTAGTGTGACAGAGGAGTTCGGGATCGCTCACAGCATCGTTTCACGAGCTTGGAGAGCTTCTCAAACGACAGGAACAGCTGTCCGAGAGTTTTGCAGTGGTTGTTCACGAGCAACCACGGCGGCGCGGGAGAAATCGCAAGGCACATGCAACAATCAACTGGACGTCCGTTATCGCGTTTTACCGTGGCCAGGAGGCTGCACAAAGGTGGTATATTTGCACGACGACCAGTACGGTGTGTGCCATTAACGCCTGCTCATCGGAGACGGCGGTTTCTGTGGTGCCAGGAACACAAGAACTTGACACATCAGCAATGGGGTCGAGTTTTCTTTACAGAGAAGAGCCGATTTAGTCTGATGAGCGATTCTGGACGTATACACATCTGGAGAGAGCAGGAAACACGCAATCACACCTCAAACAACATCATCGAAAGGGACCTGTTTGGAGGTGGCGGAGTTCTCGTTTGGGGCTGTATCATGCTTGGTAGCCATACTGACCTCCACATCTTCCAAGGAGATTCAGTCACTGGTGTCCGCTATTGTACCGAGGTTCTCCTGCCTCACGTGCGTCTGTTTAGAGGTGCTGTGGTTCCTGAGTTCCTCTTCATGGACGGCAACGCTACACCTCATCGTACAGTGGTTGTCGCAGAGCTGTTGGAGGGTGAAGATATTCAACCCATGGATTATTCGCCCGCAAGGTCCCCGGACCTAAATCCAATCGAATACGTGTGGGACCTTCTCGGGAGACGCTTGGCAGCACGTCACCAGCCGCCAGCAACGATTCCGCAGCTGCGATTGGCGCTACAAGAGGAATGGGCCGCGATGCCTCAACAGTCCTTGTCAACCTCGTCCTCAGCATGGACAGACGTTGTAAATCCTGTAGCGCAGTCAAGGGTGATAATATCCCCTACTAAAGACTGGATTTTTCTTGGCAGCCGCCTGTCACATGGACGTTTCTTTTTTCTGTCCAGTTGTGCTCGAAGTTACCTTTTCAATAAAATGTCTTTGAATCCTTTGGATTCCTTGTTTGGACGGTTTTGCTCACTTGTCCAATATTCTTACATCTTGGGAATCTTATGGTATGATTTGAGTCGATGTGGAGCACTTCTGCACGACGTTACATTCGAAAAACCGTTTCGTCCTTATTTTTTGCACGCCAGTGCAAAAAATAAATATCAGTGGCGTATATTCGAAGCTACCTGCGAAGCGCAGATAATGCACAGATAAAAGTTAATTAAATACACAAATAAAAGTCAATTAAATATACACAAATAAAAGTCAATTAAATATACACAAATAAAAGTCAATTATCGACGGTATTAAGACATGTCGATGCTTTCGCTGCGAAAAAAACGCGAGCGGATTTGCTTCTCTTGACTAAGAGAATCAGTCTGCCGAGCGAAAACCAAGGGAGCTCGTAGTGGTGGGATGGTGTCATCGTAACGCAACTATCGCTGCCAGTCTTCGCAGTTCTGATTCGAAGACCTTCGATACGATTGCCAGCTAGCGTTTCCATGACAACATGAATAAGAGGGTGGCCATTGCTTTGGGCAAAGTTTCGCTCAGAAAAGAGAAGAATACAGACTACATTAGACACTCGAATGCTCCCCGCACGCAACAGCACGTGTTTTGCGAGGGTTGTTTTAGTTTGTGTGAAGTGTCAATGAATTAAAATAAGTGATATTGTATCTTAAATTCGTGGCTTTGTTGGATTCGAACTGTTTTGATAAATTTTGCGAAAGCTCTCCTGAACATCTACTATCAGAACTTAAAGAACTCTATGCTTTAGATTTTGATACAGCTCGACTAAAAAATGAACTGAAGGTGTTTTATTCGACTGATGAATCAAAAAGAAATCAGTAAGAAACATTACTTGTTACATAAAGTTGAATAAACTGGACATTGTGTTCAGTAAGGTGTACAAATTAGCAGACCCAATATTAAAGTTCACATCAACAACTGCAACTGCTGAAAGAAGTTTTTCTGCATTAAAAATATTCAAGATATATCTTAGTACCCTGGTAAGTCCCCCACAGGAGCGCAGGACTTCAGAAATACGACGGAGCATGTACTCCACTAGCTTCTGGAAATATGTTGTAGGCAATGCACACCATACTTCCTGAAGAGCGTTCCACAATTCGGGTGTATTCCGAGGTCTCAGATTCCTGTGTTCGAAAGCATGGCATCCCAAATGTGTTCTATCACGTTCATATCTGGGGACTTGGGTGGGATGGCAACACCTCAAACTCAGAAAAATGCTCCTCTAACCATAATTTGGCGTCCCAACACTTGTGTGTAAGTGCATTGTTCTGCTGGAACAGGCCCAACCCATCAGCATGAATGCAGGACAAGAACAGGTGTACCTCGTCAGAAAGGATGCACACATAGCGTTGGCAGGTCACAGACCTTTGTAGACGTACCAGGGTTCCCAGTGAAGTCCAGCTAAACACACGCCATACGATTACGGACCCCCCACCAGCTGGTACAGTTCCCTGTTGACAGGCGGCATCCATGGCTTAATGGGGTTTGCACCACACACGAATCCTTCCATCTGCCGGTACAGTTGGAAACGCGACTCGTCAGACCAAGCTACTTGTTTCCAGTCATCAAGTGTCCAGTGGCGGTGTTGCCGTGCCCAAGTGAGGCGCATAGCTCTGTGTCGTGCACCTATCAAGGGGACTCGAGTTGGGCGTCGGCTACCAAAGCCCATATCGTGCAGGGTACGTTGCACAGTCCGGACGCTGATGCTTGTTGAGGCTCCAGCATTGAATTCCGATGATACGTGCGAGTGGCCGCCCCGGTGGCGCAGTGGTCTAAGGCGCTGGCCTCTGATCATTCGTCCGTAAGGGGTCCGGGTTCGAATCCCGGTCAGGCATGGATGTTGTGTTTGTCTTACGGCACTGGCTCTCTCCTTTCCCTGGAACCAGTGACCCCAAATTAGGGACGGGCGACTGCTTATAGCCCATTGAGTTGCTCACGGTAGTCGTTAAACCTCCAATCAAAAAAAAAAAAAAAAAAATACGTGCGAGTGTGTCGCGTGAAACTATTCTGGACAGCCGACGATGGTCACGGTCACCCAATGTCTTTTCACGGCCACACTTGTATCGTAGGTTGGAGGTTTTGCCGGAATTCTTGTAGTCACGGTACACTCTTGCAATGGTCGTCCGTGAAAATCCGAACTTCGTTCTACCTCCGAAATACTATGGCCCATCTCACGAGCGCCAACTATGACACCGCGTTGAAAATCGCTTAAATCGTTATTACTTGTCATTCTCATGCCGAAAACAGCTCTGACAGCTAGCAAGGATGTCTATCGCTTTATATACGCACTGGCGGACGCAACTGAGTACGCACATGGGTGACGTTGCTATGCATTTTGCATAAGCTCGTCTATACCAGTTTTTCTGGCACTTCAGTGTACATTATATATATATACAGGGTGACAAGGAAAGTCCGTGATCAGGCCAATATCTCACGAACTATGGCAGTTAGCGATTTACTTCTTGTGCAGTTGTATAAGAAATCCCCTATGGCGCACACAATAAGACTACGAAGGATCTCCTCGTCTTCTTTTGAGGGACTGAAGGAGCTATCGCTCCCCCTTTGCAGATAGGGCAAAAAAAAAGTCAATTAGAAACTTGTTCAGCGAGGCAAAAATACACTGCTGGCCACCCAAAATGCAACACCAAGAAGGAAGCATCCGATTGGCCTGAAATTCGCAGCATGCGTCGCCCGCGAAAGGACATGCAAACGGTTAGCATTGCAGGTCATATGCAAAACATGTGCGCCCGGCACGCCACCTAGAAATACTATAAGAAGGGTGCACAGAAGGCGGGGTGTAAGTAGTGGAAGTGTGTTGTGCTGCCAGACCTGTGCGTGGGAAGCTTCCTGATGCCTCGTCGCAGAATACGGCAGTCATTCTAGAACGTTTCGGAGTTCGACAGAGGACGAATAGTGGCTTATCGCGAAAGCGGTTTATCGTACCGAGATATCGGCGCCCGTGTGAGACGTCATCCAGCCACAGTGAGGCGAGTAGGGATTCGGTGAGCGATTGCCGCAGACGCGGCACACTACCGTACGAGAGGACCGGCATGTTGTGCGGCGGGCATTGACGGCTCGAACCGCCACATCACGAACGTAAGCGCAGGAATTAGGGTGTGTTGCGTGACAACCTGTGTCAGCACGTACCGTTTGACGTCGTCTGCAGGAGCGGGGACTTGTCGCACGGCGCCCATTGCTCCGATTACCATTGACGTTACACCACCGGCGAGTGCGGTGGGAGTGGGCCGTTGAACGCCGCACCTGGACTACAAAATGGCACGACATTGCCTTCTCCGAAACAATCCCGCTTCTGCGTGCAACACCACGATGGTCGGATCCTCGTGTGGCGGCACCGCAGCGAGAAACTGTATGACGCCTGCATTATGCATCGCCATATCGATCCATCGCCTGGCGTTATGATTTGGGGTGCAATTGGATATGACACCCGCATCCCTCTGGTAGGCATCGCCGGTACACTCAACAGCCACCGCTACATCTCCGACGTTTTGGAGCCTGTAGTCCTCCCTTACCTGCAGGACCTGCCAGCGGCCACGTGGCACGCATCGTGCAACAATTCTTCACAGCCCACCAGGTGTCACTGCTGCCGTGGCCCGCCTATTCTCCAAATCTGTCACCCATCGAACCTATCTGGTCGCTGATCGGCAACCGAGTGGCCCGGCTAGCACCACCCGCGGCTACGCCTGATAACTGTGGCAACGTGTGGAAGCAGCGTGGACCGACATACCTCAAGCCCACATCCAAAGCCAAGATCGTTCAATGCCGCGGCATGTAGAGACCGTTATTGCTAGCCATGGGGGCCACACGAACTATTGATGTCTGCGTGTTCCGCAAGTCGCACGGGCCTGTAAGCTCAATCGTTTCATCTTTGTATCTGTTGTTATGTGTCCAGTAAATCTAACTTTGCTATCTCGTGTCCTTCTTGGCCAGCAGTGTATATTCCTTTCCTAGTTCCTGCAGCATTGCGTGATAAAGCCAAGGCTCAGTATTCTCGACACTTTCCACATTCAGTTGTTCTATTTTTTCTCTTTTTACTCACACCGGTCAATACATAACCTTTTCTATGTTGTACTTGGTATGAGTCAAAAAATTTTTTTGCTTCAGTCTCTTCTTAATAGAATGTGAATTCTGAATTTTCGTAACTGCTGCGTTGCACGTTTTGATCTTCAGGTTATTTTGCAACTTTCGTTTTAAATTCTTAAGTTTTTCTCATGTTTTCGGCTGTGCTCTTAAGTATATATATATATTTCTTGTAAAAGAAATAAAGAAATATTTACAAGAAATGAAGATTTATAATAGATTCTATTTTTATAAAAGAAATAAAGAAATATTTACAAGAAATGAAGATTTATAATAGATTGATATGGAAAAGCTGGAGACAATCAATACTTACATTTGCCTTGGACAGTAGATATCAAGCAAAGGTCAAATTGATGAAGAAAACAATCGACGTATAAAACTTGGTTGGAGAGCTTTTAGAAAAAACAGTACCATTTGTAACAGCAATATGCCATTAGGTCTAAGACGAAATGCGTTGTTAAATCTAATGCATCTTTCCGTTGCTCACGTACGGAGCAGAGACGAAGACTTTAACTAACAAGTTAGTAAAATGATGCAATGCATTGATTATGATACGCTTTCCAACATACCAGAAATCATTACTCAAGTTATTACTCAAGTTATGAGGATAATGGCTGAGGAATAAATCTCGCTCCTGCGCTGACCTTTGATCCCATTTCGATGATATTAAACAGAACCAGTTCATTACATCTCCGCAACAACATGATGAAGTTTTGTTGCAATCGAAGCATTTTTACGTAAGTTATGACGCATAAGGGCGATGGAATGGACCCGCTCCGATGTCCTGACCTTTGACCTCATTTTACCCATTTTCAATTGGGTTCCTTCCCAGGTCGTCCCCTACCACATACTAAAATTTCATCGAAATCGAACAATTTTTACGCAAGTTAGCGTGCGGACGGACGGACAGACAGGCTGACAAAGCTGGACAATGTACGCTTCTTCAACCTACGGTTGGAAAGTGTAAAAAAAGACATACAAAGACTGCAGATAACTTAAACATGTTAGTAAAATCATGCAATGCATCGATTATGATACGCTTTCCAAACATGCCGGAAATTACTCAAGTTATGAGGATAATGGCTGTGAAATAAATATCGCTCCTGTGTCCTGACCTTTGACCTTATTTCAATGTTATTATACAGTACCGATTCAGTATACCTCCGGAACAACATGATATAGTTTTGTCGTAATCGAAGCATTTTTACCTAAGTTATGACGCATAAGGGCAATGGAATGTATCCCGCTCTTATGTCCTGATCTTTGACCGAATTTCGCCCATTTTCAACAAAATTTGACCCCCTACCACATATGAAAATTTCGTCGAAATCGGAACATTTTTACGCAAGTTATGACGCATAAGGGCAATGGAATGGATCCCACTCCTATGTCCTGACCTTTGACCCCATTTATCAATTTTCAATAGAATTCATTTCACGGCGGTCCTCTACCACATACGAAAATTTCGTCGAAATCGAAACATTTTTACGCAAGTTATGAACTATAAGGGCAATGGAATGGATCCCGCTCCTATGTCGTGACCTTTGACCCCATTTCGTCCATTTTCAATAGGGTTAGTGCGGAGGTGGTCCCCTACCACATACTAAAATTTCATCAAAACTCGAACAATTTTTAAGTGAATTATCGTGCGGACGGACAAAGCGAGAGCATACACATGTATACGCTTTTTCAACCTACGGTTGGAAAGCGTAAAAAAGCATGGCGAGATGCATGTTTGGTGTAGCCAGGAGAGGTAAGAAGAGAGAGGAATTCACACACATGGACAAGGAAAATGCCAAGAGTGGATGACATCATGATCAGAGTAAAATTCCTGAAATGGCAATGGGCTGGACATGCTGCCAGAAGGACAGATAATCGGTGGACGACTGATATTCTAAACTGAATTCGAAGGGACAGGAAAAGACTGAAAAGATTCAAAAGAACACCACATGAGAGATGGGAGGATGGAATTCGAAAGCGTACGGATGTGACGAGCTGGTCAATGGTGCAAGATAGACCGTTGTACTAAGAAACTTGTACACACACACACACACACACACACACACACAGGTGCGCGCGCAAACATGAGCATGCATCAAACGAGTAGAAGCAAGCCATGCGCATTTTGAACCGCATCAAATTTTTCCGGCTCGTTAGATCATTTTCGCGATTCGATAATAATGACCATTAAAAGAACATAGTAATGACATCGTTTAATCTGGACGAACTACGAGCATCCTTTTAATAACTTAACAAAACGTATTACCTCGTGATTACTTCAAGATGCCCTATTTCGACTTTTTCTAAGACCGTACGTAACTTTTTGACTGTTATATTTCCTTCTCTCTGATGTTAATTACCCATGAGGTTTTTCATTTTCATCCGTTATTAGAAATTGTTTTATTTTGAGTCTTCCTCAACTGAGTTTCCTTCGTCGACGCGCTTTATTATTTAAGTAGCTTGAAAGAAAGAAAAAAAAAAAAAAAAGGAATAAAGAACGAAAAAGTTCACAGGATAATTTAGCCTTGCAAATTGCATTATTCTTTTCATTACATGGCGAACAAGTGCCACGGGAATTAAGCCGGAGATATTTTTCATCCCAAAGGTATGTGGAAAAGAAGCTTCTCCCGATCGTTACCGTTGTCTCTGGGGGATAAAGGCTGCAGATGTTTCTCAGAGGAGCAGGAAAGCAAATCTCGTTCTTAGCTTTTGTTGTTCCGTGTTTTACTCATAAAAGCCTAATTGTTACTCGCATCACTCCTTTCTTTCCTGCTTTCTAATCCGGGATTACGGAATGACAGATATCGAGGTAGTTCTTTACAAAGCTCTGCCTGTATCATAATTCACGAATCAAGGACATTTCATCCTTACTAATGGTTCCAAAGCAGTTTGCAGCGAAACAGTTATTCGCGGCACACGCTCAAAAAAAGACCTTTCAAAACTGAAAAAAAAAAAAAGTAGTTTCAGTCATAACCTGTATTTATTTATGTTAAGTTGTTGCAGATGAAAAGTCGGATTTTCCAGAATCAAGCAGCTGGCAGATAATTTAAGAATCAACACTTCGCGGATGTATCACAAATTTATGTAGAAGACTTTAGGAAGGTAGTGTTTGACCCCAGTTCTTAAACAACCTTTAGATGTAGGAGATTTGGGATGAGTGCCTGGCCCTTAGAAGTAGGAGATTTTGGCTAGAGAAGGGACTCCAGCCCAAATCTCCTACTTCTAAGGTTGTTTAAGAGAGTCACACAGTAGGAAGGTAGAAAGAGGGAGAAGAGGCCCTTATTTATAACCGAGAGGCCCTTATTTATAACCGAGAGGCCCTTATTTATAACCGAGAGGCCAGTAACTGGGGTCAAAAAATTTAACGTGCCCATCCAACACACGGAGGATATTTAGTGGTTCGAACGTTCCTATCTGCCTGGGATCGAGCCCGAGACTGCTCTGTGGCAGTCACGAACGTTGACTATTAAGACATCCGCGGCCCTTTGATCAGACCCAAATTCGTGTCATTTTCTTACATGAGTTTAAGCATGGACACCGTGTTCCGGTGGTAGCTGGCAACATCATCAACACAGCATTTGGGAAAAGCATCATTTGTGAACGCAAGTTGTTCTTATTTGTTAATACGGACCCTGCCGCCCCGGTGGCGCAGTGGTCTAAGCGATGGCCTCTGATCATTCGTCCGAACGGGGTCCGGGTTCGAATCCCGGTGAGGCATGGCTGTTGTGTTTGTCTTACGGCACTGGCTCTCTCCCTTCCCTGGAACCAGTGACCCTAAATTAGGGAAGGGCGACTGCTTATAGCCCATTTGAGTTGCTCACGGTGGTCGTTAAACCTCCAATCCACAAAAAAAAAAAAAAAAAAAAAAAAAAAATATGGACCCAGCAAAAACAGTCTTGCTGGGCCAGCACTGGGCCATTGCTGGCAGCCAGCACTTCCAGCAATGGCCCAGCACTATGTTGCCGCTGCCTAACAGTCAATAAAATGTCCGGCGGCCAACAGAAGGGTCAGAAGTTCAGGCCAACAGCTGGCCAACAGTTGGCACCCCATCAGTTGCCATATACCACAACAGGGCCATCAGTGGCAGTAGCTGCCACAAGTGGCCCTGTAAGCACCTGCCAGAAATGATGGCTAGCCTAATGTGGTCCGCTAGTGTGCCGTTAGTGGCAGCCGGCAACCACGTGACGTAACTGGTGGCTTGCCGAATCTTGTCCGCCAATTTCCCAGTAGTAGCCATAATAATAATAATAAAAAAGCAAAGATAACCGCAGTTTCCCAAAGCTACATTTTTTTTCTTCTACCCTTACGAATTAACGAACTGCGCTGTGGAAATTTTCTCAACAGATCGGAAAAACACCAGCTCGTAACCGAGTAGATTTGAACCTGGGCGTGATAGGTGAGCTCTCTACCGACCGGACTAATCTGAAACGTTCGAGCTCATGCTTAAAGCTGCCTGTTTGGTATGCAATGTGTAATCGAATGCTTCCCTCTTTCATTTTACAATATTGCGAGGTATTTTTCATAAAAGTCAGTTTCATATAATTGATAAATTAATTTTTTCAACGTAACGACAGTTTTTTTTTTAACCTTAAGGGAACTTCACTCATTTTCAAGGCGTGTACATACTTAAAGTCGCTTTCCAAAGTTTTGTACTATCCTTGCCGTCTTAAAAAGATATTGTTGAATAAATATATATTTACCCGGGCTCATGTCACATTCTGTTACATTTTTAACGTTGTGTCTTTCCTTTCCGTTGTCCGAAGCTACATTTGTTTTAAAGAGTAAAATATATTTTATTTTACTTCTCGTTATATTTAGAAGCGAATTCTTTCCAGTCTTGTGTATTCAACCCATGGATGAGTACACCACATAGCGTTGCTTTTTTTTCTTTCAAATAATTAATAAATTTTGTACGCATATAATTCTTTTTTTTTTCTTCCAACAAACGTTGTTTTAATGGTTTTCCAGGATATTTGTTTCAAGCGGTTTCAAATTTTTTCTTGTTCTTCATCCACTCCATTCCATGAATTGTTATTCATGGCAATGGAGTGGGTGTATTTCATGGCTGTAATCTAGTATTTCACGGCTTAATCTGATATCTTCGTCGACGTAAAATTTCATTAGGAAATTAATTCGGCTCTCCACATATGGATTTTTTCTTAACATTCACTAAAATAACACGATGGCGATAGCGTCGTCTTACTAACTGGTACCATGAGAGACACAGCAAGTGTTGCTTCCGCGCATGCGCAGTCCCGTTGCTTCCACCTGCTGTTGGGGGTTGCATTGGCTGCCAGCAACGGGCCACTAGTGGCACTTGCTTGGCGGCCCACAATCCACGGCGATGCTGCAGGGCCATCAATGGTCGCCAACTGATAGCGCTCCCACCAACGGACCACTACCGGGCCGTGAGCGGCAGATTTCAGCCAGCAGTGACCTATCACTGCCAGCTGGTAGCCAGCAGTTTCCCAGCACTTGTGTTTTTGCTGGGGATGGATTAAATATTGAGGAGGTTGAGAAAGGCGTCAAGGCGAACAATTACGTGCTTGTTGAAACCACAAGGGGAAGAGTAAATGCTGGAAATTGTTTCGTCTCATTAAGGAACAGTGAAAAATTCTGTGTTGTTTGGTCTTGCTTGTTCAAAATGCGGAAAGTGTTTAATTACAAAGAGAGATGTCGACGGTGTAATAAAAGTTTATGGAACCAAAAAATCTAACGGACCATATGAAAGTATGCGCACCTCCATCAAAGCGTGGAAAGAGTGAACAATCTAAATACATTTAAAAAACATACATTTGTGTAATTGTAAATAATGATTCCATTTGTAATATACTCACGGTCAGGGTCATAGTCAGCCATTACTTCCGGATTACGCAAAATAGTGGCACTAAAAATGCCACTAAAATTTAGCAAATAACCAAATTGTATTATTAAAAAAGAATTTCAGTTATTAAATATCAAGCAGTTATTGGGATGAATATATATATATTACGTTCATATCAGTGGCGTATATTCTAGGTTAGCAAAGCTAGTTGCGAAGCCCAGAGAATGCAGAAATAAAAGTCAATTAAATATACACAAATAAATGTCAATTATCGACTACATTAAGATATGTCGATGCTTTCACTGCAAAAAAAACACGTGCGGATTAGCTTCTTTTGTCTAAGACAATCAATCTGGCGAGCGAATACCAGCTTCTTTTGTCTAAGATAATCAGTCTGGCGAGCGAATACCAGCTTCTTTTGTTTAAGACAATCAGTCTGGCGAGCGAAGACCAGCTTCTTTTGTCTAAGACAATCAGTCTGGCGAGCGAATATCAGCTTCTTTTGTTTAAGACAATCAGTCTGGCGAGCGAAGACTAACTTTTGTCTAAGACAATCAGTCTGGCGAGCGAAGACCCAGGCAGCTCCTCCTAGTGGAGGGATGACGTCATCGTAACGGAACCAGCTCTACAAGAGCCTTCGCTGTTCTGATTCGAAGACTTTCCAAGAGATCGCTTGCTAGCGTTTCCATGACAACACAAATGAGCGGCTGAAAGGGAATGGAGCCTTGCTTTGGGCAACGGTTTGCTCAGAAAAGGGAAGACTTAGACCACCTCTGTCACTCGCATGCTAACGTCCGTAACATCTCGTGTTTCGCGAGAGTTGTTCCAGTTTGTATGAAGTGTCAATGAATTAAAATCAGAGATATTATATTTTAAATTCGTGGCTTTGTTGGATTCGAACTGTTTTGATAAATTTTGTGAAAGCTTCCCTGAACCTCTACTGTCAGAACTTAAAGAACTCTATGCTCCAAATTTTGATACAGCTCGACTAAAAATGAACTGAAGGTGTTTTATTTACTTGATGAATACAAAACGAAATCAGCAAAAGAAGTTACTTATTACATAAAGTTGAATAAATTGGACATAGTGGTTTAGTGAGGTGTAGACCTTAGCAGACCTAATATAAAAGTTTCCATCAACAACTGCAACTGCCGAAAGAAGTTCTTCTGTGCATTAAAAGAATCAAGATATATATCTTAGAGCCACACAAGGACATATACATTCGAGCAACTTGGCTGTTTTGTCAATACAGAAAAACATCCTTTTTAAATATGAAAAAGTAATCGAAAGAAACTTTTCTTGAAAACGTAACACTCAAGTTCACACAAAAGGAAAAAGAATGGAATCCATTTACAAATACTGTATTCAGAAGAATGGAGTTAGTGTACAAATAAGTGTTCAAATCCTAATCCTGACAGTTACTTGGCATTATGTTAGCAATAGTACGTACGTAAAATTTAGAAAAAAAATTACTTCAATTGCTGAACAACTAAAAATTAAACTTTGCAATTTAAAAAAAAAAAAAATAGTACGGTGAGGTGGGAGACGGGTGAGATAGCCCAGGTCTTGGACCTAAAATACGCCACTGGCTTATATGTATATATATAAATTGAGTTTCAAATTTATAGTTCAAAACAGATTTGTCTGGGTCACTTACGGGTCCGGGTCTAGTCGGGTCCAGTTATGGGACGTCCGTGTCTGAAATTTTTGACCCGTTTTCAATTTTGACCACTACACCGCCCAAAACGACCAAGTCTCAAATTTTGAAGATGACAATCCGTTTTTTGGTGTAAATAACGGATTGTCATCTTCAAAATTTGTATTGTTTGGTGTAATCCCGTATTCCATTCATGACCAAGTCTCAAGTTTCCGAGTGATTTGAATTTAACATATCACAGGAATCGCCAGTCGAAGCAACGGCATTCACATGTATTTAGAGAATCTGGATGAATAGAATTCATTGTCTCCCTTGATTGCCCGGAGAAGCAGATAAACCATGAAATACGAGATTACAACTGTATACAATACAAATTTGAAGTTGTGATTCCGTCTATTTGTGTAAATGCTCGAGCGCAAACCGGGAGACGCGGATTCGATTCCCGCTCCAGGACGATGAAATTTTAAAGTTTTCGGATATTATTTGACTTACAACTCTTCTCATAATTTACACCAATGGACGGAATGACATCTTCAAATTTGTATTGTAAAATTAACGAAATTCCATATTTAAAGACGCGCAAAAATCTGCTGTGCTTAGCCCTGGAATGGAGGAATACAGATGAGGGCATACAGGACGAAAGTGCAGCAAAGCAGGGGGAATCCTTGTGTGCTTGTGGAAGAATGTCGATAGAAAAGCAAGGGGGGGGGGGTACATTTAAAGCTTAACAAGCGATTTGTGTAAGTGACTGTCTCCGCCATCAACTCCAAGGGGTATCGTCAGCAAACCTGGAAACAGGCCATCTAAACCCTAGGCAAAAAGAGGATGGATGGGAATTACGCACGTGTAAATGGATTTCTGGGCGACAATTGCAGAGAGGGATAGGAGAGTAATGGAATGGGGGGGGGTTGTCACCGGAGATGAAGCAGGAGATAACAATTCCTGGAATTATGTCCTTTTCTGCTTTCACTAGCCAAGCAAGCGCTGCATTGGGAGGGTCGCTGCTGCTTGTTCTTCATGAGCGTTGTGCAGTTTAGCAGCTGTCAGCCTGACGTGACCACCGAGTTAAATATTCTGGAAAGATTTAATTACTTGCGTATAATACTAATGTAGTTAAACAATTATATCTTTCAAATATATCCAATTGTTATGCATATACGAGAGTTGTTCAAAAAGAAATGAGACTGATTTTGCATGGGGCAGAAGAAGTGCAATCAGCAAACATACTCACACTTAGATACAAGGTTCGTACTCATCCAAGCAAAATAAATTCAAGCACTTTTCAAGGACTTTTTAAACCCGAATTATCACGTGTGTGTGTACTGTCGGTCGGTCATAATTAAGTATTTTAGTTAAGTTCAACCCATTAATTATAGCTGGGGCGAGCACACCTTTAATGACCTGCCCATTACCCCCCTGACAACAGTTGGTTTATTTTATTTATAATACTCTGAATTGCCCCCACTGTTTTGGTGTTTTTCGAAATCATTTTATTTTGTGCAATATGTTGAAAGGGTACATTATTTTCGTTTTCATCTGCTGGTATGACCCTTATTGTTTGCTTTAACTTTTTATTTTTCATGCATGACTTTGGTGCATTTTTTGATACAGCCAGGAGACGAAGAAGTCACGCATGAAGCACAAGCAATTCCAGGAAGTTCCACCCTCTGGCAAGAATGCATCCCTAACACCCCAGTAAAAAGAAGCCCATCACAATTTGGGAATACATCATTCCACTTATTTTACTCACATGGCTGATGCTTTACTCTGTAGTGATACCATAGCCAAGACACCAGCTGTCCACACACTTCCCTGGGTTGAACGCAAGTTCTGCGCTATTTAATCAGCTTGGGTTTTTTTATCAGAACTACACAGAAATCTACCTATACATCTTCTTTGCACAAACAATTTTTTAACACATGCTCTTTCATATCAGTACTTAAAAAACAAAACAAATTCAAGTACTATTTACATACCCTTAAACTTTTACAAGTACTTTCAAGGACTTGAAAATGAACTTTTAAAATTCAAGGACTTTTCAAGGAGCGTACGAACCATGAGATACTTACGAAATAATCTCCCTCTACCTGAATGCACCAGTCCCACCTTTTTATCCACTTCCAGAAGGTGTAGTCGAAGCCCTTCATGGACATCGGTGGAAGTCACACGGCGCTAGATGCGGTGAATACGGTGGGCGCACTATCATTTCGATGCCTAGATCTTGGATAACCTGCTGGGTAAGCAAAGCACGATGTGCAGGGGCGTTGTTTTGATGAAAAAACCCTACCAGTCTGTGCGCATTGCGGGCGTTTTGGGGACTTTTTTTTTTCTTTAGAGGACCATTGAGGACTTCAGAATAATAGGCACCGGTAACAGTTTTCCCTTGTGGAACAACATGGTCATACGCAGTTCCCTTTTTATCGAAGAAAACCAGACATCCTGCACTTGCTTGAACCTTTGCTTTCTCAGATCGGGGACTCTGTATGTGTTTCCATTGGGTGCTCTGTTATTTTGTTTCTGGATCGAAATGACGAAAAAATGTTTCATCACATGTGACGATTCGATCCAAAAAGTGTGGCTCACGTCATAGCCGGCGTTTTTAATGGCGACAAGTGATAACACGATTTGCCATGTGTTCATCCGCGAGCAAGTGGGAAATCCGTTTTGCATCGATTTCGGCACTACATCCGGTTTCTTACAATGTCATCAACAGAACCAAAGAGCATTTGCATCACATCGGCAACCTTTTCCAATGGTCATTCGGCGCCCTTCGCGCAGGAGTGCCTTGGTGGTATTGACATTAACCTCCGTAGTCGACGTCGAATGCCTATTGGAGCATCTTCCAAACACTCTTCACCAGTCAGAAATTTCTTGTGCCACCCAAAAAGTCTTGCACGGAACGAACCATCTTCCTTAAAGGATGTTTTAATCATTTCGTGAGTTTCGGTGGCGGTTTTATTCAAACGCACGCAAATAGCTGCTGTTTGCTCCATTTTTAAATCCATTTTTGAAACACGTCTGAACTCTACGCCGTCTACTACAAGAATGAACTGGTGGAGCGCTGTAACGACGCGTTCTCACGTGACCGACCTTGCAGGTGTTCCGGTAAAGGCAGCTGCATTTTCCCGCGTGGGTTTGTTTTGGCGCTATGACGTCAGTCTCGTTACTTTTTGAACAACCTACGTCTAATACAGTGTATGCGGATATCCATATTAACACGTAAGTGGAGGAAATTTACACCCCAAAATGAATTTAGCGAAGATTTCCTTCGAAGCTTCTCGTTTTAGGCGGGTTCTACCGTAACCAGGACTGTAGCAATCTGTTCTTATCCGGGAGGGCAATACTTGAAATTACGCCCCTTCGACTTCAAAACCACGCCCCCTTCGAATTCAGAATTACGCCCCCTTCAAAATTAGCCTCTTCGAGTTCCAGTCAAATAATACATGGTTTTTAATTTCTCGCACACTGCCGTTATACGAAAGTGTTATGATCGCTCAAAAATCGCCCTTCAGGTTTTTGACATAATTTTTTTTAAATGTACAAATTAGGTAAATACCCAAGAACCAGAGGTTGTAAATACCAAGTGAAGTGAATACCGACTGCACAACACTTCATAGAAATGCAGGACGAATGAGTACCTGGTAGTGAACGTGACAATAGGCAGAAGCTTTAGGGGTAGGGCTTGGAGAAATTCCGTCCATTCAAGGATAAACGAGCAGAGAACTTTCTGTGACAGAGCACAAATGATTAAGCTCTTCATCCCAACGACATGTTTGGATAGGTTATTGATGCTAGACATATAATGCTTTTTATGCATCCATTCACTGTTTTGGAAAATTCTCTTCATGGACATGAGATGTTCACACCTCATAGTGTATGTTATTCTGTACCGTGGTTAACTGCTGTAGAAGACAAACAAAAGTCTTTAAAAAGAAAATACTGAAGGATGTAGCTTTCTTTATTAGTTACAATTCCTATGTTTTACATCACCCAGAGCATGAGTTTACGTCCCTAGAATGACCATTCTGGGAGGACAACCCCCCCCCCCCTTGGTACCTACAAGCGAAGACCTGGCGAATTTACGTGAGAGGACACTGAGTGAATAGCACAAAAAGGTCTCACTCACAAACAGATGTAACTGTCTTGCATTATCATCGAGTAAAAAAGATATCTGGAAGTGCTGTGTGTTCGGAATTTAGTTTGTTCACGTTTATAACACAGTTAACGAAATTTTCAAGAGGTGTCACTTTTACGGGATTTTAATTTTGTCCGAAAAACAAAATACCCATTTTAAGGCGGGTCAAAACTGGGTTAGAAAGGTCTTGTCCAAGTACGTTTGATCTAAACGATCCTGAAAATACTCAAGGGATAGCTAACCTGACTACGGAGTGGAAACTATTGAGTGTGTACTTCCACTGCATAATATACACTGCTGGCCAGCCAAAATGCAACACCAAGAAGGAAGCATCCGATTGGCCTGAAATTCGCAGCATGCGTCGCCCGCGAGAGGATATGCAAACCATTAGCATTGCAGGGAATATGCAAATCATGTGCGCTCGGCACGCCGCCGAAAAGCAATATAAGAAGGGTGCACAGAAGGCGGGGTGTAAGTAGTGGAAGTGTGTTGTGCTGCCGGACCTGTGCGTGGGAAACTTCCTGATGCCTCGTCGCAGAAGACAGCAGTCATTCCAGCACGTTTCGGAGTTCCACAGAGGACGAATAGTGGCTTATCGCGACAGCGGTTTATGGTACCGAGACATCGGCGCCCGTGTGGGACGACATCCAGCCACAGTGAGGCGAGTATGGATTCGTTGGGTGCAGGAGGGACGGACAGACCAACCTGAGCGATTGCCGCAGCCGCGGCACACCACCGAACAAGAGTACCGGCATGTTGTGCGGCGGGCATTGACGGCTCGCACCGCCACATCACGAACGTTAGCGCAGGAATTAGGGTGTGTTGCGCAACAACCTGTGTCAGCACGTACTGTTCGACGTCGTCTGCAGGAGCGGGGACTTGTTGCACGGCGCCCATTACTCCGACTACCATTGACGTCACACCACCGGCGAGAGCGGCGGCAGTGGGCCGTTGAACGCCGCACCTGGAACTACGGAATGGCACGACATTGTCTTCTCCGACGAATCCCGCTTCTGCCTGCAACACCACGATGGCCGGATCCGCGTGTTGCGGCACCGCGGCGAGAGACTGTATGACGCCTGCATTATGCATTGCCATACCAGTCCGTCGCCTGGCGTTATGGTTTGGGGCGCAATTGGATAGGACACCCGCACCCCTCTGGTATGCATCGCCGGTACACTCAACAGCCACCGCTACATCTCCGACGTTTTGGAGCCTGTAGTCCTCCCTTACCTGCAGGACCTGCTAGTGGCCACGTTTTAACAGGACAATGCGCGCCCGCACGTCCTGGTGTCACTGCTGCCATGACCCACCTGTTCTCCCGATATGTCGCCCATCGAACAAGTCTGGTCACTGATCGGCAACCGAGTGGCCCGGCAAGCACCACCCGCGACTACGCTTGATGAACTGTGTCAACGTGTGGAAGCAGCCTGGACCGATATACCCCAAGCCCACATCCAAAGCCTCTTTCGTACGATGTCGCGGCGTGTAGCGGCCGTTATTACCAGCCATGGGGGCCACACGAACTATTGATGTGTGCGTGTTCCGCTAGTCGCACGGGCCTGTAAGCTCAATCGTTTCATCTTTGTATATGTTGTTATGTGTCCAGTAAATCTGGCTTTGCTATCTCGTGCATGGGTGCAAGTTCTGAGATGTGGCCAAGACTGAAAATATTTTGATTATCACCCCCACCACCACCACCACCACCATGCACATTCAGACATAAACACAATATACATTAAATATTATATGTGGTTAAAATTCATTATTAAATCAAAAGAGCATAAAACGACCGAACATTAATGCATATACATGTAAACAAAATTTGATTATTAGGTAGTGTGACGTACCTGCCAGAAGGACGCACACGACATAAAGGCAGATAGCAAGTAGAATCAATGTCCGCGTAGCTTAAATGGTAGAGCAACTTATTCCGGAATGAGTGGACCCGGGTTCGAATCCTGGCGCGGATAAAAATGACGGAGAAATTCACTTCGTTATAATGGCGCCCGAACTATCCGGATGACCCGACCGTTCACAATCTCGCAATGGTGTGATGTTATTTCCACACCGCGAGATAGGAAAAATAAGAGCAGCACTTCGAAAAAAAAAAAATAAGGGAGAGATGATGTAACGTACCAAGAGATGTGACGTACCTGCCAGAAGGACGCACACGACATAAAGGCAGATAGGAATCAGAATAAAATGTCCGCGTAGCTCAAATGGTAGAGCAACTTATTCCGGAATAAGCGGCCTCGAGTTCGAATCCTGGCGTAGACCAAAAATGACGGAGAAATTTACTTCGTTATAGTAGGAACTACCAGTTGAAATTTAACAAATCTTATATAGCATTTTAAGCCCATAATAGAAATATGTTAACCAAATTATTGAAATTGTAATAATTAATACATAACATATCATGGAAGATGTTTCAAATAATCTTTAGTAAATTCTGTTGAATCAAATAAGTGTTGCACACTTTTAAAAGAGTCATTTAAATTGTAAAATTACATAAGGATAAAAAAAAAATTATAATCAAGATTATGCATGTCCAACTGGAGTTGTGTACACAGAGAGCTCGTTTCATTTATTCACTTCACCCACAGTTTTATACTGTAGTAACCATCACAAATTTTCATAGGTGAATTATTTCTTTGAACAGGAGCGACTCCAGGCAATGTTTGTGTATGCTGCTGTGATCATACACACTTTTGATGATCAGCATCCTTACTGTGTCTGAACAGCACTTTCTTACTATTGCTTCCATATTTTAACTTTCTGCTGCAGAAAACACAAAAGCTAAATCCTGGTTCCTTAATTTTCCGGCACCAAGAACCAAATTTGACGTCATGGGCAGAGATCATGCTAGGATTTTTTAAAAAGAGTAAAAATACTCCTTCACAATTTTTGAAGGAGTATTTTTCTTTTCAAAGGAGTAATTTTAGAGAACAAACAATTATCGCATTAAATTTTTAGCTAAATAATATTTTATATTAAAACTAATTATATCTATATATAAATATGTAAACATGAATTAGCATGTAATTGATTTCCTTCTATATAAAATAAGTCATAATTTATCAAAATCTTACCTACTTGTCTTGTTTTATCCATGAGGCTGCAAAAATTTTTGTTTTGCTTTCGAAAGACTGTACCAAAACTTGTGTGTGTGTGTTGCTTCACAGATTCAGATTCTACACACTCAAACTTCAAAAGAGTTCTATTGTGGAGGAAGGAAATCTACAGTCTATCTCAATCACAAAAGATAAAATAAACCTTCATTGGACATTGTGATGTGCAAGTTTAGTATTGCAAAGGTCAACTAATTTATTATTTTTGAACATGTTTTCCTTCAACTCTGAAAAAAAAATATTTCTTGAATACTATGTATGAAATGTTTACAGTTAACATAATTGAGAGTTGGTTGATTCAACCATTCTTCTGATATGAGGAATGTCCAGTTTCTCCCTTTGCAACTATTTATAGAGGGAAAATAACATTTAACAATAATTCAGGACAGCGGAAACATCGCGAAAAAAAAAAAAAAAATTATGATTACGAAAAAATCTTTGCTTCGTCCGACTTCCGTTTTTGGAAATTTTCCCTCCGTTTTCAAGCTGAAACACAATCGGTTATCAAACAAAGTCATATTTTACAAAAAAATGAGCAGAGGAAATATTGCGATTACAGAATAAATCTGCTGTTCGTCTAATTTCCGTTTTTCGAAAGTTTTGAAAGACGAAATTCCGTTCCCAGCCGGACCCTCCCCCTCCACCGCCGCACACGCACGCGCACACACACACACACACACACACCACCCCCAAAAAAATTATCTTCAGTTTTGATGACAACAAAGAGTTACTCTTCGAATCCGCGAAAGAAACTTGTGCCTAAAGTTTACAAGGAAATTTTTGCTCCGTCGAATTTCAGTTATCGGAAACTATTGTCTACACTTTCAAGCTGAAATGCAAACATTTATGCAATAAATTGATATTTAATAACAATACTGGACAGAGGAAACTTCGCGAGAAAAAGAAATTACGTTTGCGGGGAAAAATTTCACTCCGTTTAGCTTTCGTTAGTTCTGAAAAACGGAATACCGTTCCCAGGCAGAAAAGGAGCCCCGCCTGATTTTATATTTATATATATATATTCTTAAAATTTCGTAAGGCAGGAGAATCCCGCCCTGAAATGGCAATTAAACGAACTTCAAAACACGTCGCTTTTCACTTCCTCCACGCCAAGGTTTAACGGCACCATGCTGCACCCATACACTAGCGTCTCAATCCCGACGCGGCTGAAATGCCCATCGGTTGAGCTGCTCTTTCCCGCACTGCCCGAAGGTTCTTCCGAATGATTGCCGAAAGCCAATCCCTTTCTGAACAGCTCGGCAACGGGAACCAAATCATGATTTTTTCATAAACTGTAACATAAAAGTTAAGATATCATTTCTTGATAAAAAAAAAAGTCATTTTTATGCCATAATCGCGGTGTAATCACCGATTATAAAAGGAAATTTCATATGGAAAAACAATGCGTAAAAATACGTATTTCTAAATTTTAAAGCATATTCGGCGTTTTTAAGGCGTGAAATACGCGTGTAGAGGCGTTATCGCGATCTCTGGTCATGGGAATCAGTCTCATCTAACCATTCCCATCGCCACTTATTTTTAACACTGCTATCGTTCAAAGCCGACATAATTTTCGAATCTATGAATTCGATAGCTGACTGAATGTTGAAAAAAAGGAATCACAAATTTACCAATACTTGGTTAATTTCGCATACGTAAATTAATATAGAAATGCGTACGCATACACGCGTAAATTACGGCAAGATCGACTGGTACTACTCACTCCAAAGATTAGCTGTGACCTACGGCGACAGAGCCAGTGGTCGATGGGTGAACCGGTTATGGTGCGTGACGTACCCGTAGCTGGGGGTTATGACATAGGCGAGGATCGGCGTAGAACCTATAAGGTAGCTGCTCCTCGATTCCTCTTCAACCAGAATGCCCCTCTTACCCAGAATGCATCAGGCGCCGCTGATACTCCGAGTTTACGATAAACAAGGTACTACGGTACAAGCGTGGTTGCCGATGGCGTACTTACTTTCCGGAGTAGAGCGTATAGATAGAAAGGGAAAAAAGAAAAAAATATATTTGGAAATTTTATTTTTACTGATATTTTCTTCCGTCCCGCTTCCGTCTTCGGATATTTTCAAAAGACGGAATTCCGTCCTCTGGATGGAAAACTTGCACCCATGATCTCGTGTCTTTCTTGGTGTTGCATTTTGGGTGGCCAGCAGTGTAGTTCCAGTCATAAAAGCTCTTATTCGAGCTCGAACTGGAACTTAAAAAGTATACAGTTGCTCTAGAAGTTGTGCGTACGTAAAATTAAAGAACGAAGGTATCAGTTGAGATCGCGTTTAAAAAAATATTGCTATTCGCGTTTTGATGACGTCATTTTCATTATTGGTCTGCGTTAGAGAGTTATTCCTTGAGGATATTTACTGCGGGTGGGCGGGTAAGCGGACAGTTAAGGGGTTGTTGGGACACTAAGCATTAATCCCCTTTTTTTTTCGGAGGGAAGAATCGTTTACAGAAATCAAATATCAACGCGAAGTTTCCTTTTGTTCTGCTTCTCGATACGGTGGCACATCTTCCGATATTACGGGACTGTTCCCGAAACTTCGCCCCCCATGAATGCGGGGAAATTAACTAATGGGTTAGTGGTCAACGTTCGTGATTGCTATAAAAAGGGCTCAGGATCGAACGAAGGCTGATACGAAGGCTCGAACAACTAAATGTCTGCCGTGCGTCCGATGGGCACATTAAGCCCTCGGACTCCGAGTATCGCCCCCTTCCCCCGTTATAAAAAACAGGGAGTCTTCCTCCCCTTTTCAACCTCACCTCAGTGTGACTTTCTTGTCTAGCACTCTAGCCCAAATCTCCTATACTTCAAGTCATCCTAACTCGTCGTGGAACGCAAGAACGGTATCCATCCGATCCGCATTAATGTGCTCGTCTACTGTTTCTATTCTGATGATCCCCCCCCCCATCTCACAAATAGTGGGGATTGTGAGTGGGGGTCTGGTGGAAGCCGAACTGCTTCCCCTACTGCCTGTTTCAGTAACCTACGCTTCGGGTTTTCCCGATTGTCTATTTATTGTCTCTGTGTTGTTAATGTTGGGAGAGGTTTTCCCACTGTCCAAGTTGTATCCCAAGTGGGCAGAAACGGTCGAAAGTGCGAAGCTCTTGATTTAGTAACTTCTCGTAACAAAGTTATTCCCAAAAGCACAATGACTTCTGGAACTTTTTTCAAATGGCAATTTGTTTTCTGAAAAACTGCTGAGCAAACAAATATGGATTCTGAGCAATAATTTTACTGGTTTTAGCTCTAAAATTAGAGACTACTTTTCGTAGCGGAGGTAGCTGTTTCGCACACTACATAGTGGTACACTCATAGGTTGACTCGGATTATAGCTTCTTACTTGTAAGGATTGTTTAAGACCTGGGGTCAAACACTCCGTTCATAAAATCTTGTGAAAAGGCTTTTTCAGCTTCTTCTTTTCAGTGAAAAGGCTTTTTCTGCTTTCATCACATAGCCAGCTTAGCTTTATGCCGAGTATAGGCGACCATCTATATGTTTCCACGTCTGGTTGTAGAAAATTAGCTACGCATTTTTTACTTATCGGTTTTGAATTCATAAATGTAATTACCTTATAAAACTAAACATAAAATGTAAAACATAGAATTGTTTTTCAGAGAACTCATTTGGTTACAGTAAATAATCAAAATTTCAATAATTAACATTTCAAAGTTCAGTAATTAATAAACACTGTGTAATTGTGGATAGTCAAATTTTTAATAATACAAAATTTAATTTAATGATGAAGCGTTATTTCGAAAGCTGTGCAAGAAAATGAAAAATAAACTCATTTTCTGGGTTAGAAAGAACTACTATCCATGAATTTCGAGGATCGATGCTTCAAAAGAAATTGATTTTTTTGTCTCTAATCAGCATGGAATGTGAATTATTGAATCAGTCTAACTTTCTGAGTTGCCAAGGGATTTTCTTTGGGAAAGGCTAGCAAAGAAAAAAAAATTGATAGATTAATTCGATTCGTTTCATACTTTGCTTTATACAGTAATTACTTTTATAATTACTGCTGTCATTATGACTTTTTTAAACGAAGGAAAAAAATATTTTATTTACTGAAGTTTTTATGAAAGTGCTAGATAGAGAAGAATTTATCTTATACTTTCTTAATAATGTTAAAGTTTTCTGTAATTTTTTTATAGCTCATCCAGTTTCGCTTGACCAAAAAAAAAAAAAAAAAAGTTAGAAAGAGGAAAAAGCGGACACGACTTGCAAATATTTTAAGACGCTTAACACGCAAATGCGGACTCAAAAGAGGAACGGAAATGTTTTAGGCCTCTATGTGACTTGTAAAACAACTTTGGTGTGTGTGCCAAAGCAGTTTTTCTAAGCCGAAAACGCATTTCGCTCCACAGGAAAGTTAATTAAAGATTTTTATTTTTATTCTTAGTATTATACTATATACCGTAGAAGCAAATATTATGAACATCTACCAGGCCTTGTCAGCCGTCTTCACTGCGGCCATGCAACGCTGCATGGACTCAGGGGCGCAACGCAACCATGATAAGATTTTACAGGTTAAAACCCCATCCAGAGAGCCCCGTCTTTTTTTTTTTTTTTTTTTACTAGAATTCGCATTAGTAGTGCTATTTTTCCACCTCTTATATATCTGTCGGAGTTTGATTCAGCATTCCTCTACATTGAGCACTCCTAAAACGAAATTGTAAACGTTCTTACATAGACAGGCTTTCAATCTGTAACCTGATTAGACCAAAAACGACAACACAATTGCTCAACTGTTTCCACTGCTCATACATAAATGGCTGAATTATTTTGACCAACAAACTTTTTGTGTGCAAAGCAGCTATTCCGCAGATGCCCTTGACGCAAGATGGCTGAACTGGTATAAAAAAGGCATGCAGAGAATAATCAAGTGCATTGTGCAAGAAACAAGTTAGTAAAATCATGCAATGCATTGATTATGATACGCTTTCCAACATTCCAGAAATCATTACTCAAGTTATCACTCGTGGAATAAATCTCGGTCCAGTGCCCTGACCTTTGATCTCACTTCGATTATATTCAACAGAACCGGTTCGGTATATCTCCGAAATACCATGACAAAGTTTTGTCGCAATCGAAGCATTTTTACGTAAGTAATGATGCATAAGGGCTATGGAATAGATCCCGCTCCTGTGTCCTAACCTTTGACCCCATTTCGCCCATTATCAACAGAATTCGTCCCCAGGCAGGCCTCTACAACATATTAACAGTTCATCCAAATCGAAGAATTTTTAGGTAAGTTATGACGCATAATGGCGATGGAAGTGATTCCGCTCCTATGTCCTGACCTTTGACCCCATTTAGCCCATTTTCAATAGGGTTTTACGCCAGGTGGTCCTCTACCACATACTAAAGTTTCATCGAAATCGAACACTGTTTACGTTAGTTATGACGCATAACAGCAGTGGAATGGATTCCGCTCCTATGTACTGACCTTTGACCCCATTTCGTTCAATTTAAAAAGGGTTCCTTCCCAGGTGATCCCCAACCAGATACTAAAATTTCATCGAAATCGAACGATTGTTACGCGAGTTATCGTGCGGACGGACATAAGCACACAACGCGTGACGTAATGAGGCAGATGGGAATCGGGACCATCTGCTCGCAAAAGTGTGACGTCATAAAACTTTAATAGGACCCACACACAACGCGTGACGTATTGAGACAGATGGATTGACCGCGCGTAAACGTTCACAAACACGAGATTGTGACGTCATAAGATTTCTAAGCATTGGTAACATTAATGGAACGACGCCATGACATTAAAAACGTTATAATTCGGGTGGTTATTTAACCCACTAAACGAATTTTCCTAAAGTAGAGATCAAGCTAAATCGATTTCTAGTACCAGAAAACTGTAGGTTAACGACTTTCATCAAAACTCTTAGAGCCGTTTTCAAAATAAAATGTACATACATACATACAAGAATTGCTACTTTAAGGTGGACGTCAAGTAATTTTGCTTCCTATACTTCCAATGGAAATACTTCTGTACACATTTTCTACACAATTAATGCGTTCCCAAGGATGAAAATTTGAACATCGATTAAAATAGCTTCATGTCATAACTTGGAATACTTAATATTTTCTAAACCATAACCGTAATTATGCAATCCAACATTTATTTGTCCACTGACGTCATCATAGCACAGGTCGCGCCATCTTTTTTCTGGTTTCAACACCACCAAAGGAAACGTTATTGTTGTTTAATATAATTATGCTTATGTTTTAGAAAATGTTAAGTATTCCAAGTTATAGTATGAAGTTATTTTAATCGATGTTCAAATTTCCATCCTTGGGAAACACACTAATTGTGAAGGAAATGTGTACAAAAGGTTTTCCATTGGAAATATAGGAAGCAAAATTACTTGACGTCCACCTTAATAGTGTGGGATAAGGGCGATGGAATGGATCTCGATCCTATGTCCTGACCTTTGACTCTATCTATCCCATTTTCAATAGGGTTTCTCTCCAGGTGGTCCCCTACCACATACTAAAATTTCATCGAAATCGAACCGTTTTTACGTGAGTTATCGTGCCGACAGACGGACGGACGGAAAAAGCTGGAGCATATACGCTTCTTCAACCTACTGTTGGAAAGCGTAAATAATGGGTAAAAGACGCGATTAGACGGACTTGAAACGTGGAATGATCGTTGGTGCTCGAAGCACTGGTGCGAGCATTAGCAAAACGGCTGCACTTGTGAAATGTTCGAAGGCAGCAGTTGTTAAAGGTTACCGAGAGTGGAAAACTAGTAAAAAAACTGGGTCTGAGCGCGAGGTCGTCAAAGCCTACTGGATACTCGAGCTCAGCGGAGAGTAGGCAGACTTTTTCAGTACAACCGATAGGCACGTCGTCAGATTACAGACACTTTGAATCAGGGAACAAGTCAGATGGCCTCTTAATGTACAGTTCGCCGCACGTTACGTGGTACGGGCCTACAGAAGCCGACGGCTTGTCTCATAACCCATTGCTATTTGTAGCGAATAAGGAAAAACGTCTCCAGTTCGCTCAGGAACACGAGAATTGGTCAGTAAATAAGTGGAAAAGGGTAATGTGGTTCAAGTTATCGTTTTTAACTGCCCCATGCAGATGCAAGGGTGAGAATATGGAGACAGCAGCATGAAATCATGGACCCATCTGGCATCGTCACTACTCTTCAAGCTGGGGGAAGCTAAGTCTGGGACATGTTTCCGTGGGAGTGTTTAAGCCCTTTGATTCAACTGGAGCCACGTCTGACCCCCAAATGTATTTAAATATCGTTGCCGACCAAGTTCTCCCAGTTATGTTAATGGTTTATCCCAATGGAGATGGATATTTCCAGTAGGATAATGCTCCATGTCATCATTCGCGAATGGTTTGAGGAGCATCGCGGAGACTTCTCCTCAGCTATAGTGGCCTCCTCAATCACCGGAGCTCAATCCAATGGAGCATTTGTGAGACGAAGAATTGTGAGGTGAAATCTAAAGAGGCACCAGACAGCTAGATCAACTACCTTAAAATCTTCAAAAGCTAGATAGTGCAGTTCATCGCAATTGGGGTAATATACCTCAAGCAAATTACCATTTAATAGAGTCAAGACGAATTCAAGCAGAACTAAAGGCAAAAAGTAGCCCAATAATGTACTAATTAGGTGGACATAATAATTTGGCCACTCAATGTACCACCTAGAACAAAAAGTGGTATACTTTTGTCCTTGGAAGCCGTCTGACCAACCCCTGGTCAGGCGGCTTCACAAGGACAAGAGTATAACACTTTTTTATACCCTATGACGTAGAAGTCTTTTCGTACTTCTACGTTATTTTAAAAACATAACCATAAGATGAAATTGTTCCTAAATTAAACTTTAACGGCCAGACGAAACATGTAAACAACAGAAATCAAACTTACGGAAAAGATGCTTTATTCAGCATGTAGCACTTCCATAACAAATCGGTATCAACATTAAACACACCACACACCAACAACGCTACGTTCCACATTAATCGCTCTCCAACACAACGCTCTTTTCACAACGCTCCCTTCACAACGCTTTCAAGCAACAGTTTTCTCGTAGTTTATATCTCTCGTTCTTATCAAAACAGGCATACGTCACGTTCATTCAACCTCAATTATGCGGCCAACAGTATTCGTTTGAGAGAAAAGATATCACGTTAAGAGTGAAGTATAACTGAGAATAAACTCAAGATTTACATAGGGAAAGAAACTAAAAAGGAAAGCTAATTTAGAATATACGTCACAACCCCCTCTCTCAGGATATGAACTCTACCTCTAATTTTATACCCTCTCTTTCAGGATATCAACTCTACCTCTAGATTCTAAACCAGAGTCTAACCTCCTACGGCCGTGGTGTACAACCCTGTCGTCAACCGCCACAAATAGCGAATTGGCCATGAAAGTGTGGAGAACCTGAGTTTGTCATCTCCCTTAGTAAAATAAACCTTTTCCTGACGGTGAGTGCTGGTTTTACCGTGACATTTCCTGCATATCATTGGAAGCATTCCGCTTTCTGAATGAGTCACTGATGCCCCACTGCCATCCAATACTCCTTTTCACTCTCTTTCTCAACACTTTGTTTCATTTCAACGCACCAAACGGAAGTTCAAAGAATGCGCAGTACCCAAGCGCCAGATTTCGAAAGGGGCGGCAGGAAGCCCCACTCGAATTTAACGGTTAATAAATTATTATCAGAGACGTGGGAGAAGTTAAGAAAACGTTTTACAGTGAAAAATCATATAATGTTACTTGATACATTTGTTTCTTAGCAAAAATAATGCGTTATACACTCAGTGGACAAAACATTACACATAGGAGTGATGGGCAGTTGAGATGGGCATCCCCCGCGAAGAGTTGAACACAACCAAACCAAACGCAGATGATAAATAGGCTGACAGCAGAGCTTCTCAACAGTGTCTCGCAATCGACGAACGTGGGTAAACGTGGTGATCTGAGCTACTTTGAACACTGACGTGTTGTCGGTGCAAGACAGGTGGGCCATTCTATAGCCCAAGTGGCACGAAACCTAGGTTGCCCGAGGGCAACCACATCAAGGGTGTACCACCAGTTTAGCATCGATGGACGTACCAACACCTAGAAAGCAAGCGATGGCCGACCACACGCCATTGATGACCAGAGTCGACGTGCACTATCCAGGCCCGAACAGAACGACCGTTTGGCAGTGCCGGAGCAAATCACATCCAGGTTAAATGTCGGAGGCTCAAGCATTGGCAACGAGCAAACGATACGGGGCACACTGGGCCACGGAAGCCATTGTTGACTTCTCGTTATCGGAAATTACACCTCGTCTGGTGCCGAGAACATCAAAACTGGATCTCTACAATGTGTCGCCGCGACGTGTGGTCAGATGAATCCCGTTTTCTGCTGTACCGAGCTGACGGGAGAGTGCTGGTGTGACGTCGACTGCCTGAGGTCATGACCCCGTCGTTCTAGGTGTGCTCTGTTCTAGGCGGTGATTGTTTGGGGAGCCTTTTCATGGGACATATTAGGTTCATTTGTGTGTTTGGAGAGGCCCTTAACCCGCTGAGAGCTACCAGTGTGTGTGCTGGCTGATCACCTGTACACTGTCATGGCCTTCGTGCATCAAGTAACCGATGGCCTGTTTCAGTAGGATAATGCGACGCCACACCGGACCGCAACTCATCAGTCATGGCTCGAGAAACACTCGTCTGAGTTTGGAATCATCCATCTGCGCAAGGTTCGCCGATTTTAAAACCTGTGAGAGCACTCTGGCATGGAGCAAAACATCAGATCTATGGATCCTGGACGGACGTCTCGGGCGGAGTTGTAGACAATACTGCAAGTGAGGCAAGGCTAGGGGAGGGGGGGGGGTTACCTAAGGAAACCTTCCGGCATCAGGTGGAATAGTTGCCTCGGTGTGTACTGGCCGAGGCAACTCAGAAGAACCAACACGCTGTTAGGTATCTCTAATGTTTTTGTCCATTGAGTGGATTATTCTGAGGTCTTCTGCACTAGAGTTTTACATTTCTTTTCTTCGGTTTTATATGACTCAATTGTGTTTTATGAAAACTCTTAATTTAAGGGAAATAGAAAATGATGTTTCTGAAGGTATTTATTTTATTTGAAAACGAATAAAGATTTAAAAAATATTCTCGTACAAGGGGCGGCAAATCTCGGCTTGCACCCGGAAGGCCAGTACCCTTGATGTCTACCTTCAGTTTGAGTCTAGGTCCGACCTTGAACAGGTATCTAATAACACACATCTTTAAGCGTCTGTTTTGTGTATACGATTTTCATATTTTTATCCGTTTTACAATTTTTATTAATCGTTTTATCAATTTCTCCTCCAGAGATGAACGAGTGAGTGATTCGGAAACAAAATGAACCAGAAGCAGGTCATAGCGCTGAGGTGAGTGAGCAGACGAACTCATTGATTCGGAACTTAGTGGTAAAAAGAAAAAAATCAAGAGCGTGAACCAAGAAATCTGGGAGCCGAAATTTGTAGTGACGAAGTAAACGAAAACACAGAGTGTCTCCAGTGCAAAAGAAGTTTCAGTGAGAATACGGCAGACAGTATGAATAAGCACTTTAAAAATATGCCCAGTTAATTCAAAAATAAATTTTCAGTTGAAGGTACTAGTCGTGTCCGTGAAATTGACCGTTTGAAATCACAGTTTCAAGACTAGAAGAGCGGCCTGTAGCAACTTCTTCCGTCAAACGAGCTGGTGATGTTAGCTAGTTATAAAGCAGCCTGGGTTTGCCATTTTCCTATGCCAAGATGGTAAACGAAATTCTAATCACCGTGATGGAGACTGCTATGAAAACTACAAATCGAAGGTGAAGAATGATGTACTCCAAAAAGTGCAGAATTTGCAGTTAAGCCGCAGGTTGTTTGTAGAGTACAGGATTTGCCTAAAAACATAAAAACAACTGCCTGAACTACTAAAAGATTGCTTGCGGTTTTTTACGCTTTCCAACCGTAGGTTGAAGAAGAGTATATGCTCCAGCTTTGTCCGTCCGTCTCCGCACGATAATTGGCGTAAAAATGGTTCGATTTCGATGAAATTCTAGTATGTGGTAGGGGACCACCTGGGAACGAACCCTATTGAAAATGGGACAAATGGGGTCAAAGGTCACGACGTAGGAGAGGGATCCATTCCATTGCACTTATACGTCATAACTTGCGTAAATATGGTTCGATTTCAATGAAATTTTACAATGTGGTAGGGGACCATCTGGAGAAGAACCCTATTCAAAATGAGTAAATTGGGGTCAAAGGTCAGGACATAAGAGCGGGATGCATTCCATTGCCTTTATGCGCCATAACGTGCGTAAAAATGGTTCGATTTCGATGAAATTTCAGTATGTGGTAGGGGACCACCTGGGAACGAATCCTATTGAAAATGGAAGAAATGGGGTCAAAGGTCAGGACATAGGATTGCGATCCATTCCACCGCCCTTATCCCATATTATTAAGGTGGACGTCAAGTAATTTTGCTTCCTATACATCCAATGGAAAAACTTTTGTACACATTTCCTTCACAATTAATGTGTTCCCAAGGATGAAATTTTGAACATCGATTAAAATAACTTCTTAATATAACTTGGAATACTTAATATTTTCTAAAACATAACCATAATTATATTAAAAATCAATAACTTTTCCTTTGGTGGTGTTGAAACCAGAGAAAGAATGGCGCGACCTGTACTTTGATGAGGTCAGTAGACAAACAAATGTTAGATTGCATAATTATGGTTATGTTTTAGAAAATATTAGGTATTCCAATTTATAAAATGAAGCTATTTTAATCGATGTTCAAATTTTCATCCCTGGGAACGCATTAATTGGGAAGAAAAAAGAAGGCGCGACCTGTATTTTCATGACGTCAGCAGTCAAACAAATGTGCGGATCCTATTAAAGTTTTATAACGTCACACGTTTGCTAGCAGATGGCCGCGATTCCCATCTGCCTCATTACGTCACGCGTTGTGTGCGTATGTTCGTTTGCACGATAGCTCGCGTAAAAATCGTTCGATTTCGATGAAATTTTAGTATGTGGAAGGGAATTACCTGGGAAGGAACCCTATTGAAAGTGAACGAAACGGGGTCAAAGGTGAGGACATAGGAGCGGGATCCATTCCACTGTTCTTATGCATCATGACTAACGTAAAAAAGGTTCGATTAAATATTAGTATGTGGTAGGGGATCACCTGGGGACGTACCGTATTGAAAATTGGCGAAATGAGGGTCAAAAGTCAGGACATAGGAGCGGAATCACTTCCATCGATATTATGCGTCATAACTTACGTAAAAATATTTCGATTTGGATGAAATGTTAGTATGTTGTAGGGGCCTGCCTGGGGACGAATCCTATTGAAAACGGGCGAAATGGGTCAAAGGTTAGGACACAGAAGCGGGGTCTATTCCACAGCCCTTATACATCATTCTAAAATTGCTTCAATTGCGACAAAACTTTATCATGTTATTTCGGAGGTATACTGAACCAGTTCTGTTGAATATCATCGAAATGGGATCAAAGGTCAGGGCGTAGGAGTGAGATTTATTCCACAGCCATTTTATGATTTCTAGTATGTTGGAAAGCGTATCATAAATCAATGCATTGCATGATTTTACTAACTTGTTTTTTTTAGCGCTGGACGAGTCAACCGATTTTACTGACACGACGCTATTAATAGTTTGGGTTCGGTGTGTGTTTCATTTTTTTATCTGGTTGAGGGTTTAACCCCCATCGTGAGCAAATCAATGGGCTATAAAAAGCTGATCGTACCTAATTTAAGGCCACTGGCTGCAGGGAACGGAGAGAGCCAATGCCGTAAAGACAAACACAACATCCATGCCTACCGATCGGTCGTAAACCAGCGCTTTGACCACTGACCCACCAGCCGAGGGGGAGGGGGGACTCAGCTTTCCGATCTTCAATTTCTGAAGAAATCCTTGTACTTTGTGTATTGCGAGGCCAAAGTGCTGGAACTCAAAACATTTTTGAAGCTCCAAATAAATGCGACCTAGATCTAATAAATCTAGCTTCTATTACAACGGACGGTGCACCCGTAAATGATTGAAAGTAAATCGGGATTTGTTTCTCGTTTGAAGCAGCATTTGAGTGAGAATGGTGTGAAAAACATGTTGCCATCCTTCCATTATATTCTGCATCAGAAGAATATGCTGATACTCGGAAATGACATGTTGAAAACTTCGTTGGACACGGTTGTGAAAATCGTGCATTACATCCGAAGAGCAAGTTCCATCATCCGTCGACAGTTTTGTTGAGGACTTGAAAAAAATGTAGTGACTGTGATTTCAAGGATCTCACTGATTACGCAAATGGGAGATGGTTAAGAAGAGGAAAAGTTTTGGATCGGTTTACTTTTTTCCTTCCTCAAATTCGAGATGTTCTAGTTGACAAATGTCAGATAGAAAAATATTCTGACATTGAGAACCCTTTCACGGCAGTGTGATTTACGTTTTATTTGCGATATCATGGCTCACTTCAATGAATTAAACGTGAAGCTGCAAGGAAACGATAAAATAACATGTGAGCTGGCACATTATGTTCAAGAATTTGAGTCAAAACTGAAACTCATTCTGGCACAAACTCAGAAGAACGATTTGATACATTAAAAATGAGGAGGTCTATTCAACGTGAAGCGGCAACTCTACGTAAACCGGATAAGATGCCTGTCCCAGAAATTTGAACCAGGTTTCCCTGATTTCAAAGACTTCAAATAGGCATTAAAATTCTTGAGTGATCCATTTCACTTTGATATAACAAATTCAAGCAAAATTTGCACCCTTCTGTCTTTGGACAAGCAGGGGCTTTCTCTTCAGAGTCTGATTTGCTTTCTCTGCACAGTCTGGAAACACTTAAAAAATTTACCAGAATTATTTAGCCACTGATTCATCGACGAGCCATTCCATTTCGACTTCTCCCAGCCTAGAGAAATCAGCACGCCTGGAGACCGAACGGTGGGGCAGGTGAAGTTCACAGAGCATTATACACTGAGTGGCCACTATATTATGATCACCTGACAGTTTTACGTAAATGAGCTATGGCTGCACGCTGTTCCCGCCAGAGGGAGACGCGAGTATAAAAAGGGAAAGCTTAGTGCTTGCGACAGTAGTAGAAGTGATTTTTGGGTGACTAGATGGGTACAAAATGCGCTTTGACGGACTTTCAACGTGGGATGATTGTAGGAGCTCGTAGCCATGGAGCGAGTATCACCGAAACCGCCGCATTCGTGAAATGTTCCAGAGCAGCTGTTGTTAAAGTGTTTAAAAGATTAGACTGTCAGCCAAAAAACTGGGTCTCTACGTGCAACGTGTGGTCGTCATCTACTAGTGACTGCTCGGGCGGAACGGAGAGTGTCCAGACTGATAACAGACAACAGAAGGGCAACAGTGCAGCAAATTACAGACCGTCTTAATCAAGCATCCCCTCAAATGATCTCTGCACGCACTGTTCGCCGTACACTGCATCGGATGGTATATGGCAGCCGAAGGCCTGTTCGAACACCTTTGCTGTCTGCAGTTAACAAGAGAAAACGTCTCCAGTTCGCACAGGAGCACAAGGAGTGGACAGTCGATAATTGGAAACAAATTATGTGGTCCGACGAATCACGTTTTCTGTTGCACCATGCCGATGGCCGAGTGAGAATTTGGCAGCACGAAAGCATGGACCCCAAATGTATTGCTACAACCCTTCAGGCTGGTGGAGGCAACACGTTATGGTTTGGGAAATGTTTTCCTGGCATGCTTTGTGTCCTTTAATTCGTGTCTGACTGGCACATCATATCTAAACATCGTTGCTGACCAAGTGCATCCTATCATGTGGATGGTTTATCCCAATGGCGATGGCTACTTTCAGCAAGATAATGCGTCCTGCCATAGCGCTCGTATTTTACAGGATTGGTTTCAGGAACATGCCGGTGAGTTTAGTTTGCTTACGTGGCCCCCACAATCTCCAAATCTCAACCCCATTGGGAATTTGAGGGATGGAGTTGAACGAGCCATCAGACAGCTGTATCCACAACCCTGCAATCTCACACTCCTGGTAAGTGCTATTCATCAAGCATGGTCTCAGATTCCACAAACCACCTATCAACATCTCGTGGAGTCCATCCATTAAAGGCAAAAGGTGGCCCAACGAAGTACTGAGGGAATGGTCATAATAAAGTGCCGATTTAACAGAGTTTGATAAAGAACAAATTGTGATGGCACGACACCTCGTAACTACGATCTCGGAAACGGCGCGGTTTGTGGGTCTCACAAACCGCTGTAGTGAGTACGTATCTAAAGTGGTGCACAGATGGCCAAACGACGAACCGTCGTCCAGCTGTGTGTCGTCCACAACTCGCTGATGCCAGAGGAGGGCGGAGACTGTCGCTCATTATTCATAGCGACGGCAGTGTCACAGTGCGACAAATCACCCGCAGGTACAACGGTGGTGATCAGGGCTATATGTAACCGCACACAGTTTATCGCAGCCTTCTGAGCATGGGCTTGCGTTGCCGAAGACCCAGCCAGGTCCCCCATGCTCACTCCACGTCATCGCCAACAACGCATGAAATAGGCTCGAGATTGGAACGTGGATGATTGGAAGAAGGTGGCCGGGTCTGACGAATCAAAGTTCCTGGTGCATCACATTGACGGCTGAGCGCGGATATGCCGATTACCAACGGAGGCTATGCCACCTGGATCCACCGTTGGGCAGAAACAGGCTGACCGCGGCGTTATGCTGTGGGCGATGTTTTCTTGCGACACCTTAGGCCCCCATTATCACAATCCTTGACAGCTGTCAGGTATCTGAACATCGTTGCGGACCAAGTTCACCCATTCATGGAAACTGTGTTCCCTGATGGTGATGGCGCCATTACAAACAGGATAATGCGCCATGCCACACTGCCAGAATCGTCAAGGAGTGGTTCGAGGAACATGCTGGCGACTTTCTGTTAATACCCTGGCCTCCAAATTCAACTGACATGAACCCAATCGAACATTTGTGGTTCCATTTGGAAAAGCGGGTTCGCGCTAAATCACCACCACTGCGAAATGTACGGAAACTGGAGGACCTGCTGTTGACATTATGGTACTAGATACCCCAGGACACCTATCGCCTCCTCATCGAATCAATGCCTTGCCGAGTGGCAGCTGTTTTGCGGGCTAAAGGGGTTCTACACAAAGAAGTTATATTACTGGAGACACCACTCCTATCCACGCAGCATTGGCCGCCATAAGTCACCGTCTGTGCTGCAAATGACGTCATGAGCAGGCACGACGCAGCCGCAGAAGAGAAGCTGCTTGGAAACCAATGGAACAAAAGCTTCTAAGTGTATAAACAGATAAAATGAGTAATTCAATAATCTTTATCAATGATGCACAAGCTTACTGTTTCATCAATGGTATAATTTAGTTCATTTTTGCCTGCTTGTGACGTCACACCCCAGATTAGCGGTGACCTATGGCGGCAGAGCCAGTGGTGTCTCCAGGTTCTACATCTTAATGGGAGATGCTAAGTTCACAAGGCCAAGATACAGCGCTGACGTCACATATTTAGTCAGTTGCGCCTGTGCGATAAAGTTATTGAAAAGCAATATACAAGCAATCGATAAGGTCTTCATCAGATGATGCAACGTGAAACGGGACTCATATCAGCGATTTAGAAGTTTTTTCTCTGAAGATTATAGAGGTTTCATTAAATGACGTTTTTGAGAAATTTTTGAGGGAACCCAATATTGATAAAGATGGCTTCATTTCTGGTTATCAATCATTGAAAAGCAACCATAGGAAAATGGAGGTAAGGGTCTAGAATGTTGTAGAAAAGCCCTTCTTTTGATATTTTTTCGGGAAATTTTATGTGAAAGCATTTATTTTGGAATTGTGAAACAAATGGAGCACAACTGGTGCTTATTGTGGGAAAATAATTTGTTTCGAAATTTTAACTTATCAGACCGTAAGCAATATTTACCAAAGGAATATTACCAATATTTACCTTGGTATTTCCCGCAAACTAGCGAATGTTTTTCCCCGAAATACAGCATTGGCTATATTATAAATCTAATTTATATTCAATATTTAACGAAAAAACAACTTACTTATTGATCGAAATCTAAATCGCAATCGCGAACTTCCCAAATCAGAAACCACTTTCGACGGCCATACGAGCCACGTGGTTTCGCTATAAAATAACCAAAAAGATACATATCTCGAAGTACGGCAATTAGAAAAAAATGAATCAATAAAAAAAGGAATCACAACGTAAGTGCAGTGGCAATGATGGCCCTATTTAAAAAAAATCCAAATTTTTGTTCTATAACATTCTAGACCGGTGGCCTGTCGATTTATTCGCATATTTTGTAAACCTAAAAGCAGTTTTCTGATATAAGTTTTGAGATTAAAGTCCACATACTAGTCACATTAAAACTCGTAAATAATCTTTTCTTTTAGGCGAAAGCAGTTTAAATAGAAATTTAGTTCCCTGTTAAAAAGTTGCCTTCCAAACATGTGAAAAGAAAAGTTTGGCAAGGATATGTGTTCTGCTCAATCCCCCCCCCCTCATTTACAAAAAGTAAAATACAAGGGATATTCTATTGATGGTTCCAACTTTGGCCAGTCCCCTCCTCTGCTTCAAATGTTTGCAGTCAGAATTTTTTTCTTAAATGCTTTATGTAAAAAATTCGAAACCTACATAAAGGATATTGACTTCTGGACTATGTTAAAGTACCACCCATACATTGATAATTACTAACCACTTATATGATCAAGGCACCTAAATAAAGCAGACTGTTCAGTGAATAATGCTAATAATAGGAACGTTGGGATAAAGAAATGAAGCAAGATGCAAACTAGCAAATAGTTTCTTTATCTCAAAGACTACACAGTCTTGTGACGATTATATATAGATTAAGATAATAACAACTTAGTTGTCACAAATGTTTAGTTTCTCAAGCCGACCATTGTTTCGCTGGGTATTGACCTAGCTTCATCAGAACGAATGGCACGTAAATATTCAAATTGTATATGACATCATAAATGGTGTTTATAGTCACGTGTTTCTGATCACCAAGTCTAATCACCCTTATCAACAAAAACTCAGCGCCTTTTACAGTTGCGTATATCGCGCGATACATATATCTTCAGATAAGGACAGTTTGGAAAAAGAACTTTATTTCCTTAAACGTGTTGCAGTACAGCGAGAATACAACCCTTCCATTATAGACAAGGCTCTGACAAAATTCCGGAAACCGAAGTCCATCTCCACATTAACTCCTGTGATGCGCCTATTACGAGAGAATTTTGCCATTATTCCATTTTCCCGTGACATTGCCTTCAAAATTACAAAAATTCTCAAAACCTTTAATTTTAAGGTGATTTTTAAACCCATAAACAAAATGAGATTTTTAGGATCAAAGAACTATGTTGAAGACAAAAACTCGTGGGGAATTTATCAAATTCCATGTGAATGTGGCGCTTCGTATATAGGACAGACCCGTAGAGCCTTGCGTTTTCGATTGAAGGACCACAAGACCTACATTCGGAATTGTGACCTAAAGACGTCATCGATGGCTAAACACTGTTACGAAAAGGACCACAAATTTCTCTTTGAAGAACCAAAACTTATTGACAAACCAGATTCAACGACCAAACTTAATATTTTGGAAGCTTTCCATATATATCAGAAGTCTTCGCAACTTGTTAATGACATGGCATCCACGCCATTTCTATCAAACACGTGAAAGCATCTAACCAAAACACGTGACTGTAAGCACCATTTATGATGTCATATACAATTTGAATATTTACTTGCCATTCGTCCTGATGAAGCTAGGTCAATACCCAGCGAAACCATGGTCGGCTTGAGAAAATAAACATTTGTAACAACTACGTTGTATTATCTTAATCTATAGCAAATAGTTACTTGCTGCATCTGCCTTATTTCCGTATTGGTCAAATGAAGATCAGGGAGAAACAAGATAAAAACCAGTCTTTTATGTTTGCATCTGCTTTATTTCCGCGTCAGTTACACGGATTTTCTGACTGATTTCAAAAAACATAATGTTTACATCTGCTCTACCCGTAGTGATATTATATCGGTTTATCGACAGTATCGTCTGTGACGTCATTATGGTATCCTGGCCTTGTGAACTTAGAATCTCCTACAGCTTAATAGGTAGGTGGTGATAATGTAATGGCTCATTGGTATATGTGGGAATCTATTCTGGCTGACAACGATCTCCCAAATTTGAAATCCGGCATTTGGAAATTATTGTCCACGTTTGGATAAACGTGAGTGTGTGAATCTACATTTTCAACGATGGGATTCATCAAGCCAAAATACAGAGCTCGAATTGTTGATGTCAATTTGGAGGCGAAACTAAGATGTGTATTGAGTTCAGATATATTCAGCCGATGTTTCTGCAACTTCCAAAAATTGTCAAACTTCGCATTGAATTGTGTCACGTGTCAAGACGACATTTCTGAAATTGAAAATTTCAGAAATTTTCATCATTTGCATCTGAGACAGTTGTAACTAAGAAGGAAAATATCTTTTTTGTCCCACTAGGACTTTAACCAAACTTAACACAAATATTCATCACCACCAATGATGCACACATGTAAATTATTTTTGTCGGAAATCCAACAGATTACGGAGATAGAGAAAATCAACCAATGATGAAAGAGCCACACTGATCGACACCATTAAGTCACGATTTAAATGCTTAAATTTCATTAAAGGATGATTATTATGAGTGACAAATCAAGAAATAATGATGATGACCTGATATAAACTAGAGATGAGCACGGGTCCATGCTCTGATAAAAAACACGGAAACGGATCTGGGGCCCGGCTCTTATATCAAATCTCTGACTAAAACCCGGGCCCAAGTTGATTTTCTCTTCCACTTTTTAATTAATTTTATTGTATATAGGATAAAGGGATTTTAAGACTTTCTGTTACCGACCGGCCGCTCAGCACTAAAATCCGTCAGGCAAAGTGGAAATCTGTGGTCAAGTTTCCAAGTCCTGTGACGTACTACAGAGATGAAACACGTGTTAAGACGACAAATCTGCAGCGATACATTCCGTCGGAATCTAAAGTCGGCTAGAACAACTGGCTACAGAGCGATTTCGATATACGTCACCGACAAATTTGTGTTTTCACAGTCTATGTCCGGCATTCCCCTATTTATGGAAGTAACAGAGCACTCGACGAAACCAGAGCACATTTAAGGAGACAGGGGCCTGGGGATGGACAGTATTTTGAGGCCCCAGTATTAGGGGCACATCTAGGATTTCACTAAGGGTGGATGAATAAAAATACCCAGGAGAAAACACTCCCAAAATATGATGAGAAAGCCATAGAAATATTCCCGCCATATTGAAGAGTGTATCCCAGAATTCTTCATGGACGAATCAGTGGTAGCAAAAAAAAAAAATGTAGAAATGCATGGTTCAAAAATGGATGCCAGTTCATTTATGCTTTAGTCCCCGTTCCCCCAGGGTTCAGAAATTATATCAAAGAAGTGGAGAAAATAATATGATCCAAATATCATGATTCAAATGAATTCTAAATGTATGATAATTTCCCCCAATAACAGATGTGTACAAAACATCTCTAATGCTTTGGAAAGATTTGAGGATGGACTGGCGGCGACTATACTTTTTGCGGACTCCTCCTTAAAGAAGCGGAAAGATACATATTTTGTTTTTCATAAGGCAGTTTCGTGCAGTTTTTACTGTGCTTTCTGCAATAATAATAAGAGATGACACGAACAGGCACAATCAAGTCGCCAAGACAGCCCATCAGAAATTGGTAAGAAAGCACCACCTCATTACAACTGAGCCAGTCCCCTACTACAAGTATGAGCCTACAACGCTTCTAGAAAACAACACCCACCAGACGTACTGGCACGGATAAGAGCATCCCCCATAATCGGCCCGACATCGTCCTGGTCGACAAGGAGAAGAAGTCAAACATACCACATTGACATAGCCGTGCAACATCCAGAAGACGCACGGAGAGAAGGTGTCGAAGTATAACGACCTACGATACGAAGTCAAGGAAATGTGGCATATGGAGAACGTCACCACCGTCCCCGTAGTAATATCAGCCACAGGAGTTGTACCTAAGGCCATTCACAGCTCTATACAGACACTAGACCTTCAACCTAACACCTACATGGAACAACAGAAGGAAGCTATCCTGAACACTTGTAGGACAGTAAGGAAATTCCTGGACAATTGAGAGAAATAAATACCACTTCCCAAAATTTGGTACGCCGTACCCGTCCCGGAAGGAAGAGAAAAAACTCAGGAAGAGGTGCAATTATCTCTAATTTGTATATGAAATAATAATAACTGTAGAACTCTGTCAATTTTTCAAACATCCTGCATAATTCTGGGGCCCCTTGAAAATGTGGGGCCCGGGGCGGCTCCCCCTCTTAAATGGGCTATGACGAAAATATGCCAACAGTAAAAATAAAACGCTTTCGCCGTTAGCCATTTAGACAGGTAGTACCGCAGACACATGTCTTCAGAGTATCATCATCATCATCATCATCATTGTCAACCATTATCAATCCACTGCTGGACGAAGGTCTCCCCAAGTTTCCTCCACAACGGTCTGTCTTGTGCCAGTCTCCTCCATGTCACCCCTGCATACTTTCGAATTTCATCCACCCATCTCCCATGTGGTCTTCTTCTGGGTCTTTTCCTGTCCCTTGGAATCCAATCTAAAATTTCGGCTGTCCATCGATGATCTGTCCTTCTGGCAGTATGTCCAGCCCATTGCCATTTCAGGGATTTAACTCTGATCATGATGTCTTCCACTCTTGTCATTTTTCGGATCCACGAGTTCCTCTTCTTATCTCTCCTGGTTACACCAAGTATGCACCTCTCCATGCATTTTTGAGTTGTCTGCAGCCTTTGTATGTCTCTTTTAGTTAAGGTCCACGTCTCTGCACCATACGTAAGCACTGGAAGGATGCATTGATCAAACACTTTTCTTTTAAGACATAATAGCATATTGCTCTTGAAAATTATGCTGTTTCTTCCAAAAACAGCATAATTTGGACAGCCGAAATTTTAGATTGGATTCCAAGGGACAGGAAAAGACCCAGAAGAAGACCACATGGGAGATGGGTGGATGAAATTCGAAAGTATGCAGGGGTGACATGGAGGAGACTGGCACAAGACAGACCGTTGTGGAGGAAACTTGGGGAGACCTTCGTCCAGCAGTGGATTGATAATGGTTGACAATGATGATGATGATGATACTCTGAAGACATGTGTCTGCGGTACTACCTGTCTAAATGGCTAACGGCGAAAGCGTTTTATTTTTACTGTTGGTATCAATAGCCATTATATTATACAGTCATGTTTATGATAAATTCCTAATCGAATTTATTATTTCATCAATTCCTAATGAAATTTTGGGCCCGGTTCACGAATCTCACGTCTTTTTGTTAAACTGCCACTATGCTAAATATGAGTGCCCCCAGTCCGAACTTTAAGAAATAAATGAACAATACAGACGTGCAGCTCTCCACCTAAGGTCAGAGAATAGAGGAGAGAAAAAATAACACATGTATGAAAAAAAAAATGTTTAGTGAGCTGTCTCAAGTCATTATAAAAAAGCTCTTAATTTGAATAACAACACTGAACATCGTTCCCATAGCGTTAACATGATATTAGAGATAAACCGAGCACTTCTGCTTTCGAACAATGCCCACGCGAGCTCGTGCTTTGCATCGGCAATCGTCCTTCCCTCTTTTTTTTTTTTTTTTTGACATTTTTTTAATTGGATGTACTCATCAAGCGCGGGAAACCTCATTGTCTAGCATGAAGAGTGTTGTTCATTGTTTCCCTTATGTTTGGCGTGAGGGACAGACACCGCAACAATTAGGCGACAGCTGTTCGGGGAGGTTCTGCAGGTGCAGCTTTCTGCTGCTACCAGATCACGCGACGCAGGAGGGAAAGAAGAACAATGCCCCGTCCGCCATTTTCAAAACAGGGTGAGAACGTTGGAATAATTGAAAGGCACGTCATGAAGCAAGTGGTCGTGAGGAGCGTAAGAATTGTGGCTACCAAGTAAAATAATTTATGGTTCTTTGCTATCAACACTCCGCTGTTGTACCTGTCAAAGCTAACCGCTGATTATTACCGAGTTTTACATTCGAATGAAAGAAACGAAAAATTGCTTTCTGGGCATTTATTTCTATCTGCCAGCCTCATGGGTGGGAACCGCATAACGACAGGCAGAATTCCTTTAGAAATACCGAGAACATCAGAAATAAGGCTTTCCTTAAACAACAATCACATGCAACGAATATATTTATGATAACCCTATTTTACACAAAAGGAATGGCAACGAAATTTCGCTTGCAACGATAATATATTTTCACCAAAAACAATATCTGATGATGCAAAGTGTAAAAATCGTCGAATTGGCGTATAAAATTTTATGAATAAGTAGGATTCAGGTAACTTACCATCATCAAACATTACCTGCTGGATGAAGATGTCCCTCAGTCTCTTCCGTAACTTTCTGTCTTGAACAATTCGCTCCCACGTCTCTCCGGCATGCTTTCAAATATGATCCACCCATCTCCCACGCAGTCTTCTTCTGGCGTCTTTTTCTGTCACTTGTTATCCAGTATACACAGTCGTATCAGGATAATATGACCACCTAGCTAATAAGGTGTAAAACCAACATTGGCCCGGATAACAGCGGCGAAACGACGTGGAATGGACGCAATGAGGGCCCAAATAGTCCCACAGGTGCTCTACAGGATTGAGGTCGGGCAATTTCGCCTGCCAAGGGACAACAGAGACAACACTGTCGTGTTCCTGGAACCAGTCACGCACTTCCTTTGCGATATGGCGGGGCGCATTATCCTATTGGTAGACACCATCACCACCAGGGTAAACATCCGACATTAAGGGATGCATGTGGTCAGCGAGGATAGACTGGAAGCCATTGGTGTTCAGAGACCCATCCAGTTGTACCAGCGGTCCCAGTCATACCAGGAAAACATCGTCCAAACATGCACACATGCACACTGCCACCACCAGCCTGTGTTTGACAGACAAGAGTGTTTGTTCTATTGGTTATTGGTGTGTCTGACGTCGTATCCGCCACCGTTGGCACTTCTGTGGAGTAGAAACCTTGATTCGTCGGAGAAGGCAACCTTTTCCCACTCACCCACTGTCCAATAACGGTAGTCTCATGCGAAATGCAGGCGTCGTTCCCGATGGACCTGGGTTAACATGGACGCTTGACGCAGAATCGACTCCCGAGACCTATGCGTAACGAGCTTCGCTCCACTGTTATCAGGGACACGTACTTGGCGCCCAGCGTTCATTTGAGTGGACAATTGCAGCACTGTTGCTCGTCTATTGCCCTTTACAATTTGACGGAGGCTACGTCCTCCTCTGAAGTCGAAAGGCTTTAGGGCTTCACAGTTATGACGTCGGGAGGTACTCGGTGTGCCAGCGGTCCATTCTTGGTACACCCTTACTACAGCACCTCGCGAACAGCCTACGAAGTCTGCTGTTTCTCAGATGCTTCCACCCTTGGCGCGGTAGCCGATGATCATTCCTTTTGGCACATCCGTCAAATCACTATATCTGCCCATTGTGCTCACGTGACGCACTATGACTCACCTGTCCTTGTCGGCAACTTATATCTCCGTGTGGTGAACCTTGTCACGTATGGTCGAACCTTGTCTTGTCGAACTATCACGTGTGGTCGACTTCGTCTCTGTGACGCGCCTGGCCGGGTACACTGTGATCTCGGGGGTGGTCATATTATTCTGATAAGAACATGCAATGTTTCAATTGTACATCGGTGGCCAGTTCTTTTGGAGTTATGTCCAGCTCATTGCCATTTCAGGTATTTAACTTTGTTCATGATGTCTTCCATTCTTGTCATTATCCTGATCCAGGAGTTCTTTTTCTTATCTTTGCTAGTTACATCAAGCATGCATCTTACCATGCTTCTTTCAGTGGCTTGCAGCCTCCGTATGTCTGTCTTAGCTAGAGTCGAAATCGCTGATTCGTAAGTAAAAAAGGGCAGGTTGCACTGATTAAACAGATTTGTTTAAAAACGTAATGGTAAATTGCTCTTGAAAATTGTTCTGTTTCTTCCAAATGCTCTCCAGCCAAGTTATATACTAATTTCTTCTTCGATGTGGCCCTCCTTTGATATATATTCTCTTAGGTTCAAGTTCTATACCAATTTCATCTTCGACGTGGGCCTTCTTTGAACATCTATTGTCTTAGATTCAAGTTCTATACTAATTTATTCTTCGACGTGGGCCTTCTTTGACATCTATTGTCTTATTGCCTTAGGTTCAAGTTCTATAATAATTTCTTCTTCGATGTGGCCTTTCTTTGACATGCATTGTCTTAGGTTCAAGTTCTATACTAATTTCTTCTTCGACGTGAGCCTTCTTTGACATCTATTGTCTAAGGTTCAAGTTCTATAATAATTTCTTCTTTGATGTGGCCTTTCTTTGACATCTATTGTCTTAGGTTCAAGTTCTATAATAATTTCTTCTTTGATGTGGCCTTTCTTTGACATCTATTGTGTTAGGTTCAAGTTCTATAATAATTTCTTCTTCGACGTGGCCTTTCTTCGACATCTATTGTCTTAGGTTCAAGTTCTATAATAATTTCTTCTTCGATGTGGCCTTTCTTCGACATCTATTGTCTTAGGTTCAAGTTCTATAATAATTTCTTCTTGGATGTGGCCTTTCTTTGACGTCTATTGTCTTAGGTTCAAGTTCTATACTAATTTCTTCTTCGATGTGGCCCTTCTTTGAAATCTATTGTCTTAGGTTCAAGTAGGCATCAGTTACTTCTAAACTTGCACCATTAAACTCTCTTTTTTTATTGATTTTGTAAAAATCAATAAAAAAACTAACTATCTAAAAGTCTCCCTAACAGTAACATAGATCTTTTCCACGCAAATATTTTTATACATCATTCGTAGGCCAAACTATTATATTGCATGACCACTGACTCCAAATATAAAATTTCGTGCTATAAGTATATCGAAACATTTGCCCGTCTATAAATTCAGTTCCTCTGCGCCAATTAGTAGGATTCGAAAAATATTTTTGCTTTGGATAGCCTCAAATGTGAGAACACCGAACATTTGTAAGTTTGCCAGAGGCATAATTTTGTCTTTGGAGGGGAGGAGGAAAAGAAATTGCTGCTATGATTGAGACTTCACAAACATTTTCTACTTCGAATTATGCAAATTCTTACCTCATGAGAACGCAGATATACTTCCTCCATTCGCTGTTTCTCCTTCTAAAAGAATACATACTATGTAGTAAAATCTCCATAGCCGACACCTCAATTTAGCGGGCTATTTTGTGATCCCCAGTCCCAAAGTATATACGGTTCTGTATATTTATAATGCCTCGAAATAGCGGATCCTCAGAATAACGGACAGGGAACTCGGTCATAAAACAGTTTACACCGCTAAAGGGAAGAAATCTGCAAATCTTGACCTCGAAGTTTGTTAGTATTTATGGACGAAAGCAAGGTGACTTTTTGTTCTTAAAAATTCCATTACGAATCTACTGACAGGCGGTTTTATAGGACCGATCTTTTCTTAGAATTGGACAAAATATCTTACGTTGATTCTCACATGAAACCCAAACGTCAACAAAGCATTTTTCCGAACAATATTTGCTGCATTTCTATGATGATTAAATTCACTGCCTATTTCTCCTTCAACACCAGTAGTTTACTCTGAATAGGGTACATCCTTCATTTTGGGAATATATGTTCCCTTTCTTTTGAGAACCAGCGTAAGACCTTGAACATAAAGAGTAAACGTAGCCAAGCACACCTTTCTGAAAGCGAATCAGTACACTATGTCGTTTTGTTGTCAACTGTCACTGTTTTTTTAGTTTAAAGGCCATTTTGTGTTTGCACAGATTGCAGCTAATGCATGCAGTTTTTGCTTTGGTAGCTTGTTGGTTTCGAAAATGGTGACAAAGAAAAGTGTTCTATGACTTAAATAACAGTTATGAACTTCCCAAACATTTTCCCTAGCACACTCAACAGACTATCACTGCTGTTTCCTTTAACACGAAACAGCAGTGATAGCACTCCTCCGATCTACATGAACAACTTCCAACATAGCTGACTAAGTTCAGGTAACTAAACAAAAACGTTGTGACCAACATGCTCTTCAACACACGTACACTGTGACACACAAAGTCCTTAACCAGACACAAAAATAATTACTTGTAAACCAACCGACATGTCAGCCATATAGAAAAGTAGGTATGCCCTTTGCGATAAGCGCAATTGCAGCGCTCCTGGATGCGAAATAAAGAACTTGCAAAACTAAATACTAGGAAAGTTGTGAAAATTGTTGCTAAGGTTTAGGGAACTTTATCGTTCGTAAGCTGGGTTGTTTGGTTATTGGTATTTGTGGTGGTAGGGTTGTTGGGGAGGGACTGGGTAGTAAATGTTAGTTTTTAGAGATATGCACTTTGTTTTATTAATATTTGTTCTCTTTGGTATCGATGGTCTGCATTGTTCATATTTTCCCTAAAAACTGTTGACCTTTTAAGTGACTGTAAATAGTTAAGTGTGTATTGCCATCTGATTGGCTGAATATTGGTAACGAAAACTGTGATTCAATTGGATATTTTGTCTTTGCATTGTACTGGGTGTGTGTATAAGTTCTACCCGTTTTTGTAGGTTACAAAGAAAGGAGGAGAACACAACGAATAACGTACCTAGGATTTCACATAATTGCCATCATTCTGTATGACCTCTTGTCATTTGTCTATGAGTGGATGAATCCCACGCCGCAAAAACTCCCGTGTTTTAGAGTTAAACGAGTCATGTAATGCCGTTTTCACATCGTCCACATCATCGAAGGTTTTGAGATCGAAGTCGTTCTGTAACGATCAAAAAAGGTGGTAGTCCGTAGGTCCCACGTCAGGGGAATACCCTGGGTGAGGTAACACTTCCCAACCAAATTCCAGTAATTTTTGGCGAGTGATTAAAGCAGCATGAAGTCTGGAGTTATCATGATGAAGGATCACGCCTTTGCGATTGACGAGTGCTGGCAGCTTCGATATTAATTGTTCTTGCAATCTGTCCAACTGTTGGTAGTAGAGGTCAACATTTCTCGTTCGGTTAGATGCCAACACCTTCCAGTGAATTATTCCTAGGGCATCCTACCAAACACTCAACAAAACCTTTTTTTGATGTATAGTGCTCCTTTTGAAGTCGATGGAACAGGTCCGCACCTTGGCCATCCGTTTCAATTCGTCCCCAAAACGGTTCATTTCTGTGACGAGAAAGCAAAGAAACACAGGTAAAGATTATCTCCTCTCGTTGCTTTGCAGAAAGTTGGTGCGGAACCCAGTCATCGAACATGGTGATGAACCCAAGCGCAGGCATCAGTCTTTCGACTGTTGTTCTGTGTACCGACAACGTTTCCGCTGGTTCCTGAACGGTTGGATGTTGGTCATTGGTTATGGCTTGGTCCACACCCTCGTCAGAAATCACGGATGGACGTCCAGGACGTGGTTGAACTTTAAAGCTTCTATCACCGTCCAGGAATTTCCGGAACCAACGCCGACATGTGCTATCATCAGCTGCATCCTCCCCATACACTTAACAGATATTGCGGCAAGCCGCGGCTGCAGTACTGCCTTTATCGAACTCGTACAGGAAACAATGTCTAATGTGCTCCTTATCGCATGCCATGTTACACCGTCCGTAATTTCCGTTACGAATGTCTTAGACAAACCTAGTGCCTCTATATGCCTGCTCCACGCTTTATTTGCCAAAAATTCGGCATCGCAGCGTCATCTGTGACGTAACTACTCCGATCGCAATTTGCATCTCTTACAAAAACGGGTAGAACTTTTGCACACACCCAATACGTTACTATTGTTTGTATTGTCATAAAAAGCCAAGATGGTTCCGGCGCGTGAGCTAATCTCCCGGGGGGATGAGTCTTGTAGTGAGTTCTGAACGGACTTTGGTTTGGTCGGGATTACTGTCGCGGCAATCTTTTCTATTCTAAATTAGTTCTATTAATCCCCGTAGAGCCTCAATACACTGAGTGGCCACTTTATTATGACCACCACCTCAGTACTTCGTTGGGCCACCTTTTGCCTTTAATACTGCGTCGATTCTTCATGGCATGGACTCCACGAGATGTTGACAGGTGGTTTGTAGAATCTGAGACCATGCTTGATGAATAGCACTTTCCAGGAGTGTGAGATTGCAGGGTTGTTGATCCAGCTGTCTGATGGCTCTTTCAACTACATCCCAATAACTCTCAATGGGGTTGAGATCTGGAGATTGTAGGGGCCACCTAAGCACAGTAAACTCACCGGCATGTTCCTGAAACCAATCCTGTACAATACGAGCGCTATGGCAGGACGCATTATCTTGTTGAAAGTAGCCATTGCCATTGGGATAAACCATCCACATGACAGGATGCACTTGGTCCGCAACGATGTTTAGATATGATGTACCAGTCAGACGTTGATCAACACGAATTAAAGGGCCCAAAGCATGCCAGGAAAACATTCCCCAAATCATAACGTTGCCTCCACCAGCTCGAAAGGTTGTAGCAATGCGTTTGGGGTCCATGCTTTCGTGCTGTTTCCGCCAAATTCTCACTCGGCCATCGGCATGGTGCAACTAAAAACGTGATTCATCAGACCACATAATTTGTTTCCAATTATCGACTGTCCAATCCTTGTGCTCCTGTGCGAACTGGAGACGTTTTCTCTTGTTAACTGCAGACAGCAAAGGTGTTCGAACAGGCCTTCTGCTGCCATATTCCATCCTATGCAGTGTACGGCGAACAGTGCATGCAGAGATCATTTGAAGGGATCCTTGATTAAGATGGTCTGTAATTTGCTGTACTGTTGCCCTTCTGTTGTCTGTTATCAGTCTGGATACTCTCCGTTCCGCCCGAGCAGTCACTAGTAGATGACGACCACACGTTGCACGTAGAGACCCAGTTTTTTGGCTGACAGTCTAATCTTTTAAACACTTTAACAGCTGCTCTGGAACATTTCACGAATGCGGAGGTTTCGGTGATACTCGCTCCATGGCTACGAGCTCCTACAATCATCCCACGTTGAAAGTCCGTCAAAGCGCATTTTGTACCCATCTCGTCACCCAAAAATCACTTCTACTACTGTCGCAAGCACTAAGCTTTCCCTTTTTATACTCGCGTCTCCCTCTGGCGGCAACAGCGTGCAGCAATAGCTCATTTGCTTAAAACTGTCAGGTGGTCATAATAAGGTGGCCACTCAGTGTATATGCAACACAGGATGAAATTAGCAGTGTATGTACAATATAAATTAATAGTCGCGCGCGATGATGTGAAGGTCAATTGCAAAAATAAAAATTCCTTTTCGCGCTTGATTGTGATGAATTGTATTGTCCCAGTGTCAGCGAGACATTTTATCGTGCCCAATCATAATCACTCACCGCCTCGAATTACAATACCAGCAGAGTATTTCGGTATTTTTTTTTCCACCCTACCATTTCACACGAACACGAATTCCAGGTCGTCTCCATCCTAAACTTGGCGTCCTACCACCTTGAACTTAGCGAGCCGGCCCTATTTAGGCTTACGCATAGCCAATGCAAAAATAACTTTTCGAATCCGTTTTCTATAATCAAGTATATCTTGTGTAATACAGAATACATATATGCGCTGCAGAAAATTTTATCGAAAGAACTAGTAATTGGTACATGGGAAATTTCTGTCATGCTATCTCTAGTAAACTTCTTCTCTAATCGTTATTGTAATATAAAATACGGTTACACTTCAGAATACGGAAGCATTATTCATTTACGTTTCATAAGTGAATAATGCGCTACTACTTATTTTTCTTTCTCTGTTGTTTCGCCACTGGAAGCAGGAGTCGATTGTGAGAATGGGTTAAACTTTGACAGGATGTCAGGAGACGCTGCGTCAGCAGGATCGTAATGATAGCACCCGCAGGGCTTCTGTGTAAAACCTTTTTCGCTGAGGCTCATTTTTTGCAGAAATTTCATATAAAACAGTTTAAAGAAATATCCAGGAATTTTGACGGCAGCTTTGAATGAAGAATTAAAAAGAAAAGCAATTTTTGATAGTTTTTTTTCTCTCCAGTAAATAAGTTAATTCTTTAGAAATATTTTTCGCGGTTTTAGAGTTCATAAAATGTACATCACGGGAAAGTAGCGATTCCATAACACTTGAAGAGCCTTCTCACAGTCATAAAAATAGTTCCTACACATCAGCAAGAGAATTTGATAGAAATATCAGTTTGCCGTCCCGGTGGAGCAGTGGTCTAAGTGCTAGCAAATGACCATTCGTCCGAGATGGGTCCAGGTTCGAATCCCAGTTCAGCATGGATGTTGTGTTTGTCTTACGGCCCTGGCTTTCCCTTTCTCTGGAACCAGTGACCCGAAATTAGGGACGGGCGACTGCTTGTAGCCCAAGTTGCTCACGGTAGTCGTTAAACCTTCATTCAAAAAAATATCGGTTCAATGAATGAAATATTTATACCAATGGAGGATAAGGTGCTATGTATTACACCGATGAGCTAAAACATCATGACCACCTGCCTAATACAACATGATGTTAAAAATCAACTCTTACCCAGCGAGGCATAGATGTTAGAAGATTTCTAAAGGTTTCTTGTGGTGCCTGGTATCAAAACGTTACCAGCAGATTCTTTAACTCTTGTAGATTATGTGGTTGAGACGCTGCAGATCAGATTTGCTGTTCCAACACAAAGCACAGATGCTCGAGTGGATTGATATCTGGGGGTTTTGGAGGCCAAGGAAATACCTGGAGGTATTCCTCATGTTCCAAGAACCATTCTAGAACAATCCGCGCAGTGTGGCATGGCGCATTATTCTTCTGATAGAAGGTACTACTAGAGGAGAATACCGCTGCCATGAAAAGATGTACCTCGTCTGCAATGTTGTTTTGGCAGGTGGTAGACGTCATAATATCCTGCACATGAATGACAGGACCTTGAGATTCCCAGCAGAACGTTGCCCAAAGCATTACACTTCCTCCAGCGGCTTGTTTTCATCCCACGGTGCATCATGATGCCAACACTTCTCCAGGAAAACGACACACAACTGCCCTGCCGTCCACAAGATGCAGTAGCAAACGTGATTCCTTGGACCAGACGGTCTTGCAAACATTCAAGGTCCAGTTTTGATGCTCGAGTACCCATTTAAGGCGCTTTCTACGGTGAAGGGAGCTTAGGATGGGTGAAGGGAGAAGGGTAGGGGTTCGAATCCCGAAGTTGCTTACGGTGGTCGTTAAACCTTCAATCAAGAAAAAAAGAAAAGAAAAAGACCAGGATTACACTATAAAGCAAAAATAAAAATATTTCCCTAGCATAAATCAAAAAGAGGAGAGGAAGAAAGCATCCTTTTTCAAGAAGAAGTCATTTACAACATAAAATGTCAATATGATCTCAGTTATGTGGGAAAAGATGTGTAGGAAACTTAGAATATGAGTCATCATCATCATCATTGTCAACCATTATCAATCCACTGCTGGACGAAGGTCTCCCCAAGTTTCCTCCACAACGGTCTGTCTTGTGCCAGTCTCCTCCATGTCACCCCTGCATACTTTCGAATTTCATCCACCCATCTCCTATGTGGTCTTCTTCTGGGTCTTTTCCTGTCCCTTGGAATCCAATCTAAAATTTCGGCTGTCCATCGATGATCTGTCCTTCTGGCAGTATGTCCAGCCCATTGCCATTTCAGGGATTTAACTCTGATCATGATGTCTTCCACTCTTGTCATTTTTCGGATCCACGAGTTCCTCTTCTTATCTCTCCTGGTTACACCAAGCATGCACCTCTCCATGCTTCTTTGAGTTGTCTGCAGCCTTTGTATGTCTCTTTTAGTTAAGGTCCACGTCTCTGCACCATACGTAAGCACTGGAAGGATGCATTGATGAAACACTTTTCTTTTAAGACATAATGGCATATTGCTCTTGAAAATTATGCTGTTTTCTTCCAAAAGCTCTCCAGGAAAGTTTTGTACGCCGATTAATTTCTTCATCAATGTGACCCTCACTTGATATCTGCTGTCCAAGATAAACGTACGTGTCTGTTATCTCCAGCTTTTCTCCATCAATCGATAAATCTTCATTTCTTGTAAAAGCATTGAACATCACTTTTGTCTTCTGAAAGTTCATTTTTAATCCCACTTCTTTACTCTTGTCAGCAAGTTCCTGGATCATACTCTGCAGCTCTGATGGGGTAGTTGCAAAAATGACTACGTCATCAGCAAAACGAAGGTGGATTAGATAGTCTCCATTAATCTTTATCCCCTTGTTTTCCCAGCTCAGCGACTGAAAAACACCCTCCAATGTGGCATTAAAGAGCTTCGGAGATAGGGTGTCACCTTGTCTCACTCCCTTTCCAATTTTTACGTGTGTTGTATTTTCAAACAGCCTAATCTTTGCACTTGCATTTTCATAGATGATATTAATAATATTAATGTATGCATCTTCAATACCGCAGGTTTTCAGAGCCATTGTAACTGCTGATGGTTTCACCGAATCAAAGACTTTTTCATAATCGATAAAAGCCATGCACAATGGAAGTTCATATTCCCTCGCTCTTTCAATTAGTTCTCTCAGCACGTGGATATGATCTATTGTGCTGTAGTCACTCCTGAATCCAGCTTGTTCTCTCGGTTGAGCCATGTCTAGTGCTACCTTCAAGCGGTGTGAAAGAACTTTAGTGAAGATTTTATAAACTACTGATAGGAGGCTGATAGGTCTGTAGTTTCCGAGGTCCTCAATGTCACCTTTCTTATGTAGCAGGATCATTGTAGCGGTGTTCCAATCCTCAGGAATCTTTCCTTCATTAAGGCATCGAGTGAAAATTTGGGCGAGTACTGTTTCGATTTCTCCACTTGCTTCTTGTATGATGTCTACAGTAATTCCATCTTCTCCTGGAGCTTTTCCTCGCTTCATGTTCTTGATTGCATGTGCAACTTCTGCTGGAAGGACTGGAGGAACTCTGGTACTGGTATCTTTCATGATGTCTGGAGTGCATATATCATCCCTTTCATATAATTCGGGGTAGAAATCTTTCACTCTTGTCAAAATTTCGCCTCTATTTCTTGTTACAGAACCATCTTCTTTTCTCAGTGCCATAATCTGTTTTCTTCCCTTACTGAGATGTCCCTTTGCTATCTTTAGGCTTTGGTTGTTTTCAATTGCTTTCCTCATTAGTTCACAGTTGAATTTCCTTACGTCTTCAGTGATACTTTTTCGTACTGTCTTGCATAGCTCTATATATTCCACTTTGGAAGTCACATCTTCTTTAGTTGTCCTCATCTCTCTTCTTTTTTGCATCAACATTTTGGTTTTTCCTGATAATTTGTTCACATGCAACTTGTTCTTAGACCCAGCTAATTTTGTTGCTGTTTCCATAAGAGCTTTGGTTACTTTTCTGTTAACTTCAGAGATGTCCACTTCTTCCGATGTTAGGCCTTCTAAAGCAGAGAACCTGTTCTTCAGTTCTAACTTGAAGGTATTATGGTGTTTTTAAGGTTGGTTATGTCAATAGATTTTGTTTGTCTTATGAGCTTGCCACGTTCAAGTTTAGTGTTCAGGTGCATCTTACATCTCACCAATCTATGGTCACTACCTGTGTTGAACTTGTTTAGCACACTGCAGTCTTCTATGACGAATTTTTTGTTACACATAATAAAATCAATTTCACTTGTCTTCCCATTTGGATGTCTCCATGTCCATTTCCTGTGTGGCTTTTTCTTGAAGAAGGAGTTCAAGATGAAAAACCCTTCTGCCTCTGCAAACTCAACGAGAGTATTTCCACGCTGGTTTCTGTTGCCATGACCGAATTTACCTACTGAAGTTTCATTCTGTTGCCGTTGCCCTATTTTTGCATTGAAATCTCCCATAATTATTTTCAAGTGCTGCTTACCTTTATTATTTAGATGACAAATTTCCTCATAAAATTCTTCAATTTCTTCTTCAGGATGACTTGTGGTGGGTGCATAAGTTTGAATAATCTGAGCCTGGTATCTTTTCGAGAGTTGGATAACAAGTCGTGCAGCTCTGTCAGAGGAACTTTCAACTTCTACAACTTTATCCTTCAGTTTCTTGTTTATTATAAATCCAACACCACTAGTTCTGCCAGTATCTGTCCCACGATAGTAGAAGAGATGTCCACTTTTCAGTTCGATGAGATCTTCTCCTTTTCTCCTTACCTCACTTAGCCCCACAATGTCCCACTTGATCCTTTGTAGTTCCTCTTCCAATTCAAGAATCAGAACATAAATCTGTAGTTCAGAACATTTTAAATAAAACATACTTGAATAGAGATTAAAAAATACAGCATATAAAGTGATTTGGAACTATGTGGAAGTATATTATTTTTTGTCAATATTTAATTTAATGTGGTGGCAATTTTTTGCTGAAAAATAAACAAAACAAAGAAATGCAATAATCGAGCTTTCTTCCCTTTAATTATTATTATTATTATTTTTGCATTCGTAGCATATTTTTCAACATGTACTTTCAAATTTTTCACTATTGCTAGCCGCCCTATTTTGTAAATCTTCACTACACTTTACAGTGTCTTTAAAAAATCGCACACTTCATCTACAACTGCACCAGATGTTTCCTCATTCAGATCATTTTCTTCCGACATTTTCAAAGCAACGAACTCGCGCACATTGTTAGTTTTCTCTTCGATACACAGATTTTCATCGACCGTAATGAAATCTTTTGCATTTCCTTCAATTTTCAGACACGTAATTAGTTCGAAAACGGCTAAATCATCTTCTTCTAGATTGGAAACGAATACTTCATTTTGTTTGAAAGGAGTTTGTTTGCCCACTTCTACGAAAAGATCGGTCATTTTGAAACCACAGACCGGGAGTATTTGTAATGGGATCTGGAGGACAAAAGGTACCGCATACACGCCCAAAGAAGCTAAACAAAATCTTAGCGGCAAAAGTTCGCCGGTTTTTTAGTTTCTTCAACGTTCATGTTTTTAATTGTCTTATAACCAAGATCATTGTCTGTTATTCAGAAGGTCCGCTATTCGAAGGCAAATATCATCTTCATTATTATCAACCATTATCTATCCACTACTGGATGAAGGTGTGTGATTGTGATTGTGATTGGCGGTTTAACGACCACCATGAGCAACTCAATGGCTATAAGCAGTCGCCCGTCCCTAATTTAGAGTCACTGGTTCCAGGGAAGGGAGAGAACCAGTGCCGTAAGACAAACACAACATCCATGCCTCACCGGAATTCGAACCCGGACCCCGTTCGGACGAATGATCAGAGGCCATCGCTTAGACCACTGCGTCACGGGGGCGGCACTGGATGAAGGTCTCCCTAAGATTCTTCCACAACTGCCAGTGTTCAGCCTGTCTCCTCCATGTTACTCCTGCATGCTTTCGAATTTCACCCATTCATCTCCCATGTGGTCTTCTTGGTCTTTTCCTGTCTCTTGGAATCCAGTTTAGAATTTCGGTTGTCCATCTGTGGTCTGTTCTTCTGGCAACATGTCCAACCCATTGCCATTTCAAGGATCTTACTCTCATCATGATGTCTTCCACTCTTGTCATTTTCTTTATACAAGAGTCCCTCTTCTTATCTTTCCTGGTTACACCAAGCATGCATCTCTCCATGCTGCTTTCAGTTGTCTGCAGCCTTTGTATGTCTTTTTAGTTAAGGTCCACGTGTCTCTGCTCCATTTGTGAAAACTGGAAGGATGCATTGATTAAACACTTTTCTTTTGAGACATAATGGGATATTGATTGTTAAAATTGTACTGTTTCTTCCAAAAGCTCTCCAGCCAAGTCTAGACCTACATGTGATTAGAGATACGACCTGCTCAAAACGCGAAATGACGCCAAGAAAAGCGTCCCATTTTCTGTTTGAGTTACGACAGAAGTGACCGTATGGTGGCTCCAGTTACACGCACAAACTCCACAATTCACGCCATCGCCATATTAAGGTTTGTTTAGAATTTTCCGTTGAAACTTACCTTTCGGAAGTCCAAAATGTTGCACCAAGTGATGCGTAAGCAATATTATCACTGAAATAAGTTATCGTCATCGTTTCGACCGCTTTTTATTGTACGAATGACGTGAGAAATATTTATTTTTGTTGGGGATGTCCAGAAGTTCATTCTATCAATTGTCCGTATTTACAGATTGGTAACAATATGGAAGTATTTAATAAAGAAATTGCGTAGAATGTAAAATAAATAGCTAAACTGACTATCAGTCAGTTTGAAGAATCGTACTCGTGAAAAAAGAATATAATAGAGGTCGTAATAGCCCGGTATGCTGTACGAACATAAATGCTGTGTATGCAGATCTTAGTGGAAGATATGAAGTCATGAAATATGTCACCAGTAGAATAACAGGGGTACTTGACACATGAGAATGGTACATAGCATCGCATGATGCAAGTGCAAAAACAGAAATCACTAATTTAGATTTTTAAGATGCAGAGATATTCACACTTAAGAACACACAACAGCCATGCAAAATTCATCTAGGCAGCTGTGAGTTGAGCGGGTAATAAGAGCCCCCTGGTGAGATGCTTGTGCGTAAACATTTGAAATAATGAGACACTACATTTTGCCACTTGGCTAAGTCTTTCTTTAATCACATGTGGATCTAGGCCAAGTTTTATACGACGATTAATTTCCTCATCAATGTGATCCTCGCTTGATATTTGGTGTCCAAGGTAAATGTAGATATTGGTTACTTCGAGCTTTTCTCCATCAATCGATAAATCTTCATTATCGATTGATGGGGAAGTTTTGTCTTCTGAAAGTTCATTTTTAATCTCACTTCTTTACTCTTGTCATTAAGTTTCTGGATCATACGCTGCAGCCAGTGTTTCTTTCAGGCATACATCCACGGGGGCGAAGTCCTCCAGGAAATGACCACCCCCTCCCCGGAGACATTTTAGGTTACCGAGCCAAATTTTAATAAATTCAAGGTATGATGAAAAAATAAGTTTCGTTTCTTTTTTATGCTGCAAATATTTCTCCAACTATATTTTTTAAAAATATTTGTTCAAATGGTACTAGCTATAATTTATTTTATTAAAAAGTGTATTACGAACCATGGTATTCTTCAAAATATTATAAGTAGACTAATCATACCTAATTGTCTGGGAATCGTGATTCTGGAACAAGAGTGCGTTGAATGCATTTCAATAGATAAAAATTTCAAGCCTGCAGAACCTCCCCCTTCCCTCCTTTAGTTGAAAACAGTTTGTTATTTATGAAATGTTTGAAGAAGTAATTACAATATCAGGTATGTATATAGAATTTTTCTTCGGGGGGGGGGGGACGAAAAAGGAAGTTTTTGAAATCCACCACCTGGAACAAAATTAAAGTTAATGAAAAATTGAAGAAAAATTGAAGAAAAATTGAAGCATTTTTTTTCTAATGTAAGTCGGTACATTTTTATTAAATTAAGGGAGTTTTTTCTAATGTAAGTCGCATTTTAACCAAAAAAAAAAAAAAAAAGAAAAAAGAAACATTTTCCGGAGGGGGGGACTTGCCCCCCTCTAAGGTTCCAATTGCCCCCCGGGCCAAAAAGTCCTGAAAGAAACATTGTCTGCAGCTCTGGAGGGAAAGTTGCAAAACATATTACGTCATCAGCAAAATGAAGGTATAGCTAATCTCCATTAATCTTTATTTTCTTGTTTTCCCAATTCAATGATTATAAGATACTTTGCAACGTGGCATTGAAGAATTTGGGAGATATGGTGTCACCTCGTCTCACTACCTTTCCAATTTTAATTGGTGCTGTTTCCTCAAAAAGCCGAACCTTTGCACTTGCGTTTTCACAGATGTTATGAAAAGGCCTTTGATTCCGTAAAACGATCAGAAGTCACAATGGCTCTGAAATCCTGCCGTATTGAAGATGCTTACTGAGACAAATATATTGAACCTTATACACTTCGGGACTGGGAATCGCAAAACTGTGAGCTAAATGGAGGTGTCCGATATTCGGGCGTGTCCGTTAAGGAGAATTTACCGTATCTATTGTTCTCAGCTAAGACAGATTAATTATCAAGCAACATATGTATTATATAGCAGTATTTCTCAAAGTGAGAACGGCTAACTACTGAAAGACAAGGAATTACAGGCTGGGCCGTCGCGAAGACATTTAATGTAGTGCAGGAGACCTCCAAAAAGTCTGTTGAAAACAGAATCTATGTAATACAAATGATGAATTGCAAAAAAAAATAAATTTACAATTACAGGCTGGGCCGTCGCGAAGACATTTCAATTAGTTTGAGCGTACTGTTAAAAAAACAACAAAATGGTGCTCTACCTTTGCTTGAGTAGGGAACAGTTTTTTTAACAGTACGTACAGTATATAATAATTACAACTTCAGAAAACGTTCAAAAACTAACTGATGATGGACTCATAGATAGCTTTGCCATTGTTAAAGCAAGAATATTACACTTTTATTTGAAACGGCAACATAATCCGGAATTTTTACAAAAATTCCTAATTGCGTTGTTATTAAAATTTTTCACATTTTTGTTTGATGTCACCCAAATTTTCTTACATTGGACATTTTTTTCCCGTTTAAACTGACTTATATAGCGGAAGCTACAGAGGGGAGGGAAGGGAGGAAGGGGGGGGGGGTATTTGCTGTAAAATTGTTCCGTCGATCGAAAAATCATTTCGCCGATTGAAAAATTATTCCGCGAATCGTCAATTTCTTTGCTAAAGGAAAAGAAAGGTAGCTTCTTTCGCAAAAATTTCCTCTGAGCACTTCGTTAAAACTCTCTGGCAGTTTCATAGTGAACATACAGGATATTATTTATATTTTAGAATAGACTAAAATTCTCATTTGAAAACGACAAAAACCTTATTGAAAAAGATCGATTCAGACAAATTTCAACATAAACTTCACATGAGTTTAAATTACACCTTAATTTTTTTTTAAAACAATTTTCAACATGAGCTTCACTTCTGTTTAACGGTTTGATTGCCTATAATATTCTTTAATTTTATTGTTATTTTTATTATTACTAATAGTATTTTTTTTAAAGAACGTTTTATGTCTCGTAGGACGTTTAAAATTTCTTGATTTTTTCTCCACTGACAGCCATCCTTCTATATAGGGGTCCTTTCCTGGTACTATTGCAATAGTATCCCCGAAACTCCAGCGACTGGCCCTAATTACAGGCTTGCGATCAAACAGAAAAACTTCTTCATAAATGTAAAATTCTACGTAGTTTGTTTATTTTTTTTTCCAAATTGATAAATCTCATTGTTACGCATTTTACTTTCGTAACATCAATGGAATCTCCAGACTATTTTTAATCAGAATGCTATTTTGTAATCATATTTTATTTCGTGCGTGATTGTACACTGTTGGTTATGTTTTGAATTAATTTTTCATTTCTCAATTTTATTTGATATGCGTACAGCTTTACTTCAGCAGATTGCTGTGAAGTTTCGGCTGGAAAATTTAATTTCTATTTGATTTAAATTCAGAGTTCTAATTTCTTCGGAAGCCGAAAAAAAAAAAATCGTTATCCCGAATTTATTTCTTCTTTACCAGATTTGAAACAGGTAGAACAGCTGCAGTAATCGCTGCTTCAAAAATTTACAGAAATTATTTTCCTGTTACCCATTGGGTATCTTTCCCCCTGCACTACATCTAACATCCATCGCACTGTCTTCAATAATTGGCAACAGATGGCAGCACATTAAACAGGACAATGAGCTATTTTGTAATTGCCTGCCTGAAAAGCAGGAAGGATGATTGATTTCTAAACGAGCTGGCAGTTTATCAATCAGCCTTCTAATAATTCAAAGTGTTGAACTGCGACGTATTTATGATGCAGCTGAATCCTAACGCTTCCTAGCTCAGGGCTTGATGCTCCGGAGAATGAAACATTTTACCCAGCAGCAGATGATTTATTTCACTAAATCCGAATTATTACAGCTAAATTTTGACAGCTCTCGGAGAAGGAAACGCCGGAGTAATTGAAATTGAAGTGCTTTATTTCTGTAATATTCCAAGTAAGATGATGAAATACATAAAAAACAGAATAGCACTGGTTTTCAGAACTCGCCCTCTTAATGTTTATTTGACAAAATAAAGAAAGTCTCACGAAAAATCTGAATTACAGATGCCATTTTCGCCGTCAAAGACGTTCTACTGAATTAATTTTGCAGCCCCTTGAGGAAAATCTATGGATTATAAGCAAGAACGCATTATAAGAAACGCAATATGAGTTAAGAATACCCTGAAAATCGTAGTCCACGTGCTGCTGCCAGCGCGAAAAATTATTTGAAGAATTTTATGGATGTAAAATAAATGCTTAAGGTGGATCCACCAAAAATCTCTGCCTTCAATGGGAAAACTTCTGTAGCCATTTTCTTCACAATTAATGCGTTCCCAAGGATGAAAATTTGAACAACGATAAAAATAACTTCATATTATAGCCTAATATACGTAATATTTTCTAAAATTTAACCATAATTAAGCAATCCAATATTTGTTTGTATACTGACGTCATCAATGTACAGGTCGACAGGTCGCGCTACCTATTTTCTGGTCTCAACACCACCAAAGGAAAAGTTATTGCTTTTTAATATAATTATGGTTAAATTTTATAAAATATTAAGTATATTAGGCCATAATATCAAGTCATTTCTATCGATGTTCATATTTTCATCCTTGGGAACGCATTAATTACGAAGAAAATAGCTACAGAAATTTGCCCATTGGAAATACAAGGCAAAGAAAGATTTTAGGTGGATCCACCTTAAAGAGTTATACACTGTGGCGTGCCTGCCCAGCAGAACGCACATGAGATAAAGGCAGATAGCAGTGAGGGCACATGTCCGTATAACTTAGTTGGGAGAGCGACTTACTCCGGAGTGAGGGGACCCGAGTTCAATGCCCAACTTGTTCGTTAAAACATGCATGTCGGCTGAGGAAGGGATATGAAATTCATCCAAAATTTCTAAAGGATGAGAAAGGAATAGTATGGAGGCAAGACAAACAAGTAAAAACAGGACGAAAACAGGGCCATCTTGCAGGGCCAATGCTATCGTCAGGGTAACTAGGTAGCCGCCCAGGACGCTGTATTGAGTGGTCGTACCGGAAATCCACTCCCCCCCGCAAAAAATACCTTCGTAGACCTTTTGCGAAAATCTATTAGCTTTCAATTACTGAAATTTTTAGGTTCCGTAGTATTAACTAGGCTTTATGGGCGTTTCAATAATTCAAATTCTTTAGAACCTATAGGTATTTTTCGTAAAACCAAATTTGTTGTTACACTTTATTGCGTGTATCACAAATGTATACGTTGTAATTTAGCTTTATACCAATGCAAAGTATTACATCCCAGCAAAAACACAAGTGTCGGGAAACTGCTGGCCACCAGCTAGCAGTGATGGGTCACTGCTAACCGAAATTTACCGCTCACGTCCCGTTGTGGCAGCGCCATTAGTTGGCCCTGCAGCATCGCCATTAGTTGGCCCTGCAGCATCGCCGTGAATTACGGGCCTCAGAGCTAGTGCCACTAGTGTTCCGTAGCTGGCAACCGATGCAACCCCAACACCAGGTGGAAGCAACGGGACTGCGCATGCGCAGAAGCAGCACGTGCTGTGTCTCTCGTGGTACCAGTTAGTTGAAGACGACGCTATCGCCATTGTGTTATTTTAGTGGATGTTAAGAAAAAAAAAAAAAAAAAACGTATGTAGAGAGGCGAATTAATTTCCTATAATAAATGCCACGTCTATTTTTGAATTAAGTTGTTGAAAATGCTATTTATAATTTTTGAAGGTTCATTAACGGAACTGCTTTTCTAGATATAAAAAAGTTTCTTTAATTAGTCTCTTGTTTTTATGTGGTTCATAGTCCAATATTTTAAAGCTTTGGCCTTAAGGCCCATTTTACACACATTTCTGCGCATTCAGTCGTAACGTATTTTTTTCCTCTCTGGAATCTGTAATGTTCTAATAATTTTTTTGTTATATTAATTTTTCTTTAAATTATATTTTTCCATTGTTATCGTGATTCGCGGGTTTGCAACAAGTTTTCTGTTTCAATGGTTGTGTACGCAGATACGTTTTGTTTTTATACAACTCTGGCTAGAACTACTAATTCCCAAATTCTGATAAAAACTTCCATTTTATTTTTTATGTGTTCAAAAGGCTATGCAATGCAGATTTAATCAGTTTTGTTACCTTTTTTTTTTTTTTTTGTTATAAACCCATCTAAATTTTACTAAAGTTACAGGAGCAGAATAATGACAAAACGAAACAAGTAAATATGTCAACCAAAAGAATAAGCTACATTTACTCACTGCCAGGTGAGATTTGAAGACCGCAGCGTCCTTTGCAAATTTTATAACATTACTTTCCACAGAATGAGGCACCGACCGCGCCCTGTATATAAGAATACTGTTGTCGGTTTTAATAATTGGAAAACACTCTTACTTACCTAAAACAAAAAATCTATAGCCATAAGCATTGGTGACGTGCATACAAACAAATGCAGACATAAATGATCCGTCATGCTACTAGGCCTAAACGAAAAGCGACGTGCTAACGCCCTTCCACAGACAAATTTACTGCAACAGTTCACACTCTCAATATACAAGATCCTAAATATTTTCAAGCTTTCAAAATTATTAAATATTAAATATTACTGTCAAATAACACTATTACAGACAGAGGCGAATTCAGAACTTTTGGGTCCCTAGGCGCTAAAAGATGCCCCTTTTTATCGCCTCAGAAATTTTCATCCGTCAGATTAGCGAAAAAAACAAAAAACAACAACAACAACAAGTAATGTCGAGAAAAAAGTTTTTACGCGTTTTAAAATTCCATTCTACCTTCTTTTTTTTTTTTTTTTGATTGGAGGTTTAACGACCACCGTGAGCAACTCAATGGGCTATAAGCAGTCGCCCGTCCCTAATTTAATGTCACTGGTTCCAGGGAAGGGAGAGAGCCAGTGCCGTAAGACAAACACAACATCCATGCCTCACCGGGATTCGAACCCGCACCCCTTCGGACGAATGATCATAAGCCAACGCCTTAGACCACTGCGCCACCGGGGCGGCCCATTCTACCTTCCTATTATTAGAACGTTTTCTAAGAAACAGTGCTAATGTTAATCTCTTTGTTTGCTCATGCACATTGAACTTTTTGTTTTTAGAGATATTTCAAAAATTATTTTTGCGGCTAGTAGGAAATCTAAGGATATTAAGTTCGGCACTTTAAATACCGCTACGGGTTGTCAAGTCCAAATTTCAAAAAAAAATTAAGTTATGTTGTGAAGATTTAAACTTAAAGGAAAATACTAAAAGGAAATACTATTAAAGGAAAATACTATTTTTGTGCCTCAGATTAAGCTTAACTGTTCCTTCTCAAATATTTAAATTTTCCAATTAGTTCGTTAATTTCTTGCTAAAGGCCAAAAAATTTGGTTTACACAGATTTTTCAAAAATTACTATTGCGAATGATTTCCATTTAAATTTCACTACTAGTTCATACATTTCCCGCTAGGTGTTCTCAAAGTAGAAATTTCGTAAATTTTAGCTTTCCGCTACGAAAAGATTATTTCAGTTACAGCAAACGTTCTTCTTTTTTTTTTTTTTTTTTTTTTTTGAGTTTGATACGTTAGGCAAAACTGATTAATTTTAACACCTTTTCTGTTGCAAGTTTCTTGGCGAATTTATCGCTAAGGGCGCTTAAAAATGAAATTTCGTACATCGCGTGTAAATTGCGACAAAATTTCATAAAATTGAAATGCGCTTCAAAATTATAAATCGTGCTCTTTCCATTGCTTCCAGCTTCGGAAAATCGTCTTGTTTTTTTACCAAACAAAAGTCACAACTCTTTCTACGTTTATAAGTGAGTCACGGAAAAATTCTCATTGGCCGCCACTGGGAAACGAACCCAGGGTCTTCCAGTTACGCGCCGGACATCCCGGTGGCGGCCGATCAGAAATTTTTCCGTGACTCACTTATAAACGTGGAAAGAGCGATGACTTCTGTTTGGTGTTCCTAATCCACGTCAATTGTATGTATTATTTTTTTTTTTTTTTTACATTTTGAACAAATTAGTAGGAAATGAGCATATAACGAAGTAAATTTCTCCGTCATTTTTATCCGCGCCAGGATTCGAACCCGGATCCCCTCATTCTGGAATAAGTCACTCTACCAATTGAGCTACGCGGACGTTTTATTCTGATTCCTATCTGCCTTTATGTCGTGTGCGTCCTTCTGGCAGGTACGTCACATCTCCCGGTACGTTACATCATCTCTCCCTTATTATTTTTTTTTTCGAAGTGCTGGAGAAGGGATTCTCTTATTTTTCCTATCTCGCGGTGTGGAAATAACATCACACCAATGGGAGATTTTGAACGGTCGGGTCATCCGGATAGTTCGGGCGCCATTATAACGAATAATATTTCTCCGTCATTTCTGTCCACGCCAGGATTCGAACCCGGATCCCTTCATTCCGGAATAAGTCACTCTACCAATTGAGCTACGCGGACGTTTTATTCTGATTTCTATCTGCCTTTATGTCGTGTGCGTCCTTCTGGCAGGTACGTCACATTTCCTGGTACGTTACAAGCATGGTATCAAGCAAAAATGAAATACTTGAAGACATTGGCAACCGGAAACGTCATCAACATTAGGAAATACGTGTAAAATTCATTTTATGCACAGTGCTTCACTTGAAAAGGATGGATGACTTTTCGTGGAGGAGTTTCGACATAAACGAATGATATGGACTAAGGGACTAAGAAAGATGGACAGTAAGAATTTCATCAGTTACTGCAGGAAAGCGAGAAATATTTTTTCTTATTATTTTCATCCGAAAATTAAGGTCTGCATTTTTTATTTTGATCTGTGAAAACCAAAGCAATACTGGCAATCTAATTATACGTTATCGGGACCCCTCAAGCTCTGGTGCCCTAGGCGCCACTGATTACAGGGGACGGACCGGACGGCGACTCTGTTCGGGTATGTCCTAGTTTTCTGTTTGCTGTCCACTGAAGTCAAGGGATTTAGGGGTGTGCCTCGAAGCCCTCACCCCAAAAACAATTAGACCTCTTCTCCTTTAACAAAGTACGAGGTGTGATAGCTTAAATCCCGGAACGGACGTGTAGTGTCGTCCTTGTAGCGATGCAGACAGAATCACGTGTCTATGCGCATCTGGACATGGCTCAAGAAGTGCATGCTTGACCGCTGACCAGTACAGCCATTCGTGAGTGATCAGTTACAAAAGGAATGTAAGTCTCTGTGAGTTCTGAGGTAAAAATGAGTGATAGAAATTTAGAGCAGCGCTTTAACATCAGATTCTGTGTGAAAATCGGTAAAAGCGCTACTGAAACGTTAGAGCTATTGAAAGTGGTGTATGGTGAGTATGCCATTAAAAAGTCAAGTGTCTTTGAGTGGCATAAGAACCGAAAACAGCACGCATGTCACAATCCCAGTTAAAGATCATGATTGTGTGTTTATTTTTCAATCACAAGGGGATAGTTCATCACGAATTCATTGAACACGAACAAACAGTCGACGAACAATGCTATTTAAAGGGGTTGAAAAGGTTACAGGATTCAGTTTCAGACCATGCTTGTGTGTTTTTTCGATCACAAGGGGATGATATCAGGTGCTTGAATTAATGCCCGCTGTTGCCCATAGAGCGCAGCAGTGGTGCGCTGTGAACCGGGCCACACGTGACCTCCCTTTCGCACCGTCCGTAGTCTGGGCGAAGCAGTGTGTGACACGCGATCGGAGGGCACAGAACACGAGTTTCTGTCGCATTCACGATATCAAGTTTCGTACCAAAAAAGGAGCATTTGCGGGAAGCATTACTCTTTTGCTTTTATCTCAAGAAATCTGCAGCGGAAAGTCATCGTTTGCTAGTGAACGCCTATGGGGAACATTCCCCATATCGGAAACAACATGCAGATAGTGGTTCTGACGCTTCAAAGCGACGTGAAGGACAAAGAGAGCTCTGGACAGACGAAAAAGTTCGAAGATGGCGCATTGGATGCCTTATTGGACGAGGATTCATGTCAGACGCTCCACGAGTTGTCTGAAACCCTACGGGTCGATGAGTCAACGGTTAGCAAACGTTTAAAAGCAATGGGAATGATCCAGAAGCTCGGAAACTGGATCCCACATGACAAGGTTATTCTTCTCCACGACAACGCTAGACCTCCTGTCGCCAAATCCGTGAAGGAACTCTTGGAGGCACTTGACTGGGACTTCTTACCCCACCCGCCTTATTCCCTGGACATTGCTCCCTCGGACTTCCATTTGTTCCGGTCGCTACAACATGGCCTGTCAGAGAAGTACTTCCTTTCTATCGCGGATATCCAAAAATGGCTCGATGAATGGTTCGCCTCGAAAGAACCTGCATTTGTCTGCCGCGGAATCCATTTGTTACCCCAACGGTGGGAAAGGTCGTAGCTGCCAACGGACACTACTTTGAATAGACTATCCTGTACCGTTCTGTGGCAACACACAGGTGTTTGTGTGGCAAAAAACAGCGAGAATTAATTCAAGCACCTAACAGTTCATCACGAATTCAATGAGCAGGGACAAACAGTTGACCAACAAGGCTATTTAGAGATGTTGAAAAGGTTATGGGATTCAGTTCAAGACCATGATTTTCTGTTTTTTCGATCACAAGTTCATCACGAATTCATTGAACAGGGACAAACGCTCAACCAGCAACGCTATTTAGAGGTGATGAAAAAGTTACGGGGCTCAGTTCGAAGGAAAAGAGCTGAACTGTTGCCTGAATATGCTCCAAGTCAGGATGCTCTCAGTGATCGCGACTTCCTGGCTAAGAAAGGAAGCACCAAATTGGGTAATCCACAGTGGCTACTGGTGACTACGTGCTACCATTCTGCAGCAAGCTAAAAATATTTCGAATTGAGTTTCGTATCGTTTCTTGTAGCTGAAGGTACATGCTTATGATTTGCTGCCAGCACAAAATCGGGTTTTTAGACTGGTCGTGTAATCAAGGCTCTGGTTCGCCATTCTGTGTGTGTGTCTTTCAGCACGAGCATAACAGCGTGGTTCTGCTGCCGCTTGCGCGTTCGGTTTTCGTGCTGTATATGCAATATCGCAGACCAAACAGCGTGTCATTCCAGCTGCGTACGCCACACTCCTCTTGGGTCCTCTTTTCAAGCCGGCCATATAAGGGTCTTCCAGCGTGCTTAATTTCTCTGAGCACGACATAGGATAGCCAGCGGCAAACGGCGTTGAGATCCCCATCCCCTCTTTCTACTATTGAAATTGGGGCAAAGCAAAGTTTTACCCACAATTCTTACTGGATGCGGTAGTTGACCAAAACATAAGGAAAGCCGTGTTACCGTGCTCTCAAGAAATTTCAGCGATCAATTAGTTGAATTCATTTTTTGCACTACAATGTTTTGTTCTTTGTAGTGAAAATTTCGTAATCTTTTAATTTCTTGAATCGCGGCTGCAATTTATTCAGTAGATTTTTTGTTGAAACGATCATTTTCTTCGAGAACTTTAGTGGGAAAGTAAAATTCTTAATATCCTAAGTAAAAGTAAACATAAATCCTACGTAATCCTTGCGATTTGTAATTTTTGCGGAAGGCCTAAAAATGAAGTTTGATCCAAGTCCAATTATTTATACTTTATTGAATTTCATAACTTCTTTATGGTATAATACGTAGAATAATTTCGTTAATTCATATTTAAACTTAGTGCATTGAAAATAATAAATAATAAGATTACAAGGTTGACTGTACATTGAACAAAGACAACGAAGAAATATTTCCCATTAAAGATACGGAAATAAATAAATTCGTATTTTTTAAAAGCCTTGAGTAAATAAATATATAATTTGTAGACTATCCGCAGCTGAATATGTTTTCTCGGAAATTGAGATCATCGCAGATCAATACATTCGTATATTCTGCAAAACATTACGCTTAACATTTTATTGAATTTGGCTATACGTTTAATTACTAACACTAAAAATGCGATTAATGTAATACTGGCGCAAAAAAAAAAAAAGTGAAGGAAATGATTAACAATTCATATAAATTTGTATATACTTACGGAAAACATCTGGAGTTGTCTTTATTTTCCTTCATTAATTTTTTTTTGTATTTTATACGGCGGAAGGTGAGGCTAAGATCGTTGAATTCCAGTTCCAAGGTCTTCGTTGGAAAGGGGGGGGGGTAGTCGTAGCACACACATTTTCAGCAGCACGGGCCGCCACTGTTTACCCACCATATTCACCTGACTTAGCCCCTTGTGATTCCTGGCTCTTTTCAAAAATGGTAACTGTTATGAAAGGACGAACATTTTCAGAAGATTCTGACATCTCGCGTAACATGACAAAGGAACTCAAGAGTATTCCAGAAACAGAGTTACAGGTATGTTTCCAGCAATGGTAGCAGCATCTAACTAAATGCATAGCTGCGGAAGGGGATTATTTCAAAGGTGATAAAGGAACTCAAGAGTATTTCAGAAACAGAGTTCCAGATATTGCTGGAAAGCAATGGCAACAGCTTCTAACTAAATGCACTGTTGCGGAAGGGGATTACTTCGAAGGTGACAAAGGAACTCTAAGAGTATTCCAGAAACAGAGTTCCAGGTATGTTTCCGGCAATGATAACAGTGTCTAACTGAATGCATAACTGCGAAAGGGGATTACTTCAAAGGTGACAAAGGAACTTAAGATTCCAGAAACAGGGTTCCAGGTATGTTTACAACAATGATAACAGTGTCAAACTAAATGCATAGCTGTGGAAGGGGATTACTTCGAAAGTGACAAAGGAACTCAAGAGTATTCCAGAATCAGAGTTTCAGGTATTGCTGGAGAGCAATGGCAACAGCTTCTAACTAAATGCACAGTTGTGGAAGAGGATTACTCGAAGGTGACAAAGGAACTCTAAGAGTATTCCAGAAACAGAGTTCGAGGTATGTTTCCGGCACGGGTAACAGCGTCTAACTGAATGCATAGCTGCGGAAGGGGATTATTTCAAAGGTGGCAAACGAACTCAAGAGTATTCCAGAAACAGAGTTTCACGTATGTTTACAACAATGATAACAGTGTCAAACTAAATGCATAGCTGTGGAAGGGGATTACTTCGAAAGTGACAGTAGCCACTAGTGCACAGATACACACATATTTTGTCTACAGGTGCATTCCGAGAATTAAACTCTCCCACCTCTTACACCGTCGGTGCGAAAAAGTATACCTCCCTCAAATGTGGTTTCATAGATATGGCTACTCTGACATGTACTCCCTTTGTTGCGTGCGCATTTTGGCTTTTATCTCATATATCTGGATTATGTTTGCATCCCGAGGATGATCAATAATTTTGTTTTTGTGACACTGTTAACATATTATGGAAGAATGGCTTGTAGTAGTCTCAGATTCATGCATGGAGTTAATAAGCTTCACAAAATCGATAATAAACTAATACCACTGCACAGAAGAACGTAAATAACGACTCATCAAGCCGGATGACTTTCTTCTACTCGGCGTGGGTCTAATTCCTGGCACAGCATCAGCTGTATTTAGCAGTTGGCGCTCCACACGCAGGAAAAAGAAAAAGCAATGCGTGTTGCTTCGCGAACTCTCATACGGCATTTTATGCAGGATTCTTCAGATGCTCGAAATACTGATGTCTTGTGGTGTTCCTCCGCTAAGTGAACTGATTAATTGTAAGTCATTTCACAATGGTTACCTCTGATAATCCATTTTAGCCGTCGACTGCCTGGTTGGGAAGGTCACCGTATATTTCCATTACACCTGTTCTCTCACTCCCCCCACCTTTTTTTGCTCATCAATGTTTTTAATGAGAGCGTTGTTTGAATACTCAGTGGAGACGTACTCTCTGCCGTAGCTCTTGCTAAATGCGCACCTACGATCACTCCGAGGTTCTACGTAATGAAATATTTTTTCCCGTTTCCAAAGAACAGAAGTGAAAACTTATACAACATCACATATCACCTGACTTTTTAAGTTTAAATACAGGGACTGGCCTACCATTAATATTAGAGCACTCTATTGGTGTGAATTCGGATCTCCACGTCGCAGACCCAGCTCGCAGATTTATGATGAGACGACTGTGAATACAAGATGTCTCAATCCACAGAGTTAACTGACAATAGGATTCCACATAAGCAGTCGCTCCGTACGTGACTTTTCATGGGGATTCAATATCCCTAGGTCAATGCTGATGACGTAATATGCAAAATAGAAGCCGATCAAGACTGAATTTGCCGAGAAGCCATCCGATAAATCTCCGAAGCTAACAGAGCATGACAGGATAGCTCCAGGAAGAACTGTCAGCTCAGAACGTGAATCAATGTTGTCTCGAAACACGCAACCTATATGGCAGACTAACCGAACTGATGTTAGCACTAGTACAATACAGAGGACGCTGCATGATAAGGATTACCACCAGAGGCGTAACTAGAGCGCGGAAGACGAGGCACTTGCCCCAGGGGCATCTCAAGAGACGGCGCAAAAATCACTGCTTGCAGTCAGATTGAAATTGAAATTTTTACACAAGCTTTTCGTGTCTTTGAAATTCGAATTTCTTCTTCAAAATGTCCCGGGAATGCTGCTAGCTCACATTCAGAAATAAAGGAGCGGCCAACTGAAGAAGAACCACGACATTTGTCGTCGTTCTTCTTCAGTTATATATACACTATCTACCAACAAGTAATTGGACACCCTTGCAATCGACGATATCTGCGGTCCTGATACACGTCACGGCCGCTGTTGTTAAATATCGTGTGGGAAAAAACAACGCAACCAGTCGCATGCAAGATCCCATGCATTTCGGAGCTCTCCGATTTCGAGAAAGGTGTAATCGTCGGGTATCACAGAAATGGCCAATCCATATATGACATATCCAGCGAGTTGAAGTACCCAAAATCGACAGTAGCCTACGTGATTGGCAAGTGGAAGATGAGAGGTGACTGTCGGAATGTGCCCCGACCCGGCAGACCCACAAAACTGGGAGTTAGAGACCGACGGGTGCTGTCCAAAGAAATTCGGAAGAACCGCACTAAATCGATGGGCCACATCCGCGAGGAGTTTCAACAGGCATCCGGGAGTGTTCTTTTGATGAATACCATCCGTAAGGAAGCCCATCTGCTTGGTTATCATGGAAGTGCTGCCGCCCACAAGCCTTTGATCACCAAGTCCAATAGCGCTGCTCGGCTAACGTGGTGCACAGAACGTCGACAGTGGACCGTTGAACAGTGGAAACAGATTATCTGGAGCGACGAATCAAGGTTCATCCTCTACCGTTCGGATGACAAGGTCTGGGTTTGGCGTCTGCCTGGAGAATGCCTCCTGCGGGAATGTATTGTGCCAACTGTGAAGTTCGGCGGCGGTGGAATTATGCTATGGGATGTTTCTCCTTGGATGGCACGGGACCCTTGGTCGCAATTCCTGGTAGACTCAACGCCGAGACCTTCTGCACAATTTTTTGGATGACCATGCGCTTCCTACGTTGTGGCAGTTTTACGGGGTGGGCTCATGTTACTTTCAGGATGACAATGCGACCTGTCATGTTGCGAGGTCCACCATGGCTTGGTATGGTGACAATAGGGTTAATCGAATGAACTAGCCAGCGCAGAGCCCGGACCTTAACCCTATCGGGCACCTCTGGGACGAGTTGGAGCGTCGACGTAAGGGGGTGCCCCCACCGTCCGAAATCGGTGAAGGGACTGATTTGTCTTCTCCAATCCGAGTGGAAGAAAATACCGCTAGCCGTCGTACAACGCCTGGTTGAGAGTACGCCCCGGAGGGTCGCTGCTGTAATCGCCGCTCGTGAAAGCTTCACCAACTATTGAAGGTGAATAAACTTCGTTTTCCTTTGCTATCACAGGTGTCCAATTACTTGTTGGTAGATAGTGTATATATGGCTGCTCGACGGAGGTAACCAGAGGCGTATATACACTGGCGTGCAAAAATTAAGGACGAGACGGTTTTTCGAATGTAACGTCGTGCAGAAGTGCTCCACATCGACTCAAATCATACCATAAGATCCCCAAGATGTAAGAATATGGGACAAGTGAGCAAAACCGTCCAAACAAGGAATACAAAGGATACAAAGACACTTTATTGAAAAGGTAGCTTCGAGCACAACTGGACAGAAGACAGAAACGTCCATGTGACAGGCGGCTGCCAAGAAAAATCCAGTCTTTAGTAGGGGATTTGATCACCCCTTACTGCGTTGCAGGATTTAAAACGTCTGTCCATCCTGAGGACGAGGTTGTCAAGGAGCGTTGAGGCATCGCGGCCCATTCCTCTTGTAGCGCCAATCGCAGCTGCGGAATCGTTGCTGGCGGCTGGTGACGTGCTGCCAAGCGTCTCCCTAGAAGGTCCCTCACGTGTTCGATTGGAATTAGGTCCGGGAACCTTGCGGGCCAATCCATGCTTTGAATATCTTCACTCCCCAACAGCTCTGCGATAGCCACTGTACGATGAGGTGTAGCGTTGTCGTCCATGAAGAGGAACTCAGGACCTACAGCACCTCTAAACAGACGCATGCGAGGCAGGAGAACCTTGGTACAATAGAGGACACCAGTGACTGAACCTCCTTGGAAGATGTGGAGGTCAGTACGGCTACCAAGCATGATACCGCCACAAACGAGAACTCCGCCACCTCCAAACCAGTCCCTTTCGATGATGTTGGAGGTGTGATTGCGTGTTCCTTGCTCTCTCCAGATGTGTATACGACCAGAATCGCTCGTCAGACTAAATCGGCTGTCATCCATACACAGAACTCGACCCCATTGCTGATGTGTCCAGTTCTTGTGTTCCTGGCACCACAAAATCCACCGTCTCCGATGAACAGGCGGTAATGGCACACACCGTACTGGTCGTCGTGCAAATAGACCACCTTTGTGCAGCCTTCTGGCCACGGTAAAACGCGATAACGGACATCCAGTTGTCAGGAGGCAGGAGAACCAGAAATCGCATGTGCCTTGCGATTTCTCCCGCTCTTTGACGTGTGTAGGACAATATAACGGTCGTCCCCCGCCGTGGTTGCTCGTGGACGACCACTGCTAAACTCTAGGACAGCTGTTCCTGTCGTTTGAAAAGCTCTCCAAGCTCGTGAAACGATGCTGTGAGCGATCCCGAACTCCTCAGCAACACTAGTCACACTTCGACCTTCTTCTAACTTCCCAATGACGCGACCTCGGGTAAAGTCATTCAAATGTCGTCTGCTGGATTGCCTGTTGGCCATATCACACGGTGGCAGCAACTCGACGTCGTTCAAACCGATGTACACCGTGCAATAGCTTTCACCGAATTGCTGAGGGTACACCGCCCGTGTGCTTTATACTCTTCCGACATTCCCCCTCCCTCCTATACGTCATGCTGCATATATGAGCATGCCCTACCGAACCGGACCCTAGTCTATTTCCTGAGTGGTCTTTCGTTCCGTTCTGCCTGCTCGTTCCGCTGTTATGCTAATTTCTCCTCTTCGTCGTTAATTTTTGCACACCAGTGTGTATATATATATATATATATATATATATATATATATATATATATATATGGAGGTACAATCAAACTTTACATATGGTCGCCCAAAACACTTTTTGTTTGACTTCGCGGTCTATAGACTGATGAGACGAGAGTTTCCAATCTAGGGCCGCTGCTACCCCAGGTACCCTAGGGGGTCTGAGAAGCTGGCTTCTGACTATTCGTTCGATATGGTCCAGGGGTTGGATACCGGATCAGAATGAGTGGTGTTATTGTTCCCCTACAGATTTTATGGCGTGGCGTCCGTATAAGGACAGAATCGAGAACATAAATTTTTCTAATAAATACACAGTTGACGTGGATCAGGAACATCAAATAGAAGTCATCGCGCTTTTCACGTTTATAAATAAGTCACGGAAAAATTATCATCGGCCGCGATTCCCGGTGGCGGCCGATGATAATTTTCCGTGACTTATTTATAAACGTGGAAAAGCGCGATGACTTCTATTTGATGTTTCTAATCCACATCAACTGTGTATTTATTATTTATTCGCGTTCTAGTTATTTGTTCAGTTGCTGCCGTTCATCTTTGGTGAATCCCCAGCATTGTGCGAGGCTCCAAAGAAGCAACCTGACAGGTGGTTTTGGCAGTTTGCCGTATGTGAGTCTGGAGAATTTCGAGGTCGCTCTGGTGCAGCGTAACTGGAAAACCCTGGGTTCGATTACCGGTGGCGGCCGATGAGAATTTTTCCGTGACACACAGCGATGATTTCTATTTGATGAATTTTTCTTACAACTTTAAGGTTTTAATGAGGGAATTCTCACGAGGAGGGTGAAAGTCTCCATAACGAGGATTCGGGAACTGCCCAAGTGGTTTGGAGGAAATATATGACCACATTTGTTTTGGCTGAGGGATGAGAAAGGGGAAAAAATGTGCTGATTCTTGAGGAGGGCAGAGAAAGAAGTTTCTTTCTTTAGGAAAACGAGGGGTAAAATTAGAGATTAAGAATGTGGGATGCCTAGATGGGAGATCAAGGCAGAAAAGCGGGGACTTCCCAGTGAGCTGACCGAGAAAAACGACTGATAGGATACGCAGGAAAAGATCAATGTGTAAACAGTAAACAGAGTAATACAGATGTATTAAAGATAATACCACAGAACTGCTTAATTACATTGCAAGCGAAGGCCTGACGAACCCACGTAACAAGGTACTTAATAAAAGGAATCCAGTGAACAGCCCTGTGATATTCCCTAACAAGGTTTCGTACCTTGACGTGTTGTGGGGTTTCATCTATGAAATAAAAATCATCTTTTACGGGTGAGTGGTGGATTATTCTGCATGAAGCAAATATTCTGTATACACCCGTGAGTAGTTATCGTTGCTAGTGGAATTTCTTTTCACCAGCCTTGGTCATCGAGGCAGCGCGTTTGTTTCCTGCGTTCTAGTGTCTTTGACACCCCTTGGTCGACTCACGCACATACTTTAAAGTTACGCAAAAAGGTAGAGTGCACTTCGTGGAATTTTGAATTTTGACAAGTTTGCTTTGCAAAGAGCTACTGGCAAGCGTACGAAACCCAAGGCAAAAGCAAAGTTTCTCCAATCCTCTGAATTACAGAGGGATCAAATTACATACTGTTTTAAGTTGCTTCACAGAGAAAGCGCTGCTCTCAAGCGTACGATACCCAATTAGAAAGCATAATACGATTTTAATTTGCTTTGAAAAGAGGTCGCCCTCAGGTGTAAGAAACACAAGGTAAAAGCACTTTTTCTCTGAATCACAGAGGGTATATTTTCATGAGAAAATACCCTATACACTTTACTGCCCTCACAAAAATAAAATATAAATAAAATCATAAATTACACTTTTGGAAAATATAATTCATGCAGGTTGCAACCCTTCCACAAAAATGAAAGACAAATAAATCTTGAATAATCACATTTAGTAAAATAAAAAATGGCCCTTTTCAGGGCGCTTTCAATAAAGTGAAACAAACTCATCTCCATTTGCAATACATGAATGAACTGAAACGAAATAATAATTTCTCAAAATCAGAGAGAGAACTAAATAAGGCTTACAAAATTATTAAGTGGAATCGTATATGCAGATCGTAACCGTTTCACAAAAATGAAATAGAAATAATTTAAATAATTACATAATGAAAAACAGATATTTTCAGAGATGAGGTATAATTTCTAAAAATAATAGGTTAGTTAAAAATCATGTCATTCACATAAACAAATGCAAAGATCTTCAAATAAAAGATCAATAAAAATCAAACCTCCAAATATCTAGATAAATGGATTAAAAATGAATTACATTCAGACCTGTGTGTTTAAGCTAGATAATTATAGAGTAAGACGAACGCATTTAGTTAAATAAAATACGATTCCCGAAAGTATATAAATAAGATAAAATCCTACCTGCCAAATGAAACAAATAAAATAAATATGTTAAAAGACAGCCCTTTCCTTTAAACACAAAATAATTCCCACTGGACACCAAAACTATTAAAATTATGAAGCGCTCTAAAAGATTGTAGTTACTTTCAGTACTTAGTAGCTATAGGCAATACATATTATCTAGAACTCTAATATTTCATTACTACTTCATTATAATATTTCCTATCCCAACACCTGTTCACCCCTAATTTCAAAGGGTTGGACCTACGACGTTACGTTTTCCCCGTCAGGTGGGGTTCTTCGTAAAAGGTTTAGACGCCAACATGCAGGGGACTAAACCTTTTATGGACGTGAAGACGAAGCTTGTCTTCAGATTATTGAAGCGTCGCTTAAAAATCTGAATCTCCGATTCCTGTTTTTGATCGTTCCCAGATCCTGCGACATTTAAATACTTATGATATGATACAGAAGGTTATCAATGCAAACATTTACTGAAATAAAGGAGTAGAAGTACGACGGCACTGTTTTTCTCCCTTCCTTAAATCGGTGGCCCTAAATTAGGAACGATCAATTGCATATAGCCATCAGACTTGCTCATTGTGGTCGTTAACCCTTCAACTAGCTGGAGCGAATTAATTCGGCGTTTGCAAAATGAGTTGACCTCTTCTCGAACGAATATATTCGCTGTCAAAGAAATGGGTGGAACACAGCTGTAGGCAGTAAACGTGCGCATCAGAAAGCGTTGCTTTCCCCCTTAGCTTTGTTTTTCAGTGGTCGTACAAGGAGCTGGTTTGTACTAATTCTTTCCCGTTGATTAGCAGCTTCAACAATAGCGACGAAACTACGAAAGAAAAGAGAGAACGAGTGTGAGTAACTTGTTGTTACCCAGTGACGTGATGTCCATGTCAGGGGGGACTATCCCTTCAACATCATGACTTGGATCGCGGAGCAGAGAATAAATGACAATAAGGCAACGCTTATCACAAGTGACAGGTTTATGGTCGGTACTGCTGAGATGTGAAGGTGCCGCTATGTTTGTGCAGCGCAGAAAATTTTGGGCACCATTTGGATCAGGCACATTGGGCTCTCAAAGGGGCTCTCCCTGCCCCCTTAAAAATAGGTCCCTAATTTTTGAGTCCTGCACTGTTGAAAATTGGTGCTTAGAAATAAGCAAAATGTACTGGTTTTGAGTATATTCTGGGCTTATCATAGTTCCGAATACTTGTGTCTCAGTTTTGAAAAAGACACGTACTCATTTTTGAGTACATACAGAGAATCAATTGTGAGTATATCTCGTTATTTCTAATTTGAAATATATGTACTCATTTTTGAGTACATAAAGGAAATCAATTGTGAGTATATCCGGTATTTCTAATTTGAAATATGTGTACTCCTTTTTTGAGTAAAATATATATACTCAAAAGTGAATCTAGTGATTCGGACAGGCCATTTTGTAAGTGCGAGCACACTAGATGGCGCCACCGTACAAGCGCACGATTTTGCACATAGACGGCAGAGAAATTATGGTGGCTTAGGAATGCACACCTTTATTTGTAACCGCGGGATTTCTACCCGAGGGCTGTCACTTAACGTGCTCGTCCGATGCACGGCGGATATTCAATGACAGTTAGAAATTCACACCACCACGGCAGGTCTGAACCTGAGGTCACTCCATCAGTAGTCTGAATCTCTAACCACTAAGCCATCCGCGGCTCGATTTCAAATTTCAGATGCGATCCTATGTAGAGGATTTTAGAAAGTGAGTGTCCGACACCAGGTCTTAAACAACCCTTAGAAATAGGAAGCTAGGAGATCAATTAGAAGTCATTGCTCTTTCCACGTTCATAAGTGAATCACGGAAAATTTATCATCGGCCGCCATCGGGAATCGAACCCAGGGTCTTCCAGTTCGATTCCCGCAGGCGGCCGATGAGAATTTTTCCGTGACTCACTTATAAACGTGGAAAGAGCGATGACTTCTATTTGATGTTCCTAATCCATCTCAACTGTGTATTTATCATTCATTCGCCTTCTAGTTATTTGTTCATTTGCTGTTGTTCATCTTTGGTGAATCCCCAGCATTGTGTGGGGCTCCAAAGAAGCAACCTGCCGTTGCTTCTTGGAGCCCCACACAATGCTGGGGATTCACCAAAGATGAACAACATCTTTGGTTTGGTAGTTTGTCGTTAGTGAGTCTGTAGAATTTCGAGGCCGCTGTGGTGCAGTGTTAGCATGTCCGCCGCGTAGCTGGAAGACCCTGGGTTCGATTCCCGGTGGCGGCCGATGAGAATTTTTCCGTGACTCACTTACAAACGTGGAAATAGTCATGACTTCTGTTTAATGTTCATGGTCCACGTCAACTGTGTATTTATGATTTATAGCTAGGAGATTTGGGCTAGAGTGCCCGATAGGAAAGTGACACAGAAGCGAGGTAGAGAGTCGGGAAGGAAGACGTCTGTATTTATTACCGAGGTCCAGTATCCGGGACCCGACGGCTTAACGTGCTCGTCCGACGCACGGCGGATATTTAGTGGTTCGAGCGTTCTTACCTGGCTGAGATCGAACCCAAGGTCTTCTAGCAGTCACGAGCGTTGACCACTAGGCCACCCGCGGCTCGATTTCAAATTTAGAATACGTTTACTCCATACGTACTTATTCACAGAATCAACTGGAAGTATATTATTCGATGGCACATCTGGGATAGTAGATATACTTGTTGTCACATGCTAGGCAAATTGACCGCACAATTTAGTGACAAATATAGTGATGAAGCGACAATATATTATTTATGAGATTGACACAAATATAGTTAATGTATAATAAAAACGTACAGAAAGATACTTTATGCATAATTAGATTACTTGTGATCAGTGAATTTGTTGTACTAATTATTTATGTGTGTCACTTTGCACATTTATTACAATTTCTCTTGAAATCTATAATATCTAAAATGAAGTATACGAGATTATATATTTGTATTTATTGATGCAGCTATTTGTAAGTATGTATGGTTACTTATATTTGAGCATGTCATGTACTCGTCTACGATACGATTATACTTAAAAAAACAAAAACGAATAGGTTCAGGTTCTCATTTTTAAGCAGATTTTATTAACAGTATGGAGGGGGAAGAAGGGCTCGCGCCCCAGTCCAGCAAGCACCATAAGCCAGAAGTCCGGGCCTCTGATTACTCCGCCAACGGGAAGCATTTTAACTAAAATAACGTTAACTGTTTCGATTTGAATACTTAGGTAGCATAAATACTGCAGTAGCAATAATTTGTAGATTAATTAATTACAACGGATTACTACTACTCACTCATCCTGAGTTTTGACTTCGAAGCAATACATGTCTATATGAGAGAAGAAAATATTAAACCTGTCAGAGCCGGAAGCAAATCCTAGGTAGTCGATAATAAGAGAATGAAGTCCAGAATTGTGCGTCCCCACAAAATGTTTCCTGCAACTTTTTTTCTCTCTTGAGCAATTCGGTTGTCGATTCGTGACTTTTACGGGAGAGATAGAGTTCGAATGGCTGCTTACCTTAGTGGGCGTTGTGACGATGTTAGTTGTGTTGTCTCTGTTCGTATTGGCAGTTCCGCAGATGGGTTTGCGCCGGACGCCGTTCGCTGTGAAGTGATTATTCTTCTTGCTGCCGATAGAAGCCTCCATGTTGATCTTGTTTCTGTTCTCGTCGTCATTGTTGCACAAGTATTTCCCCGTTCGAGGTTTGTTTTTGTTCAGGGCGTTTCTGTTCCTGCAGCTTTTGTTGTTAGTGTTGTTCTCTGTGTCGGAATTCGGCAGTGAGCTGTCCATGGCTGCAGTCAGTTCGCCGTCACTGCAGCAGAAGCGGCTATCTTCAACACTTTGAATTTCATTCTGAAACAACAAGGAATCAGTATCCATAAGTAATTCTGACAGAAAGCACATCAATAACTAGAGACAATATTTAAATAAATGCAGTCCTTCATTTTTACGGCGTGATTATACACAGTTTATGCATTGATAAGTTTGTAAGTTTAACCAGGTTAGCTGCAGTTATTACAGTAGAATTTGAATATACCTTATGCTACACGTTACAATTTTTTTCTCTGATTATTAACACTTTTTGGGTCAGTTGACTTCTAATCTCTCTCTCTCTACAGGGAAAACCAATGGCGGATCCAGAGGGGGAGCGGGGCGCGCGCCCCTTGAGGAACCAAGGTAAAGCTTCGATTTGTTAGGTTTTAAAAACAAATTTAATATTTTTTAGTGAAAGAAAGTATTACTTAAAAGTATATGACTTTCGTTAATTAGTTGGAAGAATTTATAGACACACCAAGAACACTTTTCTTTTCATCTTGCGAAAAACTATCAGAAAAATCTACGGTTATTCCCGGCACTTGAGCTCCCCCTCCCCCTCGCGAAAATCCTGGATCCGTCGCTGGAAAAAACATAGCGGTAATGAGATAACGAACTACACTCAATTTTTCCACCGTATGCATTCATTAATTACAGCTGAAACCGAAAACCAAGGTTGTATGATGATAAGATTTGAAATGCGACGGTTCATTTCGTTAAAGGTTGAAATCAAATTCCGTTTTCACTTCGTTGGCTTTAGCGACAAAAACATGATTGTAAAGAGTTTTCAGTTAGTTTTAGGTAACCGAAACTAAAACGAACACGCATCATTTGTTCCAACAACAGAAATGATGAAGTTCGAAGTATTTGTTTACATCTTTGGAGAACGAGTTTATACTTAAGCGTACAAGAGGAAAAGCGTTTACATATGTAACAGGAGTACGTAGTCACGTCTAAACCTCATGTGTGGGAGGATTTCCTACGAGAAAAGGCACGTGGCTGTGCGTCGCGTTGCTACTACTACTAAGATAAACCAGTTCAATAAAGCAGCTTTGTTCTCTAGAGTAAGGGGTATTCAGCCTTTTCTGAATCGTGGACAATATGGCAAAATGAGTTAAGATTCACGGACCACTTGAAAAAGAACAGTAAAAGTGCACGTGTTTATTATGAACATCGATTAATGCAGAGAGGTTTTGAATCCCAAAACTTCTGAAAAAAGAAACGATACAGTTAAAACGATATATATGTTACAAGAGTGTAAGTTTATGAGTAGCTTACTAGCAAAACTGTTTAGGAGATACTCATACCAAGGCATCCTGCCATACCGATATAACCTTTGCCGAAATAATATAAATCCTTTGCTTTTCCCATGTTGAGGCGAAACGAAATACTAACTGAGACAGCTCCAACCCAAGTGTTACATATCATTCGCGACCTTGGCACGTGACTGATTGGCTGCACGCGCACTTATAATAACGTAGAGGTGGTTTTAATGTTTCGGCTGATCGGTGTATATATAAACTTGGCCGGAGAGCTTTTGGAAGAAATAGTACAATTTTCAATAGTAATATACCTTATTAAAAGGAAAGTATTTAATAAATGCATCCTTCCGGTTCTTACATACGGATCAGAGACATGGACCTTAACTGAAAAAAAAACATACAAAGGCTGCACACAACTTAAAGCAGCATGGAAAGATGCATGCTTAGTATAACCAGGAGAGACAAGAAGAGGAACTCGTGGATCAGGAAAATGACAAAAGTGGAAGACATAATAAGAATAAAATCCCTGAAATGGCACTGTGCTGGACATACTGCCATAAGAACAAACCACATATGGACAATCGGAATTTTAGACTGGATACTCTGTTAGTCTTATGTTCGTCTGAGTAAAGAAATACCCATAGTTTATATAACATTTGCTGTAATAGGTTCAAGACAAGTACAGACGTGCCAACTCTCCGGATTTAGGCGGAAGACTCCGGATTTTCAGCCCTTCCTCCCGCCCTCCGGTTGAATGTCAAATTCTCCTGATTTTCAGCCCTTCCTCCCGCCCTCCGGTTGAATGTCAAATTCTCCTGATTTTCACCGAGAATTAGGATGGTCAAAATTCCATCAACTACCATGATTTTGAACCGCCTGTGAAATATTTTTTCTTTCTGCGTCGATGCAAGACGGCATTACAGTCATCAGTTTGGTACTTTTCCTTTCCTCTTATGTGCAAAAAGAAAGACGCTCCGGAGGCGCAGTGGTCTAAGCGCTGGCTTATGACCAATTGTCCGAGATGGGTCGGAAAAAATTTGCTTTAAAAAAATTATCCCACTCCGATTGTCATACGACGCCTTCAGCAAAGAGCTAACCTGTTCTGGCACTAGAATGCCGGGGAGGGTCAGTAGTTGATTGAGAGATGGGAGTTGCCCTGCCTTCTCCTTGCAGTTCAGTATTTCAACCATTCGCCTCAACAAAGCTGCGCGCATTCTAAGTGATGATAAACAGTTGGGTTGTGGCGAATTCACTTAACGACAAAAGGGAGTAGTTGCAGTTGTCCTGGCCTTGTAACAGAAGGCGACGTTATATGTTGCTTTTTTATCGTCTTCACCTTCGCGCACAACCTAAAGAAGAAACGAAAAACAGTTGGCTGCTATTTGATTCGTGAACAACAACAACGTGCGGGCCATTTTACGTTTTCATCATCTTGAATCGACGTACCTGAAAACGAATTTCAGTAGAGGAGGGGGGGGGTCTTGATTTTCGCGCTGTTTTATTTTTCTCCATAGGACCAATAATACTACTTCTGGAATATTGTTCCTATGTCTGGAAAATGTCGATAAAAAGAACAGCACTTGTGTGATTTTATGAGCGGTAAAAATCTCCCGTTTTTCAGTTTTTGAAGGTTGGCATGTCTGCAAGTAGAGAACTGAAGAATTATATTTGATGGTCTAGATATCTGCTACTGAAATTTGCACTAGAAAAATTATGTTCCTCAAAGGTGCATTGTTGGAATAATTCCGTTTGATGGAAATACTAACAGTTTCTAAAGGAAAAAAAATATTTTTTTGAAGGACTAATTGTTGTTCCTGAACGGTGTATTGCAAAAGGTTGATGGACTAGATATCGCTGTTCCTGAATGGTGCATTTGGAATGTACTAGATATCGCTGTTCTTGAATAGTGCATTGGGAATGTACTAGATATCGCTGTTACTGAATGGTGCATTGGGAATGTACTAGATATCGCTGTTCCTGAATGGTGCATTGGGAATGTACTAGATATCGCTGTTCCTGAATAGTGCATTGGGAATGTGCTAGATATCGCTGTTCCTGAATGGTGCATTGGGAATGTACTAGATATCGCTATTCCTGAATGGTACATTGGGAATGTACTAGATATCGCTGTTCCTGAATGGTGCATTGGGAATGTACTAGATATCGCTGTTCCTGAATGGTGCATTGGGAATGTACTAGATATAGCTGTTCTTGAATGGTGCATTGAGAATGTACTAGATATCGCTGTTCCTGAATAGTGCATTGGGAATGTGCTAGATATCGCTAATGGTGCATTGGGATCGCTGAATGGTACATTGGGAATGTACTAGATATCGCTGTTCCTGAATGGTGCATTGGGAATGTACTAGATATCGCTGTTCCTGAATGGTGCATTGGGAATGTACTAGATATCGCTATTCCTGAATGGTACATTGGGAATGTACTATCGCTGTTCCTGAATGGTGCATTGGGAATGTACTAGATATCGCTGTTCCTGAATGGTGCATTGGGAATGTACTAGATATAGCTGTTCTTGAATGGTGCATTGAGAATGTACTAGATATCGCTGTTACTGAATGGTGCATTGGGAATGTGCTAGATATCGCTGTTCCTGAATGGTGCATTGGGAATGTGTAAGATATCGCTGTTCCTGAATGGTGCATTGGGAATGTACTAGATATCGCTGTTCCTGAATGGTGCATTGGGAATGTACTAGATATCGCTATTCCTGAATGGTACATTGGGAATGTACTAGATATCGCTGTTCCTGAATGGTGCATTGGGAATGTACTAGATATCGCTGTTCCTGAATGGTGCATTGGGAATGTACTAGATATAGCTGTTCTTGAATGGTGCATTGAGAATGTACTAGATATCGCTGTTACTGAATGGTGCATTGGGAATGTGCTAGATATCGCTGTTCCTGAATGGTGCATTGGGAATGTGTAAGATATCGCTGTTCCTGAATGGTGCATTGGGAATGTACTAGATATCGCTGTTCCTGAATGGTGCATTGAGAATGTACTAGATATATCTATTCCTGAATGGTGCATTGGGAATGTACTAGATATCGCTGTTCCTGAATGGTGCATTGGGAATGTACTAGATATCGCTGTTCTTGAATGGTGCATTGGGAATGTACTAGATATCGCTGTTACTGAATGGTGCATTGGGAATGTACTAGATATCGCTGTTCCTGAATGGTGCATTGGGAATGTGCTAGATATCGCTGTTCCTGAATGGTGCATTGGGAATGTGTAAGATATCGCTGTTCCTGAATGGTGCATTGGGAATGTACTAGATATCGCTGTTCCTGAATGGTGCATTGGGAATGTACTAGATATCTCTATTCCTGAATGGTGCATTGGGAATGTACTAGATATCGCTGTTCCTGAATGGTGCATTGGGAATGTACTAGATATCGCTGTTCCTGAATGGTGCATTGGGAATGTACTAGATATCGCTGTTCCTGAATGGTGCATTGGTAATATACTAGATATCGCTGTTCCTGAATGGTGCATTGGGAATATACTATACGACGAACGAGCTGTGACGCCGTTTTTGAAAGGCGCATTGGAAATATTACATTTGAGGGACCAAATATTGTTGATCTTGAAGGGCATATTGGAAAAATTCTTTTTGGTGGATTTAATATCGTATTCCAGAAAGCCGTGTTGAAAACATTCTGTTTGGTGAACTAGATATTGCTGCTCCTGAAAAGTGTAAGAACTTTTCTGAAAGGAAAAATGTTTGATTATCGTATGGTTTGAAAGATGCATTGCAAAAATTCATTTGATGGACTTAGGATATAGCTGTTCCTGAAAGCTGAGTTCCAAAAGTTATTTTGGATGGATGGACCAGATATCGCTGTTCCCCTATAAGATGGATTAGAAATATTGTATTTGATGGGGTGGATATTCGCTGTTCGTGAAAGACGCATTGGGAAAATTCTTTTTGTTGGACTAGACTATATCTGTTGCTGAAGGGGTGCATCGTAAATATCCTACTTTATGGATTAGATATTGCTGCTTCTAAAAGGTGCTTTGAAAAACTACCAAGGTAGCACAGCCTTGTACAACACTGAGCCATCGTCTTCTATAACTAAAAGACGGTGACTCACTGTTGGGCCTACGTTACATTGTAAGGCTGTGCTAATGTGTTGAAGGACTAGTTTTCGCTGTTCCTGAACGTTGCACTCCAAATATTCTTTTGATGGACTAGATATCACCGTTCCTAAAAGGTATATTTGAAAATTTATTTTTAATTATCACCGTTCCTAAAAGGTATATTTGAAAATTTATTTTTAATGGACTAGATATCACCGTTCCTAAAAGGTATATTTGAAAATTTATTTTTAATGGACTAGATATCACCGTTCCTAAAAGGTATATTTGAAAATTTATTTTTAATGGACTAGATATCACCGTTCCTAGAAGGTATATTTGAAAATTTATTTTTAATGGACTAGATATCTCTGTTCGTCAAAAGATGCACTGGAAATTTTGCACTTGATTGACAAGATATCGCTGTACCTGAAAGGCATTATCGGAAAAAAAATCTTTTCAGTTGACAAAATATTGCTCTTCCTTAGAGGTGCACTGGAAATATTTTACTTGATAGACTAGACATCGCTGAAAGGCATATTGAAAAAAAAATTTTTGGTGGACTAGATGTCGCTGTGTCCCAATAAGATAGATTGGAAATATTCCATTTGATGGACTAAATATCACTATCCGTAAAAGACATCTCGGAAAATTTCTTTTCGGTGGAATAGATATCTGTGTTCCTTAAAGGTGCACTGGTGGATTCTTGATGGATAAGTTATCGTTCTTCCTGAAAGGAATATCTGAAAAATTATTTTTGGTGGACTAGATATTGCTTTTCTTTAAAGGTGTATTGGAAATGTTTTACTTGATGGCCTAGATATCGCTGCTTTTAAAAGACATTTCTGGAAACATTATTTTTAGTTGATTAAATATTGCTCTTCCTTAAAGGTGCATTAGAAATATTCTACTTCATGATTATCAAGGTTTCCAACCTTTTTTTACATATATTTCCCTAGTAGAGTTTTCCCGCGAGAGCAGTAAAATAATCTACAATTGAGTAAACCACACAGTTTTGATGCAGCATCTGTGGACTATTCTAAGTTTTATTGCCCTTTTCTGGCAAAATGGCCTTGGATTATGTCCGAAGTTACGATGTCTTAATCATTCTTCCACCCTTTCTTGAGATTTAATACGCTTTACCAAAGAAAAAGAAATTCACTTTCTCAATAAAAGTGGTATATGATATCAGTTCCTTCGACTTTCGGTAATATATGTCAATTTCCCAAATTTAAAATGCTTGACAATTCATTAAAATGAGGCTTCGTGATTAATTGAAGTCCTTAATAAATTGCTGATTAAGTTTAAATTCAAAGTGTTACGAAAACAACGCCCACCGCCATTAAATTGTCACGCATAATTAAAAAAGAACGGAAGGAGAAATTTACGCAATGTAACCTCATAGCGATAAATTATCCACACCATAAACGACTTTTTTCATCATCCTAATCCGGAGCCAATTTTTATTAGGGTGTTTTTTATTCGTTAATTAGTCTCATCGAAGCTAAAGATTAATGAATCTACTAAAATCTTTTTTACTCACTTTTTTCCCCTCCCCCTGTCTCTCTCTTCCTCGCTTGAACGAGAGTCCGCCTTCTCTGTATGCATCGGAATCAGGAAAAAGGCCCAGCAGTTCATTGCAGCGTTCAGCCATCTTTATGCCCGTCCTCGTGACAACTTAATTGCTGTTATTAAACAAAACTGAGAAGATAGAGAAGACTAAAGAAACGCCCCATTAAAGCACTGAAAAAATACTGACGGAAAGAGAGGGGGTGGGCTGCATCTGTTTCCCCTACTCTATTCCTTTTCTTTTCCTTTCCCTTTTCAAAGGGAGTTTGTAAATGACCACAGTTAAACTGGATGGGATTGATTTCAGCATCACTTATCTTTGCCAGTTACCGGTTTCTCAATTCGCTGCCTTTGTGATTATGTGATAATTGAAATTTAATTCTCTCGGCCGGCTGGGTCGTGAACAGGAAACAGTGATGCATAGTCGCCATGTTGCAGAGATTAGGAGCAGACAAGTATCCTCGAATTTCGCAATCCAAGGCTTTGAGCAAACGACGAGCAGAGGTTATTCAATTAATAATTCTACTGGCAATCATATGCTCTAAATCATCAATTATTATGCAAAAGGTCTCAATTTAAAATGGGAGAATGCGATACGCTAGTCACAAGCACATGACGGAACAACAATTGGAAATATTGAAACCCTCCGACATCATTTAAGAAAACCGGAATTTATTTTATTACTGGTTTCCTCTTCAGGTGCAGTTTCCTATTAAGCTACATTGCTTTTAAATATCCAATTGAGCCCCGCAGATTTTAAATTTTTGGTTTTTAAATTTTCTTGAAACATTGTAAACTCGGGAGGAATACTTTGAGGGGTAACAGGGTTAGTACCACTGGTGTTGTATTCAAGATGACGGATTTTCCTCAGACTTGCTAGAGTTTTTAAGATATTTGAAGACCAACTTTAAATAATTAAGTATATTGTAAAAAATAAGTGGTGTGATTTCACGGAATATTTCTAAAAATAACGTGCAGCAAAGTTGCCGGTAAGTGTCCGTCTTTTAACAAAATTTCAGTTTTTAAAAGTTTCCGTTTGTTTTTTTTTACTTCCATATTTTCACAGATTTTCCGTAGTCAGTAATCTGTTTACTTCAGAAAAGTCAGTTTCAAGTTTTTCCGTATTTAGACAAAAACTTCGCAAAATCCAACACGCTGAATATTTCAGCCCTTTACGCGAGAGAATTCTTTGCCGCCGGTGATCGAACCCAGGTCATTAGGGTTGAAGCAGCAGATCTTAACCACTGAGCCAGAAAGTCACAGGAATCCGACTTACGTTCAGGGTAAAACTAATTGGTTGATGATGATTGTTTTCATTAATGCGGCTGATATAGTCAGTCATTAGTTTTATTTCTATTGTGGTGGTTTTATTTTCTAATGGAGCTTATTATTTTTTTGAATACGTTTGTAATAATTTTATTTTTTCTGTAGTAGGTCTCATTACAAATTACGTATTTTTTTTATCGTGATTTTTCAAAGCAACAGAATGCTTTGGAACTTGAGATCTTTTTTCTAACCGATAATAACTTTCAATTATATTTAACAGAAGCTGCAATATAATGTTTTATAATATTATTTCACAAAACTTCTAAATATAAAATTTATTCTTGATAGATATATAGCTTTCGTCTTATGTACTTCACAGACTGATAGACAAGACATCGTAAAATCACCTGTACAATAAATTAAGAACCCGGTTTCTTACGGCAATACAATAAATATACAGGGTGTCCCACTCGCTACTGAACACGGCATTTCTTTAATAATATTAACACCAATGAAGATATTTCAACGAAATTTCAAGTGGACTTACCTCATTTCGTGCGAAATGTAATGACATCACAACATGTGCTGGAAGTGGCCACCATTTGCGTCCAGACAGCATTGAACCCGGCGTTGTCCGTCAGCCAGCCTGAGTGCTCCTTAGTGGCAGACACATTCCTAAGTGTGGCTCCACAGAGGAGCAGTCAGCCGGACTGCTATTGGACGTCAATTCTCAAAATTCCCGTACTTTGGGCCAGAGAAAATCACAAGGCGATACATGAAAAACACCTTCATTCACAGGAAATTGGTGTTTGGTGTGGGATGACCCGGCGCCGCATAATTGGTCCCATCTTCTTCGATACAGTCATCACAACAGCTGCATATATGGAAATCTTCAACACCTTTGTAAATTAACTAGACGACGAAGACGTCTCCATTGGATATTACCAGCATGATGGAGCGACATCACACACTAGTATGGCCGAAATTCAGTCTTTTTACGGCAACCGCGTCATTTTGGAGGGTCTATGACCACCGCGCTCGCCCTATCTGACGCCTCCTGATAACTGTTTATGGGAATTATCTAAAAGGGAAAGTTTACCGAAAGAAACCGCGAACCATAGGGGCCTTGAAAGCGAACATCACTAAAGAAATTCAGGCAGTGACGGCGGACGTACTGGCGAGGACTTTCCACATGCGCCGGATTGGCGCAAATGGTGTCCACTTTCAGCACATGTTGTGATTTCATCACATTTCGCACGAAATGAGGTAAGTCCACTTCAAATTTCGTTGCAATATCTTCATTGGTGTTAATATTATTAAAGAAATGCCGGGTTTGGTAGCGAGTGGGACACCCTCTATAATAGCTATGAATACGTTTTTGCCGCCCCGGTGGCGCAGTGGTCTAAGGCGTAAGCCTCTGATCATCAGGGGTCCGGGTTCGAATCCCGGTGAGGCATGGATGTTGTGTTTGTCTTACGGCACTGGCTCTCTCCCTTCCCTGGAACCAGTGACCCTAAATTAGGGACGGGCGACTGCTTATTGCCCATTGAGTTGCTTACGGTGGTCGTTAAACCTCCAATCAAAAAAAAAAAAAAAAAGAATCCGTTTAATGGTGCACATATGTCATGGATATTAAGTCAGATAATATCCGAAAACTTGAAAATTTCGTCGTCCTGGAGCGGGAATCGAACCTGCATCTCTCGGATAGCACCCGAATATGCTAACCACTACACCCCTCAGAACGACCAGGTTTTAAGTTTCCGATCAATTTGGAGACACGGGTTCGATTCCCGCTCCAGCACGACGAAATTTTCAAGTTTTCGGAAATTATCTGACTTAACAAATTATCTGACACCAATAAATGGATTCACATCTTCCAAATTTGTATTGTACAATGATGTAATCCCGTATTTCATTCATTATATACACTGAACCAACCCGCTTGGCCAGCATGGTGAGTTATGGCCAAACCCTTCCAAAATGACTCCACAACTTAAATCTTGGCCCTCAGTCTCCGGCAGCTGGAATGTACCTGGCCAAGGCAGCGGCCAGTGCGACATGAAGGCAGAGGGTGCTAAGAATCCCCGGAGGACCGGACTAGGCTGCCATCTGATGCTGACCTTGGCTACGTATAATGGACGCTCTCTATCTTCTGATTCAAGGCTTCTTGAATTGGAAGAAGAACTACAAAGGATCAATTAAGGGACATCGTCGGGCTAAGTGAGGTAAGGAGAAAAGGAGAAGATCTCATTGAACTGAAAAGTGGACATCTCTTCTACTATCGTGGGACAGATACTGGCAGAACTAGTGGTGCTGGATTTATAATAAACAAGAAACTGAAGGATAAAGTTGTAGAAGTTGAAAGTTTCTCTGACAGAGCTGCACGACTCGTTATCCAACTCTCAAGAAGATACCAGGCTCAGATTATTCAAACTTATGCACCCACCACAAGTCATCCTGAAGAAGAAATTGAAGAATTTTATGAGGAAATTCGTCATCTAAATAATAAAGGTAAGCAGCACTTGAAGATAATTATGGGAGATTTCAATGCAAAAATAGGGCAACGGCAACAGAATGAAACTTCAGTAGGTAAATTCGGTCATGGCAACAGAAACCAGCGTGGAAATACTCTTGTTGAGTTTGCAGAGGCAGAAGGGTTTTTCATCTTGAACTCCTTTTTCAAGAAAAAGCCACACAGGAAATGGACATGGAGACATCCAAATGGGATGACAAGTGAAATTGAGATTTTATTATGTGTAACAAAAAAATTCATCATAGAAGACTGCAGTGTGCTAAACAAGTTCAACACAGGTAGTGACCATAGATTGGCGAGATGTAAGATGCACCTCGAACACTAAATTCGAACGTGGCAAGCTCATAAGACAAACAAAATGTATTGACATAACCAACCTTAAAAAACGCCATAATACCTTCAAGTTGGAACTGAAGAACAGATTCTCTGCTTTAGAAGGACTAACATCGGAAGAAGTGGATATTTCTGAAGTTAACAGAAAAGTAACCAAAGCTCTTATAGAAACAGCAACAAAATTAGCTGGGTCTAAGAACAAGTTGCATGTGAACAAATTATCAGGAAAAACCAAAATGTTGATGCAAAAAAGAAGAGGGATGAGGACAACTAAAGAAGATGTGACTTCCAAAGTGGAATATATAGAGCTATGCAAGACAGTACGAAAAAGCATCACTGAAGACGTAAGGAAATTCAACTGTGAACTAGTAAGGAAAGCAATTGAAAACAACCAAAGCTTAAAGATAGCAAAGGGACATCTCAGTAAGGGAAGAAAACAAATTATGGCACTGAGAAAAGAAGATGGTTCTGTAACAAGAAATAGAGGCAAAATTTTGACAAGAGTGAAAGATTTCTACTCCAAATTATATGAAAGGGGTGATACATGTTCTCCAGACATCATGAAAGGTACCAGTACCAGAGTTCTTCCAGTCCTCCCAGCAGAAGTTGCACATGCAATCAATAACATGAAACAGGGAAAAGCTCCAGGAGAAGATGGAATTACTGTAGACATCATACAAGAAGCAAGTGGAGAAATCGAAACAGTACTCGCCCAAATTTTCACTCGATGCCTTAATGAAGGGAAGATTCTTGAGGATTGGAACAACGCTACAAGGATCCTGCTACATAAAAAAGGTGACATTGAGGATCTCAGGAACTACAGACCTATCAGCCTCCTATCAGTGGTTTATAAAATCTTCACTAAAGTTCCTTCACACCGCTTGAAGGTAACATTGGACATGGCTCAACCGAGAGAACAAGCTGGATTCAGGAGTGGCTACAGCACAATAGATCATATCCACGTACTGAGAGAACTAATTGAAAGAGCGAGGGAATATGAACTTCCATTGTGCATGGCTTTTATCGATTATGAAAAAGCCTTTGAATCAGTGAAATCATCAGCAGTTACAATGGCTCTGAAATCCTGCGGTATTGAAGATGCATACATTAATACAGTATTATTAATAACATCTATGAAAATGCAAGTGCAAAGATTCGGCTGTATGAAAATAAAACACACATAAAAATTGGAAAGGGCGTGAGACAAGGTGACACCATATCTCCGAAGCTCTTTAATGCAACATTGGAAAATGTCTTCCAATCACTGAACTGGGAAAACAAAGGGATAAAGATTAATGGAGATTATCTAACCCACCTACGTTTTGCTGATGACGTAGTCATTTTTGCAACTACCCCATCAGAGCTACAGAGTATGATCCAGGAACTTGCTGACAAGAGTAAAGAAGTGGGATTAAAAATGAACTTTCAGAAGACAAAAGTGATGTTCAATGCTTTTACGAGAAATGAAGATTTATCGATTGATGGAGAAAAGCTGGAGATAACAGACACATACGTTTATCTTGGACAGCAGATATCAAGTGAGGGTCACATTGATGAAGAAATTAATCGGCGTACAAAACTTGCCTGGAGAGCTTTTGGAAGAAACAGCATAATTTTCAAGAGCAATATGCCATTATGTCTTAAAAGAAAAGTGTTTGATCAATGCATCCTTCCAGTGCTTACGTATGGTGCAGAGACGTGGACCTTAACTAAAAGAGACATACAAAGGCTGCAGACAACTCAAAGAACCATGGAGAGGTGCATACTTGGTGTAACCAGGAGAGATAAGAAGAGGAACTCGTGGATCCGAAAAATGACAAGAGTGGAAGACATCATGATCAGAGTTAAATCCCTGAAATAGCAATGGGCTGGACATACTGCCAGAAGGACAGATCATCGATGGACAGCCGAAATTTTAGATTGGATTCCAAGGGACAGGAAAAGACCCAGAAGAAGACCACATGGGAGATGGGTGGATGAAATTCGAAAGTATGCAGGGGTGACATGGAGGAGACTGGCACAAGACAGACCGTTGTGGAGGAAACTTGGAGAGACCTTCGTCCAGCAGTGGATTGATAATGGTTGACAATGATGATGATGATGATACACTGAAGAGCAATTGAATTAGAGACAGCTGGCGTAATGCAAATGTGGCGCTGTGGGCGGCCCTGTAAACGGAAACGACATGAGGAATGCAGCGATCCGACAATACAAGGATTGATGCGACGGGAATCAGTAAGAGTCGGACGCAGTATGGGTAAGACGAAGGATCTAAGCGCATTTGATCGTGGGCAAATTGTCGGGGCCCGACGAATGGGTCACTCCATCTCGGAAGTCGTGCAGGCACTGGGATTTTCCCAAGCCACTGTGTCACGGGTGCACCGTGAGTACATCGAATCCGGTAAAACCATCCCTGCAAGGGCCAACTGCCGTGGACAATAGCGTGTGGATGAGCGGGGTCATCGTCGGCTAGCTCACATTGTAACAGCGGATAGACGGGCCACAGTGCAAGAAATCACTCGGCAATTTAACGCTGGTGCACAAAAACGTGTAGCAGCCACACCATCAAGAACCATCTCCTCGCTATGGAGTACATAAGCCATCGTCCCACAAGCGTACTACTCACACGGTGCAAAGATCCTGCGTCAGAGTAACCAAAAATACATGCGCGATATACTATCCACAATATTCGATCTCGCAGCAGAACTTAGAAATCAAATACTTCGACGGACTATTGAAATCTAACAGTTAATCAAACCCCAAGTATTCTCCTGAATCCCTCCTATTTTTCGTCATATGGATACGGAAGAAGTGAGAACGGAGTTTTTCCGTTAATATACGAAAGAACTGTGGAAAAGTTTCTGAAAATTTAGAATTTTTCCTGCGTGCGAAGAATCCGTGAAATTCAGAGTTTTTCCCGTCATTTCACGGAAAAAGTTGTATCAGAAATATGCTTCGTTAAATCACGAAGAAATCAGGGATAGTCGCTCGTAAATTTCGGATTATTTTTTACAGTGTAAAGTTCTAAGAGAGTTTCGTAGATAACTTTGTTTAGCATATTTCCCACTCAGTCTGAAACAACTAAGTTAATACCAACGACCAGGCCGAAAGAATCAGCAAAAGACTTACGTAAATGCAACTGTCTATTCTTCATTAGAAAGTCAGATCTTCCTCAAGTCGAACCTCTGTGACTTAATTACACCAAACAAAGATCTCCGCTCATTGCACGTTTATAAGTGAGTCACGGAAAAATTATCATTGGCCGCCACCGGGAGTCGAACCCCGGGTCTTCCAGTTACGCGCCGGATATGCTTCTACTACACCACAGCGGCCTCGAATTTCTCCGGACTCACACACGCTAACTGCCAAGCCAATTTGGCAGGTTGCTTCTTGGAGCCCCGCACAATGCTGGGGATTCACCAAAGATGGTAAGCAGCAACAGAAGAAATAACTAGAAGGCGAATGAACAATTAATACAGACACTTAACGTGGACCAGGAACATCAAAACAAGATCTTCGTTTTTTCCACGTTTATAAGTGAGTCACGGAAAATTTTTTCATTGGCCGCCACAAGTGCTGAACCCAGGGTCTTCCAGTTACGCGCCGGATTTGCTTCCAGCGTAATTGGAAGACCCTGGGTTAGACTCCCTGTGGCGGCCAATGAGAATTTTTCCGTGACTCACTTATAAACGTGCAAAGAGCGGAGATCTTTGTTTGGTGTTTTAACAGTCAGAGAGGTTCGACTTGAGGAAGATCTGACTTTCTAGTGAAGAATAGACAGTTGCATTTACGTAAGTCTTTTGCTGATTCTTTCGGCCTGGTCGTTGGTATTAACTTAGTTGTTTCAGAAGTGGGAAATATGCTAAACAAAGTTATCTACGAAGCTCTCTTAGAACTTTACACTGCAAAAAATAATCCGAAATTTACGAGCGACTATCCCTGATTTCTTCGTGATTTAACGAAGCATTTCTGATACGACTCTTTTCGTGAAAGGACGGAACGAAACTGAATTTCAAGAATATTTCGTACCACAGGAAAATTCTGAATTTTCAGAAACCTTTCCTTAATTTCTTTCTTATATTGACGATAAATTATCATTTTACAGATGTGTTAGCAAAAAATTCTGAATTTTCAGAAATCTTTCCGCAAGTTCTTTCGTATATTAACGGATAAACTCCGTTCTCACTTTTTTCCGTATCCGTAGGACGATAAACTACCAGTAATAGGAGCGATTGGTGAGAACACTTGAGGTCTGATTAACTTTTACATTTCAATCGTTTGTCATATTTTGAAGCTCCGTAGCGAGATCGGATATTGTGGATAGCATATCACATGAATATTGTTTATTGTGGCACGCATTTCTTTCTTCTCTCCCTATTTTGTGCACCAGCTTTTTTATTATTACATTGTGTTGCTGTAAGAAACGGGGTACTTTATTGTACATATGGTTATATACGATGTCTCTGTATCAGCCTTTGGAAAACTTACGAAAAAAACTATTGCAGCTACCAAGAGTAAATTTTATTTTAGGAGCTATTTTTTTTTTGTGAAATAATACTATAAAAAAGGTACATTTCACCTTTTTTTTAAAGATAACTGAAAGTCATTGTCAGTTAAAAAAAAAAGTTGCAATGCATTTGGTTGCTTCGAAAAATCACGATGAAAAATTTTTAAATTGTGATAAGTCCTCCTACAGAAAAATAAATTATTACAAACCTATTCAGAAAAAACATAAGCTCTAACAGAAAATAAAATGACTACATCAGTCGTATTAATGACAAAAAAAATTCATTGTCGCGCAGTTTGTTCTACGATGTACATGAATCTCGAGTGTCTCTGGCTTAGAGGGTAAAGGCGTGCGTTACCTGTTGAAGCGGCAAGGGTTCCATTCTGAATGGAGCGGAAGGATTATCACGGAAAGGGCTGAAAATTGTGGGTCGTCGGTTTTGCGAAATTTCAGTTTAAATACGGAAAAACCTGAAATGAATTTTTCTGAAATAAACGGAATTTATGACAACGGAAAATCTGTGAAAATGCGGAAGTTAAAATAAAAGGGCACTTTTAAAAACGGAAATTTCTGAAAAAGACTGACACTTACCGGCAACTTTGCTGCACCACATTTAAAGAAATTTTCCGTGAATTCACACCACTTATTTTTTACAGCGTACAGCAGCTTTTCTAGTCAACGTACACAGATTCGGTGCATTTTTCTGGAAAAAAACTGCCGGAACTGTGAAGTTGTTATAAAGGAAGGAAGGCTGACCGAATAGAAAGCAAATCAATACTTGTTGTTTAAGACCTTAGATCATTATGTTAAAATGTAGCGCTCCGTAACAGTTTTGTAACACACAGCAAATGATGAAATTAAAATCTCTCTCAGGCTTATCCATAAATGAGGGTTAAATTTGCAATATGGATAACATTACATTGAGGAACAGAAGGAAACTGTATTTGATCCGAAAATGAAATCCAAATTTTGTTCAGTTCCTAAGATATTTCTACCATTCTCGTCCGTTCCTTGCTTTTCGAATTCACTTTCCGAATGAAGTCCTCCAAGGAGCAACGATCGAACGTATTTTGTTGGACCAAACCAGGTTAGTGGAAACCAATATTTTTATGAATTACAGTTATTTCATTGCTGCGTTTGAAAGGGAAGTCTTAGAAGCGGGAGATTATCAAATTCGCCTGAGTTAATATTCTTTTACATTCGCTGGAAGATACAGAAATAGTTTGCAAAGTTCACTTCGGTTGTAAAAGTTACTTAGGTTTTTCTCTTCCTTGAAGTCGCAGACATTCCCCAAAACCACGAATCATGTCCTTTTTCTGAAGTTAAATCTTGCTAGACAACTTCCTGATTTCTTGTTTACGATAGAGAATATTTTCCTTTATATACACTGAGGTGCCAAAAAAAAAAAAAAAACTGGGAAGGGCATTACCACTTTCATTGCATGCCACCACACTCACAGACACTCCAACCCTGATTGGAAATTTTCAGTAGTAAACATTAAAAAAAAAATCCGTAGTTTTTAACTTTTTTAGTATTTAAAATACAAAAAACTGTAGTTTTCAACGTTTTTCAGTAGTAATGAACAAAATTGTATTACACAACAAATTGGTACGGCAGCAAAATGACAGACCAAATTCATAAAAAGACAATTATTTGCTTAAAAACTGTACTTCAAATTTAAGACATTTTGTGGGAAACACTAAGTGTGGCCCCAACATTTTTTTTTCTAGTTTACCTCGAAAATGTATATTCCAACGGAAACCTTACAATAAACATAGTAACTGCCTATACAGATTGGAAGTTGTTCATGGTCGTCTTCAAACTTCAAACAACAACAAAATAAAAATGACAGGAGCATTATTCGTAAAAAAATGGTATCAGTGAACAAGAGTGACTTCACATTGCTTTGAAAAGTTTCCTTATGAAATGTACCTTTTCTTATTTCTTATAATACTTTATCTATACATCAAACAATGGAACACGGATTTCTACTTTTTATTAAGGCAAAATTTACACTGAAAATCCTTACTCATCTTGTCCTTGCTGGAAAGTGCACTAATTCAATAGCCTGTGCAGTTGTTTTCACGGCAAAGTAAAAGTCGGCATTATCTCATTTTAAGCTATAATTTTTAAGAAAAAACATGATTTTCTATTACTTGCTATATCAGAAGCAAAGAGGGCAAGAATTTTTCTTTGTTAAAAAAAAAATAAAAATAAATAAAGTTCAAAATCGGAACAAATTTTCGTCGCAGTCTTGCAGTCTTTGGTTCCCCATAAAGTCGTTTTCTCTGTAGAGTGAGCAAGTAGTAGCGTTTGTGAACTTAAATTTCTCTTTAAATAAAAGATAAAATGCTTGCATTGTCTTTTCATGCAGCAAGAAATGCCTAAAAAAGGGGAAAACACGCATTTAAAGGAAAATTAAGGGTAAAAAAATCAATACTGCGTTGCTCATTCTCTCACGAAAAAATTTTAAGAATCACAGAAATGACGCAGATTCTACCACATACAGGTTAAGTGCCGGTTTTGAAATTTAACATCACTTAAGAGAAGCGGGGGCCAGTACAAAAATGCTTCCTCTTTACTGATTGGATTTCAGAAAATACTATGAGAAACAGGGAAACATGAAGTACATTAGGAAAATTAAAAAAACCGTTTTCGCTACTATACGTTAAAATTTGAATTTCAGATTATCGAAAACACACTGTCCTCTGATTCGTCTATGCGTAACGAGTTATGTTACAATTTTGAGAGATTTGAGACAGCGTCGTTGTTTCCTTCTTGCTGCAAATAAAGTTGAACCTTCATCCCGTCGGAAGAGGGTGTGTTGTTTACTTTCGGTTTGGATGAAAATTTGGCGCTATTAGAAAATTCATAAATCTCTGGGACGTAACTTTGTGGTTCCACTATTTTGAGGCGTATAGTACAATAGATTACTAATTGTATCATCAATATTCAACATTCTGGTTTCTAATGGATGCACTGAGAATCCACAGTAGAAAAGCTGTTAATTCACGAGTTTCATACTGAAGCACTGGTCTCAGATTCTTAGTTGTGAGGATTTCACTTAATCTAGAATCGGGATTATTTATAAACACGTACAGCTGTGGAAAGAGAAGTTTTATTTTCATAAACTTTATGACTTTTGTAATGAGATAAAATATAATTTGTTGCGCTTTCTTTTTCTTTTTCCAGCCAATTCGGCTTTAAATAAAACATTATTAGGGAATATCTTGTACTCTTTAAAGCATAAATTTTACAACAGCATTTAACATTTTGTTATTTTGTTTATATGTTTTTTTACATGTATACGCTTTCTAAGGCCATCCCCTAGAAAATCGTATCACTGAGGTTGCACTGTATATGAACAACATTCGTCGCCATAAGCGCTATCTGTAGCAAAAATATTTTTTTAAAGTGGACTATGACGTATACTCCAATTTAACTTAATTTTTTAGTTTCTTTCTCTATGTAAATTTGAGTTCAATCTGTGTTAGAATTTTTTAAAGTGGACTACGACGTACACTCTAATTTAACTTAATTTTTAGTTTCTTTCTCTATGTAAATTTGAGTTCAATCCTGTTAGAATTTTTTAAAGTAGACTACACTGTATACTCTAATTTAACTTAATTTTTAGTTTCTTTCTCTATGTAAATTTGAGTTCAATCCCTGTTAGAATTTTTTAAAGTAGACTACACTGTATACTCTAATTTAACTTAATTTTTAGTTTCTTTTCTATCTAAATTTGAGTTCAATCCTTGTTAGAATTTTTTAAAGTAGACTACGATGTATACTGTAATTTAACTTAATTTTTAGTTTCTTTCTCTATGTAAATTTGAGTTCAATCCCTGTTAGAATTTTTTAAAGTAGACTACACTGTATACTCTAATTTAACTTAATTTTTAGTTTCTTTCTCTATCTAAATTTGAGTTCAATCCTTGTTAGAATTTTTTAAAGTAGACTACGATGTATACTGTAATTTAACTTAATTTTTAGTTTCTTTCTCTATGTAAATTTGAGTTCAATCCCTGTTAGAATTTTTTAAAGTAGACTACGATGTATACTCTGATTTAACTTAATTTTCAGTTTCTTTCTCTATGTAAATTTTAGTTCAATCTCTGTTAGCATTTTCAATCTTAACATTATATTTTCTCACTCGCTGATTGATGTTGGCAACAATCTTGGAGTCAGAGAGCGTGACGTATGCTTGTTGACAGATAAGAACGATATATATATATAATGTTCAAGCAGGCAGCAAATAGTATGGCGGAACCTGCATTATGCTGCAGCTGTGTGTACCTGAAGTCTGCGTGTTGTTATACACTGAAGTGCCAAAAGTCATAGGATAGCAGTAAGTAAATTTTTAACTGGCGCTGCCGTCATATAAAGGCTTCGACGCACGTCACGATTTGTATCAGTTGCGAAGTGTAATCTCGTGAGTCAGGTTTAACAACGGCCAGTAAGATTATGGCAAGCCTACGTGAATTATCGGAGTTTGAACGAGGCATGGTAGTGGGAGCCAGACGGATCCAACATTCAATAACCGAAGTTGGGCGAATATTCAATATTTATCTATTTACGGTGTCACGTGTATACCGAGAATACGCCATGGAAGGCATTACCCCTCACCGTGGACAGCGAAGTGTCCGACCACGGGTGCTGAATAACCATGACACCATCGGCGTCTGACCAGGATTGTGCATGCTAACAGACAAGCGACGTGGCTCAAATAACACCCACATTCAATGCAAGAAGTACCACAGACATATCCATCAGGTCAATGCAACGTAAGTTAACGTCCATGGTGTATAAGCGCAGAAGACCAGTCAGAGTGCCTTTGTTAACACCACGAAATCAGACACAGCGCCTCACCTGGGCTCGTAAACACGGTAATTGGACCCTGAAAGATTGGCAACATGTGGCGTGGTCCGATGAGTCACGCTTCCAGTTGTTTCGAACTGATGGTAGGGTTCGGGTGTGGCGCAGACCCCATGAGGCCATGGACCCAAGCTGTCAACAAGGCATTGTGTGAACAAGGTAATTGGACCCTGGAAGACTGGCAACATGTAGCGTGGTCCGATGAGTCACGCTTCCAGTTGTTTCGAGCTGATGGTAAGATTCGGGTGTGGCGTATACCCCATGAGGCCACGAACCCAAGCTATCAACAAGGCACTGTGCAAGCTGGTGGTGGTTCCATACATGTGTGGGGTGTCTTTACGTGGCACGGTTTGAGTCCTTTGGTCCTCGTAAACACGTCGTTAACCCGGAATCTTTTTGTTGCTCTGCTGGGTGACCATTTGCAGCCCTTCATGGACTTCATGTACCCCAAAAACGATGGCATTTTCCGGACGGACAATGCACCATGTCATCAGGACCAAGTAGTCCAAAATTGGTTCGAGGAGCATTCTGGACAGTTCCGACGGATGGTGTGGATACCACGTTCGCCCGACATGAACCCAATAGAGCACTTATGGGACATGATTGAAAGGTTCCATTCGCACCCAAGATCCTGCACTTACAAATACCAGGGAACTGTTGGCGGCTATTCAGAAGGCACTGCTCAACATCTCTCCAGAAGTCATCCGGCCTCTTGTGGTATCGATGCCATGTCGATGTTGCTGCACTTCGCCGGGCTAGAGGAGATCCTACACGATACTAGGTACGTATCACATGACTTTTGGAACTTGGAGTGTATATTTAGTGTTGGCGTTTGTTATTCAAGTTTTCAGCTTAAGAACTTACGTTAATCAGTTTTAAGTACTGTTGCGAATTAGCTCTTCACGAATGTTGGTGTATCCGAGTAAAGTGTTCATGCGATATGATGGAACAAAACGAGAAGTGTAAGTTTTTCTGGAACTTCATTTGAGTGGATTTGTTTCATTCGTTGAGTGAATAAGAAGAGGACATTTTACGCAGTGTTCTCAAAGGTAGAGACACGCGTATCAAATAATAAATAACGCTACAGGACTCACAGAAGCGGGGAGATTCTATGAGTCCAATAATAAAATCATTAGTGAGATCTACATTTACGTCGTCTATCGGGAAAACGATATGTTACTTTGAGAAAAAAAAGTGCACACAAATGTTTCTCGCAGTGAGTTGCGTCTGATTATGATGTCATTCATTCTTGTCATTTTCCTGATCCATGAGTTATTTTTCTTAACTTTCTTGCCTACACCAAGCAGGCGTCTCTCCTTGCTTCCTCGTTCACAATCCCTTTACGTATTTTCTGTTATTGTTACGGTCAACGTCTTTGATCCATAAACAAGGAATGAAAGGATGCATTGATTAAACACTTTTCTTTAAGGACACGATGATGTACTGCGCTTGACAATAGCACTTTTTCTTCGAAATACACTGAAGCCAGGCTTTCTAAACTATTGACTTCTTCTGAAAACATGGCATTTGCTTTTATTCTGTTGTGCAAGATATACACGGTCATATCAGAACAATACGACCACTTATCTAATAATGGGAATAACCACCCTTTGCTCGGATGAGAGCGGCGAGCCGGCGTCACATGGACGAAATAAGGCCCTGGAAAATTTCCCGAGGCACACGTGCCCATTCGGACTGCAGCAGGGCACGGAGGTCCCAGAGATGACGTGGTTGTGTGTCGGAACGTCGAACCTGTCGATCCAAAGTGCTCTATAGGACTGAGATCAGGCGATTTCGCCGGACAAGGCAGAACGGTGACATCGCTGTCGTGTTCCTGGAACGAGTCACGCACACCTTTGTGACATGGCGGGGCGCATTCTACTGTTGGTAGCCATCATCACCACAAGGGAAAACGTCCAACATAAAGGGGTGCATGTGGTCAGCGAGGATAGGTAGCCATTGAAGTTCGGGGTCCCATCCAGTGATACCAGCAGTCTCATATCATACCAGGAAAACACGTCGTATCAGTCACCTCCCGTAAGTTCTGCGGAGCAGAAACCTCGATTCGTCGGAGTAGGCAACCTTTTCCCACTTTTCCGCTGTCCGATTACGGTAGTCCCATACGAACAGCAGGCGTCGTTGACGATGGACCTGGGCTAACATGGGCGCCTTGACGCAGCGTCGACTACGGAGACCCATACGTAACAGGGTCCGCTCTACTGTAATTGGAGACGACGCGTACCTGGGTGCCCCAGCGTTCATTTGCGTGGTCAATTGCTTCGCGTCGATTTCATCTTACCAGTCGACGGAAGCGCCGTTCACCTTTGAAGTCGATGGACTTTGATGCTCCATAGTCATGACGTCGGGAAGTATTCGGTGTGCGAGCGGTCTATTTTTGGTACACCCTTACTACAGCGCCTCGCAAACAGCCCATGAAGTCTGCTGTTTCTGAGATGCTTCCACCCTTGGCGCCGTAGCCGGTGATCATTTCTTTTTGAACGTCCATCAAATCACTACCTCTGCCCATTGTGCTGACGTGACGCACTATGACTCATCTATTCTGGCCGGCAGCGTATATCTCCGTGTAGTCGACCTTGTGACGCACACTCTGTGACGCACCTGCGCGGTACACTGTGATTCCGGAGGTGGTCATATCATTCTGATACGACTGTGTAGATGATGTAGGTATCAATCACTTGAAAAGCAACCTCCAAATCTTCTAATCCACCTCAAAATTTGTTCTTTCTATACAAGCATTAGAGGTTGATGGAGCAAATTTTGAAATAACTGATGCCTGCAACTACCTTGGTGAATAATAGCCTACTGTGCTGCAAACAGAGGTACCTTACCCCTAAAAACTGACTTTAAAAAAATAAATTTCGAATCTCACATCTCAAATCCTCATATGCGTGGTTATACAGACTGTGTGATTGAAAGCATCCGGACACCCCTTTTGAGTAGTGAATTTACCCATATACGTTACAGCCATGGTCCATACAGGTATAAAAGGACTCACGTGGCTTGACAAACATCACGGACAAGCCTGAATAGTAAAATGGGCCATACGGCAGAGATCAGTGACTTTCAACTGGGCGCAGCCATAAGATGCCATCTTAGCAATAAGTCATTTAGATCTGTTGGAGCTGCTTTGATCAAATGTAAGGGATGTTATTGCGAAGTGGTAGGTCACGTTAAATTAAAGAGAGGGACCGCCGAGTGCTGAAGCAGGTGGTGCGACAAAGTTGCTTGCCCTTAGTTGCAGCACTCACCACTGAATTTTAAAATGCCTCTGGAAACAAACCCCAGCACCATAACGGTTCGTTGAGAACTGGAGGATAGAATTCCATATACGAACAACACACACGGAGGTCTAATATCATCAAGATAAACGCCAAGCGTCGGTTGGAATGACGCAAATCTTAGCACCCGTTAACTCTGAAGCACAGGAAAAGCGTTCTGAGAAAATGCACACAAGCCTAACATCAACGTCAAGCGTCGGTTGGAGTGATGCAAATTTTGGCACCAGACTCTGGAGCAGCGGAAACGCGTTTCCTGGAGCGATGAATGACGCTCTACCATCTGGCAGTTTGACGGACAAATCTGGGTGTGGAGGGTGCCAAATGAACGCTACCTGCTTGACAGTGTTGTACAAACTGTGATGTTTCGTGGAGGAGGGATCCTGTTCTGGGGCTGTTTGTCATGGTTTGGCTGATACCACTAGTAATCGGGAATCTTAAATATGCGACCTGGAATAACATTTTCGAAAATTATGTGCTCCCAACATTATGGCAGCAGTTCAGTGAAGTCCGACCTTTGCTTTACCAACAGCACAATGCTCCGTCCAGAAAGTGAGATTCGTGCACGAATGGTTTGATGGGATGGAAGAACTTGACTGGTCTGCATATAGCCTCGCTCTAAACCCCATGGCAGAGATCTGGGATGAAATACAAAGCCACTTGCGAATCAGCTCGAACCGCGCGATATCGGTGACGGTCCTGACTGATACTGTTGAGGTAGAATGTAAGGCAATTTCCGCAGCAACGTGTCAAAACTTAGTGGAAAGCTTTCCCAGAAGAGTGGAGGCTGTGACAGAAGCAAAGGATAAACCGACTCTGTATAAATTCCTATTGCATTTGTGGATAGACATACGTCCAGACACATTTGATCAGATAGTTGTGACGTATACTCTAACTTAATTTTCCTTTTTAGTTTCTTTCTCTATGTAAATTTGAGTTCCTTAGCGTTTTTTAAACTTAACGTGATATCTTCTCTCTCGCAAGAGAAAGGTTGGCAACACCGTGTGGTCAGATCCTATGAAGTGTGTATGTGTCAGATGAGAACTGAACGATATATAATGTTTGAGCAGCAGCAGTATGTGGAAAGAGTTCTACCGCCTAACTTTCGAGTTAAAGTGTTCTGTTCTGTTGGAATGTTACTCTTCAAGAATCTGTTGACAGAATAAAGGAATCAATCTGTAAGTAACTTTTCCTTGACATTTTCTTGGAAGACTCCTGTCTTCACTGTAGATGAAGTTTTGGGGAACTGATTTATATAGTGTTTAGACAGCCATATCTTCACGAACATTACATAGAGTACATTGTATTAGAGAGATACACAAACAGAATTTTTTTGTTTTCTCACGATGACCTGAGCTCTCAGAAAGTCTACCAAAATTTTCTTTCTTCGGTCCCCCTCCAGTCACCACATGAACGGGAAGATTTCATCAACTTTCTATGTCCCCGAGGTAATAAAAATGGGTGTAAAACGCGAAAGATTTTAGAACTAAGGTAAGAAAAACTACGTCGTGAGTAAGAAAACCGTTGTTGGCCTTCTAAAATAAACACAAGCAAGTAAGACACAAGAAACGTTAACAATAGTAGTTATGGTTTCAACATAAACGAATGGGATAAATCCTACGAGCAACTTGGGAAAAATTTTTTGTGTGTGAGGCGGGGGTGCAGCTATTAGATCTTAACATGTAGCATTTCATAAAATGCAACCCTCATTTTTCTGCGATTCAACAACGAACCTTGATCGCAGTTTCCTCTCAGTGACGTTAAGATTCCAGTTGGCGCGTTTTTTTTCCGTTTTTTTCTTTAATGTTCTATTTGAACGTAACGAAATTATATAAAAAATAAAATAAAAAGCTCTTTTTATAAAATACATTTTATAAAAAGAGCTTTCACCCAAGTTGCTACAGAGGAACTACGGCTGACTGAACTAAATATAATTTCAAACATGGCCACTTCTTATGGATACCCACACGTTAATTTCACAAGACTGGTTCATGAACAACATAATTCTCTTAGTACAAGTTTAAAATGTTCAAGACTTTGCCCCAAAATATGTGGGTTCAAAACTGGATAACGTTCCTGCAATTATTACCCTACTGAAGAAAGTCTGTAAAACGGACCACTTGGACTTTGGTGTAAAGACTGAAAATTTTTGCACTTGTTCGGGAGGACAACGACTCTGTCCCGATACTACACAGACAAGTAGTCTACCAGATTCCACTGGTTCCGAATCTGCCCTCTGACCCACTCAGGATCTATTTAGGGTCCACTTTAAGATCTTTGGAGATCAGAATAATAGAACATCAATAATCCATAAGGACATGTGTACAAATACCACAGCTTTGGTCAGTACTGTGACGGAGGTGGGTTATACACTAGACTGGGAGAATGCCACTACTGTCTTTGTCACTGCATGCAAAAAAGATTCCTTGTTATTCACCGAAAGTGTCTTTATCTCTAGGTACAACCAGTTGTGTTTTAATGACGACCTTCCCACTTACATTCCAACTCCAAGGAGATTACTGATTGCAAATTTGTACCCAGCACCCGATGATTAATTCAGTGTAAGGAAACGGGTGGCACTATTTGGCTGAATGTACACGAAAAAAATTATACTTACCTTTCTTCCTGTATACTTAAAAAAAACCATATAGATATTGTATTTTTACTTATTTTTTTCATATTTATCTTGTGACTGTTGGCAACACCAGAGCGTCACCGACGCGTGAGTGAACATTATACAGGGTGATTCATAAAGAAGTATACAGTTTCAACGCACTATAAAACAAGAACAATGTACGATATTTCATGTTACCTGTAACAGAATTGTAGGGGAATGTTTCGAGTTTTTTTAGAGACAGCCACAGATGTTCTATGTGTGCACTCTTAGTCACACGACACTCATCGAGCCGGTAATCCATTTCCACCCAAACGCGAGGTAAGATATCTGAATCAAGTGCAGTGAGATTTTGCAACATCTGCACTTTGTATATGGACTGATTTTCAGCTTCTTTCTCCAAATTATCCAGACAGTGGGTTGTGAAATCTGCACTTCACGACTCACCCTCCGCGTTGAATTTCCAGGGCTTCGTTGAATGGCGGTGCAAACACTATCGACGACTTCTCCCGATACACGCGGTCCGTCCAGGACTTTTAAGTTTGCACAAACAGCTCGTAGTTTCAAATTTGTTATGCCAATCGTAGATAAGATTTTCTGGTTGGAGGTTCAATTCCGAATCGTGATCGAAAATGCCGTTGCCCGACAATTGCAGATTCCGTTTTGCTCAATTCAAGAACACAAAACGCCTTCCCCGCTGCAGATTGACTGACTAGTCACGTGACACGCGCGCTATCGCCTACGTCACTTCCCTCAGTAGCGGGACACAAACTTTATGAGTACATCTACCTAACGGTTCGCAGTTGTAGTCCGTGTCTACAACTACTACTGTTTTATAGCATCTGGAAACCGTATACTTCTTTATGAATCACCCTGTATAAACTATTAAACTTCTGATGTGGTCTTTTTGACTGGCACTCGGCCTGATGATGGGATCACTGTAATCCCGAAAGATCTTACCTGTATTTTTTTTAAAATTGTAAATAAAAATCATTTTTTAATTGCAATTGGAGCATGGTGGCAAAACTAAACAATTATCGTACATAGACAGCATTCTTACATATGTCCTTTGGACATGTTGTTCTGATAGATATTGTACGAATCACTTTCATCTTTTCATATAATTATTGTTGGAACAGTGAAAAATATCGGAAGGCCAGTTGCCCCCCCCCCTTATTTACACTTTTTAAATAAAAGATGCAACGATCAGGTAAGTGAAAATCCCTAGCGTATGTACATTTCTTAAGGGAATTTAGTGTCCGATCAACACAAGTGACCGTGAAAATCTCTCCCCCCCAAAAAAAGTGTATATGTTGTTATATTTGGCGGGGAGTCGGTTTACAGGATTGAAATTTTTTTTTGCTGCCATAAACAAAGTCGCAAAGTGTTATTTTTCCATTGCAGTGATGAAAAGTGACATTTCCTTTTAGGTGTGGCTTTACACTTCATTAAGAAGTGAAAAAAAAAAAAAAAAGAAAGAAAGAAAGGAAAGAAGAGCGCATGACAATGACGATCATTTATCATCAAAACTCCTTGAAGTTTGAGCAGAAAGCAGAGACGATAAAAAATAAAACTGAGCTGCTTCTGATACAAAGTTTAACGAGAAAATAAGCTTTAAGTTTAATATCGGCGATAATTGAGAATATAAAAAAAGGATAACATTCCCTGCAAAATCTAGCGCTAGAGGTCAATTTGTTACTATGAGACGAAGCCAAATCACTTCTCACCCCTTCCTAAAAATTAATGGAGAAAGAAGAAAGAATTATTAAAACATCGAAGCCATTATTCTCAGTTTTGCAACAGCCTTTTCTGATCCTTCAGGAGTTCACATTAAAATTTTCACCCTGCATATTGCCTTCATTGCGACTTGCTCCGCGCAGAGTGAACTGAAGCACAAAGAAGAATGTTAAAAACGCGGAAAACACACACCGAAAAAACAAAAATCGAAACATGATACCGGGAACAAAAATTTAAATGGTTGCTCCGGATCACCAGAGAGCTTTGTGCATCCATAAACATTCTTAGCACGAAGGAAAGTGATCTGAGATCACTGTGCCATCTGTCGGCAAACTTCGCAGTGAAAAATAACTAACCATATCTTACACACGCATGGTATGTAAATATATGTGATTTCGGTAAAAAATGAAAGCATTAAAAATTGTAGTCGACACAGACGACACTAAAAGGTGCATTAAGGGAATTGAGAAAGCAAAAGGCCTCAAAATGCGTAATTTAGGACGTCTACTCTGGCATTTTCTGTTTTTCGTTTATAACCCCCCGCCCCCTTTTTTTGTACATGATCTCAGTATGCTACAGAAAAGATGACGGGGGAAGTATCAGTGTTGCAATTACAAAGTTTTGGAGTTTTAGCAAAATCATAAAAAAGCTCCCCTCCACTTATTTGCAAAACTAACAAAGAATATAAATAAAAATACATATATTTTTACTTGTAGAAATAATTATTTCACTAACAAAAAATTCTTATACATTTATCTATAGAAAAAGTACATATATATTAAAATTTAAAATATTTTTTCAATTGTTTTGCACTGGAAAATTCTCCAATTAAATCTTTGTTATTTAATTTTTCCTGCTCTTGAGCTTCAGTGGTAATTAGTGAAAGATATTTCAGTAGTTCCTGACATTTTCAGCTTTCTGAATGATATTTCAGAAGTAGTTAGTGTAACCGGTAGTGTTAGACATAAAATAAGCTTTGTATAGACGCCCGGGTAACTGCATGAAAAATTGATAAACATTATAAATAACTTTTTTTTTTTTCTTAATTGGGGGTTTAACAAATTGTTCGTCCCTAATTTCGGGCCACTGGTTTCAGGGAAGGGAGAAAGCCAGCGTTGTAAGGCAAACACAGCATCCATGCCTAACTACGATTCGAACCCAGGCCCATCACGGAAGAACGGTTATAAGCTATCGCTTAAATCACTGCGTCACCGGGGTGATCTTAGCGATCATTAATCACATATTTTCCGAAAATTGTTTGAATATTTTATAACATGCCTTTCCGTAAGCAAGTTTTAAATCTCCAGATATGATAAATTACTGTTGTTTATTTTTGGTTTTGTTTCTTTGCACACCAATTAATTGTTTTCTAATTTGTGTTATACACTGCTGGACAATTGCTAAGGACTGATCATAAACGGCTATATAGCGCATAAAAAAGTAAGTGTGGTTGGATGCCAAGTAAAATAAAATAATGTCAGAATGCCAGGACATTACAAGAAAGACAATTTATTGTGCTCTGAAATCCAGAAGGCTGTGGAACGTGTTCAAGGGACAAACAGGCCATTTTGTGCAGAATATGTAAACGAGAAAAAAAGCAATTACCGTCCGCAGGCGTTCCGGCGTAAGATGTCAATACGGGATATGGCCACCATGGAGGGCGATGCAAGATTCCACACGTCGTGTCATGCTTTGCACAACATTATCAAGCAGCTGTTGGGGTAATTTATCCCATTCCTCTGTCAGTGCACGGATGAGGGTGTCCTTGTTTATTGGAGTGCACTGGCGACCAGCAAGACTCCTCCCTAAAGCATTCCACACATTTTCAATGGGATTCAGATCTGGAGAACGTGCTGGCCATAAGAGGCGTTGAATATCCTCGCTCTCAAGACACTCCTGGACAGCGACTGTTCGATGACATGTTGCGTTGTCGTCCATGAAAATGAATCTATCACCGACAGCACCACGGAACATGCGAACATGAGGTAGCAGAACATCATTAATGTATCGTTGGCCAGTCATAGTCCCAGTTGGAAGCACATAGAGGGACGTACGGCCATTGATCATGATGCCAGCCCATACCATGACACTACATGTCGGATATCGGTCCCTTTCCTGTATGTTTGCTGGACAATATGCAGTACCACTATCACGCCAGATCAGTTGTCGTCGACAATCAGACGATACACTGTATCTACTCTCATCTGAGAAGAGGACAGCAAACCAGTCGTTATCAGCCCAATTGCGATGTTGATGACACCATTGCAAACGGGTGGTACGGTTACGTCTGGACAATGGGATGCACACCACAGGACGGCGGGCGTATAGTCTTCCTTCATGCAAACGTCTGGCGACAGTTTTTCGGGAGATCCGCTTGCCAGTAGCAGTCATAAACTGATTTGCTACCTCACTAGCTGTGCTGCGCCGGTGTCTTTTTGTTGATAGCACTATGTACCGATCTCCTGCAGGTGTCGTACTGCGAACACGACCTCCCTCCGTGACGTTTGCTACACTCTCCATTTGTTTGAAATGATTTCCAAAGCCTTGAAACAACACTGTGGCTGACGTCGAACTCCCTGGCAACATCTGTTATTTTTCGCCCTTCTTCAATCTTGCCAATAATACGGCCACGCGTAAAATCATCTAGGTGATGTCGGGAAGACATACTGAAAATTGCAAGTTCGTCAATTGATTCTTTCCCTTTCAACTTTGCGTTTGAACAACAACGGTCAATATGCGTCAAATCCTTTATATCACTTATCAGCGCTATGACGTCACGAACAAGTTCGGCAATCCAAAATTTGCATACGCACAACACGTCTTACTGTATCCCGCACTTATGCTAATTTCCACATTTTCCTGCCTTCCATTTTATGGTTGCTATCTTTGCTATTGTCATCCGTCCTTAGCAATTGTCCGGCAGTGTACATGTGTCTGAAATTCTGTACAAAAATGATGGGTTCTCAAAAGAGTTCTTCATGGCTGTGTGTGAAAGTGTGACTGTTCTTTGATGAAAGGCAGTGAAACCTGGGTAATAGAGGAGAAACATAGGAGTCATTTGTGTGCAGGAGAAATGCGTTACTTACGTTACTTAGTTTGCGTTACTTAGCTTGGAGAAATGCGTTACTTACGTTACTTAGTTTGCGTTACTTAGTTTGGAGAAATGCGTTACTTACGTTACTTAGTTTGGAGAAATGCGTTACTTACGTTACTTAGTTTGGAGAAATGCGTTAAATACGTTACTTAGTTTGCGTTACTTAGTTTGTGGCAAGACACATTCTGATCGTGAGAGGAATGAAGATGTCGCATTTACCTGGAATGCGTCCTCATCTCTATTACATCCCATCTCCCCTCACTTCCGCTACCTTCTCATTATTCGTCCGCAATTCGAACCCGGACCGGACGGTACGGGTTCGAATCCCAGTGAGGCATGAATGTTGCGTTTGTCTTACAGTAGTAGCTCTATCCCTTCCCTGGAACCAGTGGCCCTAAATTAGAGACGAGCGACTGCTTATAGCCCTTCGAGTTGCTCCCGGTGGTCATTAAACCCCACCCTCCCTCCAGAAAAGCAACCAACCAGCCCCTTTGTGCTTCAGATGAAAGTCACATAAACGAAACTTGTGATGGTACCACGGGTATTAGCCGCTTTTAGAGATAACTTTGTCCCTATAAGCTTTGCACAGTTTATGCAAACACTCTTGGACGCTGACGCCATTCTTTAATTCGTGTAACATGATAGAATGAATACATACATCTTGCGTCGACATTGCGAATGTAGCCTCTTAAACTAACGCCATTTGATACCGCAGCTACGCATTCTTTGTTTACAAAACCGCTGTACTATACCTGACACTGGGAAACGCGTAGTTCACGGCCCCCCCCCCCCCCGTGACTTTTGAATCAATCCATACACTAATTTTCAGTTTTTTTTTTGTTGTTTTTATTGAAGGTTTAACGACCGCCGTGAGCAACTCAATGGGCTATAAGCAGTCGCCCGTCCCTAATTTAGGGTCACTGGTTCCAGGGAAGGGAGAGAGCCGTGCCGTAAGACAAACACAACATCCATGCCTCACCGGGATTCGAACCCGGACCCCTTTTGGCGAATGATCAGAGGCCATCGCTTAGACCACTGCGCCACTGGGGAGGCAATTTTCAGTCTGGCACGGGCATGTGTCAACGTTATTCTCAGCGGTCTAAGAAATGTTCACTTCCACCTACTACTACTATTGCGCATGTAAAACACAAGGGCATCCTGAAAGTAATACCTCCTCTTTATAACTTTTGAAGTGATTTTAATGACAATGCGCTGACATGTACTATGGTATGTTGCCAATGTGGGAACAAATGTTTTTCAGAATCGGAAATAAAACTCATGAATGACAGAGAAAAGTAGCGAGCCGTAATTGAATTCCTGGAAAAAGAGGGATGTGAGGCTCCAGAAATCTACAGAAGACTCCTGGAGGTGTATGGAGCTGCCAGAATCAATATCAGTAATGTCCGAAGATGGATGAGGTGGTTTCGAGAGGGAGAAAGTTCATTGTCGGATAAACAACGGAGTGGAAGACCCGCAACTGCAGTGACAGATGCCAACAGGCAACGAGTGAAAGACCTCATCCCATCTGATCGTCGTGTCACCATCCAGGAGTTGTCTGATACAATTCATTGTGGTCATAGGGCTATAGAAGCATTAATTAGGGATCTGCGCTACAGAAACAAAATTGTTCAAAGTGGATCCCAAGAAACCTAACCCGTGAACAATGTGAGCAAAGGGTGGGCATGTGGCGGAACCTCTTGGACTGCTATGAGAGGGAGGGTGAGGTGTTTTTCTCTAATGATGTTGACAATATTTGGATTTCCTTGAACAGGGTGCAACAATAAACAGTGCTCGCTATGTGCAGACATTGAAGAAGCCAGAGGAACCAATCAGAAGGAAAAGACGTCGTGACATTCCACTTCATAATGTTGTTCCACTCAATGATAACGCATGTCCCCACACCTCAAAGGAGACTTCACAGGCTATTGCCAAAACAGGGAGGACGGTGATGCCCCAACTTCCCTACAGTCCCGATTTGGCTTCCCGAGACTTTTTCTTGTTCGCCCCTTTGAAAAAAAAACCTTCGTGGAGAATATTTCGACGATGTGACAGATGTTAAACTGGCTGTGAACTAACTCATGGGTGAAACGACAGCCTCAGGAATTTTTCCAAAATTGATTTTACCAATGGGTTCAAAGATGGCGGAAATGTATAAAAAGTGATGAACAATACTTTGAATAGGCTACCATTATTAACAATATGACCAAGTATTTTGCCACCAAGTTTCAAATTTTTGCTGCTACAAAAAAAAAAAAAATAAATAAATAAAATAAAATAAAATAAACATATGGGGGACGAGCCATTACTTTCAGGATGCCCTCTGTAGAATTACATACCCCTGAACGGATGGCAGATGTTACTAATATTTTCTTGTATATCGGACACCACCTTTATTGTAGAAGGAGTGAAAGAGCTTTAACCCTTTAAGCGGCAGATATTCCTGGAAACATGGTACCCGAAGTTATCACCACCTTTATTATCGGAGCAGTGAAAGAGCCTTTAACTCTTTAAGCGGCAGATATTCCTGAAAACATGGTGCCCAAAATTGTCTGCACTTACTAAACAAAAAAGTTGGTCACATAGCGGGAAAGTTTTACGAAAGCCATGGCAAAAGAATTCCTTTCTAATCCCAGCAGCACATGACACAAGTAATAAGCGCTTCCTTATCAACCTATCACTACTGATAAGCACCGCTTATCAACATATCGCTATTGATAATCGCACCTTATCATGCTATCACTACTGATATGCGCCGCTCATCAACCAATCACGAGTGATAAACGCTATATTATCAACCTATCACTAGTGATAAGCACTCTCTTATAAACCTATCACTAGTGACAAGCTCTCCCTTATAGGCCTTTATTAGTTGCTCCACGACCCAAGGCTCAACGAGAAAGAGCTATTCCCCCTGACACAAATATCATGCTACTGGACAGAAATAAGTGTCACAAACATCTTCTCTTTCCTTTCTGAGGTTCGTAGCCACTGTTATATCTCTTGTAACAGGTAATCTATAGAAAAAGATTTGTGTCAATCATCTTTCTAAATACCCACTTTGGATAATAAAGCTTAGGGATTAGCAACGCTTTCTGATGTTCAGATTCACTCGTTCCAGCCGCGTTCGGTCTGCTTCGTAGACAGCGAATATATTCGTCTGAGCCGATTTCACCTCATTTTGCTCATTCCACCAAGTTAAAAAGTTAAACCCTAAATGGCTGAAGGAAATTACATTGCTTTTGTGGCATAAACGGTATGATTGTCAATAGAGACAACTTCTGTGTCCATGTGGTCTGAGGCATTGATTTCTGATGATTCGTGTTAGATGCACCTAGACTGGTATTCCGGATGAGGTATGGGGTTTTGCATTTATTCTATGAAGCTGGTTCTGTCCCTGCTCTGGAAGCAGTGTCCCTAAATTAGGTACGGCCGATCGCTAATAGCTCTCAGATTTACACATGGCGGTCGTTAAATCATAAAACAAACAAACAAAAGTCAATACAGTTTTTTGATTCGAGGGTACAGAAAGTAGACGTCTTGCCCCATCCAATCACCAACTGAAAAAATTTGATAAATCATTCAAGGATGATTCAAGCACTTGAGCAGTGACTTTGCGAAGAAAAAATAAAGCTTTTCTTAAAGAACTTTGATTAACAGCTGGAAAACTGCTTCTCTTCCATAAAATTCAACAGGGATTTATCGAAGAAATTAAAATACCGATTTTTATGCGAAGATTAAAAGATATTTTAACAGTCATTTGAGATAGGAAAGCATTGTCTTTTACTGCCACAATTCATTCTCCAGTTATATCTGGTGAAGATACTTAGATGAGTACCTCCAGGCTAGAGAAATGAGGGCGCCTGGAGATCAAACGGTGGCGCAGGTGAAGTTCACAGAGCAGTATACGTACAGCTCGAGAACCGTCTTTCGGTTAGCAGAGGGTTCGAAGACATAATGGGAAAAGCTGCCGATTTGTCGGAGTTTGATAAAGGACAAATTGTGATGGCACAGTGCCTGGGAACTGCGATCTCGGAAACGGCGCAGCTTGTGGGTTGTTCACGTGCCGCTGTAGTGAGTACGTTTCAAAAGTGCTGTACAGACGATCAAACAACGAACCGTTGTCCAGCCGTGTGTCGTCCGCTGCTTACTGGTTGCAGAGGGGAGCGGAGAGTGTTGCGTATTGTTCATAGCAACAGCAGGGCCACAGTGTGACAAATCACCCACAGCAACAACAGTGGGGATCAGGGCAATGTGTCACAGCACACAGTTCATCGCAGCCTTCTGCACATGGGCCTGAGTAGACGAAGAACCAGCCGGGTCCCCATGCTCACTGAACGTCATCGCCAACAACGCATGCAATGGCGGTCCCGGACGATTCGTCTAACGACGATTGGTCCAATGCCGATTCATCCAAAGGGACGAATGGTCCGATGCCGATTCGTCTAAAGTCCGATTCGTCCAAAGGGACGATTGGTCCAATGCCGATTGGTCCTATGTCCGATTCGTCCAATGGTACGATTGGTCCAATGCCGATTCGTCCAACGGTAAACTGTTTTATTTTCCAGAAAGGAATAATAATTTAAATTATTCTCCTCTTTATATCCTTTTGAAAGATAATTTCCGTATATTTAGTAATTGTAAACATTTTACATAAACCTGGTAAAAGGCACTCAATGGAGCATTTCTCAGCTGTTTGCAAAGCACCTAGGCGGCGGGCATTTTTTGAAGATTTTAATTCACAACCTAAATATTTGGTATTTGTAAATGTGTTATAAAACCAAATAAAAGGCACTCATCCTATCATTTCTCGGTTCTTTACGAGGCACCTAGGCCCCGCACCTTTTTAGAAGATTTTGAGTTACAACCTAGATATTTGGTATTTGTAAACATTCTATAAAACCTTGTAAAAGGCACTTATAGTATCATTCCTCAGGTCTTTATGAGGCACCTAGGCCCCGGGCCTTTTTAGAAGATTTTAAGTTACAACCTAGATATTTGGTATTTGTAAACATTTTATAAAACTTTATAAAAGGCACTCATCGTATCATTTCTGAGGTCTTTGCTAGGCACCTAGGCCGCGGGCCTATCAATTAATATGTCGTGCTTAAATTAAAGCGCATGATTATTAACTTGATTTAATATGTAAACTTTATAAATATGACATCGGTAGAATAAAAAGTCCTAAAAAGGCCTAGGCCTAGAGCATATGAATTAATATTTCGTGCCTAAGTAAAAGCTCAATATTATTAACTTGATTTGATATGTAACTTGATATGATATGTATGTTATGATTTGATATTCATAACATACATATCAAATCAAGTCAATATTATTAACTTGATTTGATATGTATGTTATGAATCTGACATCGGTAGAATTAAAACTGTTAAAAAAGCCTAGGCCTAGGGCCTATGAATTGATATTTTGTGTTTAAGTAAAAGCGCAATATTATTAACTCGATTTAATATGTAAACGTTATGAATATGACATCGCTGGAAAAAAACTGTTGAAAAGGCCACTGTCCAAACTCCGACCAGTTATTTCCATTGGGCAGTTGGCGGAAAACCACCACTGCATTCTGAAAACAGAAACGGAACACTAGTATTTTATATTAATTCATGCAAAAGAGAAACAATGAAGTTGATAGAACGGCTCGTACATCAGTAACTTCATAAGGCAGCAAGGGCAGTATAACAAAAAAAAAACGCGATTCAAAAAAAAAAAAAAAAAAAAAAAAAAAAAAAAAAGAAATCTGTAACCACAATATTACGCATGAAATGTAACATTATTTTACATTCTTTGGACTAACGGTACTATCGTATAACATCGGAGATAGAATTAGAACAGATGAGACTTTTATAGCACGAGTAACACTTCGGACAGATAGGACGAAATCGGACCAATCGTCCATTGGACGAATCGGCATTGGACCAACCGTCCCATTGGACGAATCGGCATTGGACCAATAGTACCTTTGGACCAATTGTTCGTTGGACGAATCGCCATTGGACCAATCGTCGTTGGACGAATCGCACCAGACCCATGAAATGGAACCACGATCATCGAGATTGGACCGTGCATGATTGGGAGACAGTGGCCTGGTCTGACGAATCAAGATTCCTGGTGCATCACGTAGATTACCGGGCCTGTGGAGGTTATGGCACAAACAGGCCAGCAGCAGCGGTGTTATGCTCTGGGCGATGTTTTCTTGAGATACTATACGCCCCATTATCCCAATAACACAACCCCTAACAGCTGTCAGTTATCTGAACTTCTTTATAGACCAAGTTCACCGATTCATGGCAAATGTGTTCCCTACTGGTAATGGCTATTACCAACAGGATAATGCGCCATGCCACACTGCTAGAATCGTGAATGAGTAGTTCGAGGAACATGCCGGTGACTTTCTGTTACTGCCCTGGCCTCCAAATTCACCTGAAATGAACCCAATCGAGCATTTGTGGTTCGACTTGGAAAAGCGGGTTCGCGCTAAATCACCACCACCACGAAATGCACGGGAACTGGAGGACCTGTTCTTGACATTATGGTACCAGATACCCCAGGACACCTATCTCTACCTCATAGAATCGATTCCTCGTCGAGAGGTAACTGCTTTGGGGGCTAAACGCGTCCTGCAGCTTATTCGGTAGGTGGTCATAATGTAATGGCTCATCGGAATAAATATCGCACGCTTCCCGAACTTCAAAACTTAATTGTTTCTTTCATCTACTATAACTTAACTCATTAATTTGTTAACGCACAAAGCAATTCATAAGTTGTTTCTGGGAATTCCCGTTGCACAGAAGAGTAAAATATTTGGATTTTCAACGTGGAAGTTATTAGTTAGTGTTACGATAAACTGCCTTTCTCACATTCATCGAGAAAAACATAATATGCAAATTTTTTACAAATGACTGGTAGCTCAATTAGCACCAAATCTTAACGGAAACAAATGTTTCTCCTTTTTGTTGGCCAGAAGTCTTTTGCTAAACATCATCCAATTAATTACAAATTATCACATTCGAAAGCAACAAGACCAAATCCCGACGGTGCTGTCGCCATCTTGTTAATTTTAATTTTGGGCGATGTTACTTAAGAAATAAAAGTATGAGCACATTCTAAAATTTTATCTATCAGTCTACGAAGTAAATTCCAGCTGAACTTACCATTTTCCATCCAGTACGTCCTTTGACATTGATATTCCTCTTAATAACAACGAGCTCATATCATTGCTTTGTTCATTCTTCTCTCTACTTGCGACATAGAAAGCAATACATAAAAGATTGCTTTCACACCACTATCGTGTGGTTAGGAAAACCTGAGCGATGATTGTGTAATGAAGTTAATTAGACCCATTCCTCGGGTATCTTTTTTCTTTATTTCGTACAATGCAAAGAACCGCAACATTATTTTCATCCTAATATTATTTGTGCCATCTTAGTATTATAAGCATCTTGCGTGCGTATTATTTTAAAACAGTTTGCGACATAAAGCGATGAGCCAAAATATTAAAACTACCAACCTAATTTGTAAAACGCAGAGGTGATTTTAATGTTTTGGCTGATCGGTGTATATTTAAAGAGCCATTTCGGTTTGCGGAGAAGAGAATATTTTAGGAACTCAAAAGAAGTTTAAATTGGACGAAAATTATACCTCCAATTTAAACTTTCTTTGAGTTCCTGTGCTCTTATGTACACTGTTAAAAATTGTGTGATAGGTTGCACCAAAAAGTGGCGCTACCCCAGCTTCGCTACTTTATGAAAAAAGATACACAACTGTGTGGTGCAAACAAAATCCAACAACATGGTGTAACCTGGTACAACCTTGTACCATATCGTAATATAAACTTTCACCATGTTGTTGGATTTTGTTTGCACCACCCAGTGGTACATCTTTTCTCAGAAAGTGGTGCAGCTGGTGTAGCACCACTTTTCGGTGCAGCCTACCACAAATTTTTTAACAGTGTAAATTTGGGGTTTTTTCGTCAAATATTTTCTAACAAAGAGACTCTGTGACATATACCTCTAACTTAACCTTCCTTTTGAATCCCTGTGGTCTTACGCAAATTTGATTTCTTTTCGTTAAATATTTTCTAACAAAGAGACTCTGAAGTATGCCTCTAAGTTAACCTTCCTTTTGAGTTCCTGTGGTCTTACATAAATTTAGTTCCCTCTCGTTAAATATTTTCTGACTTAGGGACTCTGTGACGTATACCTCTAACTTAACCTTCTTTTGTGTTCCTGTGGTCTTATGTAAATTAGGTTTTTCCTCGTTAAATATTTTCTAACAAAGGAAGTCTGTTTTTTTTTTGTAGGTTTAACGACCACCGTGAGCAACTCAATGGGCTATAAGCAGTCGCCCGTCCCTAATTTAGGGTCACTGGTTCCAGGGAAGGGTAAGAGCCAGTGCCGTAAGACAAACACAGCATCCATGCCTCACCGGGATTCGAACCCGGACCCCTTTCGGACGAATAATCAGAGGCCATCGCCTTAGACCACTGCGCCACCGGGGCGGCAAAGGAAGTCTGTGACGTATACCTCTAATTTGACCTTCCTTTTGAGTTCCTGTGTTCTTACGTAAATTTGGTTTCTCTTCGTTAAATATTTTCTAACAGAGGAAGTCTGTTACGTAAACCTCTAATCTAACCTTCCTTTTGAGTTTCTGTGTTCTTATGTAAATTTTGTTTCTTCTGTAAAGATTTTCTAAACTTAAGACGCAAGAGTTCTGGGTGCAATGTTAACCGTGTAGTATTCTAAGTGCAATGAACAATGTTAATTGAGAAATTCACCAAAGTGCAATATTGAGCGAGTTGTATTCATGTAGAGAGAGCAATTAACGAGTGTGCAGATGTTGAACGATCATTGCACGAGCAACTTGTAAGACAGTTTTGATACTGAGTTCGATTCAACGCTTCTCGATGTGTGAATGAAGTGATTGTAGGAAGAGTGTTTTGAAGTGCTGCGAATACTAAAGGAAATGGTTTCGACACTTCTAGTAACTTAGCATTCCACTGAATCCTGACCGTTACTTGAAAGCGAAGGTCATGCGTAATTAAGACTTTCAGGTATAACAAGCAAGTTTAAATACTCCGGATTTTACAGTGCAGCTAAATCCACTAAGCCAAGCGTCAAGATAAATCTTACGAGCGTTAAGGTTCAATAGAATATTCATGGTAATCAAATATTGAATACTGATTATTCACAGCAATCAAATTATAAAAATGTACGGATAGTGTAGTCGAATAGAAATCGGGAGGTGCGGGTTCGATTCCCGTTCTTGGGTCATGAAATTTTCAAGTTACTACATCGATGATCAGTAGGCACCACAGGAAATTTCGGTATTTCTAATCTGATTGCTGTGAATAATCACAATTCATTATCTAATTGCTATGAATAGTCTAGTGAATTTCCCATGTATTTATGAGGAATATACGAGGGGCGTTCAAAAACTAATTTAATTGCGCAACAAATGTGGCTCATGCGAAGAATGGAGTTCATACCGTGCGCCCCCTAATAGGTGAGTTTCGTTGAGGTAGTGGTAACAGCTGTGTAGGATGTTGTCAATCATGCTGTCACGTCAGGTAGAATGTTACTCCACGTACGAGGAACAGTTCGATTTTTGTGGGAGATACGTCTGAATTGTACAAAGATTCATCGTGAAACATCGGCGGTGTATGGGGAAAAATACAATGTCGGGTTCATAAATAGTGAAGTGGTGCCAGCAGTTTAAAAGTCCAAAAAAAAAAAAAAGCCATCAGTGTCAATCACTGCAGACAACATGATGCGGTTTAATGGATTCGCAATAATCGAATATTGACAGTCGCAAAAATGGCAAAGGAAGTGGGATATTTCGTTAGGCAGTGTTCATTCGATGATCCGTGAACATTTTGACTATAGCAAATTGCGTGCAAGAAGGGGTTCATTTTTCAATAACAGAGGAACACTTATGCCGCATCATCACTGGTGATGAAACATGGGTGCACCACGTCACCCCAGAAACGAAGATAGAAGTCTACGGAATGGAGACACACAATATCGCCACAGCAAAAGAAATTCAAATTTGCATAATCAGCAGGAAAAGTCAAAGCCACTGTTTGATTCGACTGTGAAGGAATTCTTTACACGAAATTTATGGCAACAGGCACCACAATTAATGCTGCCTCATACTGTCGCACATTAAAGCCTTTGAAGACAGCCATCAAAAACAAGCAGCATGCAAAGTCAAGCAAAGGTGTTGTTCTCAGTGATGACAGCGCCACGCCATGCACTTCACGCATAATACAATTGCTCCACAGTTTTGGACGGGAGGTACATCAACATAAAGGTCTGCACGGGCCGGGCCTTTTTTGCCACACACTTACGACCGAACCGGGCCGGGTCGGGCTTTTTTACAGACACTTACGACCGAGTCGGGGCGGGCCGGGCCAAGTCGACCCATTCTCTTTATCGCAATGGTAAAAAAAGAAAAGAAATGTTCATGTTCCTCGAACCACTCCTTGACGATTCCGGCAGTGTGGCATGGCGCATTATCCTGTTGGTAATGGCAATCACCAGCATGGAACACCGTTGCCATGAATGCGTGAAATTGCGCAACGATGTTCAGATACCTGACAGCTCTCAGGGATTGTGCCATCGGGATAACGGGGCCTAAAGTGTCCCCAGAAAAAATCACCCACAGCATAACACCGCCGCTTCCGGCCTGTTTCCGCCCAACAGTGCATCCAGGTGCCCTAGCCTCCATTGGTAATCGTCGTATCCGCGCTGGGCCGGCTACGTGATGCACCAGGAATCTTGATTCGTTAGACCAGGCCACTTTCTTCCAATCATCGACGGTCCAATCTCGATGATCTTGGGCCCATTTCATGCGTTGTTGGCGATGACATGCAGTGAGCATGGAAACCTAGCTGGGTCTTCGGCTACGCAAGCCCACGCGCAGAAGGCTGCGGCGAACTGTGTGATGTGACACATTGTCCCCGATCACCACTGTTGTAGCTGCTGGTGATATGTCGCACTGTGGACCTGCAGTCGCTGTGAACAATGCTCGACAGTATCCTCTCCCCTCAGGCATCAATGAGCTACGGACGTCACACGGATAGACGACGCTTCGCCGTTTGGCCATCTGTGCACCACTTTTGATACGTACTCAAAATAAACCACAAGCCGCGCCGTTTCCGAGATCTTAGTTCTGAGGCGCAGTGTCATCACAATTTGTCCTTCAAACTCCGATAAATCGGCAGCTTTTCCCATTCTGACCCCGAACACTCTACTAAACGAAAGCCGGTCCTCGGGTTGTATATATACTGCTCTGTGAACTTCTCCTGCGCCACCGTTCGGTCTCCAGGCGCGCTCATTTCTCTAGGCTGGGGGTGGTCATAGTGTAATGGACCATCGATGTATAATCACACACCACGAAATCAATGCCATAGCTACAAACATATCTGATTCTCTCTCTCTCTTTTTTTTTTTCTTTCAAGCAGCGGAACTTTAACGTGAATCGCTACTACCAATATTGCTCTAGAATGCATAACTCTGCTAGCGATAGTTCCAAAAATTGATACTGGTATCTTTATTATTCTGATTTTACAGGAAGAAGTCTACAGAAAAGACGCACACAAAAGAAATCTGTACACTGTATTTTTTTTTTTTTTTTTTGATTGGAGGTTTAACGACCACCGTGAGCAACTCAATGGGCTATAACCAGTCGCCCGTCCCTAATTTAGGGTCACTGGTTCCAGGGAAAGGAAAGAGCCAGTGTCGTAAGACAAACACAACATCCATGCCTCACCGGGATTCGAACCCGGACCCCTGTCGGACGAATGGTCAGAGGCCATCGCTTAGACCATTGCGCCACCGGGGCGGCACACTGTATTTCTTTGCTTTATTAAAGAGATGGAAGCTTCATAAGAATAACCCAAATTTTGAAAAATAATTTTTTTTTTGAAAAATAAAATTTTGAAAATAAACTTTGAAACTCAGGCGCCAGGTGAAAATTGGATTTTTCTACTCCTGGCTTTATTTATTTATTTATTATAATTTTTTTTTTGAGATTTAACGGCCGTCGGGAGCAATTCGATGGGCTATAAGCTGTCGCCCGTCCTTAACTCAGGGTCACTAATTCCAGGTAAGGGAGAAAGCCAGTGCTGTAAGAAAAACAGTATCCATGTCTCACCGGGATTCAAAATCAAACCCATCTCTGGCGAATGTTCAAAAGCCTGCGCTTAGGCCACTACGTCACCAGGACGGCAACGGCTATCCCCGTATTTCAGTCAAATGGACAGTTCACGATTTAATGTTTGAGAAATCGCACTTAACATCAAACGAAATATGCCGACTTCATCAAAAAGAATAAAAGCCCTTTACTGTTACGTAAGACTAAAAAAACAACAACAACAGACAATCTATATACATATACGAACGATGAAAAAGCGGGTTTCTGAACGCCAAAGTAATGAGAAGACGATAAAAATGAACTCCGTTTATTCGGCGTATAAATGATAAGAAACAAAGAGATGCTAGCCGCAGCGGGGCACGACATGCTCAGAGTCGACCAACTAGTCAGAACAGCAGCAACAACTGCACGCTGCGCAACCCGCCAGATTCGAGGGTTCGATTCCCTACATTCCTAGGTTAACGTACTTCCAAAAGAATATTCTCCAAAGACTGGGTTACGATATCGGCGTGAGGACGCCTAGACCTTTGTCTGATAACCTCGCAACAGATCAGCGCGCATCTTCTTCTACGCTACCTGACGCCGGGGTCTATGCTATTCCCTTTAGATTATCCTGAAACATCCGTTAAGTTCTACATCGGGATGACAAAGAGGCAGATCCAAATCCGGATTTCGGAGCACCAAAGGGACGTTAAAGCTGGAAAACGTACAACGTCCCTGGCCCGTGATGTTGCAACTGAGGGGGTAGTACCCAGATGGAGAGACGTTAAGAAACTAGTACCTTACGATAGCGCAAGATCTGTTGCGCTCCGCAAAAATATTGAGATCATCACGCGACGGAATGTGTGCAACAAGGACGTAACCACGAGCCTTCCCTTGATATGGCACCGGCTTCTTGATGTTCCACGTGAGCACCCGGCTATGGGATCAAACCACTCGTGACATCATGCAAGTGTCATATTTATTTTTAACTTACTTATATTCTTAGAAGTGTTTTTCCCGTTGATTCTGCGACCTTAGCTACTAAATTCCCAAAGAAGCTACCCGGAGGTAGCGAAAGCCAGCATCTCTTTGTTTCTCATCATTTATACGCCTAATAAACGGAGTTCATTTTTATCGTCGTCTCAACAGACAATCTGTAAAGCAACAATTGTTTGCGATGTGAGTGGATGTATTATGGAGAAACAAAGGGAATGCGTTTTTGATAAACAAAACTCATTTCATTAAAAATCTTATTTTCAATTCATCTTGAATTAATAAAACGAACTCCCGTTTCATTTCAAGGCTGTTCTATTTTTTTCTTTTCTTCTCATATTGCTGTATCTTGTGACACGAGAAAGACATTTCTAACTACGCTACTAAACTGAAGTCTCCGTAGTAACACGCGACGCTAGAAATATTTCAAATTGGATATGTGACCTTTCATGAATCTCTGGCATCACCTAATTAAATATCCGAGGGCACGGACATTCTGTGGGTCTCTGACGTCACATTCCAATTAAATGATGACAGGGACAAATGGATTGCAGAAGAGAATCATATGAACAGAATGGAGAACTAAAACAGCTCGAAATTACGATAATGGCTGCAGTACTTGATACAAAAAAATGTCCTAAGCTCATTATCCGCAACCGAACGACTCAGAAAATTTGAAAATTTCGGGAAAGAAAACTGAATATGAATCAGACGATAAAGAACTGCGTTTTAATATTAAATTACAAGATCATGTTTTGCCTACAAGAAAGCAAACCAAAATACAACAATTACCGAATTATCTAGAGCAACCAGCGTCACACAGAATTCAGGCTACAGGGAATTATTTCGATATTTCAACCAAAACTGTATACCATTTTGTAAAATGCAAATAGTACTACTATATAATAGATAGCACCTAGTACTAGTAAATGTCTATACATATCAGAGAAGAAGCCCCTAAACATTGAAAGTCTGCTCATTTGACATAAAATATGTCGCAGTTCACTGAATTTAAGCTCATTTGGCATTGAATACACGGCAATTTATTGAATTTAATAAGCTCATTTGGCATAGAATATGTGGTGTGCTGATTTAATTCCATAGGAATGCACCTGTAGAAAAAAATATGTGGGTACCTGTGCATTAGTGGACACTGTCACTTTGGAAGTAATCCCCTTCCGCAGCTATGCATTTAGTTAGACGATGTTGTCATTGCTGGAAACATACCGGGAACTCTGTTTCTGGAATACTCTCGAGTTCCTTTGACACCTTCGAAGTAATCCCCTTCCGCATCTATGAATATAGTTAGACGCTGTTGTCATTGCTGGAAACATACCGGGAACTCTGTTTCTGGAATTATCCCGAGTTCCTTTGACATATTACGCTGGATGTCAGAAATGTCTGAAAATCTTTCTCCTTTCATGGCAGTTCTTATTTTACGGAAGAGCCAGAAATTACAAGGGGCTAAATCAGGTGAATACGGCGAATGATCGAATTTGGTAACTGATTTCTCAGCCAGAAAGTCGCAAACACTGAGGGCATCATAACGCAGAGTACTATCAGGACACCGTTCAGCTCTTTTCCTTTGAGAAGAATCTCGTCACCTTTTCAAGACCCCTAAATAGCATTGTTGGTTGAACGTTTGTCCCCATTCAACAAATTCTTGATGAACTATCCCTTTGTCTTCAAAAAAATAAAAACAACACACAAGCATGGTCTTGAACGGGAAGCGTGACATCTGTGGTTTTTTTCTTTTTTTTTGGGGGGGGGGGGGTCTTATGCCACTCAAAATTATTTGACTTTTTCACAGAATCCTCATTTTCGACAACTTGCAATAGTTCTGACGTTTCGGTAGCAGTTTTACCGATTTCCTCACATAATTTAATGTTAATGCGCTGCTCTAAATTTCTATCATTCATTTTTACCTCAAAACTCACATCGAGACAGGCATTGCTTTGGCAACTGCTCACTCAAAAATAGCTCTACAGGTCTGCGGTTAAGGCATGAACTACTTGAAACATGTCCAGACAAGCACTGACACGTGATTTTGCGCGCATCGCCACAAGTGCGACACTACACGACCGTTCGGAGTATTAAATTATCACACCTCGTAGTAATTACATTGTCGGGATCAAATCAGAAATGGTACATGGTTTATGAAATGTGAGGCCCGTTCAAAAATTAGAAGATATAACTTTAATTAGAAGAACTCACTTTCCTTTAATACAAACTCTTCAATGAATGTCATAAGCGCAGCGTTTAAAATGTTTACCATTTCATTGTCACTTTTTCTCTAAGGTGGATGGATCGGTGCACTTGTATGAACATCAATCGTAGCATTCTTTCAAACAGTATAGTACACTTCACGTATTGAAAGTAGGTTAATTCAAGAACAAATTGAAAGTAGGGTAATTCAAGAACAAATTGAAAGTAGGTTAATTCAAGAACAAATTGAAAGTAGGTTAATTCAAGAACAAATTGAAAGTAGGGTAATTCAAGAACAAATTGAAAGTAGGGTATTTCAAGAACAATGTACGATTACTTGATGTTAGCATAATACAAGAAAATTAAAAAAAAATTACTGGGTTTAAAGATGGTAGAGAGCATCTCAGCTCATAAGGAGTCGCCCGTACCTAATTGGAAAGCCATGGGTTATTATTTTTTTTTATTGGATTTTTAACGACCAATGTGAGCAACTCAATGGGCTATAAGCAGTCGCCCGTCCCTAATTTAGGGTCACTGGTTCCAGGGAAGGGAGAGAGCCAGTGCCGTAAGACAAACACAACATCCATGCCTCACCGGGATCCGAACCCGGACCCCGTTCGGACGAATGATCAGAGGCCATCGCTTAGACCACTACGCCACCGGGGCGGCAGCCATGGATTACACGGAAGTAATAGACGGTAGGACAAGCACAACTCCCATGCATCATCCAGGATGCGAAACTCGAGCATGGGTCTAAATCGTACCATTAGCCAGGCGCCCACACTTCTGACCACTCGGTGACTCAGAAGGCTCACTGAAGTTCATTAGAAAATGTTGGAATTGTGACCTGTAGGTCTAATGAATGAAAAAAATGTGCACAACTGGTTACATGAGTTTCGCGGAGAGTGGAATTTATGAGCGAACGAACATCTGAACGGAAACCACGAAGCAGTCGTTCCAAAGGGAGTAATATCACTGGACTGAGGCAACGGTTATCGACGACAAATGTTTCACAAGTTCTCGAATTGCAACATTTTAAGACATCTAAAATTTTGATCTTTAAGGTGTTCAAGTAAAAGCATGTTCGCATTCTGCATGAACAACTCAAAAAGAGCAACCAAATGAGCTTTCAGATGAAAATGATTCTCAGGGAAAAATGAAATCGAACTTATCCCACACGTGCCTTTACAACACGATCTTGCAACAAGCTACTTTTTGTCGTTCTATACTATCAGGAGAACTTACAACAAGCTACTTTTTTCGTTCTATACTATCAGGAGAACTTACAACAAGCTACTTTCTGTTGCTTTCTACGAAGAACTTACATAAAACTGGTTTGGGTTTCTTCTTGAGATTCTGAACTTTGCACCAAGCAACTCATGGTTGCTAACAACAATTGAGGACTTTCGAATGTTTCCAACGGCAGAAGAGACTTGCAAAAATATCATTTCTCGTTTCTCTCTATGATTGAGAACATTGCACTAAGCAAATTTTGGTTCTTTACAATGATGGAAGACCTTTCACCAAGCTACTTTTGGTTATCTACTATTCTTGAGCACCTTGTACTAAGCTACTTTTGGTTACCTACTATTATTGAGCTACGTTTGTTTGCTTTGTACGATGGAATACCTTGCACCAAGCTACATTTGGTTATCCACTATTATTGAGTACCTTGTACTAAGATACGTTTGTTTCCTTTCCACGATGGAAGACCTTTGACCAAGCTACTTTTGGTTATCCACTATTATTGAGTACCATGTACAAAGCTACGTTTGTTTGTTTTCTACGATGGAAGACCTTGCACTAAGCTAATTTTGGTTAACCACTATTATTGAGTACCTTGTACGAAGCTACGTTTCTTCCCTTTCTACGATGGAAGACCTTTCACCAAGCTACTTTCGGTTATCCCCTATTGTTGAGTACCTTGTACTAAGCTACGTTTGTTTGCTTTCTACGATGGAAAACCTTGCACCAAGCAATTTTTGGTTACTCCCTACGACAAGAGATCTTCCACTAACCAAATTTGGGTTAATCCCTAAGACAGAAAACCTTGCAAAAAGTTCCTTTAGGTTTATCTCTGTGATTGGTGAATTTGCAGTAAGTAACTTTTGCGACCTTATACCAAGCTACATTCGGTTGCTCCTCACAATGGGAGATATTGTCAATGTTACTACTGGTTTTTCTCTACGACGGAAGTCCTTGCACCACGTTACTTTCGGTTGATCCTACGATAAAAAAAACCTAGCTCCACGCTACCATTCACTACGATGAGGGAGATCTTGCCTCAGGTTAATTTTGAAAGTTTCCTACGATGAAACGTACCAGAGCAAAAAGTTATTTGGGGTCAGGACTGATACTGACCAAAAAACTTAATGGTTTTAAGATTCACCACCTTTCCATTTCTCGAGGACGAATCAAATTTTTTTGCTTTTTCTCGGAAACTCTGGGAAGGCAATGCGCACAGCATTTTCTCGGCGTAAGCATAAAGTTTCAAGCACTCCCGTTGCCCATGGGGATGACCTCAGTACTAAGCGACTTCCAAGCTGATTAGCTGATGCATTTACTACATGTCAATAAGCTGATTACTAGAATTTATCACAAGCCTCTAAGTAATACTTCGTTGAGGCACCTGAGATAAGGAATAGATGACACTAAAAATGAGTGGAACTTCTAAGAGATAATCAAAATCACATGCGTTTTCCTTCTTCCCAAGAATAATTCACTAAAAACAAGTAAATCTTGTAACTGAAAACAACTCGTAGAGTAGCTGAAAGATATCTTGGCGAAAATAAAAACCTGGCTTCCATAGAAGAAAATGTGACTCGGGCGTCGGAAGATTTGTTCTGCACTTTTAAAGGGAACCGCTGCGGATATCGTTTAATCATTTTTGCTATCTTAATCGATATATCCCTAAGGTTTTTGGCAGATGGTATAAGGAATACCTGTCATATACACTGAAGAACCAAAACATTATGACCAGCGCGTTTTCCGCAAATCGAGTTGCAGGTAAACGGCGGCGATGAGGTCATGAAACTGTATAAATAACACCCGATACTGAGCTCTGTTAATCAGCGTCATTCTTGTTCTTCAGATGGGAATGGCAGCGAACTTTGACAAAGGCTAAATTGTAATGGCCAGACAACCGGGTCAGAGCTTATCCGAGACGTCAAGACTAGTGGGGTTATCACGGGCAGCCTTGGTTAGTACCTCCAAAAAGTGGTCCGAAAAGGTCAAAAGCACGAACTGCCGGAAAGATGTGGGCCGACCACGGCTCGTTGATATCACAGGTGAGCGAAGGCATGGGGGTCGCGGGTTGCCTAGTGGTCACCGTTCGTAACTTCCACGAAGAGGACCTCGGGATCGATCCCAGGTGAGCGAAGGCTATCCTGTATGGGGGCCGTGGGTAGCCTTGTGGTTAAGGTTCGTGACTGCTACGCGGAGAGGAACTCGGGTTCGATCCGAGACAGGTACGAACGCTCGAACCAATAAATATCCGCCGTGCATCGAATGGGCACGTTAAGCCGTCGGGCTCCGGGTACTATCCAACCGGTAATAAATAAGGTCATCACCCTCCCCTTTCTACCTCGATTCCGTGTCACTTTCCTATCGGGCACTCTAGCCCAAATCTCCTAGCTTCCTATTTCTAAGAGTTGTTTAAGACCTGGGATCAGACACTCCCTTCCTAAAATCCTCGACATATGATTTGATCTATCACGTATGGTACGAGCCAATAGAAAGGATACTGTGGCGTAACTCGCCGGTAATTTGAATGCTGGGGATGAGAGAAATGTGTCACAACATACTGCACATCAAACCCTGCTGAAAACGGATCTGCGTAGTTGCAGGCAGCAGCCCCGAAAACGCCTAAAGCGCCTACAATGGGCCTTGAATGATTGAAAGAAGGTCATCAGGTCTGATGAATCTCGTTTCTTGTTGCGCCATGTCGACCGCCGGGTATATGCGCGTCGTTTACCCAGGGAAGTATTGGTACCAGGGTGCACGGTGGGTCGAAAAAAAAGCTACTGGAAAGAAGTGTAATGCTCTGGGTAACGCTTTGCTGGAAAACCTGCGTTTAGTCATTCATGTGCAGGGAACTATGACGTATACCTCCTACCAACACATCATTGTAGACCAGGTACATCCTCTCATGGCAAAGGTACTGCCCTCTAGTTGTGCCTTCTTTCAGAAGCATAATGCGCCATGCCAGGCGGTCCGGGTTTTTCGAGAATGGTTCGAGAACATAAGAAAGACTACCAGGTATGGCCCTGGCGTCCGAATTCCTTAGACATCAATCTAATCCAGCATGTGTTTTGTGTTGGAACAGCAAACCTGATTTGCGGCGGCTGAAGCACATAACTTACAAGAGTTAAAGGATATGCTGGTAACCTGTTGGTGCTAGATACCATAAGACACCTTTAGAACTCTTATAGCGTCCATGCCTCCTCCAGGAATAGCTGCTTTGGCACCACGTCGTAGACCAACATACCATTAGGCAGGTGGTCATAACGTTTTGGCACTTCGGTGTATATCCGGGTAAGAACTATTTTGGTGGCACGTAAAGGACAAGCATCATGTTAGGCAGGTCGTCAAGATGTTTTGGCTGTTCGGTGTATATCTGGGTAAGAGCTGTTTTGGTGGCACGTGGAGGACCAACATCATGTTAGGCAGGTGGCCATAATGATTAGACTCTTCGGTGTATATCCGGGAAAGAGCTGTTTTGTTGGCACGTGGAGGACCAACATCATATTAGGCAGGTGATCATAATGTTTTGGCTCTTCGGTGTATATTCGGGTAAGAGCTGTTTTGGTGGCACGTGGAGGACCAACATCATGTTAGGCAGGTGGCCATAATGTTTAGACTCTTCGGTGTATATCCGGGAAAGAGCTGTTTTGTTGGCACGTGGAGGACCAACATCATATTAGGCAGGTGATCATAATGTTTTGGCTCTTCGGTGTATATTCGGGTAAGAGCTGTTTTGGTGGCACGTGGAGGACCAACATCATGTTAGGCAGGTGGCCATAATGTTTAGACTCTTCGGTGTATATCCGGGAAAGAGCTGTTTTGTTGGCACGTGGAGGACCAACATCATATTAGGCAGGTGATCATAATGTTTTGGCTCTTCGGTGTATATTCGGGTAAGAGCTGTTTTGGTGGCACGTGGAGGACCAACATCATGTTAGGCAGGTGGCCATAATGTTTAGACTCTTCGGTGTATATCCGGGAAAGAGCTGTTTTGTTGGCACGTGGAGGACCAACATCATATTAGGCAGGTGATCATAATGTTTTGGCTCTTCGGTGTATATTCGGGTAAGAGCTGTTTTGGTGGCACGTGGAGGACCAACATCATGTTAGGCAGGTGGCCATAATGTTTAGACTCTTCGGTGTATATCCGGGAAAGAGCTGTTTTGTTGGCACGTGGAGGACCAACATCATATTAGGCAGGTGATCATAATGTTTTGGCTCTTCGGTGTATATTCGGGTAAGAGCTGTTTTGGTGGCACGTGGAGGACCAACATCATGTTAGGCAGGTGGCCATAATGTTTAGACTCTTCGGTGTATATCCGGGAAAGAGCTGTTTTGTTGGCACGTGGAGGACCAACATCATATTAGGCAGGTGGTCATTATGTTTTGACTCTTCGGTGTAATGTACTGATTTATAATCGCACGATCTCATTCACATGACTTCTACGGCCGATTCCATGGAAATATTTTTGTAGCTTTTAAATAAACTTTTGACAGAAATAAATTAGACTGAAAAACTTTTTGTAGCTTCTACATTGGGGGTTATTTACAACAACAGTGGTATCCATATGACTGGGAGTTCTCAAGTGCACGTTCTACAGTGGATGGCTGCCTGCAACGATTCATGGTCACGGCTGACCCGTGGGCCATGCCCCGGCCCTCTTTCGGGGGGGGGGAGTTGTGACGTACCTGCCAGCAGGACGCACACGACATAAAGGCAGATAGTAGTCAAAACAAACGTCCGCGTAGCTCAATTGGTAGAGTGACTTATTCCGCAATGAGGGGATCCGGGTTCGAATCCTGGCGTGGACAGAAATGACGGAGAAATTTACTTCGTTATACATTTTTGTATATACTAATTCCTCTAATGTGCCGGAACACTTTCGTACATCTTTTATTAAGTGAGGGGGCTAAAAGAGTATATAAGTGGGACAAAAAAAAATGCAATCATCAACAACGAACAGAGGCCGCCCCGGTGGCGCAGTGGTCTAAGGCACTGGACTCTGATCATTCGTCCGTAAGGGGTCCGGGTTCGAATCCTGGTCAGGCATGGATGTTGTGTTTGTCTTACGGCACTGGCTCTCTCCCTTCCCTGGAACCAGTGACCCTAAATTAGGGACGGGCGACTGCTTATAGCCCATTGAGTTGCTCACGGTGGTCGTTAAACCTCCAATCAAAAAAAAAAAAAAAAAAAAAACAACGAACAGAGATAACGGCGACGCACCGGTAACTGAGTGGATGCCAGCGCGTCGCAAGTACCGTAGGATTTCATTAGAATTCAAGAAGAGATGTCAGGTTTTTTATTGTGGCACTGTTTCACTAACCCATCTCTAAAATCAGTTTCCCGGAGCTAGAGGCTACCTGTTGTAGCTTCTACTTTGGGGGTTAGACAAACTACAGTGGTTTCCATATATTAAGGAGCACGAAATTTGGAGTTTTTGTAAAAACCCATAGCGAAAGTTAATGGACCCAATATGATAGAGGTATTTTATACTTTAAATACAGAATATAATAAGCAAACTAACGAAGTGCGTTTGAATATGCAAGTCAGCTGTAGGTTAAAAGGAAGAAGCTGAGAGCGCCGTGTCATTTCGCTTCTGGATTGCAAGCAGAACATGTTCTTTAAAAGTTTGCATTTATTGTCACGGCGACATTGTCCAGACTGGTTCCCAATATTTGTGCATTCGCAGACCGGCAAAACGTTAGGGAAACTTTCGCGAACCGGGTATGCCGAAACAAAACCTTTAGGTTAATTTTCAACATTTAATCTCGTAATGTTCTAAGCTTATACTATTATTATCACTGCGTACAATCCATAATTTATATACCAGATTAATCACCTACTTACAACTAATATAATTTAATCTATTAATATTCTTTAATGATTAATAAGTGCAATCCATAATGAATATAGCACAATATTCTCCTTAGCGTTAATATCAGTTCTTTTGGGGTCAATGCAATGTCTGTTGCCACTGCTTAGGTTTGAGGTTTAACGACCACCGTGAGCCACTCAATGGGCTATAAGCAGTCGCCCGTCCCTAATTTAGGGTCACTGGTTCCAGGGAAGGGAGAGAGCCAGAGCCGTAAGACAAACACAACATCCATGCCTCACCGGTATTCGAATCCGGATCCTTTTCAGACTAATGATCAGAGGCCATCGGCTTAGACCACTGCGACACCGGGGCTTGCACTGCTTCGCAATAGTCTTCTAAAGCCGTGGTCCCGGCGTCGTTTCTACAAGGCTCAGTGCAGCATTAATGTCCATTATGCTCCTGTGCTTTGTCTTGATTGCCGAAACGGCTGAAAAGGTTTCCTCGCAATAAATACGCCCTCGAAAATATTAGCAATAATTTTCGAACTTTGTCGCTGAGACTTGGATATTCTTTCCCCATATAATACCCCAAAACTGAGTCAGAGATTTGGATCTGAATATCGATACCAGACTGGCATCAGAACGAAGTTCAACAAAGCTTTCCTTTTCCTGGTGAGTTTGCCTGCAGGAGTTCAGATACCAGACTGGCATCAAAAGGAAGTTCAACAAAGCTTTCCTTTTCCTGGTGACTTTGCCTGCAGAAGTTCAGATACCAGACTGGCATCAAAAGGAAATTCATCAAAGCTTTCCTTTTCCTGGTGAGTTTGCCTGCAGGAGTTCAGATACCAGACTGGCATTAAAAGGAAGTTCAACAAAGCTTTCCTTTTCCTCGTGAGTTTGCCTGCAGAAGTTCAGATACCAGACTGGCATCAAAAGGAAATTCAACAAAGCTTTCCTTTTCCTGGTGAGTTTGCCTGCAGGAGTTCAGATACCAGACTGGCATTAAAAGGAAGTTCAACAAAGCTTTCCTTTTCCTCGTGAGTTTGCCTGCAGGAGTTCAGATACCAGACTGGCATCAAAAGGAAGTTCAACAAAGCTTTCCTTTTCCTGGTGAGTTTGCCTGCAGGAGTTCAGATACCAGACTGGCATCAAAAGGAAGTTCAACAAAGCTTTCCTTTTCCTGGTGAGTTTGCCTGCAGGAGTTCAGATACCAGACTGGCATCAGAAGGAAGTTCAACAAAGCTTTCCTTTTCCTGGTGAGTTAGCCTGCAGGAGTTCAGATACCAGACTGGCATCAGAAGGAAGTTCAACAAAGCTTTCCTTTTCTAGGTGAGTGTGCCTCCAGGAGTTCAGATGTTCTTTGAAGAGATTAGCAATCCAAGTTTCCTTTAATCTTCCGCGACAGGTATTCAAAAAGATTTAGATCTAGATTTCCTCTTACTTTGACTACATTTCGATTCAAAATAAAAGTAAAATAAATAAATTCACTCGTTTCTTGCGGACCGGCGGTTGGGAAAAACTGGTCTAGACAGCATTTAGGAGAACAATTAAGATCGACAGCCAATGGATGGCTCGAAGCAGGCCAGTCTCCAGCCAAAATAGACAGGTGGCTCAATGTGTGTCGTTCCGGAGTTCGTCGGCTTTGAGCCACATTCTTTTTCTTTTTTGATTGGAGGTTTAACGACCACCGTGAGCAACTCAATGGGCTATAAGCATTCGCCCGTCCCTAATTTAGGGGTCACTGGTCCCAGGGAAAAGAGAGAGCCAGTGCCGTAAGACAAACACAACATCTATGCCTTACGGGATTCGGACCCCTTTCGGATGAATGATCAGAGGCCATCGCTTAGACCACTGCACCACCGGGGTGGCGGGCTAGATTTCAAAGACTGAATACGGCATCGAGAAAGTTTTATATTGGAACACCTCGGGACACCACTTAAAGAGATGTATGACTAAGTAAATTTCTCCACTGTTTTTATGCCAGGGGCAAGATTCGAACTCAGAACTCTCGGCTCCGGAGCTTCGAGTGCTATCCACTATACTACACTGGCACGTGCTCTCACTGCTATCTGCCTTTATCTCATGTGTGTCCTGCGCGGCAGGCACGTCACAAGCTCAAGAGTGCTATCCACTATACTACACTGGGAAGTGCTCTCACTGCTATCTGCCTTCACCTCATGTGTGTCCTGAGGGGCAGGGACGTCACATGGGCAAAAAATAATTAAAGTTATTTAAATCATCTTTTTGAATCTCTTGCTGCAAGAATTAATGCTGTCTTTCTGCACGCAGTCATATAACTAAATATTAAAAGTAAATTTCTGGAGGTGACTCATTTTTTGCACGGTGTCTGTAGTATCCTGTTCCACCGTGCGATGGAGACTTCGTCAATATAATTTTTATGCAAAGAGATCAGTGCTGTGCAACTCCTAAAACTCTCGTCATTAAAGAGAATTTCTCAATTGATGTCGCAGTCATGTCAACTGCACTGATAAGAAATGGAGTTCTGCTCCCTTTGCGAATGAGTCAAGATTTGTTCTCCCTTTGCGGATGAGTCCAGATTTGCTCTGATTCCTTTGTGGGTGGGTGGGTCCAGATTCTCTCTGCTCTATTTGCACACGAGTCTAGATTCGTGGTGTACTTTTTTACGGATGAGTCCAGATTTGCTGTTCTCAGTCTGCAGATGAGTCCAGGTTTGCTGTTCTTCGTCTGCGGATGAGTCCAGATTTGCTCTGATCCCTTTGTGGGTGGGTGGGTCCAGATTCTCTCTGCTCCATTTGCACACGAGTCTAGATTCGTGGTGTACTTTTTTCGGATGAGTCCAGATTTGCTGTTCTCAGTCTGCAGATGAGTCCAGGTTTGCTGTTCTTCGTCTGCGGATGAGTCCAGATTGTCTTCGTCGGCGAATGAGTACAGATGTTTTCTTCTTTCTTTACGAATGAATCCAGATTTGATGTGCTCCGCTTGCGGAGGAATCCAGAATTGATGTGCTCTCTTTGCAGATGAGTTCAGTTTCGCTGTTCTCTTTTTAAGCATTTGCTTTGCTCCCTGTGCGGATGAGTTCAGATTTGCTCTTCAGATTGACTTCAGACGAAGGATTATCTGGAGAAATAGAGAACCAGGAGTACGACATCGTCCTTTAAACTCCTTAAAATGGGACGTTTATGGTTGTGGTAGTGTCATGGTGTGGGCAGGAACGTGTAATTCTAATGCTCAGATTTATGGAAATGAGAACAGAAAACATTTTGTTAGACCTTATGCATGAACAATTGACGATAATTTTATTCTAGAAGACGATAATGAACCTGCTCACCGAACTGGAATTGTTGACCAATATCTTGAGAACACCCTCATTCATACGGAGTGGCCAGTTTGTTTCCGTGACCTTAACCTGACCGAGCATTTTTGGAATGCTTTAGGTTGAAGTGTTGCAGCCCTTTAACTGCCTCCTGAAAACCTGCATGAGTTCCGAAGCGCTTTGGTGGAGCAATTGTCGTTATAACCAGTACAGACCGCGTTTGGATACTCTCCTTGTGAGCGTGAAACGTCGTTGAGAAGCATGTAGGTCTGCGAGGAAAGATTACACGTCGTGTTGACTCAATCTGGCTATCTGATGTTAAGTATTCCTTGAGAAAAGGAACACTATTCGTTCTTCAATCATAATAATTAATTTTCTTATTTTGAACATTATTTTTTTTGATTGAAGGTTTAACGACCATCGTAAGCAACTCAATGGGTTATAAGCAGTCGCCCGTCCTTAATTTAGGGTCACTGGTTCCAGGTAAGGGAGAGAGCCAGTGCCGTAAGACAAGCACAACATCCATGCCTCAACGGGATTCGAACCTGGATTCTTCTCGGACAAAAGGTCATAAGCCAGCGCTTAGACCACTGCGCCACCGGGGCGTCATTTTTTTAACATTATAGAGCACATTAAATTATCCGTTTTCTTCAAATTCCACATGAAAATGTCTTATAGTTCTCGAAAATTTCTCCAATTTCAACTCGTTTCTGAATATAAGAAAACCAATATAGAATAAAAGTCTGAAAGTAATCAGCAAACATTTTGCTTCCATTCTCTAGATAGAATGAATGCTACATCCTCGTCGTTCTGTTTCATCTGTAGTCAAATTTGTGTTTGCAATTTCTTCTGAAGTACAATATTTGTAACTCCCTCTTGATTTCCATGTAGTGTAACGCATTAAAATGCTATTCCACATATAATCAAGAAGGGTGTCAACTTTACTAGTTCCGTTATATACAGGGCAAGGCAGATACGTACAGTCAAAAATTATTTTTTTGTGCTTCAGTCCTTCAATCTGTGTTTCGACAATATGTTACCAGAGTATATTAGATAAATATTCCAGCTAACCTTCTATTTAAAGAGTGACTCCTCAAATTCAATAACATTTAAAGAAAAGCGAAAAGCACTGTGAAAAAGCAGTAAAAAGCTGGTAGATAGAGAAAGAGAGCAAAAGAGTGAGGGGAAATAAGAGGAAGACTAGAACCTCTATGGGAGAAACGTAACACGAGAAAGGAAGGAAAAAACTGAACGAGTGAAAGGGAAAATTGCCAAAAAAAAAAAAGCCATAGATAATTGAAAACTTAAACTTAGAAAAACAGAATAAAAGGAGATATATGAGGGTGAGAGAGGAAGAAAAAGACCGAAAATGTGAAAATTATGAGTTTACTTTGCGCTAAAAGGAGGCGATTTGTCGAAAAAATTACCCTCTTGGTTTAATAAAAGCTAAAGACAAACAGACAAAAGAACAAAAAGGTGAAAACAAGGTGAAGTATAAAAGAAAAAGGAATGCAGAGGAAAGTACAGCAATAATTCGTTGAGTACACAAGAGAGGATAAGAGGAAGAATGCGAGAGACTTAAAGAGAAAAGGAGAAGATATACTCGTATCAGATGCGAGTGCCGAGAGAGAGAGAGAGGAGCTAGAGGGAAAATGAAAGACGAAATTTCGCAAAGGATCGAGATAGTACTCAAGAAACAGAAGGGAAAAGTGAGGGAAGAAAGTTTGGAGGGAGAACAAAAAATGAGGGGGAAAGAGAGAGGCGAAGAAGTGTGAAATGAACGAGATAGGCAAGAACAAAAAAGAAAAAAAGAATGAGTGAGAAAGTGGAGAAGAAAACAAAGAACTGTGAAATTTTTTTATTTAGGTATCTGGAATCTACCGAAGAAGCTTTCAGCACACTGCATTTTAGTCAGATTCTGAGGCGAAAAGTATGACAAAAAATTGTCCCTTTAATTTAAATAGAGTCCAAGGCGGTCCATATGTTAAATGTTGTAGAAATCGAACAGAACAGTGAAACTGAGTATTGTTGAAAGACCTCTTCTAGCAAAAGAAGGTCGTATTTTGCTGATTTGAGCGCAATCAGTAATCCATTGGTGGATACATTTCTAAACGAGATTAGAGTCCTTATTGAGTAAAAGGTTATTTTCCCCTTCATGAGACAGGGGAAGTGCACGTGTGCCTCTCCATCCGCCCCCTCCACCCCTTTTCCCGTCATTTGATCTCGAGCCTCATTCTCAGTACACTCACAAAATCATCTTTCCTTTTGCATTCTCTCCCATCACGGCGCTCAAATACCTCCCCTGTTACCATGGCAACCGACATTGTGACTCTAGGAGAAGGCAATGAAATCCAGCAGAAAATATTTCCTCTCCGTATTTCAGACGTGCTCTCACTCCGGCAGTTCTTTTTTCTTCTGAACCGAATGTTTTATTTATCCGGCGCGTCTCAGTCTCCCTCTTTCACGTTATTTACGATTGTTTGCAAGTTTACTTTCGAAGAGTTCCCACAAGCATGTTTTTAAATCGTTTGTTTGATGTCTCTATGCGGCAAAAAATTACTCGCAAGATGCATGTCCATGGAAAATATTAGGGACCGATGAAAGTGGATGATATTCCTCCAACTCTTCGCTCATTTTGATCAACTGATACACGACCTTTGCTCATCAAAACATGAATTCCTTCTTATAAAACTGTGGGGAAATCTGCCATTTCTAAAATAGATATTCACTCAATCATTGCTGAAGGCAACGTTACATGCATTGTAAGAAGGCATTACAGCAGATCAGTTTCACTGATAGATTTATGAGTCCCCTGAAAATTCCCGTTTCCCTTTCTTTTATTTTCTCTCTCTTTTTTTTGGTATTTTTTAACTTACCATTCTTTTAACGTCAAATGTCGAAGCTTTCATTTATTTCAGTTTGCTGCCTTCTGTTATCTACTTACTTTTTAAAGTAAGTAGTATCTCGCAGCGTCACGCAGATTAGAGCAGTGTAACCGGGGCTTCCATAGTTATCAGAATTGAAGTTTAGAAGTCATTTTTCATGATAGTGAATTGCAATCATTTTCCCTCATTTTCCGCCATTTTGATGAGCTGGGAAGCAAACATCAATGTACTTCTTTTCCCACTTCGCAGCAGAGGTGGTGTTAGATTTATAGTTCCGTCGATGTGAGAAGAATGAAACTGGACATTATTGCTTTTCAGCTGTCTTAAGCAAAGCGGCGAAGCGAGAAGAGGGGTCGGCGAGCCAATTAAAGAATCTTGCGTTTTCAGAGAGAAGGCATTTCTAAGGTGTGGTCCGGTTTTCTAGGTATCCATCGGACTTCTTCGGCAGGGGAGAGTTTTGGTCGGGGGTCGGTTATCGCAGCAAGAGAGAACGGAAGGAACTCGGTGGCAGAAAGTGGAGGAAGAAAGAGGTTTTTAGCGGAGGGGAAAAAGATCGGGCGTGAGGAGGATAACGGGTAAGCAAGCGAGCTGATGATACGGGAGAGAGAAGGAGATTACGAGATGTTAATTTATATAGAAAGAACGGAAATCAGGACAAGGCTTAAAAAGACACTCCCAGTAACATCTGAATAAAAGTCTTCCTCACTGCAAAATTTAGCTTCAGTCGATTCACTTTTATGTAATTGGTATTTTATTTATCTGCTCCAGTCGGGAGAATAATGGGTTAAACTCCCGATACAGAACTTACTGCAAAGAAAGCATCAAACGAACCCACCACACAGGGCGCTGTAATAGAACTCAGCTCCAAGCCCTGTAACACTTGAATGGCGTCCGCGACAGGACCCTCTAGAATCTCCTATTCACCGGTACGGAGCCGGGAGCATTCACTTTATTAAAAGGCAGAGAGACATATTAATGTTCGTTATAGAGAATTTGGAAATTATTGGTTTCCAAAAAAATAAATTAGAATATATTTATCATCATATTGTAGTCAGCATAGGGACTCTTCACGACGCAATTAATGATGCTATCAGCGAGGCAATAATCATTAGTGTGAGTTTAAACAGCGTTCCGGCATTGTATAGGGTTGGTGCGAATGGAAAAGTAGGACAACTTGCCTAGGCAAAATAATCCCCCTCGGCATCGACCCATACTTGCCATCTGTCCGGCAAGGCCATGATCCCGGAACGAAAAATGTATTGTTGCTGGGACCCGAAGAAGTCATCAGCTGCACGTTGAACCTCGTTGTCTGTCGTGAACTGTTTCCCGGACAGGAAGAGATCCAGGCGACGAAACAGACGATAGTCTGTTGGTGAAAAGTCCGGGAAATAGGCAGGATGACGCAGTGCTTCATAGCCCAAGGCCCTTAGTGTAAGCATCGTTCTTTGTGCGAAATGAGGGCGAGCGTTGTCCTGGAGCAGAAGAACACCATGTCTGTTGACCAAAGCCGGTTGTTTCTGCAGAAATTTCCGGTGTATACTTTGTAATTCAGCACAATAACGTTCTGCAGTGATGGTTTGGCCTCTTGCTAAAAAACTCCGATGGATTATCCCGGCTGTGGGCCATCAAACAAGGAGCATCATCTTCTTGGTGTGTAGGGGTGGCTTAGGATGCCGTCCTGTGCCTTGATTAACCATTGTGCAGATCGTTTCTGATTATCATAAAGGTCCCACTTCTCGTCGCAGGTGACGATTCGATGCAGCATAGGTTCCTGTTTATTCCTGGCAAGCATTGACGTGAAGGCTTCCAAATGCCTTATCTTGTTGGCAGTCGCCAACTCATGCAGCAGTCACATGTCCAGCTTTCTGACCTTAACCAGCGCAGCCAGACGCAGAAGAACTGTCGTGTGGTGGACACCTACCTCTGCCGCTATCTCACGACACGTTTTTCGGGGTGCGCTTCAACCAGACGTAACAGAACATCGTCTGAAACAGCAATAGGTCGGTGACCACACGTGCTTCGTTTTGCAGGTCCGTATCTCCGCTTCGGAACTTCACAAACCATCACCGAATGGCTGGTTCGTTGGCTGTATTCTTCCTAAACGCTTTGTTAACTTTCGAACGGCAATTCCTGCAGAATGGCCTAGTTTAAATTCATACGGGGAAGATGACTCTCAAATCCGGCGTCCGCATGTTTCCTTTGCTAGCCACGTTACGTCCAAACAAACCACGCTTGAACCTTGTTCTTCACACACGTGCTAGTTATTTATAGTAACTCTGACGTAATACCCGTAACACCTGTGGGTGGTTCCATTCCGCTGTGGTGGGGGCCTGTCTCCACTTCTCGTTCGCGCCGGACATTTCATTCGCACCAACCTCTGGTTGGTTTATTACACTTAACATAACTTTGCCCTCAGTAGCGATCAGTTACACACACGGTGAACAAAAGCGAAGCCAGACTGCGTAATCAGTTTATTGTTCTTATGGCTTCACAGTGGGTTTTCTTCAAAGTGAGAGGGCGAAAGAAGGAATCAGAGGTAGTCGGACAGAGTTGTCGAGACGGAAGTTTGGAGGTGAAAAGACAACGGATGCGTCTTCTTCGGAGAGCAAAAGATAATGTCATGATGGAAGGGAAAAGAAAAAGATGCTGAAGAAATGAAACAGAGAAGTTAGTAGAATGTTCATTTGACAAGTGGGAAGTAAATTAGTAGAACCGAATTACAATGAGGAGCTCGGAACCGACGGAAAACCTCTTTAAATCCGGGCTCCAGCTACGGTAAATCCGCGTTTTGGTGAAAATTCCTACCATGCAAAAATATACATACGTGAAAATATGCGTGAACGTTTATATTATATATCCAAAACAACTGGATATACTTGAAAGGCTTAATCAATAAACTGTATTAGTATTATAGTAATTAAATCTTTCACGTAAATTGAACCTGATGACCACGTGAAACTCACAGCTCTTTAATTACACTACACACAAAAAGCAAAATCAGCAACGATTCCCCCAATGCAACGCTCACTTGGAGAATGAGAGGAGTAATGAACGCAATTCCAGAAATTTGTTTCTCCTGTTTTCCCTCTGGAGCTCTACTCCATTACTCCCCCTATCTCTATCTGCCATTGTCGTCCAGAAATCCACTTACATGTGCGTGATCGCCACCAATCCTATTTTTGCACAGTAGTTGGTGGGCTGTTTTTAACTCTGCCGTTTTAACTCTCACATTGCGAGGGGCAGATATGTTTATTAGCAAAAATACAGTGTGGTCACATTTCTTATTATGATGTGTTTTAGTAGCAATAATCTACATCATGTGTGTATCAATAATTTCTCAGTATTTCCTACCATTGACAATATTGTACCTTTCATTGGTAAGGCATTAGCATATAATATATATACATATATAGTCAGGGATCGCGCTGCCGATGGCATTTTTCGTAATTTGCGAAAAAATGTTGTCTTTGCGATTGATAAAAACTTTTGGCGAAAATATTGGCGATTACATTTTTTAAGGACATCCAAGCAAAAACAATATTTTAATTTTTATTCAATTTGGTATTTGAAAAATGAAATTCGATTGTTAGTTACTTTTTTCATTGTTTACATTTTGTGTGAGACGGAAAGCGATTACCACAGAGTTGGAGACCCAGAGGTACATCTTCCGTAGAGCTCATGGCAACAATTTGGTTCCGAATATCTCAGCAGAAACCGTGTCAATGGATGGACATGGAACTATAGAGTTGACACCGTAACCGTGAGAGTCGACCTTTTTCTTTTCAAGAGTTTACAACTCTTTCCTCGGTGCTACTTACTCCGATGAGTCATTATATTACAAGCACCTACCTAATAACCGGCAGGAACACCTTTAGCCTGCAAAACAGCGGCCACTCGGCGAGGAATCGATTCGATGAGGTGGCGATAGGAATCCCGAGGCATCTGGTATCATAATGTCAATAGCAGGTTCTCTAGTCCCCGTTCATTTCGGGGTGGTGGTGATTTAGGGCGAACCCGCTTTTCTAAGTCGAACAACAAATGCTCGATTGGGTTCGTGGCAGGTGAATGTTGAGGCCAGGGCAATAACAGAAAGTCAACAGCATGTTCCTTGAACCACTCCTGGACGATTCCTGGAGTGTGGCGTGACGCATTATCCTGTTGGTAATGGCCATCACCAGCATGGAACGCATTGGCAATAAATGGGAGAACTTGGTCAGCAACGATATTCAGATACCTGACAGCTGTCAGGGATTGTACTATTGGGATAATGGGGCCTAAAGTGTCCCAAGAAAACATCACCCACAACACAACACCGCAGCCGCCGGCCTGTTTCCCTCCAACAGTGCATCCAGGTGCAATAGCATCCGTTGGTAATCGGCGTATCCGCGCTCAGCCGTCTACGTGATGCACCAGGAATCTTGATTCGTCAGACCAGGCCACTTTCTTCCAATCATCCACGATTCAATGTAGATGATCTTGGGCCCATTTCATGCGTTGTTGGCAAAGACCCAGCTGGGTGTTCGGCTACGTAGGCCCATGCGCAGAAGGCTGCGGTGAACTGTGTGTTGTGACACATTGCCCTGATCACCACTGTTGTAGCTGCAGATGTCGCACTGTGGTTCCGCGGTCGCTGTGCAGATTGCGCTACATTCTCCTCTCCCCTCTGGCATCAGTGAGCTGCGGACGACACACTGCTAGACGACAGTTCGTCGTCTGGCCATCTGTGCACCATTTTTTCAAACGTACTCTCTACAGCAGCACGTGAACAATCCAGAAGCCGCGCCGTTTCTGAGATCGTAGTTCCAACGCGCCGTGCCATCCCAATTTGTCTTTTATCAAACTGCGATAAATCGGCAGCTCTTCCCATTTTGACTCCGAACACTCTACTAACCAAAAGCCGGCCCTCGTGCTGTATATATGAACTCTGTGAACTTCACCTGCGCCACCGTTCGGTCTCCACTTGCGCTCATTTCTGCAGGCTGGTCGCTGTATATAGCTCCTGGTACTGTATCACGTGACAGACGCTATCGTAGTTTGATGTCCGACCACTGGAGGGCTTTTCAAAAAGCGAGAGTTTAACTTCTGTATCTTCTCCTCTGTGTAGCGATTACGTGAAAGCAGTGACGCAATCCCTGACGTAAGACCGATTATAACACTTTATGGTTTTTATAATTTTAGTGGAGGTTGAACAAAAAAAAATAGCGGCTTCAGATTACATTTGGCAAAAATAAAAAATAAAAACAAAACAAAAAATTGAATTTGCCGTATTGATTGGCCAAAACTTTAAAAATGCCGGAGCAACCGCTGTATTGTGATAAAATTATCTTGTAGACCAGTGTACTTAATTGCCTAGCTATGACCTATTCTAGAACAAAGAGTATAATAAGCATTTAGTTAATAATAAATACTGGAAAAAATGTCACAAAGGCATTCAGTATGTTTTCGTGATATATTCTTGATATACTATGAGTTGCAATCAGGCAATACGAACAAATCCAAGGGAGAGTAATAAAAATCCCGCAAAAGTAGAAAGACATTCCGGAAGTGAATGCTTTTCCTTTTGAACCAAGCCAAAGAATTCCAATACAGCCTTTCTGCCAAGTAGATCATATTTCATATCCTACGGCGTGTTTTAGTATAACCATTTTACCTCAAAGATGGAAACACAATAGATAACTACTTTCATGTTATAGGCATATTCCACGAGTTTCTTTCGGTGCTGTACCACGTGGGTTTGTTATGCATTCGCTTAAGCTCGCTTTTCTACAGTAGTGCTACTTCATTCAATGCTGTATATACGGAAGGTCACGTATTTATATTAATTACTTATTGATTAATTCCTGCTTATTCTATCAGACCTCGCTGTTAAATTTACCTTCCACAGACTTCCTTTCTCTTTTAGTCTCGCATCTCTGCAACGGACATTCTCCCAACCTCTATCCGCCTCTGGTGGAAGAATATCAGAGACTCTCTATTAAAGAGCAAGATCAAAACTTCCCTTATTCCCAGCACCAGATAAGCTCCATGTCACCTTTGCCCTCTCGGACCCCTTAATTAGCACCTTACTCTGTACGTGTGTCAGTCTGTTACGTGTGACCATTGTTCGTTTCACACCCTTCTCGAAACAGAGGTTGAATCTCGAGAACTCCAAACAAAGCTGTTTCCAGAGAAATTAAGTAATATAAACTGAACTCGATGCAAAGAGAACGGCGGCTAGAAATAGCATTTCCCTCGGACTCCGGAAACATAGAAGAAATAGCCCTCTCATTAACGCTGCTGAAAACTAAGAAAGAAACGACTCCATGTCTTCTCAAGAACTGATGAAAAAGGGAAATGGTTTTAACATATAATATGATATCAAAGATACGGGGGTTTATCAAAATAATGAAATCACTGTTTGTGATGAGCTCTTTATTAATAAGGTGCAAGCCAACCGCGGGCTTTCAGAACAGAAGCTATTTTACTCGGAATAACTATACAAGTCATGCACATATGATAATGGAATTTGGGACAATTTTTCCTGTAAAATATGTCCAAACTGTGGCAGCAACATTGGAGGTGGGAAGTGAAATATGACCTTTCTCTCAAGATATTTCCACAGGTGTTCAACAGTACCGTGATCTGGAAACTGGGGTGGCCATTTGTACGTCATCCTCAGGCTCTGCAAACCACAACTTGGCAAGTTATTTATTTGCTTGAAATCAGAGGCCATTAGAGGAAAATTCTTGCAACATTGGGTGCAGGTGGTTCCTAAGAATTGATTCGTACGTTGCAAATGTGACATCACTCTGCAGAATAAACAATGGCCCTAAGAAAAGCCACAATATAGCACCCCAGAGCAACATGGATTCACCTGCAGGTACACTACAAGTAATGGAAAACAAAGCATGGCGGCTAATCAGAACAGATGACACGCTGCCAGCATAGTTTGTTTATGCGTTTTGCTTTGCCATCCTAGTTTTTAATGTGCTTACACGTTTTGTGGCATTGATTTTGGAAATCAGAGGTTTAACGATTGCAGTACGGCCATAAATACCACCAGGATAAAGTTCCCGACGAACCGTTATATGACGGAAACTTGAGCATACCAACTAGTGTTCAACTCAGCTGCTATTTGCGGTGGTATAACAAATAGAAGTATAACAATAACATATCCATTCTGTCACTCGCGAGAAAGAAACTATTAATCTCACCAAAACACTTTCAATGATCGTTCGCACCAATGACCTTGACCAAACACATGACCAATTCCTTTCAATTACTTTTTCATAGCACGATGTTTCCTTTCTTTACATCTACTTTAGTGCTTGGCGGCGGAACACGTACTACATTTGTAGCAGGCAAGCGTTATGATCCCAAAATATTAGTTAGGCATAGTCTAAACGTAATCAGACACAGTAGATAAATACTGACTAGTAGGAATTAATTTTAAGAAGAATCTGGGATTGGGTGGAATAAATCCAAGTACACACTAATCACCCGTAAAGTATGAGATCCCTGAGATCATCTCGCCGACTCTACTGTACTTACCACCAAAATTGACAGACTTTCCTGATACAAAAAAGGCCTGGATTAAGTTTAAAAGAAGGCCAAACAAAGGTCTTAAATAAAATATTCCCTGATTATCTCGACACAAAAAGTTTAACAAAGGCCTTAGACAAAATGCGTGTGAATAACATTCACTTACTTTTAATTCATGATGAAACTTCATATTTCTCATAAATCTTCATTACATGAGAAAACCAACTGGAATAATTACCGTAAAATTAAAACTGCTTGTCATTATGAAATTTACTGCGTACGGCTTCAATATAAATTATTTATGTGTTTAATTTACTTAAAGTAACAATTTCTTCGGATTTACGTGTTGAAAATCAAGTCACGCAGCATAATGGCATTTTTTTACGCTTTCCAACCGTAAGTTGAATAACTGTATATGCTCCAGCTTTGCCCCTCTGTCTGTCTGTCCGCACCATAACTCGCGTAAAAATATTTCGATTTCGATGAAATTTTAGTATGTGGTAGGGTACAACCTGGAGACGAACTCTATAGAAAATGGGCGAAATGGGGTCAAAGGTCAGGCCATAGGAGCGGGATCCATTCCATCGCCCTAATGCGTCGCCACTTACGTAAAAATACTTCGGTTGCGACAAAACTTTAGTGTGCTCTTCCGGAAGTATAATGAACCGGGTTTGCTTAATATCATCGAAATGGGGTCAAAGGTCAGGGCACAGGAGCGAGATTTATTCCACAGCCATTATCCTCATAATGTGACTAAAAATTCTTCTATTGCGACAATACTTTAGTATGTTGTTCCGGAGGTATACTGAACCGGTTCTGTTGAATATCATTAAAATGGAGTCAAAGATCAGGGCGCATGAGCGAGATTTATTCCACAGGCATTATCCTCATAACTTGAGTAATGAATTCTGGTAGGTTTTTTTTTTGTTTAGAGGTTTAACGACCACCGTGAGCAACTCAATGGGCTACAAGCAGTCGCCCGTCCATAATTTAGGGTCACTGGTTCCAGGGAAGGGATAGAGCCAGTGCCGTAAGACAAACACAACATCCATGCCTCACCGGGATTCGAACCCGGACCCCTTCTGGACGAATGACAGAGGCCATCGCTTAGACCACTGCGCCATCTGGTATGTTGGAAAGTGTATCATAATCAATGTATGATTTTACTAACTTTTTGTTTACAGATGTGCTTAGTTCCGTAATGCGGAATGAAATCCTGAAATTACAGTCGCCACTTAGCTGTAGATTAAGCATAGAGAGCATACGTTCTAGCTGTTGTTGCTAATACACCAATTCAGAAAGCACTCGCCCCGGTGGAAAAAAAAATAGGTATAAGTTTTAAAGTTTGAAAATTCCAAAAACGTCATATAAACGTTTGCATAAATTAAAATTAAAATAGTTCATCTTCGCGTACGAAGAAAAAGGCCAAAATCAAAGAAAAAGAAGGGCTAAGAAGGGCTAGGGCTTTTGTTTAAAATAAAGGAGGCCTGGTCGCTCAGAAAAATGTCTAAGAGGCCTTAAAAGGCCTGATTTGTCAACTTTGCTTACAGCTACACGATGTGATGTATAAGTCGAATGGACAGCGAAGCAGCGATAAGCCTATCGGCATTGTTCAATTGGAAGAACAACCGCTCCAGAGTATGAAAATGCAGGTTCCAATCCCCTGTCGGTGAAGAAAGGGCATATTGGCGCCGAACTGAAAATGATTTCCTGGCCGTGAAGATTTAAAAAAAAAAAAAGTGAGATGGTTCTTCCTCACAACGTACGTAAATAATAAGTAAATACTTCTACAATGAAAATCTTCTCCGAGCGTTGTTGCTGTCGGTTGAGCCGAAACCTGCTGAGAGATTTCATGCTCCGGACTTTCACACGAGGATGATGTGACTGACCAGAGATGGAAACTGGTCACGTGTCAGCTGGTCAACAAATTTTTGCAGGTCAAACGGGTCGACTCAAGATGTTCCTAACTCGGTTCTATTTTTGAAAAGGAAACAAAATATTGCAAAGAAAAATGCATACTGTGGAATTTTGTGCTTGATACTGGTGCCAGCGGAGTGAAAAATGTTTTGTCATACAAAAATATTCCCGTCTCTTTCTTAAAGCAATGAAGATTTCCACCGACTGACGGTACCATATCGTAAAACGATACTTCCTTTGTTCGGTTGAAGAAGCGTATATGCTCCAGCTTTGTCCGTCCGTCCGCACGATAACTCACGTAAAAATGGTTCTATTTCGATGAAATTTAAATATGTGGTAGTGGACAACCTGGTGAGGAACCCTATTGAAAATGGGCGAAATGGGGTCAAAGTTCAGGACATAGGAGCGGGATCTATTCCATCGCACTTATGCGTCATAACTTACGTAAAAATGCTTCTACTGCGACAAAACGTTGTTCTGGAGGTATACTGAACTAGTTCTGTTGAATATAATCAAAATGGGGTCAAAGGTCAGGGCACAGCAGCAAGATTTATTTCACAGCCATTATCCTCATAACTTGGCTAAAAATGCTTCGATTGCGACAGAACTTTAGTTAGCCTGTATATTTTAGCTCTTAATAAACGATTTTGACTGACAGAACTTTAGTATGCTGTTCCTGAGGTATATTGAACCGGTTCTGTTGAATATAATCGAAAGATGTTAAAGGCTAAAGAATAAATCTCGCACAGCAGCGAGATTTATTCCACAGCCATTATCCTCATAACTTGACTAAAAATGCTTCTATGGCGACAAACTTTAGTATGTTGTTCCGGAGGTACACTGAACCAATTCTGTTTAATACAATTGAAATGGGGTTTCTATTAGCCTAAGACCTTTGAAGGTCAGGGCACAGGAGCGAGATTTATTCCACAGCCATTATCCTTATAACTTGAGTAGGAAGTAACGATTCCCACTATGTTGGAAAGCGTATCATAATCAATGCTCTGCATGATTTTACTGACTTGTGTTTGTTTTCACTGCGACTGTCCGGAGCAAGTTACAGGCAAACGTCTGTTGCCTGCTTCTCTGGTCATTCCCTCTCTCACACCCCGCGTGTCGCATTTTAAGACTTAGGGTTACTAAGTGATTGGAGGAACACGACAACGAATATGTCACTTGGCACTTTCCCCCAAACTCCTCTGACTGTAGGTAGTCCAACTGAACATTTGTGGGATATGCTAGAACGCGATGTGATAACGGCTGACCCTCCTACACGGAATAAGCGCGAACTGACGGAGTTGCTGCATAGGACATGGGTCAGGTTCAAGGAGTATAGAATAAGGGGAGACAGCATGTGCTCTCACCATTGAAGCCAGCTAAGTTGCGTGGCCGCCATGTTACATTACCCTCAGTTGCTCATTTTTGCTTTGTAAGTTAAGGAAGGTTTCAGTTTTTTATTTCGTGTGAGAAGGACGTTTGCTTATGACTGATTTATGGAATTGTTCATTTGAAGTTCAACTAACATTAAAAGCTGAAGAGAGATCTATTGTATTTGCGGATCAAAAACTTATGATGGAATAGCTAAACATTTCTAGTACAAATTATAAATTTGTCCAGTTTTCAATAACACCTGGTCAAAGATCACATTCCCGAAAACGTTTTATTAAAACTTTGTACAAAGCATTCGTTTCTCGCGCACAATAAAATCCTTGTTTTTTTTTTTTTTTTTAATTCGTAAATTATCGCATTTTTTATTAGTACATAGTAATCTATCAACGCTAACGGATTTTATTGTGCGCTACAAACGTTTTTCAATTTGCACATTCCGTGTACTCTTCGTTAAAACTTTGTAAAATATCAAAGTTTAGCACGAATTATTGTTTCTAAGGTTATAATGAATAATGCTTTTTCTAAGCTTCTTCTAATGGTTGTTGTGTTGTTAATTATATCATGAATAAACTTTCCTGCTAGTAGCGTAGTAATAATAATGAACAAGCTTTTAACTGCTAGTAATGTTGTAGTAGTAATTAAGATGAATAAAGTCTTAATGCTGGTTGTTAATAATAACAACTAATGAAATAAACCTAACAGCCAGACAGAGATCTGACAAAACTATGAACTGAGAAAAACGTACTTACTAGAACAACTTTTTATTAGAGAAACTCCTGATATGATCCAACATACACTTCACAGGACACACAGCTACTCAATAAAACGTAGCTCCTTGCACATGAACGAAGCTCTACTCACATAAACGAAGCTCTCCTTACGCATATAACCAAAGCTCTCTCCATATAAACAAAAGCTCTCTCACGTAACACAAACAAAAGCTCTCTTAGGTATCGTTGAACGCGCCTATTTATACTGGCTACCACCACGTCATGACTTACATTCATTGCCAGATCTCATTCAGCGGGAGAAATAACATCTCGTTCAGTAAGAAGATAATTTACATAGGAAAATAAAATAACCAGAGATAGTAAAATTAAAAGGAAAGTGAATCTAGAGTATACGTTAAAAGGTAACATTTCGTTGCGTTTCTGTCTTTAGAAACCACTCGATCACATGAAATAAATCAAGGTTTTCTTCTTCACTTTAGAGTTTGTGAACGGCTTCATGTATTACTTTAAACAGCATGTACTTTTCGTGTGACGAGTTGAAAGGATTTTTGTCGTACGCAGCAGTGAAAACAGTGGTGATATTATAGACTACATCCATAAATGTACATGATATTTTTCTTTTCGCAAGAAGGCTTTAAAAGTGTTAGCCTGCCTATATTGTTAGGTACGTAATTCGATGGGAACGCAATCAGAAGGGTAACATAAGTTGGCTAAAACTCAGAGCGTCGCGCGTCGGCTTCAGAGCTTTACGTAGGGCTTGCTTGTTATGCTGCCTCCCCTTATTCTACCCTCCTTGGTCAGGTTACGCATGGATGATATGCGACACCTTGTTGAATCTGTTGCTAGGCGTCTGCGAGCAGTAATAGCACAGAAAGCTGGGCGAGCGCGTTATTGTTTGCACAGTACCAATTAATATACTGAAGAAGACTAGACCATCCTCCAACAAAATAACAAAAACTGACCTTAACAACTTTTAGTTCAGGCAAGGACTGATTGCAGCTTGTAACAAACAAAATATCGAAATGTGTGAACAGTGCGGTAGGTGTTTCACAATGCAAAGCTAACTCAGAGTACGTAGTCACCGAGACCGCCGACTCAAAATTCTTGAGATCGAGTCAAAAATGTTACTTTCATGGTTACGTCACGTTGAGCTTTGTTTCCAGGACGATGAGGGAGCCACTTTCTATTAGCCTAAGTTGTTAAGGGGTTTCATTAGCCTCTAATGGCAGTGTATGCTCTGTACATAGCTACCTTGTGAATTATTTTCTTCTTTTTTTATTGAAAGTTTTTTTAATTATTTATTGGACTTGACTGACAAACATACAATGACATAAATATTGAACCTAAACTATATTGACAAAAGTCACCGGACACCTAGAACACAACACAACAATTATTGGCATACAATAGTATACAGTGTCGGACCACCTTTGGCCTTAATGCATGCACTGACCCTTCGAAGCTCGAAGTGGTTGGGTTTTGAGCTCCGTGATTTTCGTTGCTATAAGGTGTTTATTGAGTGCTTTAGTTTCTGTGGTTGCGTGTATCTTCAAGTTGAAGTTCTACGCTTTACGTTCGTGTATCTCCCAGGTTGGTGAGTGCCATATTTTTTCATTATTCACTGTTTTATTTTTCAACCAAGCTGGTCTTTTTCGTTAAAGTCTCGCCATTGCTTCGATGGCGGAGGCAGACAAGGGTGACGCCCACATCCTTATCTTGGCAGATCAGCCAGCTTCCTCTTCTTCTTCTACCACTCAGCTTAATGAGGTGGCTCCCGAGCGTCATTGCGACGTCATGGACACCTCTTCTTCTCCAGCTATTACTACCACCAAGTGCGGTGGCGCCAAGTCTCCTATCTACATCTCAGCAGATGATGACGTATCCGTTATCAGCAATACTGAGCTCATAGCTTCTACTTCTCATCAACTTTCTGATCCGCCCTCACTGCTAGGAGCCGCTTCATCGAATTCTCGACCCATGTCTGCCCAAGCGTCCTATGCTTCTGCAACTTCTGGGGTCCTCACACCCCAAGTTTCATCTGCTATGCCTTTTCCTGAATCCTATGTCACTGTCGTCGGTTCTACTGCTACAATTGACATACCAGAGGATTCCCGAGCTGGTCACCTTTTTTCCTCCACTATGGAACGGGGCGTCTATTTTGATGCGCTTCCCGACACTAAGCTGTGGCAATATAGCCGAGCCCTCAAAACTATCTTACCAAAGGATGCAATAGACTTTATAGCTCGAAAACCCAGATCTGTCTTGGTCTATTTTAAGGATAAAGCGCATGCTGACCAGGTCCTTACGGAAGGTCTAACCATCAATGACGTGCATCTGTTAGCACAACCGGTTGCGCACCGCCCGGTGCAGGTGACCTTCTACCCCGTACCACCAGAAGTATCCGACGCTGCACTTTGCACCCTGCTCAGCAGGTACGGCAGAGTTGTTGGCTCCATAACAACTCTCTCTGCGGCTCCCAGAGACCCTGAAGACAAATCGATTCGGGGTTTTCGCCGCACTGCTCGAGTCCTCTTTTCATCTGATGCTCAGCTGAAAGCGGTTCCGAATGTTTTGCACATCCGCTGTGGACAGCAACGCCGAAGAGTTGAGATAATCACTTCACAGTATTGCACTATATGTCAGAGCGAAAGTCACATAAGGGCTCAGTGCCCACGTGCCTCCCTGCAAACAGCTCCACACACTACATCTTCTTCTACTTTGTCCACCAACGCTTCACAGACTTCTTCCTATTCGAGGAAAGTCGCGGAATCAAGATCTTCCAAAAGTCAGCTTACTGCCATTGGTCAACAAACGACTTTGATGCCTCCACCTCCTGCTGATCCTAAGAATTTTCCCAGGCTTCCAAAATCGACTCCCCCTTGTACTTTTACAACCACTGCTGATGTACATGTTGACCACTCCTCAGCTTTTACCGTCGGCTCCATGACACGAGTCACAGGTAACGCTTCGGGTTCAGACTCTCCAGACGATCATGAAGCTTTAGTGGTTGCTGGAAAACGCAGTGGTGCTACTCGCCCCAAGACGAAGAAGTCAAAGACTCTGGCGTCCCGAAGATCATCTCGCTCTTCTACCCGCTCATCCACTCGCTCCGTCAGCTCTCGACGACCGTTCTCCAGGTCGCCTCTACACACTTCCTCTGAGACAGCATGTGAGGGTGCCTTTCCCTCACTAGAAGAATTCACAACTTTTCTTGCTGAAAATGCTTTCCCTGCTGAGCTTCTGCCATACGAGGACGTGCTGGATTGCCTTTTAGGGTCCTCTAGCCCTTCCTCAGCACGCACTTCCATTCAGCAGTATGAAGCAGCTCTTCCACAAGTGATGGTTCAATTACACTCACTTGAAAACACTCTTCGGCGCACTGCGGACGAGGTACCGTTGAGTGCTTGTTTTCTCCGTCGACTCCACTCCATCACTACAGCCAGTCAATTCCTACTGCATCCCACAACTAACCTAGACATTCAAGGTGGTGTCACTTAATTGTCGCGGTTTTGCGACACCTCTTGCGAATGCGCTGGTACGAGAGGATTTTGCTCCGCTGAATGCTGATATATTACTTCTGCAGGAAACAAACTGTACTTCCACCACTCAATTTCATCAATGGCGTCAGTGGGATCATACTTTCCATCACGCCTACAGCCAACTGTCGCGTGGTGGCATGGCAGTTGGTGTTCACTCACGTTTTCGTTCAACTCTTTCCTCCTTCTCAGTGAAAAACTTATGTCGAGACTTATTACAACGAGTCTCTTTCACCGTCGCAGCTGAAAAATTTCATGTATTCAACATTTATGTTCCTTGCACTCCTACTCACGAGCCAGAGCTGTTTGCAAAACTTCGACGGGCTCTGTCACGTATTCCCATCACCGACCGGGTACTTATCGGAGGTGACTACAATTGCACTCTACATCCCCTAACTGATCGCTCTTCTGCTTCCAGAGAACACCGTACGGAAGTAGTACATCTCTTACAGTCTATCACTTCAGACTTCTCACTCGTAGATGTTCAACGCCATTTGTCACCAACCCAGACTACACATACATGGCGTGCACCAAGAGCCATTGATCCTCCTACAGCAAGATTGGATCGCTTTTATGCAACTTCTCTTCTTCTACCAGCAATATCAGATTCATGCTGTACACCCACAGCTTCCTCGGATCATTGCGCCATTGCCATAACAGTTTTTGCTACTTCAACACAGCCACGTACAATCCGGCCTTGGACTCTTGACGACACTCTTTTAGATGACTCAGCCTTCTGCTCATCGGTGCGAGATTTTCTTGTGGATTGGCGTACAAGGCTTCATTCTGCACCGTGCCCCCTCAACGTTTGGTTGGAAGTAAAACGCCACCTCATACTATTGGTACGAAACCTGTCATACTCGATCATGACACAACGGAGGATGCGACTTGATCATACTAGGCAAATGCTTTCTTTGCTCAATCTTGCTGATCCCCTATTTCAAGTCTACCAGGCAGAATTACATTCACTTTTGGTGCCACTTGCAAAACAAGCCCTTCAACGCCTTAAACTACAACACCTGAAACCTGATGCTTGTTCGTACGAATTCCTTACGTCACTTGAGTCAACTCGCCGATCCTCTTCTGTTCTACGGCACCTTCGTCTTCCAACTGGAGTAGTTTCATCCGAACCAGTTCCAATTTGTTCTATGGTACGTAATTACTACATTTCAAAATTTTGTGAAACTCCTCCTCCCTCCCCTACGGCTTCTGCTCTTCTGTTCTCTTTTTTGCCTCAGGTCCCTTCTCATCTTTCAGCAGCCTCCTCCATCCTCCCACTTTAACTGAGCTCTCTGACACTTTCTCGTCCCTCAACCCCCGGGCTTCACCTGGCCCGGACGGTCTCCCTGTTTCTTTCTATAAGGCTTTTCTTCCTGCCCTCCTTCCATTTCTACTCTGTGCCTTTTCTACTGCCATGCATCTTACATCTCTTCCAAGGAGTTTCACGCTCGCACATGTTGTACTTTTCCCCAAGAAGGGTGATCCGCTTGACTTGGGGAATTGGCGTCCCATCTCACTCTTAAATACTGATTATAAACTCTATACTAAATTTCTGTCCCGCCGGCTTAACCCCATACTCCCTCATATTCTATCCACTAATCAAACCTATACTGTACCCGGGCGCTCCATCTCCCATAATATTCAGCTTCTTAATGATCTAATTCACCTCGCCCGCTCTCGCTCAGAACCCCTTGCTCTTCTTTCCCTCGATCAACGCTCAGCGTTCGATAATATTTCTCATGATTACCTTCTTGCTACATTACTAAATTTCGGCTTTCCTCCTTCCTTTGCTTCTCTTCTCATCTCCCTCTACCGGGACGCAGTTTTCCACGTCAAGCTGCTCAACCTTCTCACAGCTCCCATACCCTTTCGTCGCGGCGTGCGTCAGGGTTGCCCCTTATCCGGGCAGCTCTTCGCCCTCGCAATAGAACCTTTTTTACGCGCAGTCCATCGATCCTTCTTTGCTTCACTACCACCGGTGGTAGCCAGCACACGTCATCATGTTGCTACCTATGTTGCCTACGCCGACGATATTACATTCTGCATTCGGCAAGACTCACAATTTCACGATCTCCACAATCTCTACAATACCTACGCCTCATGTTCCGGAGCAGCGCTAAACACAACGAAAAGCACAGGCCTATGGACGGGTTCGTGGGCTAACCGCACTGACTCTCCTTGGGGAGCAGAGTAGTCCAACACCTCTCAACGATTCCTAGGAGTCCACCTTGGAAAACCAGCAACTGCTTCACTCGTCACCTGGATGACTCTCCGGCCACGCCTACATCGCTCGGTCGCAATCTGGCGGCGCGCACAATTCTGCACCTTCGTCTTTCAAAGAGCACGTCTAACGCACACTTACCTGCTTTCAATGTGCACGTATTCCTGGTTGGCTTCGAAGCAACCAGCACTACGTCTTCTTGAACTCACCCGCTGTCAAACTCAGGTTATCTGGCCCGGCCATCACTGGGTCGGAGCACCTCAACTCAGCCTTCTCCTTCCAACGGAGGCATTAGTCTACCCGACGTCAGATCCTATTACAAGGCTTATCGTGTGTCTACGTTTTTACGATCACTTGCGGCACCTGCTCCCTCTGCAGTTGCTGCTCGTGATGTCATAGTCTCTCCGCATAACCCACGCTTTACTCTCCTTTCGTTCTTACTCATGGACCACTGTCTCCTTCTCACACTTTTCCCTCCTGTCTACAAAGAGGCTATCTCCTTTCTTCGTTCCCTCCCTCTTTCTCGCTCTCTCCCTGCCTCCACAAATGACCTACTTTCCGAACCTCTTTTTTTTTCTTCTCTGCTACACCCTCCCCATCTCCCATGTTTTGCTTTTCCTTCGTGGCTCCGAGCTGGAGTCGTTACTGTCAGCGATCTTGTTAACACCGATCTTTCCTGGCTCCCCTTCTGTTCTCTACCCTCTGCTCTCCGTTTCAATGCCAACGCTCACTTTGTTCACAACTCTCTTATTTCTACTATAATCTCCCTGTTCCCTGAGCTTGCTACTCCCTCAGGTCTCATTTCTGTTCACTCTGCCTCTCTCCTTCTCCCATTTTTTCTGTCGTCCATTGGTCCACCTCTTCCTCTTGTCTCTTTCTCAACAGCTGATCTCTACCGTTTTCTCTCTCGCTCTTCCGCACCTCTTTCCATTTCTGGTATTCCACTCTGTTCTACCTCCGCAGTGTGGTCCGCTGCGCTTTCCCCACTTTCAGCAACCCTTGAAGTCAATTCACATTGGCTTTTCTTACACAACCGCCTCCCTGTGCCGTCGATTTTACATCGCATGACCATTTTATCTTCACCCTCCTGTCCGTATTGTGGCGAGGAGGCTGACGTCCAGCATGTCTTCATGTATTGCACAGTATTATTGCCAATACTCCATCTCGCTTTCACGCTAGCGCAACGATCCTGTGAGACCGTCCTCACCTTCAGCGCCTACCGAACACTACTTCTGAACTCTTCTCGCCCTATTCACCTTCCGGCAGTCTGCTCCTACATCTTCGTGCTTGTAAAACATATAATTCACGTGTATCATCTTCAGCGTCCCGCCGAAGCTTCTACTGACATAAATAAAGTCAGTACTGCGTTACTTTGTCATTTTCGTAATCGCCTACTCTCCCGCCTTCGACTAGAACTTACCACTGCAGTTGCACGCTGCAGTGAACCACAGTTCCTATCAACTTGGTCACCAGCAACCACTTGGTTTGCAGGGTCGCCCACAACGCTTCACCTTACAGTCGGAACTTTTGTTTCACCTACCTCCTGATAGATACAATTTTTGCCATGCTGATTTGTCTTCAATCTCTGCTTCATCAGAGACTATTTTTTGTCTTTTCCGACAAATTATCATACATAAACTGTATTCTCTCACCACTATATTGAGCTTTGTGAATAGGTCGTTGCGTCAGCTACAAGCACCTGTAAATCTTCTTTTCATATGTCATTTTGAGACGATTTTTCTATACACATTTCCTGTTTTTTTTTCTTGCTTCGCAACTGAGTGCAATCTTGTTCCTCAACATTCACTGTACTATATTATTTGTATTCTCTATTTTATCAGAATTTTTTTGTTTGTCTCACTATTGTACATCACTTTTAGTAGATCAATTATTGTATAGAATCCTATGAATTGTTCGAAGCATGAGCTACTTATAATTGTCAATTTCTTTTCACGCTTTTTTTAAGACTGTTCTCATCCTCTTCACATGTATCATTTCGTGTATAACTCATGTGTAAATTTTTTTGTTTTTCATTACTCATCTTGCTGAATTATGTATTCTCTCTGCGATGTCAGAGACTATTTCTTTTACCACCTCTGACAAACCAATATATATAAATTGTAACTTCTCATTGTACAGAATCATGTATATAGGTCGTTTCACGAACCACAGACATCTGTAAACTTTGTCGTTTTTACAGTATATTCTTATCTTCAATTCCTGATTCAACAGTGTAATTTTACTTTTCAACTGTGTAAATTTGTGTTCTCCAATACTCACTGTGATGAGTTGTGTCTTCTCTCTGTATTTTCAGAGATTATTTTTTCTTTTGTATTCTCAGGAAAATTATTGTATATAACTATTTTTCATATCACCGTTGTATGTAACATGTAGTACCGCGAGCCACATTCATCTGTAAATTTTTCATCATCTGTCTTTCGAACTTTCGATTTCATGTTTGTCCCTTGATCACCTGCAACCTCCTGGTTTTCCAGGTCACCCACAATGTATCACCTTTCGGTCAGAACTCTTTTTTTCATCAATATTGTGTAAAATTTATACTCTATAGTGCTCATTATTCTGGATTGATTTTACTCTCTGTATTACCAGAGATTCATATTGCCTCGCCAGATTTCTACTGCACTTAACTGTTGTCATGCAAACGTTGCACCGAATCCTGTAATTAACGTAGCGCAAGCTGCACATTCTGTTAATTTCTCATCACCTGTCTTTTGAATCTATGTCTGCAAGCTCGAATTCTGTATTATTCCTTGCATCAATACTGTGCAAAATTAATATTGTATAACGCTCTTCAAGCTGAATTGTTCCTATTCTTTGCTTTGTCAGAGACTTTTGTTGCCTCACCAGACACTCGAGTGTAATTAACTGTTTTTTTACTATCATCAATGTACAGAACCGTGTAAATAAGCAGTAGCGTAAGCTACAAGCATCTGTAAATATTTTTTTTTGTCATACATCATTTGAGATGATTTATTCAAGCACATCTCCTGTATCTTTCTTCTAATAAATACTGTGTGAAAACTGACCCTTCGAGACATGCTTCCGACAAGGTATTGGAACATAGCTATAGGTATGCGCTTCCATTCAGTACATAATGCTGCCGCTAACTGCTGCTTAGTAGTAGGCCTTGGTTCCAAACTTCTTATGCGGCGCTTTAATTAATCCTATAGGTGCTCTATGGGATTAAGATCAGGGCTATGTGCTGGCCAGTCCACACACGATACGGAATTATCGTCAAATCACGCCGTAACAGTCCTTGCTTTATGGCTTGGTGCATTATTCTGCTGGTACCAACAAGCCTCGGTTTCATAAGTATTGCAACAGAGTTGGTATGGCATAATTGTGCAGAATATCGAGGTAGACGTGCTGGTTAACAGGTTTGTCCACAATAACCAATGGGCCGGGACCATACCACGAAAAACAACCACCCACGGGTACACTGCCAGCTCCAAACTTTACTGAAGGAACAGTACACTGTGGTAAATAGCGTTCCGCCGGCTGCCGCCATACCCACACATGGCCATCAGACTGATGGATCGTGTATCTAGATTCATTAGTCCATAGGACCCATTTCCATTGATTTACGGTCCACGCTAAATGTTCTTTATACCATGCTAAACGGCGAGTAGCATTCCGAGTGGAGATGAAAATCTTATCAGCAGCTGCACGACCACGGTAACTCATGGAATGAAGTTCTCTGCGAATGGTTCGTGTACATGCCGAGGTTCCAGCATTTTACTCACCTGTACACCGAGGTGTTGTGCAGTACTCCGTCGATTAGCTGTAACGTCTCTCCCGAGGCTTTGACGGACGTCCTCTATCACTGATTTTCTTTGGTCTGCCTATACGTTATGCTATTTCAGGAACGCCATGTGTCTTCCACTTATTCAGTACATCCAAAACAGTTGACTTGTGTATGTTTAAACGCCCCCAGGTTTCTTTTATGGACAACCCTCTAATTTAACACCCAACAATCTTTCCTTTCTCGAAGTCAGTTCTCTCCCGCCGCGACATTTTCACTCAATCTCACAGTGCGATATGATCGCGGTCAACTGCAGGCTTGTTTTTGTACCATTTGCCTCTGTACCACGCATCTTAACAACGCAGCGGATCCGTTCATTTGCTTTTGAAGGGGTATCCGGTGACTTTTGTCAGTATAGTGTATATTGGACTTGGTTGACAAATAAATACAGTACAGATATTTTTTGTTTCGACGCCAGCAATGTACGTACATAGGTGAACAAGGAACTCAGCGAATAAGCCTCCGAAAGACAAACAACCATGCTTTACCTGGGATTCGAACCCAGAGAACTCCGTTGGGCGAATGATCAGAAGCCATCGCTTAGATCACTGCGCCACTGGAACGGCCCTTGTGAATTCACTAAACTGCTAAATGTGTGATAGCGCGGAAAATTCAAATACCCTAAAAATGATGCACATTCCTCTGCGAAGATTTCGTCGAATTGCTTGAGGTGAAAAAAAAACAAAGTGTGTCATAAACATAAAGTACTGGAAATATATTCAGTGACAGCCTGAAACAATGGACGACGTCAAGACTGAAATGCTGCCCAGATAGTCGAGTACTAAACGAGTTTCGATAAATGTATAATTGAAATCGACCCCATTTTTGATCGACAAAATTCAGTAAGCTCAATCCATTTCCAAAATAAACTCTTGTGCAAGAGCGTTTAAGCCGAAGTACGGAAGCAGTTTAGGAAGTTTTCCAAATTCGAGCTGCACCTGCATTGTGCTTTTGGCAAATTAATAAACTTTATCCTTTTAAGTTTTACCAACTTCTTTGCTGACGCTGAATAAATATGTTTCTTTTCATTTTTTTTTCTTTTGTGCTTGGAAGGAGTGACATTTTTCCTGACCTTAGAACCATGTATCAAAGAAACGATGCCTTTGATGATTCTTTACAGCCACTTTCCCGACAGCCTGTCAATATCCCGAAGGCCAGTTGATCTGATGAAATAAGATGAACCCAAATTCAATTATCCGACTAAATTGTCAGTTGTTCACGCTTTACTGTAAATGAAACATCAAAGAGATTGAAGGGTATATTTTTTTAATCTTTGCTTTTTTGTTAAAGCAAAAGAACTGAAAGAAACACTTCCAATCATCGTAATGCGAAGTCCCTTTAAACAGAAAGTAAAAAACTACTTTGAAAATTGAGCAGTTCAAGAAAGCTTCCCATAAGACGATGAACTATTACGACAAAGGAAATTTTTAGCAGGATTAAATTACTAAGTAGTTGTAATCTATTACGCAGAAATGTTTCCTGCTAAATCTCTGAAGCTGTTATTTGTATACCAATTTAACGTAATAACGTAAAACGTTCGTTTGGCATCCATTAACAATAAGATTCTCTTAAGGAACATGAATCTTTCGTTTAGGCGAAAGGATTATTGAAATTATATTTACGATTCAGATTTCTTCATTTGGGAGAATAAATTATTCTTCCAAGTTTTTACGCATTGTTACGAACTCACAATACCCAATCTTTTTTTTTTTTTTCTTCGTTGGAGGTTTAACGACCATCGTGAGCAACTCAATGGGCTATAAGAAGTCTCCCGTCCTTAATTTAGGGTCACTGGTTCCAGGGAAGGGCGAGAGCCAGTGCCGTAAGACAAACACAATATCCATGCCTCACCGGGATTCAAACCAGGACCGCTTTCGGACGAATGATCAGAGGCCATCGCTTAGACCACTGCGCCACCGGGGTGGCATACCCAATCCTAACGCAACATAGGTAAAACATACTACCTGATTTTCCCCAGACATTGGAGAGATGCCAAAAAATTAAACGGTGCTGAGAGAAAATAATACTCCGCTGTGAATTAAACTCCTCGTTAAATATCTAGGGAACTCAATTTTTTTAATAGTGTGTGACATGCCTGCCCCGCAGGACGCACACGACATAAAAGTAGACAGCACCAAGAACGAACGTCTGCGTAGCTCAGTTGGTAGAGCGACTTGCTCCGGAATAAGTGGACTTGGGTTCGATTCCCGGCGTGGACCAAAAATGAAGGAGAAATTTACTTCGTTATAAGTGCTTACTTTACGAGTATATCAGAAATATACTTAAATACATTTGTTTCCATAAATTCAGCAACAAATGGAAAAATCGTGATAACTCCCGAGAGCATCCCAAACATGCTCAATGGAATTCAGATCGGGAGAGTGTGCTGGCCACACCATACGGACTATAGTCTCCTGTTCCAAATACTGGTGCACGAGGCGAGCTGTGTGAGTGGGGGCGTTATCTTCTGCAGTACAAATGCATCGCCGATTTTGGCCACATACGGACAAACAATAGGGTACAGGATGTCGTCTGTATACTTCTGACTCTGCATAGAAGTTTCCAGGTGGCAACACATAGAGGTCGGTACGGCCACCTAACGATATGCCTGCCCACCCCAGAACATTACCACCACCATAGGTGTCCCTTTCCTGGATATTAGAGGGAAGATAGCGTGTACCGGCCTCTCTCCAGATGTAAACTATAGGTGTCCCTTTCCTGGATATTAGAGGGAAGAGAGCGAGCACCGGCCTCTCTCCAGATGTAAACTATAGGTGTCCCTTTCCTGGATATTAGAGGGAAGCTAGCGAGTACCGGCCTCTCTCAAGATGTAAACTATAGGTGTCCCTTTCCTGGATATTAGAGGGAAGATAGCGAGTACCGGCGTCTCTCCAGATTAAACTATAGGTGTCCCTTTGCTGGATATTAGAGGGAAGATAGCGAGTACCGGCCTCTCTCCAGACGTAAACTATAGGTGTCCCTTTCCTGGATATTAGAGGGAAGATAGCGAGCACCGGCCTCTCTCCAGATGTAAACTATAGGTGCCCTTTCCTGGATATTAGAGGGAACATAGCAAGTACCGGCCTCTCTCAAGATGTAAACTATAGGTGCCCCTTTCCTGGATATTAGAGGGAAGATAGCGAGTACCGGCCTCTCTCAAGATGTAAACTATAGGTGTCCCTTTCCTGGATATTAGAGGGAAGATAGCGAGCACCGGCATCTCTCCAGATGTAAACTATAGGTGTCCCTTTCCTGGATATTAGAGGGAAGATAGCGAGTACCGGCCTCTCTCAAGATGTAAACTATAGGTGTCCCTTTCCTGGATATTAGAGGGAAGATAGCGAGTACCGGCCTCTCTCAAGATGTAAACTATAGGTGTCCCTTTCCTGGATATTCGAGGGAAGATAGCCAGTACCGGCCTCTCTCCAGATGTAAACTATAGGTGTCCCTTTCCTGGATATTAGAGAGAAGATAGCCAGTACCGGCCTCTCTCCAGATGTAAACTATAGGTGTCCCTTTCCTGGATATTAGAGGGAAGATAGCGAGCACCGGCCTCTCTCCAGATGTAAACTATAGGTGTCCCTTTCCTGGATATTAGAGGGAAGATAGCGAGTACCGGCCTCTCTCAAGATGTAAACTATAGGTGTCCCTTTCCTGGATATTAGAGGGAAGATAGCGAGCACCGGCCTCTCTCCAGATGTAAACTATAGGTGTCACTTTCCTGGATATTAGAGGGAAGATAGCGAGTACCGGCCTCTCTTAAGATGTAAACTATAGGTGACCCTTTCCTGGATATTAGAGGGAAGATAGCGAGTACCGGCCTCTCTCCAGATGTAAACTATAGGTGTCCCTTTCCTGGATATTAGAGGGAAGATAGCGAGTACCGGCCTCTCTCAAGATGTAAACTATAGGTGTCCCTTTCCTGGATATTAGAGGGAAGATAGCGAGTACCGGCCTTTCTCTAGATGTAAACTATAGGTGTCCCTTTCCTGGATATTAGAGGGAAGATAGCGAGTACCGGCCTCTCTCAAGATGTAAACTATAGGTGTCCTTTTCCTAGATATCAGAGGGAAGATAGAGAGTACCGGCCTCTCTTCAGATGTAAACTCGGCGAGAATCACTCTGTACACAGTGTCGCGACTCACCAGTGAACAGGACGGACCTCCACTGATTTTGAGTCCAGTGCACATGCATTCGTGCCCAATTGAAACGTTCCCTCCGGCGGCGGGAGGTGAGGAGCAAGCATAATACCGATCGTAAAGCATAGAGTCCTTCTGCATGTAACCTTCTGCGGACCGTTGAAGCTGATACCGTTCATCCGGTGGCTGTTGCAAGGACAAATCTGAGATGAGTTGGTGTAGCCATCCTGTCCCGCCGCGCCGAAAGCCGCAAATACCGATCATCCGCGGAGGTTGTCGCTCTCGGCCTACCTTCGGTAAGCTGCACCCGTGGCTTGGAACTGCTGCCACATCCTGCTGACCACAAAATGACCGATGCTGAGCCATCTTGCACCGTCCGCCTGCTGTCGCCCTTCGTTGAGTCGGCCTATCGCTCTGTAGCGTAACTCCGCTGGTAAATAACGTCTCGAAGCCATGTTAAGAAAATTGCTATCTCGAAATCTTGTCATTCATCGCCTCACATGAATCGGCGACTGCCTCCAAAGCAGCTGTTTCAAGCTCTTTCCCATTTGCATAAAGCGCTGCCAGCACCACTCATTTACCTTCCGTACATCGATGTTGGGTGCCTTCGCCTGTAATATATGAAGATGTCATGCAATTTGAACTATATTTCGCCCAATTATCGCGATTTTTCAGTTTGTTGCTTAATTTATGGAAATCAACGTATCATCAAAAGTGGAGAACATCTTATGAACAGCATCGCGTTGTAGAGGCAGGTATCTTTGGAACTTAATTATTAGCAAACTACAGGTTCAAAGTATTTTCGTGGAGTTGATAAAACTAAAAATTCACGCTGCAGAACATGATGAAATACAATGGTTTCCATAATTAACTATGGGTCGTTTTTTTTTGTGCTCAAAGTTTCAAACACTACAAAGTAATAGTCTTAGAGAAAATGTGTAAAAATGAATTTACATTGCAGATATAGGATAGAATTTCTCTTGCACTCATTCAAAGACAGCTTGGAGGAGACATCACTAAGCAACGGACCATGAGTGTACGCAGCCCTTCTTGCCGGGTTGGTGTGCGACGTATACTTCTAAATAACCATTTTCAGTTTCTCTTTTCTTATGTAAATTTAGTTACTTCTTAGTTAAAACGTTTTCTCACTGAACGGCATGTCGCTTCCCCGAATAGCTTTTACAAATTGGCAACACTGACAGTGAGTAAGAGATGCATAAAATGACTGAACTGAATGTACATAGAGAAAGTTGATAGAGAAGTAGAGTTAGTAGCCGCAGAGAGATAAAAGTTAACAGCTTTTGGTGGAGTTGATAAAAAATATGTGATCGACGAATGAATGTTCTTGTATTGAGATTATTGTCTGCGTTGAAGCCCGGAGAGATTATAGTCTGGCAAGATATTATCTTGATGTCTATAAGTACAAGTGATGGCAAAATAAATTGGTGGACTAAAGTAAAAGTGACTTGCTGATTCTTTATACCTGGCCATTTGGGGATTTGTTTACGAAGTGTAATTTATGTGCAATGCAGCTATTCCAGGACATTAGCCAATTAGTTAGCAAATCAATTAAATTAAAAATACAGCTAAAAGGAGTTAAGAGTTTCTTTTATATATATCGTTAAACTTTGAAGTCTTTTCTAAGTTTCGTTAAACTTTAAAGAGGCTGCCATCAGTTAAAATCACCTCCAGCACGCTGGCATTCAATGATGATGTCTCTATGGAACTACCACCAAAGGTTTAGCATGCATTATATAGTAACGAGAGACTTCACAGCACATAGCATAATGGCGTAAGAAATAGCACGCGACACTGCTCGTGATGTTTTCCATTCTATTTTCAAAAAATCATCTTTGCTTCTTACGAGTTGTAATTCTATTTTATGTCTAACCACCTCCTTAAAAAAGCCCCCTTTGGAGAACGAAAGCAAGGCGATTAGTATACTGTGTTCCGACACTGAATAAACCGATTTTTATTACGCTTATAAAATAAGTGTTATTACTTGGATTTGTACAATTCAACTCTACTGTATTCTCCAATGGAACTTTTCACTAAAAGCTCAGTGAATTACTTTCACTTTGAATTAGTTGAATTAGTTTCAAGACCACAGGTTACCATACCTTGTGACGTACCTGCCAGCAGGACGCACACGACATAAACGCAGATAAGAATCATAATAAACGTCTGCGTAGCTCAGTTGGTAGAGCGACTTGTTCCGGAATAAGCGGCCTCGGGTTCGAATCCCGGCGTAGACCAAAAATGACGGAGAAATTTACTTCGTTATAATGGCGCCCGAACTATCCGGATGACCCGACCGTTCAAAATCTCGCATTGGTGTGATGTTCTTTCCACACCGCGAGATAGGAAAAATCAGAGAATTCCTTCTCCAGCGCTTTGAAAAATAAAAATGTGTGATGTTGCATTCCACACAGCAGATGGACTGGGAGTTCTCAAGTGCACGTTCTACAGATGGATGGCTGCCTGCAACGATTCATGGTCACGGCTGACCCGTGGGCCATGCCCCCGGCCCTCTTTCGGGGGGAGATGTGACGTACCTGCCAGCAGGACGCACACGACATAAAGGCAGATAGGAATCAGAATAAATGTCTGCGTAGCTCAGTTTGTAGAGCGACTTGTTCCGGAATAAGCGGCCTCGGGTTCGAATCCCGGCGTAGACCAAAAATGACGGAGAAATTTACTTCGTTATAACCTAGATTTTCTGTTACAATATGATCATGTTACACATAATATAATGTACTCAGTATACAGAAAATATACCTCCCAAACGGTAATCATCACAAATAATTCAGCTCACCCCATGAGCCATTAACTGTCAAGTTTATATTTTTTGGTTAAAAGGGCAATCTCACATTCTTCAAGCATAACTGCACGTAACAAAGAATTGGATCAGATAATAAATATAGCTGTGAAATATGAGTACTCTAAAGAAACTATCTACCGCATAGTAAATAAGCAACAACACACCTCCTCCACAACATTAATTGGAGACACAACATCAATCAGGTTTGTTGGAACAATGAACTATATAACTGGCATAACAACAAGGCTCCGCAATGCTTGCAAAAGGAACCATATAAAATTCGGTGAGCACACCAAAAACATCCTTTCAATAGTAAAAAATGATCGAGATCCCACTGCCATGCAACATCGACACGGTGTTTACCTCATACCAATGAAACCAAATGATAACGAGCATGTTAAAAACAACATATATAGGATCTACACTGCGTTCCCTGCATACAAGACTCTCTGAGCATAAATATGATGTCAAAACTCATTCTGATACATCTGCGTTATCTATAGCAGTAAATAAAGGAACGCACACCCCAGTTTGGAACGCGTCTAAAATTTTGGCAGCAACTTACACTTGAAGATATTTGCTGCTTATGGAAAGTCTCTTTATCTATGAATATGATAAAAAGTGTTGCAACAAGGACCAACCCATCCCGATCCCGTGGACGACATTATTTCGGCGAAGTCGAACCCAATCATAAACACACTAAGATTTACTTTTGAACAGTAAATGCATGAACTAGCAATGCTTGCTATTGCATGGTAATCAGTAACAATTCACGCACTAATAACATCGCGTGAATGCTTGTAAAATACGTTACCCATCTCTCAAACTACTGTAACATACTGTTCCTAATTATTTGTTGATCACCTATTACCTCCGTTTTGAAAGATCTAGAAGTGTGTGTAAATAATCAAATAAAGGTTTCAATACAGTTTTCAGGTAGTTTAAGAGCATTATTAGGGTTTTGAATATCTAGATTAAAAATCTTCAACGTGTATAGACGGTAATCTTCATCATCATAGGACTTCACTTTGATACCCGGATGTCTTCTACTTCTTCGTTGTAGCTGAAAGTGTAATCATAAATATCCCTTTCAATACAACGGCCAGAGTTCAACAACACAATACCACTAACACTGCCCTAGTCAATATGACGTACTGTATACCTTAATTTAACTTCCATTTTTAGTTGTCTGTCTCTATGTAAATTTTATCTAACCCACCTTCGTTTTGCTGATGGCGTAGTCATTTTTGCAACTACCCCATCAGAGCTGCAGAGTATGATCCAGGAACTTGCTGACAAGAGTAAAGAAGTGGGATTAAAAATGAACTTTCAGAAGACAAAATGCTTTTACAAGAAATGAAGATTTATCGATTGATGGAGAAAAGTTGGAGATAACAGACACGTACGTTTATCTTGGACAGCAGATATCAAGTGAGGGTCACTTGATGAAGAAATTAATCGGCGTACAAAACTTGCCTGGAGAGCTTTTGGAAGAAACAGCATAATTTTCAAGAGCAATATGCCATTATGTCTCAGAAGAAAAGTGTTTAATCAATGCATCCTTGCAGTGCTTACGTATGGTGCAGAGACGTGCACCTTAACTAAAAGCGACATACAAAGGCTGCAGACAACTCAAAGCAGCATGGAGAGGTGCATGCTTGGAGTAACCAGAAGAGATAAAAAGAGGAACTTGTGGATCCGAAAAATGACAAGAGTGGAAGACATCATGATCAGAGTTAAATCCCTGAAATGGCAATGGGCTGGACATACTGCCAGAAGGACAGACCATCGATGGACAGCCGAAATTTTAGATTGGATTCCAAGGGACAAGAAAAGACCCAGAAGAAGACCACATGGGAGATGGGTGGATGAAATTCGAAAGTATGCGGAGTGACATGGAGGCGAAAGACAGAACGTTGTGGAGGAAACTTGGGGAGACCTTCATCCAGCAGTGGATTGATAATGGTTGACAATGATGATGATGTAAATTTTGAGTTTTTCCTCTTTTAGCGTTTGAACCTTAACGTTATATTTTCTCACTCACTGAATGTTACGTTAGCAGCAGGCTTGAGGTCAAGAGTGAATGCCGTACACAAGTTTGACAAGCTAAGAACGAGATATAATGCATGCAGAAAAGTGTGTGTGTGTGTTAGTAGTAGTCTGGAAGCTATCCTAATCTGTAAGCGATAGTGTCTGACGATCTGTGGTGTATTAATATTCCATGTTAGTCTTTTTAAACTACGATTGTGTTTACTAACTCATGCTAATGCGACTAAATGCCTATTGTTGTTACTTGCGCTATGATTTAAATGTTTCTTCATTAGTGAAGTGCGGCTGAATAAAATACGAACTTCAGCTAATGGAGAGGCTTCACAACACAGACCGCCGGCTTCTCACTTCCCCAGATGCGGTTATTTTGCCGGTCAACGTAGCCATCTAACCAGAAGTGCGTCTCATCGCTGAAGACAATGCTTATCCCATCAAAGTTGTGCTCATCGATCAGTGAACACATGTCATTCGCAAACTCATAACTCTGCTGGACGGCTGTTGTGCTCAAAGGCTAACGCACTTGGATTTTGTAGGGAAACATGTCCAAATCCGACGTCACAATGCGTCATGCGGACGCTGGGCTGACGTCTGGTTGCTGCGCAAGTCTTCGTGTTGACGTACCGGCTTCTTCGTGCGGCTTCGATATCTTCCGCCGTACGCTCTGTTCTTCTCTTCGTCGATATTCTTGCCACGTTACCTGTGCCACAGCCGGTTCGTTCAAATTTCGTTACCAATTTCGTCAGGTACGCACGGTATGGCTTCCTACGATTCTTAAACGTTGTACCCCACTTTCATAACACCTTTGTGGGGTTTCCGCACTCCGCATACCAATTTTTCACCAAGAAAACTCTTTCTTCCGTTGCATATCGCCGCAAGTCCGAAATCGCGGGTCCACCGTCCCTTTACTTCCTCACAAATGCCTCTCGCCTGCTGATCGACGTCTCTGACTTACAGCGCCATCTCGCTATTCTTTAACGATTTATTCCACAGGAAAGTTGTCAGTACCCAGCGAAACACCCGGTAGTTTTTCGTAACACAACGCACTGAATAGAACTCAATCAATGATGTATCATAATAAATGTGGACTCTTACTACTCTTCGAATACAATCTTCTCATATGAACATTGCTCTTATCTAAAAACACTTGATTTACGTTTATTGTCCTTTGCACTGCTGTCAGGATGTTAAATTCAAACTCGTCGAGAGGAACTTTGTGACATTAAGTTAGAGAATCTTTAACGAGAAGTAACCAAATTCATGTAAGAACACAGAAACTCAAGAGGAAGATTAAACTATACTCGAGGAAAATGTAACTTGACTGCGGTATACACGCTGGGAGAGGAGCCTTTTTACTGAAAATGTATATTTTGCTTTTTCAGTATTTCACTGAACTAACGGGATGTAAAGTGTCGGGGAGCATTCTGCAAACAATAAAGGTACTATAACGAAGTAAATTTCTCCGTCATTTTTGTCCACGTGGGGCTCGAACCCGGGTTCCCTCATTACGGAATAAGTCGCTCTACCAATTGAGCTACGCGGACGTTCCTTCTGACTGCTATCTGCCTTTATGTCGTGTGCGTCTTGCTGGGCAGACACGTCTCAGTACGCCACCGCGAAGAGAAGATGAACAGAGTGAAACTTCGCACTGATCCTTCTATGAGCAATGTTTCCCACAAAAAGAAAGGGGAAAAGCTTAATGTTACCCACAAAAAGAAAGGGGAAAAGCTTAATGTTACCCACAAAAAGAAAGGGGAAAAGCTTAATGTTACCCACAAAAAGAAAGGGGAAAAGCTTAATGTTACCCACAAAAAGAAAGGGGAAAAGCTTAATGTTACCCACAAAAAGAAAGGCGAAAAGCTTAATGTTACCCACAAAAAGAAAGGGGAAAAGCTTAGTGCCCACGAAATACTTCGACTGTCAGTCTAACCACCCACCCGCAGTAAATTTCCTCTGGATAAAGCCTCTCTATGACACAAGGCCGCCTGATAAAAATGAAAATCATGTCGCCCAAACACGAATACATGTTTGTTTGTTTACAAATGCAACCGAAACTGATATTTGCGTCTTTTAAATGTACGCACGTATACCTTTTTACAGTGAAATCAGCTAAATACTATCTTCAAGGGAACGACGCAAATTAGCGTCTTAGCCGGAAATAGAAAATAAATAAATCTTAAGCTACGTACCTTTGTATATGTCGGCTGCATATTTACGAAACTGTTGGAGAACACCAAAAATAATGATATTAAAAAAAGACACCAGGAAAAACACAATTTACTGTAGTCACAAACTGTATTACCGTACAATATTAATTGAAACATCACAAGCCTGTCTAGTTAGCGGCGAAGAATAGGAGAGTTTTCTGTCTAATCGAAGTAAACATCCAGTGACTCATGTAATACCCGACTAATCGTATTTTGCATAGTATTGCTATTCACCCGAATTCAAATGTACATGATGCTACAAAACTACACGTTTATTAAGCGGGATTCAAAGCGTATTAAATAGGGTATATTTGTACTTATTTGCCTCTCAATTCTTGGGACTGCTTGAAAAAATGTGTATTAAGCGGGATTTGAAGCGTATTAAATAGGGTATATTTTTACTTATTTGCCTCTCAATTTTAAAGACTGTCTAAAAATGTGTATTAAGCGGGAAATCGCATTAACCGTGAGCGTATTAAGCGAGAAATCGTATTAACCGTGAGCGCTTTAAGCGAGAAATCGTATCAACCGTGAGCGCATTAAGTGGGAAATCGTATTAACCGTGAGCGTATTAAGTGGGTAATTGTATTAACCGTGAGCGCATTAAGCGAGAAATTGTATTAACCGTAAGCGCATTAAGCGGGAAATCGTATCAACCGTGAGCGTGTTAAGCGGAAAATTATATTAACTGTGAGCGCATTAAGCGGGAAATCGTATTAACCGTGAGCGCATTAAGCGGGAAATTGTATTAACCGTGAGCGTATTAAGCGGGTTTCACTATATGTACTTTATAATTCCCAGTCCAAGTTTCTTTCGACGAGTTTGATGTCTAGAACATTATATTCCTCAGCATAATATGTTCTAACTTTCAGACTAGAACATTATTATGCAGCGGTAGCGCACATTTTGTATATTCCATCACATGATCAGGTTAGCCTTGCCACGAATTTTGAGGTACAGGTGTGAAAACACAAATTTGCCCGAGACGAAGATCTAATCCACCCCCTCCATCACTTCGGAGTAAGTTGCTCTCCCAACTAAGTTACACGGACGGAAGGTATCGCTGCAGATTTGTCATCTTGATATGTGCTTTACCTTTGTAGTACATCACATCATCTCCCACTTAACTTCCTTTTGCTTTTCTTTCGAAGTAAGAATTTTTCATTAATTCCAGACGATGTGTGAAACAAACATCATGTATTTTTCGAAGAACCCAACAGCCAGTATATCCATTTTTACGTTCGGGCGCCAGTGTGAAACCACAAATTTGTCCGTGACTGGGATCGAACTCGCGTCCCCCTCACTTCGGGGTGAGTTGCTCTCCCAACTAAGCTGCACGGACAGAATGTATTGTTGCAGATTTGTCATCTTGACACGTGCTTTACGTCATACAAGTCACACACTATAAGAGTTTTAAACTTTCATAATTGGTATACTCTTTCTTAACTGATATTATTATGAAGAATTTCTATCATTTGCATGAACAATAAAAGGAAAAACTGCCTTCCTAAGTAAATCTCCGCAGTAATGCAGACAATTAAAGGAACAATAAATATCTGGAGAATAAAGTATTCGTTTGTGTTGCTCTCTTAATGTGGGTCCGGCGCTTAAAAAAACCACGATTAACGATTGTAATTAAATTAGGTATCGTTTAACTTCACTTTAATGTTCATCATCGATTACTTTCAGACTTTTTTTTTTTTTCAGTTATATAGTCGTTATCGGAAAAGCAGTAATCATTGCTTCTTTGGATATCATATGATAACCAGGTAGCTTTTATTTCCTTCGTTTAGAATGGAAACGAACTTCAACGTCCGTCGATTTAAATTTCTTTCGCTTTAGAATATGACGTAACCCTAAGAAAAGTGCAGTTAATAGGAATGGGCCATTAAACTACAAGATGGAAACGTTAGAGGTAAAAAGATCCCATTATCCTCGTATGAACTAACTGCATTAGATGTAGATATCTTTATTCCTAACCAAATAGCTTTATGCTGTGACGTTTTATTGACAATGGAAACAGTTATCTCATTTGATACATCTGAAGCCGCACTAGGACATCTCCATGAAAATTCCATCTAACATCTGTCTTTCCTCTCTCCGAATAATGAAAGATTTATTTACCATAAATTACAACCCCTCATTGCATCCCTAGCATTTCGAAGCATAAAACATATGAAAGAGTTATCTTTCTGCCCTCTTCTCCTCTTATTATCCTTTCTCTTCACCCTCTTTCTCTCTCTTCCTGATTTTCCCATCCCTCCCTTCTTCTCCTCCGCATCACCTCATCCTCTTAAGTATCTCCATCTTTTCTTGGCACCACGCCAGGAGTTCTCAAGATAAGGAAAGAGTAAATGTATAGGGAAGTTCCGCGGGGGGATCAGGATTGAGGGGGGGTATAGGAAGGGGAGAGAGGCCGACGGTAATCTGGAGATGGAGCAAAATGTTCTTTTCATAACAATGGCTATTCGATGATGCTGATAATAGCCATGCCATTCCCCCGCAAACAAATTCAATTCGTAACTAATTAATCTTCGAAGCGCTCTTCAACTGTAGTTAGAGCGTTGCCACTCTGTCGAAAGCAAAAGGAAAGGAGATCCCTTAATTAATATTCATTAAAAGATTTTGATTTTAAGCGAATGCGAGATGTTGATATTTGCGATACGTGACGAACAGAGATTTACAAGTATGAGTTTTACAGATGGATGGATTGTAAACTCTACCAACGCATATCTGAAAATTTATATCAGACAATAAATCCGTTGTCATATGTAAATCGTCAAACAAAATGTTTTACCGCGTGCAGTCACCCGAAACTCTAAGTAGATAAAGTGCGGTAACCTAACGATGTCCAAATTGTTAGGAAAAGAGTGGAACACACAATATGCCACCGCGACCGACTGAGACTTTTAGAAAAGAAAAGAAAAATGAGTAACTTAAGCGCAGACACACAGATAGTGTCTTTTGAAGCTTTCTGTTATACTGCTACATATTATAGTGCATCGCATAAATATAGAGACAGAACACATTCTCGAATAAAAAGGAAACAACAACGAGCTGAAATGTACACCTCATATTTATAGCAAAAATAGCATAGGACACGCAGCTGCACAATAGTTTGACGGAAACATAACAATTCCAACGCCAAGTACGAGAAAAAAACAACAAAAAAAAAAACAGAAATACGCTGTCTCAAAAATATAAAGACTTACTAGTTATAAGCACTTCCGGTACGAATAATGGAGCCGTTGTCCCGAATAACACTGAAAACCCGATTGGGCATGCTGTCCATTAAGTGATGTAAGTGTTCTGGACGGAGTGCGTACCAGCTTCGTTCAATCTGCTCTCTCAATGCCACCACACTTGAGAACTGCCGTCCATTCGCATACACATCACGAACTACGATACCCCAGAGGTTCTCGTTAGGGTTCAGATCTGGACTCAGTGCTGGCCAGTCCATTACGGTCACATGATGAGTGTTAAACTAGCTTTCCGTTGATGCAGACCGATGTCTTGCTGGAACAGATAATCAACACCCGCTAGAGTTTCGGCAAACGGTAGAAGGTGGCTGCTGAGTATGTCCTGATACGTTTCGGAGTTTTGCCTGCCTTGCAGAAAAGCGATATCCGTTGCCCAATTGAACGCAAAAACTCCCCAGACCATCACAGATCCCCCTCCTTTCTGTCTGCTGAAGAAGGTGCGTGGCTCGCGTCGTAAATCATGCCAATAGCAGTTCCAACCGTCAGGGCCATCCAGGTTGAACTTTTTCTCATCGGAGAAAATAGTCGTGATCCATTCGTCCGTCCAGTGCATGTGGCTGCTTGCCCATAACAATCTAGCTTCCTTGTGGCGACGCGTGATGTGTGGCAGACGGCGCATTTTACGGAGCACAATGTTGCAACTCTCCTTGATTCGTCGATGAACTGTGTCCTTTGAGACGGTGACACCAACAGTCCTAGAAACGTGACGTAGCGATAACCTTTGGGATGAAACTAAACGCATGATGGCACGATCATCTCGTTTGGTTGTTATTCGAGGCCTTCCAGGCCGTTTTCTGGCAGTTAACGCAACGCGTTTCGATAAAGTCTTATAAATTACTGCCCTATGGCTTTACAAATTTTCGCTACAGGCAATCTATTTTCTCTCAGTCTCCAAATCTTCTGCACCTCCTCACCAGAAAGTTGACTGCTGCGTGCCATTTCGGCAAATGAATGTCTGACGGCAGGTCCGCTGTCTTTTGTAGACTGGATCGAATTACATGCGTACATGCTAATCTGTACATCTCATTTGCATGTGGCTACTTTACATCATCATCATCATCATAGTCAACCATTATCAATCCACTGCTGGACGAAGGTCTCCCCAAGTTTCCTCCACAACGGTCTGTCTTGTGCCAGTCTCCAGTTGTCTTTATATTTATGAGACACCTAAAATTACACTATTTCACTTTGCGGTGTTTTTTTCACACAATCCGGTCATCTCGACGGATCAAAACCTTTATTGTAGGGCTATGTCTAATTAGGTACCATTTCAGCTTCCTACTTATATTTGCATTGCGTTTACGGCGCAAAGTCGACTATCCCTATATATTTATGCGACGCACCTTACTCTAACCTAGGATAAACTGGCATTCTGCGAGAAGTAAAAATCTGGTAATAATGACCTATAACTGATCAAAAGAGGGTTTCAATCTATCTTCTTGCATTGCTGGAAAACACCAATACAGGTACGCACGTTTATTTATAACGAAGTCCAAGGGAACCTGATGTAATTTCGCTATACCCACAAATTCGTTATAAAAAAAATGATGGCCGAATGTAGTGGTCAGGAACGGATTATGCCATGCTGTGGCCCGGGAGGCATGCACTGAATTGCGCCCTTTTAAAAAAAAGTCCTACATCCATAAGATATTTTGCTACCAACCTTGCTTAGGCTTAACTAATTATTATTATTTTTTTTATTGGAGGTTTAACGACCACCGTGAGCAACTCAATGGGCTATATGCAGTCGCCCGTCCATAATTTTGGGTCACTGGTTCCAGGGAAGGGAGAGAGCCAGTGCCGTAAGACAAACACAACATCCATGCCTCACCGGGATTCGAACCCGGACCCCTTTCGGACGAATGATCAGAGGCCATCGCTTAGACCACTGCGCCACCGGGGCGGCTAACTAATTCTTTAACACCTTTAAAATGGTTGCATTTGAAAAACCAATAATATTTTTGTTTAGTCAATCGTGGCGTTCTTCTGCTTCCCTTCCAGTCCTTACACCCCTTGAAAATGGTTGCTTTTGAGAAACCAGTAATTTCTTCTGCTTTGTTAATCGTGGCTCCAGTTTGCTTTCCAATCCTTATACATCTTGGAAATGGTTGCTTTCGAGAAACCAGTTATTTCTTTTGTTTTGATAATAGTAGCTCCCGCTTGCCTTCCAGTCCTTACACACCTTTGAAATGGTTGTTTTTCAGAAACCAGCAATTTCTTTTGTTTTATTAATCGTTGCTCCCGCTAGACGTGAGCATGTGATTAGAAATTTTCACAATTTTGACAGCGCCTCAGTTTTTTCCATGTTTTCATGAGACCCTGTAGACTCTTACATATGACAAAACAAAAATTCATCAGCTCATATGACTGCTACATTCTTCGCAATTACCGAAAAAAAAATCGTTTGGGTGATTACCGTTTTGTACTATTATAAAACTTTGGTGAAAAAAATTGAATTTGGCGAATGGATTGGCGAAAACTTAAAGAAAATAAGAGCAACCGTTGCATTTGCTCACATTGTGATTTAAGAAACTACTTATTTCTTTTGTTTTGATAATAGTGGATTTCATCAATCAATGTTTGATTGATGTGGGTACTTCAGAGAGAAAACATTGTATATTTTCTTTCAGAAGCACCGACATCGCGGATTTTACAAGCACTTTCTTTCATACGGAATTTATCACGAAAGAGAAAACTATGCTTGAAAGCTATGCTTTTTGTGAAATGCCTTTTCCAAATTTGAATTTGTAATGAAATATCTGTTTTTTAACAACGAACTGAATATATTTTTCTCGCACTGGATAAAAGTAAGTTTGGCAACAGATTTTTTGCACACTTACCATCGTCGCGTGATGGGTGATTACCCAATCATTAGGTTATATTTTTAGGAACTGTTTTTTAGAATGTGAGTGGGCTGAAAAAGTCCTTGAACTGCATATATAAAATACGAAAATATTTTTGATATTTTATCTACGTGTTTATAAAAATATCGAGCATTCTTTATTCAAAGATTTACTGATAGGCGGCTTAAATGTGCATTTGCAGTTCTGACTGGGCATGCTAAAATCACAATTTATGATCAAACTGTATTGGTTATTAGAGCAAAATAGGATACACACAAAATACTCCCGAGTGCTCTGATGTCAGAGACTGCCTTGAAACACAAAATAACCCTGAGCTTGTGACGTACTATAGAGGTAAAGCACGTGTCAAGACGACAAATCTGCAGCGATACATTCCCGTCTGTGCAGCTTAGTTGGGAGAGCAACTTACTCCGGAGTGAGGGGACGCGAGTTCGATCTCTTCACGGACAAATTTTATTTTTCACATTGGCGCCCGGATATAAAAATGATGTTTGTTCCACACATCGTCTAGAATTAATGTAAGTTCATTCTTCGCTTAAAAAAAAAAAAAGAAAGAAAAAAAAGAAGCGGGAGATGATGTGACGTACTACAGAGGTAAAGCACGCGACAAGACGACAAATCAAAAGCGATACATTCCGTCCGTGTAGCTTAGTTGGGAGAGCAACTTACTACGGAGTGAGGGGGCGCGATTTTGATCTCCGTCATGGATGGATAAATTTGTGTTTTCACAAGCTATGGCATGGGAATTGGCTGGGTTACCTCCCTCCTCCCACATAATACTAAATCGTATATCAATATTCTTTCACAGATATGAAACTTCATAAATTTCGTTAGGAAATAACCCTAAAGTTTTCCCCATATCAAATCGAAAATCGGCGGTATAACGACATCCCCCCCACACACACACACGCCAGAAATACTTAAAATTTACTTTTAGCGATAATTATGTAAGCTACGGTCACAAATCCAAGCTTTCTAATATAAAAATCGGCCCACCGGCCTGCCATGCACGCTAATATTCACTACAGCCAAAAAAAAAAAAAAAAAAATCTTAAAATGTCATCAGGTAATATTTCCTAAACTTCCGCGTTAAATTTATCAAGGCTGCGAAAAACACACACACACGCACACACTAACTAGTCCTAAACTTTCACCAGACCGGTGATCAGCAACCTATGGCACACGGCGAGTTCTAGACAGAAAGCATACAGAAACAAAATAATTAAGCGATTGTAAATGATCATATGATTTTCCGCAGAAAGTATTTAGCATTCTGCATCACATTTTTTCTTTAAAACAAATCGATTGTATATCTAAAATGGGGTTGTTTAACCGTTTTGCGTCTGAATGTGAGCCTGCGACGACCTTGCGGTGGGAGCGATCCCCGATATTACGTTCTTCGTGGCCAATAAAATACTACAGCACATCTAAATGACCTGAATTTAAGACTAGAGGAAGAAAACGAAACAGTTCATCTTTATGAGTAGCAGAAAAAATTATGACAAAACTGAATAAAGCACAGGGACCAGGTAAATATGGATTTCCCAAAGAAATTCATCTTCGAGGAAATTTCCAACCAAAGACTAGCTCATCCAGAGGTCCATTATGGAGGAACACCATTTTTAAATACGATATCTGGGGGCAACTACAAAAACAACGGTAACACAAATTATTCCAAGTTATAAGAGTATGTGTTACCGGGCACTACCACATCCGTGGAAAAGAAAGTTGGATTATGAGCTTATATGCATTACTTTTACAGGGCTGTTCACAAGCTTTCTTTCAGTGCTCTGTCAGGTGGGTTCGTCAGGTCTTCGGTTATAAGAAATCTAAGAAGCTCCGAATTTTAGCCATATCTTTTACCACATGATGTTATGGCGGGAAAAGAGATTAGTTATTTCTGGGCAATTACTATTTAAGTTATTGTAAATAATAAAATCGAGGTAAAGGTTGAATCTAGGTGAAAATAAAAATTTTGGGAGATGGGTGGATGCATTTCGAAACAAAAATAAATTCAATTATCTTAAGGCCATGATAAATGAAAATATAAATAAAATGCAACACTGATGTTGAAAATTCCCAAAAGTTATTATTGAAGGTCTAAGCAGTTCCGAATTTTAGCCATATCTTTTCCCGCATGATAAGGTGAATGAATTGCTAGATAAATGAGAACTCGCTCTTTTACAGAGGCGTTCTTTATTCAGTGCTGTATATGGGGAAGACACAGATTTTCTCGTTCCGATGTCGCAGCTACAACAGTTAACAAGAAAATCTAAAACAAGAGGTCACAGATTTTCTTGTTCCACTGTTGTAGCTGCGGGTGATTTCCATATTACCTCCATATTGTTCTTCTTATTGTTTTCATATTTATCCATTCCTGGTTATCCTGTCAGGCGTTTTCCTCGGTTACCAAGTCTCCTTGCTGCCGTTCTTCCAAATGAATATACACTCTCGATTTTGCATTTCTAACGTCAGAATAATCTCCTTTTTGTTCGGGGAGCCGAAAACTCTCCACATCACACAGAGAATCACCAAATCTACTTCCTACTTCCTGCGAACGCCGATCAAACGTGTTTCTTTTCCCTCCCTCCTCTAAGAAAAGCGCGGGCTTCTTTTAATTGTTGCACCCCCTCTGTCGAGCCATCTGGACAGTTGCTAAATGTTTGTCACGCAGCACACACAACTTAAGGTATCCCTTCACCTCTTCGTTTTCAATTTACTTTGCACATGTGCACTACCATCATCGCGCTATCCTCTCACATGTGAGACACTGTTCCTTCCACATTCTTGTGAAAAAGAGATAAATCCTCAGAACTCTAAACGAGTCAAGTGCTCGCATTTCTTCCTATGCGGACGCTGATGCCATGAAATCATTTCGAGGGCATAAAGTACTTTAGAACTAAACTTCACGAACAGCTGATGCTGGGAATGGACAGAAATATAATTTTCTCCGAACGTAAGAAGAGTGGCAGGCAGTGATCATCTTGTCTCCCTAATTACCGAAAAATGATTTTAACATAAGATGATATTGAAGAAGTTTATTAATGCTAAATTTTGCTGAAATTAATGAGACCAGGGTAATGTTGCAAGACACTGACTGTTGCGTTGGTTCTGCAACGTTTGTTTACGTTTTGGTGACCAACCTTGATAAAATTTCCTCAGACTGGTGTTACCGATTTATTCCCAACCAATCATTTAACGTAAATAGCAATCTGCTGCACAGATTACTTGCAAGTATAATTGTAGATCTAACTTCCCCTTTGAGTTTTTTCCCCTGTAAAAGATGTGTTATTTTTTATTTATGTCCTTCATTTCAGAACGTTACACTTTGAACCCCGATTTTTCTTTTCACAGTTGGTAACGTGAAAGTTAGCAAGGTTAAAGGTCACGATACGGAAACGAGAAAACTGTAATCGGAGTTCAGGGAATTTTGGTGGATTTTTGATGAATTGTATTGACTGTTGTAAAATACGCTGATTAACGTTGCAAGCTATAGGTTTTCGAGTCGCATTGCCATTTTTACGCTTTCCAACCGTAGGTTGAAGAAGCATATATGCTCCAGCTTTGTCCGTCCGTCCGACCGTCCGCACGATAATTCGCGTAAAAATGGTTCGATTTCGATGAAATTTCAGTATGTGGTAGGGGACCACCTGGGGACGAACCCTATTGAAAATTTGTGAAGTGGGGGAAAAGGTCAGGACGTAGGAGCGGGATGCATTCCACTGCCCTTATCAGTCATGACTTGCGTAAAAATGGTTCGATATCGATGGAATTTTAGTATGTGGTAGGGGACCACCTAGGGACAAACCCTGTTGAAAATGGATGAAATGGGGTCAAAGGTCAGGGCATAGGATCGGGATCCATTCCATCGCCCTTATGCGTTATAACTTACGTAAAAATGCTTCAATTGAGACAAAACTTTATCATGTTGTTCCGGAAGTATACTTTACTGGTTCTGTTGAATATCATCGAAATTGATTCAAAAGTCAGGTTTATTGTACAGCCATTATCCTCACTACCTTTCCCATGATGCATCTACTCCACGTACTTAAGACCAGCATGTAACCACATGGTGAAATCACATCTGATGAAGGTGTCAATGTGACACCGAAAGTGCTCATGTGTTTTTTAAACTGTATATAGATTTCGTTTTTTAGCTGAATAAATATCATCGTGCAACAAGACGGATTTCTTTTAATACTAGTATTCATGCACGGATTATAGTGTCTACCTCATAACTTGAATAATAACTTGAGTAATGATTTCTGGTATGTTGGAACGCGTATCACAATCAATGCATTGCATGATTTTATTAACTTGTATTGTTACTGTTCGTTATTAACTCCTTTCTATTGTGGAAGTTAAATTCGACTTACCAGTTTTAAGTGTTTTAATATAAACGTAATTGCTTCAGATACCGATAAAGGACAAAAGTCCCATACCTGTCCTCGCGATGGCGAATAAATCTCTCAGTCAGTCGCATTTAAAAATCACCGCCCATTTTAGCACGTCGCACATACGGGCGATGGAGTCCTGTGGGAGCAGTGATTATTGACCGGTCCTCCGACCGATCTTGTCCGGGTGAAGACCCATCGGATCCCGGCAGGCTTGCTCTCGTAACGCCCTCACTTAAAAAAGTTTTAAATGGCTCTATTTCTCCCTGTAAAGCCAGCGTTTTGGCGGTGCAGGTGAAGCCATCAGATGTTTCAGTTCAAATAGTAGCGTAGCCAGAAATTTCTTAAGGGAAAGGGTGTCCATGGATTTGGTTCACTGGTGAAAGACCCCATATACACATATACACTGAAAGGACAAATTATTAGTACGTACACCCACCTAATAACATGTGGCACCACCTTTTGCACGCAGGACAGCATCCAAACTTCGTGGTACGGGCGCAATGAGGTCCCGTAACACAGACTCAGGTATCGGGACCAGCAATCTAATAGTGCTTGGCGTAGAGCAGGCAGAGATGTAGGTGGGGATGGTTGATCATGAACACCGCGTTCCAATGTGTCCCATCAATTCTCCATGGGGTTGATGTCAGGTATGGGAGGGGGCCATGCTAGTGTGGCACGCTTACTGCTATGCTCATGAAGCCAGTCGGTCACTGCCGGGACCGATGGGGTGGAGCGTAGTCCTGTTGAAAGATCGGAACTTGGTTCGGACGGAGGCACGTAATGAAAGGGTGGAGATGGTTGGTCAGGAGCTGCACATAACTGAAACTAGTAACGGAAGACTAAAGAGGTACCAAGGGACCCAGGCCTGATCACGTGAAAGCTGCCTAATCAGTTACACCGCCTCCACCGACCTGTAGTACCCCAACTTGGCATGCGGGGTCCATAGCTTTGTGTGGTTTACCCCACAGATGCTGCCATCTATCGGCGCGATATAGTGTGGAACGGGATTCGTCAGACCATATGACGCGTTTCCAATCATCCAGGTTCCAACGGGCTTTCGCAAACTACAACGGAATCATTCGATGATGTGCCGTTAACATCGAGACACGATGTGTCCGTCGACTGCCCCAGCCGAGTTGTGCCATGTGTCGACGGATTGCCTTTGAGCGTAGGCTTGAGGATGCTCCTTTATTAAACTGTGACGTGATTTGCTGAAAACAAGCTTTCCGATTCGTTTGTACTGTTGGCTTGGTTTAAATTCAGGCATTGTGGTGGACGCCAACTTATCAGAAGAGTCGTTGTTTGCAGGTTCCTGTCATTGGAGCGGGAAGCAAATAAATGAGTAAACAAATAGAATGTTATGACAGATGTTTTCTTTTGCGCATTCGTCAGATCGGGGAAAAGGGGAAATATTGGAATAATAGTTGGTCTGGTAGAATAGTAAATATTTCCAGCGGGAGTTGGGTGTTACGGACGGCCTCCTCTACGTTTCCCCGCCAACTCTGTCCCTATATTTAAGTGGCTACATGACCGCGTGAAACTTCTCCTTCCCACCGAAGATCTCCAACTGGACTTTTTGTTCTTGACTGCCACGTCAAAATCCCTTTCACCCTCTGTTCCCTTGACATAAGAAGTTTTACCCTTAATTGCTTACACGGATTGTCCCCGGCGGGCTCTCTGTGAGAGAGAGTAGTATCCAACGACGGCGGGGGTGGGAAGGTCTTTTTGTTCGTGGGAGTTCTCACGGTCGACAAGAGGATGACCTTTCTCCGAAATGGATCTCTGCTAAGCGTCTTTTTGACTGGAGAGTGAATTACCAGGCTGTCGTTCGCACACAAAGTAACAAAAGTTACAATTTAAATAAAATTTGAATATTTCCATATAACATCTTTTCTTTCCCTTCGAACGAGTATAATGCGTCCGCTTGAGGCGCAGCATAAATACTTTTTTTTTTGGGGGGGGGGGGAGGGGGCATTCCTCTGCTGGAAGCTTACGGGGTGATTACCTGATATTTTGAAGGAGGGGTTTTACCTGCATGCTGAGGTATCACATATGATGGGGCTTCAAGCATGCAAGCTTGGAATACATATTCCGGGACAATAATGAGTTTGCGGAATTTTTTCACATCATAACATGATGCGACATTGTTGGCACACAAAGTAACAAAAGTTACAATTTAAATAAAGTTTAAATATTTCCATATAACAGTACGATTCGGGCAATCGTCGGCGCCCTCGATCATCCAATGCATTTTTACGGCCATATTTCATCCGACTGTTAGTGGTTTTCCTGTATTTCATGTACTCCTGGTACACCCCTGATACAGTTTTTCGCGGAATTCCGAACATTTTCGCTGTTGCGCTGATTGAACATCCGGCTTTCCTGGCTCCCACGACTTGACCACGATTAAACTCATTTAAGTCTCGTCCTCGACCCACAATCCACCACCGAAGAGGGCGGGGGGGATTCGGTCCGGACATGAGGACCACTCCCTTGGCTAAGACTCAGAATTCAAGAGTTGTGCCTTCAACATGAAACATGTGGACAGATGCGTGTTTGAAAGAGTAAACGGATTATTCATTACTGCTTCATTGAATTCGAATTTACCCTTAGATTTTATGGTGTTTTAGGTACTAAGTAAGGTTAATACATAGACATTCACGACTTTAGGCCTTACATATTTGATGATCATGATGATCGTATGTAGAGGATTTTAGGAAGGGAGTGTCTGACCCCAGGTTTTAAACAACCCTTAGAAATAGGAAGCTAGGAGATTTGGGCTAGAGTGCCTGATAGAAAGTGATACGGAAGCGAGGTAGAAAGGGGGAGGAAGACGCCTTTATTTATTACCGGGGGGCCAGTACTTGGGGTCCGACGGCTTAACGTGCCCATCCGACGCACGGCGGGTATTTAGTGGTTCGAACGTTCGTACCTACCCAGGATCGAACCAGAGGTCATCTCCATGGCAGTTACGAACGCTGACCACTAGGCCACACGCGGCCCCGCCTTACATATTTAATTCGCAATTGGACATATATTCTTGTTTGCGTGAGCCCGACGGCGCCATCTGTTAGCAGACATACATGAAATTAGCGAAAACATAAATCATTCCTTTTGGACAGTTCATTTATCGTTCATATAAAGAAGTCATTCATGAATGATCCGACCAAAGCGCTTTCAAGATCATACAGCTCATTTTGGAAATTTCCCCCAAAATAAAAAGCTCTTCAACATTTACCGTTCACGATAAATTTTATTCGGGCACAGTAAACAAATGAATGTTATCCACGTATCATTTTCGTTTTTAAGTTTCCCCATTATTCCTTAGCTGACTGCTGATTTCTCACTCACATAACCGGCTGACACTTTATTTGTTCCTCTTCATATTTATTTCCGAACTCATGGGGGCGGAACAAAGGGAAACATGTCTCGACTTCAGTGAATGTCGCAGTAATGGAGGATTGAATATCATTTGGAAAGCTGCTCATAAGAGCGCGAGCCCTTCGCCATTCACTGTTCCCGATGAATGATTTTTCATGAGCAGGCTCCTGGCGGACATTCGGGCACAAAATTCAAACGAATGGCATTCACGTATCATGCTCATTCTTAAGTTTCACTAATACTATACCGTGCAAATTAATTGGGACAAGCTATTTTATTCTCAGAATTGTAATGTGATCGCCGGTTGATGTCGGAAACCCACGTAAACCGGTTTTATCAACTATGAGGTTGTGTGACTGTTAGAACTTGATAGTTAGAATGTGGTTTGTCCGGTTTTAAACAGGAAATAGGCACTTCAGCTTCAGTTGTGAGCTTTCGTGTGTGACAGGTGGATGTTAGTTTTTGCTCTCTGTGAGTACATGTTGCTTTCGTGTATTGAAAAATGGATATTTCCTCAAGGAAGCGTGCAAAAATAATTGCTCTGAAGGATCACACTTCAATGACAGTGAGAGACATCGCTTCTGCAGTTGATGTAGGCAAATCAAGTGTATCAAGACTGCTTACGCGATACAATGCATCTGGATCATAGTCTCCAAAAAGGACAGGTAGATGTGGAAGAAAAGGAAAAACAACTCCACAAACCGATAAATATCTAATCAGAAATAGTAAAATGAATCCAAAAAAGAACAAGCACCAACCTTCAAAGAGATTTATTGGCTAGTGGTTGTGATGTTAGTGATTCAACTGTACGCCGTAGGCTTCTGGAAGTTCGCCAGAAGGCAAGAAGACCAGCGAAAAAATAATATTTGAATGCGAAAATGAAGATAAAACGTTTATCATGGGCCAAAAAATATAAATCATGGACTGCTGACGACTGGAAAAAGGTAATTTTCAGTGATGAAACTCATTTATTTGTGCAGGATTACCAAGCAAATGTCGTTAGACGAAGCAACTGTGAACCCTTAAGACCTGAGCATGTCAAACAAACTGTAAAACACCCTCTGAAACAGATGTTTTGGGGTTTTTTCACATCAAATGGCACTGGAAACTTAGTTCCTGTTCAAGGTATGATGAATTCAGGCTAGTACGTAGAAATATTACAACGTAGGATTGTTCTGTTCTTGCAAACTTTTGACGGGACATTTCAACATGACTTGGCCCCATGTCCCAATTCGAAATTGGTCAAGAATTTCATGCTGGAAAATCAAATTCATTTGCTTGATTGGCCTGGAAATTCATCAGACTTAAATCCCATAGAAAACTTGTTAAATATTTTGAAGAGACGTTTAGGTAAAATGGAGTGTACAACCAAAGAATGCATGATAACGAATGCTATAAAAGTGTGGTTCCACGATTATGAAGTCAAAAATATGTGCACTCAATTAGTGGAGTCAATGCCGAAACGAATTTAAGAGGTCATTTCTGCTAAAAGAGGACATACTTCATACTAATACAGCTATTTATCAGTGTATATCAAGGCATAGAATGATATTAAGGCATAGTTTTGGAAAAAAAAGAGTGATTTTTTACTTTGTCCTAATTAATTTGCACAGTCCTAGCTGACTGCTGTTCGCTCACTCACCCAAGGCTTACAAAAAAAGCGCCAGGACTTCACCATTCATTGTTCTCGAGGAATGATTTTTCATGAGAAGGCTCGGGGCGAACGTTCGGACACACCTTTCAAACAAATGCCATTCACATATCATTCTCATTCTTAAGTTTCACTATTTTTTCCTAGCTGACTGCTGTTTATTCACTCACCCAAGGCTGCCCCAAAGAGCGCGAGGTCTTCAAAATTCACTGTTTTCGATGAATAATTTTTCACAAGCCGACTTATGGCGGACATTCGAGCACACCATTCAAATGAATGACATTGATGTACCATTCTTATTCTTAAGTTTCACCACTACTTCCTAGCGGATTCATGACCATCATCATCAACAACCATGGGCACAATTCCTGTAGGTGTTTGTTGCCATTTTAACTATGGTGACCCACTGAAGTCTGTTCATTGTAGAGTGGTTCAGTTCTGGAAGAGTTGCACCGCACCGTTCTTTAATACCGTCAGCCCACACACAGTGAGGGCGTCCTCTTGCATTTTCCCCGTTCATTAATACAAACACCAAAGCCTTTATCTTTCTGTCAGTTTTCATTCTGCAGAAGTGTTCAAAGAGTCTTAATTTTCTCTGTATGATTTTTTGGAACAGGATCTCTTTTAGTTGTATTCTTCTGTACACTTCCTCATTTCTTATCCTCTGGGTCCATCCGATTCGTAAGATTTTACGATAGCACTTTCTTTTACCATTTTCTTTCATTCGATCATCCTAGTTGATTGTTCATTCACAAAACGGGTTACACTTATTAATTCTCGACATTACTTTTCTTATTAGCAATTCGATTCCGTAATGAAGTTAGTTGTGTGTGTGTGTGTCACAGTAATAGCAGAATTTATCATCACTCACGGTAGTAACAGCGAACCATTCAGTAGTTCACGGTAAAAGTCACCGGTTGTGAACGAATCATTCACGAATGGTCCATCATTGAAAGAAACTTACTTTTTCATCCCTCTAGTAAAGAAAAATGCAGTCGCTAGAGTTTGTTGTTAATATACTTCATCTTGTGACATTATTTTACGGGCACCCTGTATATCAAACAGAAAAAGTTAGGGTTTTTGACTTACCTTCGTATTAACTGTTAGATGCATTACCTGTTCGATAAAATAAGTGAGATCGTTAACTTAAAGTGCAGAAGCAACTAATGCCGGCACGACGTTTTTGCTCAGGAAGTAAAATATGTTCCTATTTAATCAGACTGACAAAACGTTCCCTTTTTATGATCAATTTAATTTCCCTGGTCGATACCGCTTTTCTTTGGTCTTCGCACCATCACGTTCGATCAATCTTACCTTTTTTTATTATTCTCTCTTCCGCTCCAGGATGTATTTCCCCCGCCATCTTTATTCTCCCTAAATCTTCATCACTCACAGGATGAATTTCAAGCTTCGCTTCCTTTCTATTTAGGGAGAGCTGTCTTTTACAAATCCTCGGAAAGAAGCATTTTATACTTTCTGAAAGCCTACGTTGTCCTGCATTTATCACGCTCTTTTTACATGCATCTATTTTTAACGTTAAACCCTTGTTGCTTCAAATATCTCAACGGAGAATTAATGTATTTTTTGCTCCAACTTACATGTTCATAGTGGTAGTAGCCGTGTGGAGCTTCTCGGTAACATTATTCCTTATAAATCATTAACGAAGTGATTCAATGGAAAATTGGAGTGTAATCTGAACCTCTTTTGCATTAAAAATAGATCGAACACAATCTACAGCACATCATGCTTTGTAAAACAAATTGTGAAATATTAGGTATAACGACCAGATCTTTTAAACAAACAAAAAAACCTTGACGTTTTGAGTGTAATGCTCAAGTATTCCAAAAAATAAATCTTGCGAGTGTTCTCTTCAAGTATTCTATACAGAAAATAGGTTTTGGGTGTACGTTTTCTTATAAGAAAAATTAAGATCTAAACCCAATCAGCGCGCTTTTCTTAAAAAAAAGAAAAACAGCAAAAAAAAAAAAGCTTGGTGATTTGAGTGTAATGATCAAGTATTCTAAAAAATAAATCTTGTGAGTGTTCTCTTCAAGTATTCTATACAGAAAATAGGTTTTGGGTGTACGTTTTCTTATAAGAAAAATTAAGATCTAAACCCAATCAGCGCGCTTTTCTTAAAAAAAAAAAAAAAAACAGCAAAAAAAAAAAAAAAAAGCTTGATGATTTGAGTGTAATGATCAAGTATTCTAAAAAATAAATCTTGTGAGTGTTCTCTTCAAGTATTCTATACAGAAAATAGGTTTTGGGTGTACGTTTTCTTATAAGAAAAATTAAGATCTAAACCCAATCAGCGCGCTTTTCTTAAAAAAAAAACAGCAAAAAAAAAAAAGCTTGATGATTTGAGTGTAATGATCAAGTATTCTAAAAAATAAATCTTGTGAGTGTTCTCTTCAAGTATTCTATACAGAAAATAGGTTTTGGGTGTACGTTTTCTTATAAGAAAAATTAAGATCTAAACCCAATCAGCGCGCTTTTCTTAAAAAAAAAAACAGCAAAAAAAAAAAAAAGCTTGATGATTTGAGTGTAATGATCAAGTATTCTAAAAAATAAATCTTGTGAGTGTTCTCTTCAAGTATTCTATACAGAAAATAGGTTTTGGGTGTACATTTTTTCTTATAAGAAAAATTAAGATCTAAACCCAATCAGCGCACTTTTCTTAAAAAAAAAAACAGAAAAAAAAAAAAAAAAGCTTGATGATTTGAGTGTAATGATCAAGTATTCTAAAAAATAAATCTTGTGAGTGTTCTCTTCAAGTATTCTATACAGAAAATAGGTTTTGGGTGTACGTTTTCTTATAAGAAAAAATTAAGATCTAAACCCAATCAGCGCGGTTTTCTTAAAAAAAAAAAAACAGCAAAAAAAAAAAAGCTTGATGATTTGAGTGTAATGCTCAAGTATTCCAAAAAATAAATCTTGCGAGTGTTCTCTTCAAGTATTCTATACAGAAAATAGGTTTTGGGTGTACGTTTTCTTATAAGAAAAATTAAGATCTAAACCCAATCAGCGCGCTTTTCTTACAAAAAAAAACAGCAAAAAAAAAAAAAAACCTTGATGATTTGAGTGTAATGCTCAAGTATTCCAAAAAATAAATCTTGCGAGTGTTCTCTTCAAGTATTCTATACAGAAAATAGGTTTTGGGTGTACGTTTTCTTATAAGAAAAATTAAGATCTAAACCCAATCAGCGCGCTTTTCTTACAAAAAAAAACAGCAAAAAAAAAAAAAAACCTTGATGATTTGAGTGTAATGCTCAAGTATTCCAAAAAATAAATCTTGCGAGTGTTCTCTTCAAGTATTCTATACAGAAAATAGGTTTTCGGTGTACGTTTTCTTATAAGAAAAATTAAGATCTAAACCCAATCAGCGCGCTTTTCTTACAAAAAAAAAACAGCAAAAAAAAAAAACCTTGATGATTTGAGTGTAATGCTCAAGTATTCCAAAAAATAAATCTTGCGAGTGTTCTCTTCAAGTATTCTATACAGAAAATAGGTTTTTGGGTGTACTGTACGTTTTCTTATAAGAAAAATTAAGATCTAAACCCAATCAGCGCGCTTTTCTTACAAAAAAAAAAAACAGCAAAAAAAAAAAAAAAAAAAAACCCTTGATGATTTGAGTGTAATGCTCAAGTATTCCAAAAATAAATCTTGCGAGTGTTCTCTTCAAGTATTCTATACAGAAAATAGATTTTCGGTGAACGTTTTCTTATAAGAAAAATTAAGATCTAAACCCAATCAGCGCGCTTTTCTTAAAAAAAAAAAACAGCAAAAAAAAAAAAAAAACCTTGATGATTTGAGTGTAATGCTCAAGTATTCCAAAAAATAAATCTTGCGAGTGTTCTCTTCAAGTATTCTATACAGAAAATAGGTTTTGGGTGTACGTTTTCTTATAAGAAAAATTAAGATCTAAACCCAATCAGCGCGCTTTTCTTACAAAAAAAAAAAAAAAAGCAAAAAAAAAAAGAAACCTTGATGATTTGAGTGTAATGCTCAAGTATTCCAAAAAATAAATCTTGCGAGTGTTCTCTTCAAGTATTCTATACAGAAAATAGGTTTTCGGTGTACGTTTTCTTATAAGAAAAATTAAGATCTAAACCCAATCAGCGCGGTTTTCTTAAAAAAAAAAAAAACAGCAAAAAAAAAAAAAAAGCTTGATGATTTGAGTGTAATGATCAAGTATTCCAAAAAATAAATCTTGTGAGTGTTCTCTTCAAGTATTCTATACAGAAAATAGGTTTTGGGTGTACGTTTTCTTATAAGAAAAATTAAGATCTAAACCCAATCAGCGCGCTTTTCTTACAAAAAAAAACAGCAAAAAAAAAAAAAAACCTTGATGATTTGAGTGTAATGCTCAAGTATTCCAAAAAATAAATCTTGCGAGTGTTCTCTTCAAGTATTCTATACAGAAAATAGGTTTTGGGTGTACGTTTTCTTATAAGAAAAATTAAGATCTAAACCCAATCAGCGCGCTTTTCTTACAAAAAAAAACAGCAAAAAAAAAAAAAACCTTGATGATTTGAGTGTAATGCTCAAGTATTCCAAAAAATAAATCTTGCAGTGTTCTCTTCAAGTATTCTATACAGAAAATAGGTTTTCGGTGTACGTTTTCTTATAAGAAAAATTAAGATCTAAACCCAATCAGCGCGCTTTTCTTACAAAAAAAAAACAGCAAAAAAAAAACCTTGATGATTTGAGTGTAATGCTCAAGTATTCCAAAAAATAAATCTTGCGAGTGTTCTCTTCAAGTATTCTATACAGAAAATAGGTTTTGGGTGTACTGTACGTTTTCTTATAAGAAAAATTAAGATCTAAACCCAATCAGCGCGCTTTTCTTACAAAAAAAAAACAGCAAAAAAAAAAAAAAAAAACCCTTGATGATTTGAGTGTAATGCTCAAGTATTCCAAAAAATAAATCTTGCGAGTGTTCTCTTCAAGTATTCTATACAGAAAATAGATTTTCGGTGAACGTTTTCTTATAAGAAAAATTAAGATCTAAACCCAATCAGCGCGCTTTTCTTAAAAAAAAAAACAGCAAAAAAAAAACCTTGATGATTTGAGTGTAATGCTCAAGTATTCCAAAAAATAAATCTTGCGAGTGTTCTCTTCAAGTATTCTATACAGAAAATAGGTTTTGGGTGTACGTTTTCTTATAAGAAAAATTAAGATCTAAACCCAATCAGCGCGCTTTTCTTACAAAAAAAAAAAAAAAAAAAAAAAAAAGAAACCTTGATGATTTGAGTGTAATGCTCAAGTATTCCAAAAAATAAATCTTGCGAGTGTTCTCTTCAAGTATTCTATACAGAAAATAGGTTTTCGGTGTACGTTTTCTTATAAGAAAAATTAAGATCTAAACCCAATCAGCGCGGTTTTCTTAAAAATATAAAAAAACAGCAAAAAAAAAAAAAAAGCTTGATGATTTGAGTGTAATGATCAAGTATTCCAAAAAATAAATCTTGTGAGTGTTCTCTTCAAGTATTCTACAGAGAAACCAAGTTTTGGGGGTACGCTTTCTTATATAAAAAAAAAAAAAAAAGATCTAAACCCAATCGACGCGCTTTTCTTAACAACAACCAAAAAAAAAAAAAAGGAAAAAAAAAGAAACAGAAATTGAAAAGAAAGGAATACAGAACCCAAATTATTAGTGGGATCAGCGTGTCTTTCAAAAACAACAACACAGAAAGAACTAATTGAATGCAATCGGAAACTTTGTCATGTTGAAGAAAAAGGGCTGGGGTCGCAGTAATTTTTTTGAATGAAACAAGCAAGTCTTCTAAAAAATAAATCTTTCCAGCATTTCCTTTAAGAATTTTGTACAGCAAATTGGTTTTGGGTGTAATCAACACGTAAGCTTTCTTAAAAAAAAAAAAAGGATCACCAAAATTTTAACGCAATCAGCCCGGTTTTTTTAAATACAGAATCCAAGTCATTAACGGAGAATCCCCGCGTCTATCGAAAATAAGACTAATAATCTATATATTAATTTATAAGGTTTTTTACTGTAAGTCCTACTTTGAGAGAACGGCTGAACGTAAAAATATGATTGAGGTATCAAAATAAAGGTCTTATTATGTAGATGAGCTAGTCGAAGAGAAAAATGAGATTGGGGCAACGGTTCGGGCGTGGCGAGGCGGCAAAGTTCCCATGTAAAGTCTATGGGAGAAGCGTGCGGTTGACTCACGCGCTGTTGAAAACGGAAGCATGGAGGGATTCAGATAGTCCAAAGTCTCGTTTCTGAGCGAACCATTGCGCAAAGCAACGCTAACAGGCATTTGTATTCAAGTTCTTCTCATCGGAACAGCGAACACTCTTTAAGACCTGATTGCGTTATAACGTTGGACTGTGTGATGAATATATAAAATTTAATATTCATTCGATCCAGTTTATTCACGTAGGTAAGAATAGACATTCCGTTGACCATTGTTAGTGAAAATATTACGGGCGACTGCTTATAGCCCATTGAGTTGCTCACGGTGGTCGTTAAACCTTCATTAAAAAAATCAAGTCTTTACTAAAGTGGTTGAATGAATTTGTCAATCAAATAAAATTTACATTTGTTGTTTCTCATGAGTTTATCCTTTTCAAAAAAAAAAAAGAAAAGAAAAGAAATTAACCGTCGATTCCGACGGGTGAAGAGTATTCCTAACGCGATTCTCATTGCAACAACATTTCAACGCAATCCGCCCGTCAAACACAGTTGTGACTGAAGATGAGAGTGAAAGAGTGCGTTATCCAGTTGAATTTTTGCACATGATCGAGTTGAGTGGACTTCCGCCTCACATTTTACAACTGAAAAAGGGTGCAGTCATACTCATCACGAACCTGACCGCCCCGGTGGCGCAGTGGTCTAAGCGCTGGCTTATGATGATCGGTTCGTGAAGGGTCCGGGTTCGAATCCCGTGAATCATGAATGTTGTGCTTTGTCTTACAGCACTGGCTCTCTCTCCCTTCCCCCGAACGAGTGACCCTAAATTAGGGACGGCCGACTGCTTAAAGCCTGGCTTGCTTACGATGATCGTTAAACCTTCAATAAAAAAAAAAAAAAAAAAAAATCACGATCCTGGCCTATTGACTTTACTGAAGTGGTTGAATGAATTTGTTAATCAAATAAAGTTAACATTAGTTGTTTCCTATGAGTTTATTCTTTAAAAAAAAATAAAAATATTAACCGTCGATTCCGACGGGTTTCATCTAGTTAAATATAATCTGAAAGTTTGTTGTACTGAAAAAGGGGTTAACGTTTTTAGTTAACAAGCAAGGCTTCTAAAAAGACGTCTTGAGAGTGGTTCTCTTCAAGTATTTTGTAGAGAAAACTGGTATTAGTGTATTCAGCAAGTAAGTTTTATTTTTTTTAAATCACTGAAGTTTTATACGCAATCACAGCATTTGAAAAAATACAGAACCTTTAGCGAAACCTTAGTGAAATTAGTAAGTCACTAAAATGCAAACTGAGTGTAATCAGAAAGTCTGTTTTACAAAAAAAAAAAAACAAAAAAAAAAAACAAGAAAGATGACACTGAAATTTCTGTTGTAATGAGCACGTTTTTTGAATAGTTTCCGACACCAATAAAATATTTCAAATCATTCATAGTCAATAGAAACCCTTACCAAAAAATATATAAATAACAAATCAACTGCCTTTCTACAATCCATAAAACATGCAGAAATAGAAATTCCTACTTTCTCCCATTTGCAGCTGAAAGTATGTTACAAAAAATTAACAAACTGCTCAAAGAAAGTTTCCCATAGCTGAAAAAAGATGTTAGAGACAAAGGGATATTCAAATCGAACAGTTAGAATAAGAAATAATGGGGAAAACATATAATTTTACGTCCCCTAGCAACAGAATTTTGAATAATGGAGAATTGAAAAATATGCGAAAAGTATTCATGTGGGGTACGTTCTGTTGGCATTGCTTTCTGCGAAGAAGAAGAAAATCTGCCTACAGTGGTGTCAGAAACACCATGACTGGACACTGGAAGACTGGAATTAGGTCATGTGGTCCGACGAGTCGCGGTACATTTTATTTGTACCAACGGTGGACAGAGAATTTGGCAGGAAACCCGTGAAGAAATGGATCCAGTTTGCCTTATAAACACTTACTGAAGTGGTTGTCAAGTTTCTAGAGGTGGGGTCATGGTGTGGAGCAAGTTTTGTAGGTACGGAACGGGCTCCCTGACATTTATGGAATATCGGGTGTGTTCGAAGGATTATCTGAGCATTGTTGCCGATCAAGTCCATCCTGCAATGCTGATTTTTTTTTATCCAGAAGGCGACGGCTGTTTCTTGGACGACAATGCTTCTGTCCATCGCGCAAGATATTTTCAGCAGTGGCTCTGTGAGCATGACAACGACTTCCATCATCTTCCCTGGCCAATACAAAACCCAGATCTGAACCCTATTCAGAATGTTATGCAACATTTTAGAAGAACAGATGCGGGAGCAAAATACTCTAACGTCAAATCTCAGCCAGGACCTTATGGTGAACGCCTAGCATGCTCTAGGCGTAAATCTAAGACATGGACCTTAACTAAAACAAAAAATGCAGAGGCTGCGGATAACTCAAAGAAACAGGAACAAATGCATGCTTGATGCAACCACTAAGGTAGGCAAAGGAATTCAAGGATTATGAAAATGACAAGAGTGGATGACATCGTGATCAAAGCAAGGACGCTCAAGTGGAAATAAGCTGGACATACTGTTAGAAGAACTGACCATCGCTGGACAACACAAACACTAGACTGGATACAAAGGGGTAGGAAAAGACCCAGAAGAAGACCCCGTGAGAGATGGATGAATGAAATTCGAAATCATGCCGAAGTGACATGGGAAAAGATTTGCTTAAGACAGAGTTGATGGCTTCTGATCATTCGTCCGAGATGGGTCCGGGTTGGAATCTCGGTGAAGCATGGATGTTGTGTTTGTCTCACGGCGCTGGCTCTCTCCCTTCCCTAGAACCAGTGGTCCTAAATTAGGGACGGGCAACTGCTTATAGCCCATTGAGGTGCTCGCGGTGGTCGTTAAACCTACAATATAAAAAAGACAGAGTTATCGAGGGGAGAACTCTTGTGGAGGGGACAACTTTGTGACAATTCTATTGACAGGCTGCTTGATACAAATTTTTTTTTTTGAATTCTACAAGGGCTGTTCTTAGAGTAAAGCGTCTTTGTAAGCAACTTTTTCGTTTGAGATATTTTAATGAAATTTAGTATAAAAATAAACCAAACTCTGCTGATATTTTTTGTTTAGGGGTTTTGTTTTGTTTAGGGGTTTAAGGACCATCTTGAGTAAATCTATGGGCTATAGTCTGTTCCTAATTTAGGGCCACTGGTTCCAGGAAAGGGAGAGAGCCTGTCATGTTCTTAGTGTATTCGGTTGAGAATATCACTTAAATGTTTATGTTAAACCAAAACGCCAGAATTACACTGTTTAAAATTTTGTAGTAAGTTTTCCCAAAAGGTGGTGCTACATCAGCTGCACCACTTTTGAGGGGAAGTTAAACCATTGTGCGATGCATAAAACATACGTAAACATGGTGCAATGGGTGCAACGTCGCACCCTTCAGATTGAATACTATACCGTGGTGCATAATTGCATCCTGTTTTAGTGTATTTCAAGAATCACACAGTGGTTTACCTTTTCCCCAAAAGTGGTGCAGCTGGTGTAGCACCACTTTTTGGTGCAACCTACTACAAAGTTTTTAACAGTTATACTTAAATGTACACTGAAGAGCAATTGAATTAGAGATACCTGTCTAGTAATGTGTAGCACCATCTTTTGCCCTGATGACGGCGGCGATTCGTCTCGGCATGGACTCGACAAGACACCGGAAGCGTTGGGAAGCCATACGGATCCACGACCCCTGAACAAGCTCCCACAGTTCACGAAGATTTTATGGAGGCCTTTAATATCTCTCTCGATGGTATCCCACATGTGCTCGATGGGATGGAGGTCAGGTGACCTAGCTGGCCGAGGAAGAGAGGTCACGTTGGTGGAGTGTTCATCCAACCATTCGGATAAAATTCGGGAGCGATGGCACAGTGTATTGTCTTGTTGCAGGATGAGGTCTCCAGTGGGTTGTTGAAAACGCACAAACGGGAGCAAATGGTCGTCTAGGATATCCCGGTAACGTTGACCTATGAGGGACTATGTCACACGTACCAGGGGTCCCATTTCAGTCCACGTAAACAAACCCCAGACGAGAATACCCCCCAGCTTGAAGATTACCCTGCTGACAAGAAGTATCCATTGCTTTATGTGGTTTGCGCCGTACTCGTATTCTGCCATCCGCATGTATTAACGTGAATCTCGACTCATCAGTCCAGGCAACATTTTTCCACATGTCTAGGGTCCAGTGGCGATGTTCCCGCACCCATGCTAATCTTTGCACCTTGTGATGTGCGGTCAGCAGCGGTACCCTCGTGGGACGATGGCTTCTGTACCCCATGGCGAGGAGATGGTTCTGGATGGTATGAATGCTTACACGTTTTTGTGCACCAGCGTTAAATTGCCGAGTGATTTCTTGAACTGTGGCCCGTCTATCCGCTGTTACAATGCGAGCTAGCCGACGATGACCCCGCTCATCCACACGCTATTGTCCACGGCAGTTGGCCCTTGCAGGGATGGTTTTACCGGATTCGATGTACTCACGGTGCACCCGTGACACAGTGGCTCGTGAAAATCCCAGTGCCTGCACGACTTCCCAGATGGAGTGACCCATTCGTCGGGCCCCGACAATTTGCCCACGATCAAATGCGCTTAGAACCTTCGCCTTACCCATACTGCGTCCGACTCTTACTGATTCCCGTCGCATCACTCCTTATATTGTCGGATAGCTGCATACGCCATGTCGTTTCCGTTTATAGGGCCGCTTACAGCGCCACATTTGCATAACCCTAGCTGTCTCTAATTCAATTGCTCTTCAGTGTAAATACTTGTTGTACTGAGACGCGTTAAGTCACACTCCGGGTAGCTTAACAAAAACATTTAAAGCAAGCTAAAGTACTTAATAGCATAACTGCTAGAAAAGTAAAGTCTACTTACTATTTCAAGTTTTTATTAATCTCGACAGGTATTACCACCGGCATAGCACAGTTGGTTAAGTCCCTATGCGCTGTGTAGGGAGGCGGATGTCCTGGCGGCCATCTAGTCTGCGGTTTTTCCGGGGTTTTCCGCAAACTCCCTGTGTTTGGGGACGCGAATGAGTAGATGGTCGCCTGTGAAGTCGGCCCTGGACGCACTTTGTTCCTTACCCGTATGCACAGAGAAATGGCAAGCCGGCAGCATTTAATTTGCCAGTAATCCAAAAGGGCGCATAGTCGTCTTTGAGGAACAGCACGAGACATGGGCGGACGTATGCGCAGAAGAATGGCAAACCGGCAGCATTACCTATATGTAGTACCTTACCGTATGCACAGAGGAATGGCAAGCCAGCAGCATTTTGTTGCCAGTAATCCAAAGGGGGCGTAATCGTCTTTGAGGAACTCCACCCGCCATTTGGCGGACGTATGCGCAGAGGAATGGCAAGCCGGCAGCATTACCTATATGTATTACCTTATCGTATGCACAGAGGAATGTCAAGCCGGGAGCATTACCTATATGCATTACCTTATCGTATGCACAGAGAAATGGCAAGTCGGCAGCATTAATTTGCCAGTAATCCAAAGGGCGCGTAGTCGTCTTTGAGGAACTCAACCCGCCATGGGCGGACGTATGCGCAGGAGAATGGCAAGTCGGCAGCATTACCTATATGTATTACCTTATCGTATGCACAGAGGAATGGCAAGCCGGCAGCATTAATTTGCCAGTAACTTAAAAGGGCGCGTAGTCGTCTTCCAGGAACTCAACCCGTCATGGCGGACGTATGCGTAGAGGAATGGCATGCCGGCAGCATTACCTATATGTATTACCTTATCGTATGCACAGAGCCGACAGCATTAATTTGCCAGTAATCCAAAAGAGTGCATAGTCGTCTTTGAGGAACTCCACGAGCCATGGGCAGACGTATGCGCAGAGGAATGGCAAACCGGCAGCATTACCTATATGTAGTACCTTACCGTATGCACAGAGGAATGGCAAGCCAGCAGCATTTATTTGCCAGTAATCCAAACGGGCGCGTAGTCGTCTTTGAGGAACTCAATCCGCCATGGGCGGACGTATGCGCAAAGGAATGGCAAGCCGGCAACATTACCTATATGCATTACCTTATCGTATGCAGAGAGGAATGGCAAGCCGGCAGCAATAGCTATATGTATTACCTTATCGTATGCACAGAGGAATGGCAAGCCGGCCGCATTAATTTGCCAGTAATCCAAAAGGGCGCATAGTCGTCTTCGAGGAACTTTACCCGCCATGGGCGGATGAAATAGAGAGAGCAAGAGAGATAAGTATTCCAGTCAACAATAAAGCAGAAGATGCGTTGGTTTCTGATCATTCGTCATAGTTGGATGCGGGCTCGAATCCCGGTGAGGTATGGATCTTGTGTTTGTCTTACGGCCTTGGCTCTCTCCCTTACCTGGAACCAGTGGCTCTAAATTAGGGACGGGGGACTGCTTATAGCCCATTGAGTTGCTCACGGTGGTCGTTTAACCTCCAATAAAAACATCAAAACAGAATTCACTTCGTATGTAATCATCTAGACTTCGACAGCGAGATACAACAAATTCTGAAAAATAATAACTACTTCTCAATTCTTTTATTAACTCATTAACAATTCGATACTTCAATACTAAACACAATATTCAACAAGAAAGAATAAATCATCAACAGATAGGTTAAATTCTTTTAACATCTGTCTCCAAAGCAATATAATGGTTTCACAGTCTAGCAGACTTCCTTTTAACGACAACGAACCTCCTAACTAAAGCGCACATACAATCGTAATAATTCCCATCTCTTTCGTTAACATACGTCATTCAACTTTTGACCTCAATTCAAGTTGCCACAAAAATATTCAGCGAGAGAGGAAATGTAGTGTTAAGTTTGAAAAATGCTTAAGGAGAATAAACCAAAATTTACATACTATAAAAAAAAACCAAGAAAGATAGTTAAATTAGGGTATGCGTTATAACCCCGTATTGTAAGAAAAACATACCACCCAAGCCTCATCCAGGACTCGAACCCAGGATGATTTGGACGAATGGTCAGAAGCCAGCGCTTACACATTGTGCCACCGGTACGTTTGAAATTCAATTTCTCAGACGCACAGTTCTACCGCCTGGATTCGTAGAAGTGTATCCGTTTTCCTACATGTTGCGACATAGCAAACGAAAAGTAGATGAAAGATAATCAGTTTTTATGTAAATATTTGCATTAACGCCTTCAAACGCTTTACATTGCGGAAGCAATACATGTCACCATCAATCAAAAACTGATTGGAAAAATGAAAAAAAAATAGGACGATAGAGCAGATTCGGGGATAGGAATGAGAGAAGATTCTTTTTTATGCAAATACATATTTAATTCCCATTAACTTTTAATTTCAAGTTTTCATATGGCAATAAATGCTTCACTATTATTAAATATTAGACTACTTTTTTTCTCAAAAGATGTGCTCATTACACCAGAGAGTTCGGAGGCATCTCCTTTGCTGTAATATTCATCATTCTTGACGATGACAGAAAACCTGTCATCTACTATGCCTTCATTATTATTTTTTTTTAATTTGTCACTTCTCACTGTTTATCTTTTTACACGCGCTGCTGCCTTTTTTAAAGTACATAACATTTTCTTCTATTACACTAAAAATGTCTTGTTGATTCTGTGTTCAGACAGTTTATTATCCAACTTCCCTTTTTATTTATTTTGACAAAATGTCAAAACTGCGAAACTCTGAATGCGAGAAAATTCGCTCCAGGTAACAGTCAAGCAATAAATACAATACGGTACCCTGTATTAACACCACGGTACTTAAGAAATTAAGACAGGCTTTTATTGTTAGCGTCGATATATTCCAATAGAAAAAAAGATACGTTGTTTGTTAAACAATCTAAAGGATAATTGACCACTGTTATTAGATGCAAATTTATCGTTTTGGTTGCGGAAGTGCATCCGTATATCTTTTTAGGAAAGTCCACTTCAGCAAAATTCTGAAAATTTCCATTTGTTTAATTGATTTCCTTATTTAAAGTATAAATTGTCCACTTCATTCCATTAATAATTAGCTTTAATCAAATTCACGTTTTTGTAAATTTGTTCTGATTACTTCCCTGTTTCAACTACGGAGAACAGCAGAAGGGTAATGTTGGGTTAGCGTTTCTTTTCAGTTATTCCCCCCCGATTCTACAGTTTCAGTGAAAGGTCTACATAATGTATATGCAACAAACAAAGTTCTATATTTTCCAGAACCTATTCTTTTTCAACTTTTTTCAAAACTGCCAAAGAGCCGAAATGCAGAGAAGAAGAAGCAGAAAGGCGCTAGGGCAAAATAATTTTACTCTCTTTCTCGATATTTCCTAATCCCGAGAGAATCCACAATAAGTCCATATTTCGCAGACAACAGGAAAAATAGTTCCTAAACAATTCCTAGAATAACGACGAGACCAGTAATCAAAAGTTAATAATGCCACCTTGATCTCAAATAAACCATATAAGCACACTAGAACTTGACGAGCCTAAACACAGGATCTTTAAAATTAAAATTCCAGATAATATTGTTCACAATCTGGAGCAGTGGTTCTCAACCTTTTTTGCCAAATGCATCCTTTTCACCATACGTCAGAATGTCATTCCCCTCTTCCTTTCACTTTTGGAGCTCGCTTTTTCACAATAACTTAAAAATCCAGATTTTGTCCCGAACATAGCTAGTGGTCAATAGCTGGTACATCATAGCTAGTCCATAGCTGGCCCGTCTAGTCCATAGTCCATAGCTGGGCCATCATAGCTGGTGGTTCACAGCTGCTCCATTATAGCTGGTGGTCCATCTGGTGGTCAATCTGATTTTGTCCCGAACATAGCTGGTGGTCCAACAGTATAGCACCCACAGACATTATACCAGAAAAGATTTTTCTGATTCAAAGAAAGACAAAACTTTTTCCAAAGCATCTAAGGGCTTGGTAGTTGTTTCAAGAGGAGAACAAAAGAGAAACTCAATAGAATAATCAAAGCAAATTCAGAATATACATTCTGAATTTGCTTGTAACACGTACTGGTCATCCATGCAACACCTCTCAGAAAACTTGAAAATTTCATCAAATCTGAAAGACGTACAATTTCCGCCATGGAGCAGAAATTGTGTTTGTCATTGTCCAGCTAAATGGCGGAAGGCCCATGAAGCTGGACAATAATCAACTGCGTGCAGCCGTTGAGGCAGATCCTCGTCAAATCATTAATGAATTATCCCAACATCATAATGCATCACGGTCTACTGTTCAAGAGCACCTGCAACAGATAGGGAAGGTCTATAGACAAGGAGTTTGGGCCCAACACCAAATTTCACCTGACAACAAAGCCCAGTGTTGCACCATCTACAACTCTTTGCTCAGCCGACAGGAAAGGAATCCATTTCTTCATCGAATTGTCACTGGAGATGAAAAGTGGGTTCTTTACGTGAACATCAAACGCAAACTCCAGTGGCTTTCTCCAGATCAGACACCAGTTCTTACGTTAAAACCCGGCCTACACCCCAAAAAGGTTTTGTTCTGTGTTTGGAGGACTACACGCTGGCATAGCTCCCTTTGAGCTCTTGGAACCCGGACAGACCGTGACGTCAGACCTCTATTGTCAACAACTGGACCCTTTGAAGCAAGCTCTTACTGTAAAACATCCAGCATTGGTCAACAGAAAAGGTGTCATCCTCCAGCATGACAACGCGAGACCTCACACGGCGAGACGGACCCGGCAGACGATCAGAGATTTTGGCTGGGAAGTTCTACCCCATCCCCCTTATTCCCGAGACATTGCATCACCAGATTACCATTTGTTCAGATCTCTGCAGCACTTTCTTAAAGGGAAAAGTTTCCACAATGCTGATGATATCAAAACGGGGCTTTCGGATTTCTTTGCATCACAGCCAACGTCTTTTTATAAAGACAGCATTCAAAAGTTCACACTGGGCAAGTGTGATCGATAACGATGGAGATTATATATGTCTATACACTGAAGAGCAATTGAATTAGAGATAGCTGGCGTTATGCAAATATGGCGCTGTGCTCGGCCCTGTAAATGGAAACGACATGACGTATGCAGCGATCCGACAATACAAGGAGTGATGCGACGTGAATCAGTAAAAGTCGGACGCAGTATGGGTAAGACGAAGGATCTCAGCGCATTTGATCGTGGGTAAATTGTCAGGGCCCGACAAATGGGTCACTCCATATCGGAAGTCATGCAGTCACTGGGATTTCACGCGCCATTGTATCACGGGTGCACCGTGAGTACATCGAATCCGGTAAAACCATACCTGCAAGGGACAACAGCGTGTGGATGAACGGGGTCATCGTCGGCTAGCTCGCATTGTAACAGCAAATAGACGGGCCAAAGTGCAAGAAATCACTCGGCAATTTAACGCTGGTACACAAAAACGTGTTAGCAGCCACACCACCCAGAACCATCTCCTCGCTATAGGGTACAGAAGTCATCGTCCCACGAGGGTATCGCTGCTGACCTCACATAACAGGGTACAAACATTAGCATGAGCGCGGGAACATCACCACTACATCACAACCGGACCCTAAACATGTGGAAAAATGTTGCCTGGACTGATGAGTCGAGATTCACGTTGGTACATGCGGTAGCAGGATACGAGTACGCCGCAAACCACATGAAGCGATGGATCCTTCTTGCCAGCAGGGTACTCTTCAAGCTGGTGGGGGAGGCATTCTCGTCTGGGGACTGTTTACGTGGACTGAAATGGGACCCCTAGTACGTGTGACATCGTCTCTCACAGGTCAACGTTACCGGGATATCCTGGACGACAATTGGCTCTCGTTTGTGCGTCTCCAACATCCCACTGGGGACCTCATCGTGCAACAAGACAATGCACTGTGCCATAGCTCCCGAATTGTATCCGAATGGTTGGATGAACACTCCACCAACGTGATCTCGCTTCCTTGCCCAGCTAGGTCACCTGACCTCAATTCCATCGTGCACATCTGGAATGCCATCGAGAGAGATGTTCGAAGCTCTGACCCCCTCCATCAAATCTTCGTGAACTGTGGGAGCATGTTCAGGGGTCGTGGAGCCGTATGGCCTCCCAACGCTTCCGGTGTCTTGTCGAGTCCATGTGGAGACGAATCGCCGCCGTCAGCAGGCAAAAGGTGGTGCTACACGTTACTAGACAGGTATCTCTAATTCAATTGCTCTTCAGTGTATATATATATACACTGGTGTGCAAAAATTAAGGACGAGACGGTTTTTCGAATGTAAAGTCGTGCAGAAGTGCTCCACCTCGACTTAAATCATACCATAAGAGCCCCAAGATGTAAGAATATGGGACAAGTGAGCAAAACCGTCCAAACAAGGAATCAAAAGGATACAAAGGCACTTTATTGAAAAGGTAGCTTCGAGCACAACTGCACAGAAGACAGAAACGTCCATGTGACAGGCGGCTGCCAAGAAAAATTCAGTCTTTAGTAGGGGATATGATCACCCTTGACTGCGTTGCAGGATTTACAACGTCTGTCCATGCTGAAGACGAGGTTGTCAAGGAGCTGGAGCGGCATCGCGTCCCATTCCTCTTGTAGCGCCAATCGCAGCTGCGGAATCTTTGCTGGCGGCTGGTGACGTGCTGCCAAGCGTCACCCGTGTTTGATTGGATTTAGGTCCGGGGACCTTGCGGGCCAATCCATGCGTTGAAGATCTTCACTCTCCAACAGCTCTGCGAGAACCACTTTACGATGAGGTTTATGAAGAGGAACTCAGGACCCACAGCACCTCTAAACAGACGCACGTGAGGCAAGAATACCTCGGTACAGTAGAATATACCGGTCGTCTGCCGCCGTGGTTGCTCGTGAGCGACCACTGCTAAACTCTCGGACAGCTGTTCCTGTCGTTTGAAATGCTCTCCAAGCTCGTGAAACGATGCTGTGAGCGATCCCGAACTCTTCGGCCACACTAGTCACACTTCGACCTTCTTCCAACTTCCCAAATACGCGACCTCGGGTAAAGTCATCCATATGTCGTCTACTGGATTGCCTGTTGGCCATATCATACGGTGGCAGCAACTCGACGTCGTTCAAACCGATGTACACCGTGCAATAGCTTTCACCGAATGGCTGAGCGTACACCGCCCGTGTGCTTTATACCCTTCCGGCAACCCCCTTACGTCATTTCGGTCCGTTCTGACTGCTCGTTCCGCTGTTATGCTAATTTCTCCTCTTCGTCCTTAATTTGTGCACCAGTGTAGTTAATTTAGTTCTATTGTGTTTGCAGTGTCTGCGTTATTTATGTATTTTATTTCAGGTGACACTGGCCCCTGCAGCAGAGCGCGAGGTCATGCCATTCTATTTTTGCAATTTTATGTCTACTATGTTTATATATATATTTATTTATTTATTGGAGGTTTATCCCTTTAACGACCATAACGCACAAAACGCCCGTATGCACAAACGACCTTAGACGCCCGATACGCCTGTCTAGATTGATTCTTCAAATTTTCTCTACCTATGGGAGATCAGCAGGTGTCATCCTCAGTCACTATTGTTGAACAAAAGTGAAGCAACAGGCAGTTTCGGGCGTTATGTTGTTTAGAGTGATGCAAGATTTTTGGGTCATGGTCGTTAAGGGTTAACGACCACCGTGAGCAGCTCAATGGGCTATAAGCTGTCACCCGTCCCTAATTTAGGGTCATTGGTTCCAGGGAAGGAAGATAGCCAGTGCCGTAAGACAAACACAACATCCATGCCTCACGGGATTCGAACCTGGACCCCTTACGGACGAATGATCAGAGGTCATCGCTTAGACCACTGCGCCACCGGGGCGGCGGCAATTATATAATTGATTAAGAAATAAATTTCCTCCGTTACAAACAATGTTTCTCTTCTTTTCCAAAAACGACATTACTTTCCGTTTCCCCCAATATGTTGAACTTCAGTTTTTTTCTGCTTTATTGATAACATATCAAGTTTCAGAATAAGAAAAGTTGGAGTTGTTGTGAAACATGTCCTTCGCTCTTCCCCTTTCTATTTTCAACAAGAACATATCCGTTGGCCTCGACGCCATTTTCAATCTTCTTAATATTAAATTCATCCATTTTAACAAATAAAGCATTAATTCGACACGACATGCAATGGAATGGGATGTTAGCACGCCAAACGGAAACCTCTGAATGCTCAATGTAAAATATGCAATGTCAAAAGTAACTCTCAGTCTTACAATGTGACACGCGGGGCGTGAGAGAGTGAATCACCAGAGAAGCAGGCGACAGGCGTTTGTCTGTACCTCGCTCCAAACAGTCACACTGAAAACAAACGCAAAGGAAGAATCGTTTTAATATATGGTATCGTCGGGCGGTGGAAATCTTTCAGTGGCGCAGTGGTCTAAAGCGATGGCTTCTGATCATTCGCCCGAGATGGGTCCGGGTTCGAATCCCGATGAGGCATGGATGTTTTGTTCGTCTTACGGTGCTGGTTCTTTCCTTTCCCTGGAGACAGTGTCCCTAAATTAGGAAATTAGGGACGGAAGACTGCTTATAGCCCACTGAGGCGCTCACGGTGGTCGTCAAACCACCAATCCAAAACAGAAAAAAAATCTTTGCTTTAAAGAGACGGCAATATTTTGTATGAGAAATCATTTTTCGCTTCACAAGCATCAGCATCGAGCACAAAATTCCACTATAGGCCTATGCATTTTTCTTTGAAATATATTTTTCTCTTTTTAAAAATAAAATGGAAATAAAACCTGGTCAGGAACACATTGATTTGACCCGTAAGAAATTGTCGACCGGTTGACCCGTAACTCGTTTCCATCACTGGCGGAGCAGCACCAAAGAATGTAAAGCTTCGCGTGAAGAATGTAAAGCTTTGCGAGAAGAATGTCAACTCTCGTCGAGATAACGTAATTAACAGGCGACCACAGCGCCCAACAAGCTGAAAGCTTATGTGCTCTGCCGGAAAGTAAACATTCAGAAGCAAAAGGCATTAGGGGACTACGACCTGATGAGTATTTGCTTACAGTAGTTTTTTGTTGTTGTTGTTGTGTTCTGATATCCCGCCGTCCCTTATTTTGGTGAAACAAATATGCAATAACAATTAAGATTACTATTTAAATTAAATTTTAGCAGATATTATAGTTAGGCCTAAGAATCCGTACAAAATGCCGATAATTCTTAAAAACTTAAGAGCAAACAAAAGCCTTAACTAACGCAATTGGGGCAAGAAACTAACATATCCGATTTGCGAAGTTATTGCGCTACCGACAAGGTAACAATCACGTGCTGTGCGTAGCTCGTCTGACTGTTCTTTGCCAGAAATGAAGTTAACAAAACAACAGAAACACGCATGCGCAGTCTGCTCCGGCATCAGCCTGCGTATTGTTTCTGTTCACTGCAGCTTGTATCCCAGGGTATGTCGGCGCTAGTTACTTCTCGCCGAGCCTTAACTTCCACTGGGACGTCACTTTTTGGCTTGTACAACTAACTCCAAATTCTTTCTAGGAACAGGAGGATTCCTGCTGAAACGTGTTTGGAAATATCTATGCACTTAAATTACTGATTTCTAAAAAAAAAAAAAAAAAACAATAAAAAAAAAAACGCTACACAAAATCGCGTTTTCTTGCACACTCGCCCTCGTAGTTATGAACAGTAACAACAACTGGCGCCATCTACACGCAATGATAAAATAACAATACTTCAGACGTTTAGTTTTCAAACGCTGCGAGCGTATTCACTGTATTAGGTGGTATAGTTATTTTTTAATAATTTTCAAAAAATAGGGCAAGACACGCAGGCCAAGTTTTTAACGAACACAGTAGTAAGTTTAGGAAATAATTTATAATGTTGAGTAAAGATCAGGTGACAACATTAAACCAGGACCGTAGCAACCTTTTTTTTATTATTATTGGAGGTTTAACAACCACTGGGAGCAACTCAATGGGCTATAAGCAGTCGTCCGTCCCTAATTTAGGGCCACTGGTTCCGGGGAAGGGAGCGAGCCAATGCCGTAAGACAAGCACAGCATCCATGCCTCACGGGATCCGAACCCAGACCCGTTTCGGACAAATGATCAGAAGCCTTCGCCTAGACCACTGTGCCACCGGGGCAGCAACCTTTTCTTATTCGGGAGGGCGAGATTTGAAATGACGCCTCTTCGAGTTCAGAATTACACTCCCTTCGATTACAAAATTACGTCTCTTCGAGTTCAGAATTACACCCCCTTCGATTTTAAAATTACGCCTCTTCAAATTCAGAATTACACCCCCTTCGATTTCAAAATTACGTCTCTTCGAGTTCAGAATTAGACCCCCTTCGATTTCAAAATTACACCTCTTCGAGTTCCGCTCAAATAATACCAAGTTTTTACTTTCTCACACACCGTCATTACACGAAAGTGTCATGATCGTTCAAAAATCGCATTTTTAGGTTTTTGACATAATTTTATTAAAAATGTAAAAACTTAGTTAAATACCCAATAGCCACAGATTGTGAATACAAAGTAAAGTGAATGCCGACTGCACAACACTCCACAGAAATTCAGAACGAATGAGCATTGGATAGTGAACGTAACAATATGCTTTAGGAGTAGAGCTTGGAAAAATTCCTTTCAAGGAGAAACGCTCAGAGAACTTTCAGAGCATAATTGATTAAGCTCTTCATCCCAACGACATGTTCACAAAGGTCATGGAGGTTAGGCGAATCATGTTTTCTATGCACTGTTTTGGAAAATTCCGTTCATGGACATGAGATGTTCATACCTCATCGTGTATGTTACTCTGTACCGTAGTTAACTGCATGAAATACTGTATGAGACTAACAAAAGTCCTTAAAAAGAAAATACTGAAGGGTGTACCTTTCTTTTCTAGTTACAATTTCTATTTTTTTACATCATCCAGATCATGAATTTACGCCCCTGGAATGATCGTTCTAGGAGGACAACCGCCCTCTTTGCCCTCCCGGTAGCTACGACTCTGCCTTCGACAAACCAGTTGTTAACCAGGTTAACAGGTACAGCAGCAAACCAGGTTAACAAACAGATTAACAGGTAGAGCAGCACATATCAGTAGCGAACAACAAACATTTAATATAAAAAATTATTAATGTCTCCCTCTTCTCACATCTTACATGCCGTATTTTTTTTAACATAATCCGTACTGACACTCAGCGCTGCCACATATAGAGAAACTTCTTGGAGTTCAGACATGACTTTAAGTACGGAGAGTATAAAGACAGACATCCAAAACTTACACACGAGACAGCCAATAAAAACTAATACGTCACACCCCAGTTTATGCCCAACTTAATTGCAATGCAATATCTAGAAAGGGGATAGAGCATTCCATCGTTGAAATGCGAGATACACGTTCAGATAAGAATAACACTGGAATTACGAACGATCCAAAATGTTTACAAATTATTTTCGTTTTAAAATATGTATCTTATTATTTTGATTAAAAAATTCATTTATACGTTTCGTAAATTTTAAATGGAAATTATTGCATATTTCACAGCCTAATATAATTGACGAAATTCTAAACACTAGGGTATAAGTGTTCGGATCTTAATCATAAAATACTCGCATATTTTAAAAATATTTTAGCCCTGCGATTATTATATAAGTAATTAAAGTTGTCTGTAAATACAAAGATACCGTGAGACAAACACACAATCATAAAAAAAGTTTAGTGACGCTCCTATTAATATGTGTGTACTTAAAAGTTGTTCGTAGATGGAAAGATACCTCGATTAAATACAGAATCAAAAATAATAAGTGTAGGGATGTTGCTATTATTATTATTATTATTATTATTATTATTATGCAAGTACTTGAAGTTTTTGATGCTATGCATTTTCCCCGACATCAATAAAGCAAATCCCAAGTAAAAAATTTCGATGTAACGAAAATGGGTAACAGAAGTAGTCAAAACAATTACTGCAATATGATCGTACCGCATGCTGTCTCATTAAGTGACGCAACAATGGGTAATTTCATTGTTGCTCAAAAGTATATTTTTCTAAACTATCGCCAAACATTATTTCATCACGTTTTACCGAAACATAACAATATCTTATTGCAATCTGCATAAATTACAAGACCCCTTCTCTCCTTGCTAAATATGATAAAAGCAATTACAAAAAATACATGTTTGATGCTATGAAAACGTTGCGTCGTAGTGAAATTTGGCTTCCTGTCGACCACCAGAATGTGCGTTACAAGTTATTGAGGAGAGGTTTAAAATGAGGTATAACACGATGGGGAGTAACATGTAGATACCCTAGACCAGAGATGGCGAATCTATGACGCGCGTGTGTTTGGGTGGCACACAAACACGATTTAGGTGGCACACCCATATGAAAACATTAAATAAAAAAAAATAATTTTTTGATAATAATTTTTATACAACATGTCTGTAGCGTGTTCTTGCAAGTAATCGAGCTCTGACAAGAAAATTAAGCTAGCCAAGGAGTGTCCTCTGAAGGCGTAGTAAATCAAACTCACCTTATTTAATCGCTTTACACATTAATTTGCAAACGACAAGCGTCACGCGCACACATTGTTTTCCTTTTTATAATTCCGCTCCTACGGACTTCCACCACGAGACGTCTCCACATCAGCTTCGGCTCAAGCCTCCCTTTCTCCGGCTCCCCCAACTCTGCGGGAGGGAGAGAAAACTAATCAGACAGGAAGACGCGCATGAGAAGGCAAATTCCTGTGAGAACTGAAAGTAACCTTGAACAATGAACGGAGAGATTTCAAACTTATAACTTGTCAATACTGCGACACCAGTCCACAGCTTCAGTTTGTCAGTGAAGGCTTATTTGTTTGTATCAGCAGCTTATTCCTCTTGTGTATTGGAATTGTTTCCTTGCTGGTGTTTTTGTATCCGGACTATGCAAACGTGTATTTTCGGTGCCGAAAAATCAGAAACTTAACAAAGACAACAAAGATAGTGGCCGAGTATTTCAAGGGCAGTGGGCATCAGAGTTTGGAGTGATTGAAAAAAAGTATAAAGCCGTCTGTTCTATGTGTACGGAGGCAGTACTGTACCGCAAATTCAATGTAAAGGGTCATTTTGAGAGGAAACAAATGAAAAAAGACGAGTACGTTTCACAAAAAAGTGAAACAACATGAAAGACAAATTGTTTCGTATTTCTTCTTTTCAGGGCAAGGAATAATAAGAACACAGCGGCTTTCATTTATCTCGCTGTATAGCACAGCATAGGAAACCACTTTGTGATGGTGATTTCTTGAAGGCGGCTTTCTTAACCACGTCTGGTGGTGCTTTATTGGAAGATTTTTCTAACAAGCAACAAAATGTGAATAGAATTGAGGAAATGCCTTCCAGCACGAACACTGTCAAAGACAGAATCACAACAATGAGTGAAGATGTTTCGAACTGAATTATATCTCAATTGGACATCACCAATATGTTTTCAATATGTCTTGATGAAAGCACTGATGTGACGTCACAAGCAAAATCAGATATTCTTGTTAAATTTCCTTGTGGAAATGTAACGAGCGAGGAATTAATTAAATTGCTGAGTTCGCCAATTGCGATTACTGGGAAAGATATAATGTGTGAAGTGAAGTGAAGCAGAAATTTGTAGTAAAAATGGGGACTGACTTAAATAAAAATAGTTTCTGTGACTACTGAAATAACCTTGAAGACAACAGGTTGTGAACCGAAAATAAATGCCTTGGCTGGTAGCATTCAGAAATAAGCTTCACACTACTGTGATTATGTATGATTTTTGTCTTTTTACAAATTAAATCAGGTCCAAATTGAAATTGTTTGTCTTAAAACTCACATACTTGTCCACCCGTATTCTGTTAATGACATTTTTATGGTATTCGCATAAAAAGTTTCATGACGATATGTTAATTAAAAAAAAAGTGCAAACAAAAGCTGACACACTAGGCACTTGAAAGCAGTAAAGTAAACTTTAAGTAGCCGGAAAAGGTTCGCCATTCCTGTCCTAGACAAAACGTTACCAATGCTCCTCACTAACACACTTGTGATTCAGCTTTCCTATCAATATTGAGGTTAGATTTTAACTTGCGCATGCGCAGATATACTGTCGTAGCTACATCAGATTTCATCTTTGTCAAGATGGTTTCTTAGGTTTGTCTAACCCTGAATAAAAAGTCGAAGTACCTACTGTTATCGCCGCTATAGTTTAGTGAATATTTACTTTTATGACTCACATACGTTCTTTCACTGGTTTTACGAAAATGCCATTCTTTAATCCACCTACCTAAGTACAGCTCAATGCCAGGTATTAGTAACCTGTATTGTGTGTTGTTGGGATGTAAGGTCAGGTGATGCGTAACATCACAGCCTCTCCTTGACAAATGTCAACCCCGCCTTCTCGTGGTGCATCCTGTTCCCACTAAAGGGGCTCTGACGACCGCCCATAGCGGTATAACTATACCATCGGGATTAGAGGAAATTCTATCCCACACTCACCAACCCGCTTGGCCAGCGTGGTGAGTTATGGCCAAACCCCTCCAAAATGATTCCACAACTTAAATCTTGGCCCTCAGTCTCCGGCAGCTGGAATGTACCTGGCCAAGGCAGCGGCCAGTGCGACATGAAGGCAGAGGGTGCTAAGAATCCCCGGAGAACCGGACTAGGCTGCCATCTGATGCTGACCTTGGCTACTTACAATGGACGCTCCCTATCTTCTGATTCAAGGCTTCTTGAATTGGAAGAGGAACTACAAAGGATCAAGTGGGACATCGTGGGGCTAAGTGAGGTAAGGAGAAAAGGAGAAGATCTCATCGAACTGAAAAGTGGACATCTCTTCTACTATCGTGGGACAGATACTGGCAGAACTAGTGGTGTTGGATTTATAATAAACAAGAAACTGAAGGATAAAGTTGTAGAAGTTGAAAGTTCCTCTGACAGAGCTGCACGACTTGTTATCCAACTCTCGAAAAGATACCAGGCTCAGATTATTCAAACTTATGCACCCACCACAAGTCATCCTGAAGAAGAAATTGAAGAATTTTATGAGGAAATTTGTCATCTAAATAATAAAGGTAAGCAGCACTTGAAAATAATTATGGGAGATTTCAATGCAAAAATAGGGCAACGGCAACAGAATGAAACTTCAGTAGGTAAATTCGGGCATGGCAACAGAAACCAGCGTGGAAATACTCTCGTTGAGTTTGCAGAGGCAGAAGGGTTTTTCATCTTGAACTCCTTCTTCAAGAAAAAGCCACACAGGAAATGGACATGGAGACATCCAAATGGGACGACAAGTGAAATTGATTTTATTATGTGTAACAAAAAATTCGTCATAGAAGACTGCAGTGTGCTAAACAAGTTCAACACAGGTAGTGACCATAGATTGGTGAGATGTAAGATGCACCTCAACACTAAACTTGAACGTGGCAAGCTCATAAGACAAACAAAATCTATTGACATAACCAACCTTAAAAAACACCATAATACCTTCAAGTTAGAACTGAAGAACAGGTTCTCTGCTTTAGAAGGCCTAACATCGGAAGAAGTGGACATCTCTGAAGTTAACAGAAAAGTAACCAAAGCTCTTATGGAAACAGCAACAAAATTAGCTGGGTCTAAGAACAAATTGCATGTGAACAAATTATCAGGAAAAACCAAAATGTTGATGCAAAAAGAAGAGAGATGAGGACAACTAAAGATGTGACTTCCAAAGTGGAATATATAGAGCTATGCAAGACAGTAAGAAAAAGTATCACTGAAGACGTAAGGAAATTCAACTGTGAACTAGTGAGGAAAGCAATTGAAAACAACCAAAGCCTAAAGATAGCAAAGGGACATCTCAGTAAGGGAAGAAAACAGATTATGGCACTGAGAAAAGAAGATGGTTCTGCAACAAGAAATAGAGGCGAAATTTTGACAAGAGTGAAAGATTTCTACTCCAAATTATATGAAAGGGATGATATATGCACTCCAGACATCATGAAAGATACCAGTACCAGAGTTCCTCCAGTCCTTCCAGCAGAAGTTGCACATGCAATCAAGAACATGAAGCGAGGAAAAGCTCCAGGAGAAGATGGAATTACTGTAGACATCATACAAGAAGCAAGTGGAGAAATCGAAACAGTACTCGCCCAAATTTTCACTCGATGCCTTAATGAAGGAAAGATTCCTGAGGATTGGAACACCGCTACAATGATCCTGCTACATAAGAAAGGTGACATTGAGGATCTCGGAAACTACAGACCTATCAGCCTCCTATCAGTAGTTTATAAAATCTTCACTAAAGTTCTTTCACACCGCTTGAAGGTAACACTGGACATGGCTCAACCGAGAGAACAAGCTGGATTCAGGAGTGGCTACAGCACAATAGATCATATCCACGTGCTGAGAGAACTAATTGAAAGAGCGAGGGAATATGAACTTCCATTGTGCATGGCTTTTATCGATTATGAAAAAGCCTTTGATTCGGTGAAACCATCAGCAGTTACAATGGCTCTGAAAACCTGCGGTATTGAAGATGCATACATTAATATTATTAATAACATCTATGAAAATGCAAGTGCAAAGATTAGGCTGTTTGAAAATACAACACACGTAAAAATTGGAAAGGGAGTGAGACAAGGTGACACCATATCTCCGAAGCTCTTCAATGCCACATTGGAGGGTGTTTTTCAGTCGCTGAGCTGGGAAAACAAGGGGATAAAGATTAATGGAGATTATCTAACCCACCTTCGTTTTGCTGATGACGTAGTCATTTTTGCAACTAGCCCATCAGAGCTGCAGAGTATGATCCAGGAACTTGCTGACAAGAGTAAAGAAGTGGGATTAAAAATGAACTTTCAGAAGACAAAAGTGATGTTCAATGCTTTTACAAGAAATGAAGATTTATCGATTGATGGAGAAAAGCTGGAGATAACAGACACGTACGTTTATCTTGGACAGCAGATATCAAGTGAGGGTCACATTGATGAAGAAATTAATCGGCGTACAAAACTTGCCTGGAGAGCTTTTGGAAGAAACAGCATAATTTTCAAGAGCAATATGCCATTATGTCTTAAAAGAAAAGTGTTTGATCAATGCATCCTTCCAGTGCTTACGTATGGTGCAGATTCGTGGACCTTAACTAAAAGAGACATACAAAGGCTGCAGACAACTCAAAACAGCATGGAGAGGTGCATGCTTGGTGTAACCAGGAGAGATAAGAAGAGGAACTCGTGGATCCGAAAAATGACAAGAGTGGAAGACATCATGATCAGAGTTAAATCCCTGAAATGGCAATGGGCTGGACATACTGCCAGAAGGACAGATCATCGATGGACAGCCGAAATTTTAGATTGGATTCCAAGGGACAGGAAAAGACCCAGAAGAAGACCACATGGGAGATGGGTGGATGAAATTCGAAAGTATGCAGGGGTGACATGGAGGAGACTGGCACAAGACAGACCGTTGTGGAGGAAACTTGGGGAGACCTTCGTCCAGCAGTGGATTGATAATGGTTGACAATGATGATGATGATGATTGTGTGTTGTTATGATTTAATTTCACTTAGTATGTAACGAACTGTGGCTCGGTTTGGTCGTGAGTGACGCGAATAAATGCAATGTTCTGTACGTAAATAAATGCATACTCTGTAATCACTTGTTTTATTTGACACCCACAAAGAACTTAACATGCGAAAGACGCATAGCATAAATTTTCTACAAAAGTACCAGGTTACTCTCTTTATTTTTTTGTAGATGAGAAGATACCGTTCAGTGATGTTGCGATTATTATATACGTACTTAAAAAGTTGACCGTGGACAGAAATATACCTTAACTTAAATACGCATTCATAAAAAATAAATGACTGTTCCGAAATTGTTTTATACTGAAATTGGCGTACCTTATATTTAAGCTGAACTTAAACATATTGGTAATAGGCTGAACTTCAGCGGCGTATATCCAAGACTAGCTAGGCTAGCAGCAAAGCCCAGAGAATGCACACATAAAAGTCAATTAAATATACACAAATAAAAGTCAATTATCAACGGTATTAAGATATGCCGATGCTTTGGCTGCGAAAAAA